>OX637395.1:31428450-32628450 GCA_951799425.1 Ilex aquifolium | reverse complement strand
AAATACATAAATGGTGAAGAAGCACTCTTTTCCAAGGTGGGGAGTGTATCATCACGGAAGGAGAAGGGGAAAGAAGAGGGACCGAAGTCCCAGGAAAGAAAAAGGACGAGAAAGGTCTCCAAGGAGGGATAGAGATCGTTCCCCAAAGAGAAGAGGAAATGTTAGAGACCGCTTGGGCCCTCTGCAACCTGAGCTACAGCCTAGATACGGACCTCAGATATTCACCCCGCTCACCGCCGCTGTGTCCCAAGTTCTGTATGAGGTCCAGTACGAGAAGTTCCTAAGATGGCCACCTCGGATGAAGGCAGATCCAGCAAAGAGAGACCCCACAAAGTATTGTGACTACCACAGGGATCATGGTCACCATACCGATGACTGCATTCAGCTAAAAAAGGAGATCGAGTTCTTAATCCAACGAGGGCAGTTACGTCACTTTGTGGCCCATGACACCCAGAATCGAGCTCTTCCACCACCGCCGCCTCAACAGCAAGCACATGCGCCACATCAGCAGCCTCTAGGTGAGATCAGAGTAATATCTGGAGGATTTGCGGGAGGTGGAGAATCCAGCTCAGCTAGGAAAGCTCACCTCCAACAAATCAGAGCCGAAGAAGCTCTCGAAGTGCATACTGTGTCCAAAGCACCACGTTTAGACACATCGATCACTTTTTCAGATTCTGACTTGAAAGGATGTCAGTACCCCCATGATGATCCCTTGGTGGTAAGAGTTGTGGTAGCCAACAGAACCGTTCATCGAGTTCTGATCGATAACGGAAGCTCGGCAGACATCATTTTTACGCCTGCATTCGATAAAATGGACATAGGAAGGGAAAAACTCGAACCTGTAAGTACTCATTTGCTAGGTTTCTCAGGAGAAAGGGTGTTTCTCCTGGGGTCAATCCAGCTTGTGCTCACCCTAGGTGACCCGCCTTGCCAAGCCACCACCACCGTAAAATTCTTAGTGGTTGATGCACCTTTTGCATACAACATTCTGCTTGGAAGGCCTTCCCTTAATTCTATGAGGGCAATCCCATCTGCCTATCACTTGGTCGTCAAATTTCCAACAGAAAATGGAATCGGAGTGGTCCGGGGAGACCAGCGTGTAGCAAGGGAATGCTACATGGCGTCTGTCAAGATAAAGGAGGTTGAGAACATCCAATTGGATGAACTCGACATGAGGGATGAGCTGGAAACCAGACCAATCCCATCAGAAGAGCTAGAACCTATACAGCTAGATGAGGAGCACGAACACCTTGTTTATGTAGGATCCAAGCTGAGCAGAGAGATTAAGGAACTTCTCATCCAATTTTTAAGGCAAAACATTGAGGTGTTTGCCTGGAAACAAGAAGACATGGAAGGTATTGAATCCTCAGTTATCACGCATAAGCTCAGTGTGAATCCGAGCTGCAAACCCATCAAACAAAAGAGGAGGAGTTTCATCCCAGAGCGTCAAAAAGCCATTAACGAAGAGGTCAACAAACTTCTCCATGCTAGAGCCATTAGGGAGGTGGATTACCCAGTATGGCTCGCTAATGTCGTCCTCGTTAAGAAGACCAACGGCAAGTGGCGTCTTTGCATTGACTTCACTGACCTCAATAGGGCTTGCCCCAAGGACAGTTTCCCCTTACCTCGGATAGACTTGATTGTGGATGCCACCGCTGGGCACGAGCTCCTCAACTTCATGGACGCTTTTTCCGGGTATAATCAGATCAGAATGGACCCTAATGACCAGGAGAAGACCTCCTTCATAACCGAGCAAGGGACGTATTTTTACCAGGTTATGCCCTTCGGGTTGAAGAATGTTGGAGCCACTTATCAACGCTTAGTGAATAAAATGTTCCAAAAACAGATCGGAACGACCATGAAAGTTTACATTGATGATATGTTGGTCAAATCACTGAAAACAGAGCTTCATATCAAACATTTGGCGGAATCTTTCCAAGTCTTGAAGGAGTACAAAATGAAGCTCAATCCCGCCAAGTGTGCCTTTGGAGTCTCTGCTGGAAAGTTTCTAGGCTTCATAGTTAATAGTAAAGGAATAGAGGCGAACCCAGAGAAGGTGAAGACAATACTGAATATGCAACCTCCGTCCAATACAAGGGAGGTGCAGTGTCTAAAAGGTAGAATAGCTGCCTTAAGCTGCTTTGTGTCCAGATCGAGCGACAAGTGTCAACCTTTCTTTCAAGTCTTAAAGAAAGCCTTCCAGTGGGATGCCCGGTGTGAGAAAGCGTTCAGAGCACTGAAAAATTATCTGAGCTCCCCACCTACTCTGGTGGAAGGTGAGGTCCTTACTCTCTATTTAGCTGTCTCAGATTTCTCAACAAGTGCAGCGCTAGTAAGGGAGCGCGACAAAGCTCAGCAACCGGTGTATTACTGTAGCAGAGCTCTAAGGGGGGCAGATGAGAGATACCCAAAGATGGAGAAGCTCGTTTTAGCCTTAGTTAAGACTGCCAGGAGGCTCAGGCCATATTTCCAAGCTCACACTATCGAGATCCCAACAGATCAGCCTATGAAGTAAGTGTTAAGTAAACCGGAGACTTCGGGTAGGCTGGTTAAGTGGGCCATTGAGCTCAGTGAGTTCGATATCAGGTATAAACCAAGAACAGACATCAAAGGGCAAGTGCTGGTTGACTTCATTGCAGAATTCACAGCAGGAGACCTCCCCACGTGGAAGCTCTCTGTAGATGGAGCTACCAACGCCCAAGGTAGCGGTGCTGGCTTAATTTTGACATCCCCTAATGAAATAGATGTTGAATATGCATTAAGATTTGGGTTTAAGGCCTCGAACAACGAGGCAGAATATGAGGCTGTCATAGCAGGGTTAAATCTTGCTCACTCGATGGAGGAAGAACAGCTGGAGATCTGCAGTGACTCTCTGCTCGTGGTGAAGCAGATAGAGGGGTCCTACGAGGCCAAGGGTGAGAAAATGATCCTTTACCTCAAAAAAGTACATGAGTTGATCAGGAAATTTGTGCACGTCAAGATTATACATGTCCCCAGATCAGAGAACTCTCGAGCAGATGCGCTGGCAAGGTTAGCAACTGCTTCATAGGAGAATTTAGATAAGTTGATACCGGTAGAGCAGTTGGCGGAGCCATCAGTAGGAATTGAGAAGGGGGAAGTTTTCCCAGTCCTTACCCCACATGTCTGGATGGACTCAATTAGGGAATATCTTCAGAACGGAACTTTGCCAGCAGACCCCAAGGAGGCTGCAAAGATAAGGGTAAGGTCAGCCAGATTTTCTATTTTACAAGGAAACTTATATAAGCGAGGATTCTCGATGCCTCTCCTCAGATGTGTAGGAGATGAGGATGTCGATTACATACTTAGGGAGATCCATGAAGGAATTTGCGGTAACCATATCGGAGCTCAAACCCTGGCAAGAAAAGCCTTGAGGCAGGAATACTACTGGCCCACCATGCTAAAAGATGCCACCGACCTGGTTAAGAAGTGTAAGACATGTCAAATACATGTCAATGTCTCTCATTGCCCACTAGAATTCTTAACTTCGGTGGTAAGCCCTTGGCCCTTTCAGCAATGGGGATTGGACATTCTTGGCCCTCTTCCCACCAGCATAGGACAGTGTAAATTCGCCATAATTGGAGTGGACTATTTCACTAAATGGGCAGAGGTGGGGCCTCTGGCAACAATCACCGAGCAAAATGTTCAGAATTTCACATGGAAGTCTATAGTCTGTAGGTTTGGGGTACCTAGAGCGATTGTCTCTGATAATGGGAAACAGTTTGACAACCCGAAGTTCAAGAAGTTTTGTGCAAAGCTGGGGATAAAGAATTATTTCTCGGCCCCAGCCCATCCACAGTCAAATGGACAAGCAGAGGTGACGATCAGGACAATCAAAGCAGCCTTGAAGACCAAGCTCGAGTCTTTGAAGGGAAAATGGGTTGAGTATATCCCATAAGTGTTGTGGGCATACAGAACAACTCCTAGGGCAGCAACTCAGGAAACACCGTTTGTCTTGGCTTTCGGAACTGAAGCAGTGTCGCCTGTAGAGATAGGGTTACCATCCCCTAGAACCGAGCTCGCGGAGCCAAAGCATAACGATGAATCCCTCCTGCTAAATCTCGACCTCTTAGATGAAAGGAGAAAAAGAGTTTTGCAACGCATTCAGAGTTATCAGAGAAAAACCGCAAGATACTACGACAGGAAGGTAAGGCACAGAAGTTTCAAGGTTGGAGATTTGGTGCTTAGGAGGCTTTTTCTTGCGAGAAAGGACCCCTCGCATGGGAAGTTGGGGCCAAATTGGGAAGGCTCCTACATTGTTTCAAGAGTAATTAGGCCTGGGAACTATGAGTTACAAACAGAAGAAGGAAAGATCCTACCTCACTCTTGGAATGCCGAGCATCTTAAGAAGTTCTTTCAATAAGTTTTTCCTTGTAATAAAGTTATTCTCAATAAAAATAGCAAATTCTTGATCCATCCTCATATGGTTTCCACAAAAACAAAAAAAAAATCAAATCAAAACGAGCCAGTTAAGAAGGAACAGAGGAAAAAGGAAAATCATAGATGAACAGGGTGAGGAGAACTGTTACCTGCCACCTCAGCCGTAGTAACTGAAAAAGGAATAGGTGCTTCGACAGAAAAAGGGGTGGGGGATTCTATTATTATCCCAGGGGGGCTGAATCCTTGCTCTACAAGAACCCAAGGTCTGATGAGCTCAGAGTATCTCGCAGCAGAGCACTTCTCTAACCTCAGCAGCACCTTTTCGTCCTCTACGCTGAGCTCAAAGCGTTCACCTAGGAAACAGTATAAACAAAACAAAGTCAGAGAAAACCACAAAGCCCGATCACAGTCAAGTTTGGATAAAGACTTACCCAGGTTCTCAGGAACAGACCAAGCCCTGGGGATTGGAAGAGTATTTGTCCTATCTGCGGGGTTGTATTCCCATTGTGAGCCCTCCACGAAAAAGAACTATTTTTTCCAATCCTTATGGGAGCTCGGGGGATCAGAAATGATCACTTTAGCCTTTGTTCGTCTGGAGATATATAGGAAGCCTTCAGAAGCATTGTACTTGACGTTGAAAAAGTGCGTGAGCAAGGGAATAGTAGGAACCCCAAGCTTGTGGATTTTGAAGAAGACAAGAAGACCCACCAGGACCCCTCAGAAATTAGGTAGGAGCTGAGCAGGACAGACGTTGAAGTGCTGAAGAACACCCTTTATAAAAGGGTGCAGGGGAAAGCGTAGATCGTTCTCAAAGGCAGCCACAAAGAAGCAGATCTTCTTATGAACCTGGGAAACATATGGGGTATACTCATCTGGACACCAGTATTGAACCCCCGGAGGGAAACCATAGCGAGCACTCAAAACCTTCATAAGAGAATGGCGGACCTCACTACGGCCTACACGTTCTGCGAGACTGAAAGCAGATGACACCCTTGGAGCCGAAACACCTATGCCACTCACTTTGCCCTTGCCCTTGTTCGAGTTTTTGACCACGGGGGAAGTAAAGGGAGGCTCGATAGTAGGAGCCTGGGCATCGACGGAGTCAACACCAGGGAAATTGTCGATCTCCTCACCCATGGCCCCTAAGTCAGAGTCCTCTTCGACTGACCGGTCTCCCAAGAGGGAAACAGAGGAAGGGGTGGCTCCGGAGGAAGCAGACATAGTTGGGCAGGTAAAGGGAAGCTTGAAAGACCTGTAGAAGGGGGGAATTTCAGAAAAACACTCATTGAGGACTCTGGGGTCGACACAACTGTGGGCGATGATAAAGATTCTAGCGGTGGAATAGGGGTCCAAGAAGTGGGGAAGATGAATCAGGGAAAGGCCTCTGTTCCTAAAATAACAGAATCGAAAAGTCCAAAAATGAAGAAACCACCTCAGACTCGAGGGATCCAAAATGAAAATAACAAGTAGGGAGCCAAGAACGTACCTAATCAAGGACGAACAGCAAGCCAAAGTTCGGAGGGAGCAAGCCACACACACCAATTCGAAGGAAAAGGAGTTTCAGCAAAACCCTAAATTCGCCGAAGGATTGGGGGAAGTCTAAATCTGTAGGAAAGGTGGAAGATGGAAGGCTTGAAGATTTAAGAGGGAAAAACGACCGTTAGTGTCAATTCAAAGGCATTTAAAGCTAACTGCACCAGGTGGAGAACGTGCGCGGGAAACAAGGAAAGGAAATGATTACCTGTAACCGTCAAGAATTTGTTCGCACAAGAACCGAGGTCGGCAATTGGAGGTCAGCTATAACCAGATCTCAACTCAGCCCCTACCCAAGTTCACTTGGGCTAAGGGCTGGGGGTCAACTGATAGTACCCAAAATCGGTTCTAAGTGTGAGTTCAGCCCATGAGGTCAGATCGAGAGGTCAGCTCGGAGCTTCAGAGCTGAGAGGACCAGAAAGCTCTGGCTCTCCCAACCGAAATAGTAGCCAAATCAATAGGGGAAGCAGCTGGATGATAGCTGGCACCTCCCAAACGGAAATCAAGCAACATCCCAAGTGGGAAACCCTTAATTGATCAGGATCCCCTCCCAAAATTAAGGGGGATCCCATGAATAGGGGGCAAGGATCTCGGTAGAGATCCTCGAGGGTTAGGAGTAACATTATAAGTATTGTACATTACCCCAACGAAGGGGACATGTGAAAAACTATCTGTAAGCATTCCAAGATCATCAATAAAGAGAAAAGAGTAAGAGCCTCCATTAGAGAGTGGACTAGCCGAGCTCATCAGCCGGTGAACCACTATATTTTTGTTGTATCACACACACTACACCTCGGTTAATTAGAGCATTCATCCACCAATTCATGAGCCTTGTAGCTCAGATCCATCCCATACAATTGAACCCTATCTCATTATTCATTCGTGTAAAATAACACCATCAGAAACCGATGACCTGAGGTGCAATTGTGTTTGTGCTCATGACAAACACACAAGAATTTTGTGTAATGAAGTCCCAAGATTTCACAGACTGGTTTGCTAATCTTTCTTCATAGTAATGCATATTGTTACAACTTCGATAAGCATATGAAACTCTGGTAAACTAGTTTGCAAAAACCGAAACAAATCACCGAAATGAAATTTTGATCATTGGCTAGAAAGAATAGAAATCACTTGCATAAATGGAGCTTCTACAAAAATAGAAAGTTTTTGCCTTATGTTTCCGCTTCATCTCCTCTCACGGCCTTTCAGATTTAAACCCCCATGTTTTTCTAGTATATTAACAAGCTGGCTGCAACCCCTCACCACCACCAGAAAACTAATCAGAATTTGAATAACTACAGTTCTGGTTCTTTAACATGTTCAAATACCTCAAGGCCAGGACAAATTAAATGTTCCACAGTCAGTGAAAACCAATAAACTGTATACACATCCTCATCTTGGAGGTAAAACAATGATCTTTACTTGGGCTCTAACTTTGAGGGTGGATAGATTCCACTATAATCAAAGAGGCTATCGTTGCTGTAAGGATGGTCGAACCCCTTACCTCCCTCGCCATAGCTTGCTGAAGTTGATGCAGATTCAGCATTGGGGTTCAGCCCGGCCAATTCCATGATGTTCTCAATCTCTTTCACCACCTCGTTCATTGCTGGCCTGAGAAATCCTGTTTCTTCGAGACACCTCATTGCCAGATCCACAAACTTCTCTAAACTTTTTGGTGCAGTACTGTTCAAACCAATGGCTGGGTCAAGAATTCCATGCAGGTTATATAGTTCTTTGGTCCTATCCATTGCTTGCTTCACCTCTCTTACAATGTATTTCCCTTTCTCAATGGGACTTCTTGCAGTTATCATCTCCAGCATTACCACTCCAAAGCTATAAACATCACTCTTCTCAGTCAACTGTTGAGTCATGTAATATTCAGGATCCATGTAGCCCTGCAATAAACTTCCAATTTTCAATCCAAAAAACTAAAGCAAAGTTGCAGAATCTTCAATGAACTCAAAACTTTTTATCTTTAGTGATTCCATAAATTTTACTGCATTAAATATTCTTTTTAACTACAGAAATGATGGGTCCGTCTTGATGAATCAGACATTCAGAAAAACGCCTGCATATTTTCCTATGATATATGCTGGAGTAATGTTATGGGAAATTGTGAGAACATATTGTGTTACCCTTTCTCTTTCAGTGAAATCATTTTAATTTCCACAGTTAAAGGAATATCTTTGTGCATTACTTGGTGTGAACCCTCGATTACAGCAAAATATCATGCTTTCAAAACTTACTTACCATTGTCCCCTTGACTTGAGTGGTGACATGACCCTTTTCAGAGTCATCCATAGGTTTGGAAAGACCGAAATCAGCAACTTTTGCTGTCAAGTGTTCATCCAGTAAAATATTGTTTGTTTTGATGTCCCTATGTATGATGGGAGGGTTGGCAAGGTCATGCAGATACTGAATACCCCTGGCTGCTCCAAGGGTTATTCTAAGTCTCCTCATCCAGTCCAACCTGATTCCTGACTTCCCTACACAGGTAATTCATAAATTATCAGCGTTCAATGGCGCAAATTCTATTCCCCCACTCAGAACAGTGTGGCAGTGTAGCTCATCACACTGGGGTTACAAAGAACAAAGATCAGGACGATCTAGCAGCAATTTTGCAAGAATATCTTCAAGAATTTTCTTATTCCATAAAAACCAATAATGGTGCGAGACATATCCGGTGCATTTCTAGGTGAGGCTACAGGAACATAGTAATCCTATTCTGGAAGAATGATGAACTCGGATTCAACTTTTTCCGATAAGAAATAGCAACTGTATTAATAAGGTAAAAAATAGTTTCAAACAAACAATCAAAGGGTCGCAAGTTGTCCAGACCAATGATAGGTCAAAAGGAGAAACATACAAGCACAACTATGGATATTAAAACCATACTACATACCACACAAAGATATCCAACTTGAGAAAATGCAAAAAGGAGGGACATTCTCAAACTCTCGGATTTCAACTTTTTAATGATCTAAGTTACTGATGCAGAACATTACTAGCTGTAATCTGTAGAAATGCCATTCAATTATTTCAATTTTTGGTAAGCCTTGACCATGAGTTGTCAAGTATGCAAATCAAAGCATAAACAGCATTAGTATTCATATGAAGTGAAGGTTAGGAAATCAGCAGAAGTACCTGAAAGACTTTCCTTCAGTGTACCATTTGGAATATACTCGTAGACCAGCATCTGTTCAACTTGCTCGAAACAGAAGCCCACTAGGCTGACAACATTCTTGTGATGAACCCTTGAAAGATGCTCAATCTCAGTTTTAAACTCAAGACCACCCTGCATAGATCTGTGTTGAGCTCTTTTGATGGCAACCGGTTGTCCGCTGGGAAGAGTTCCTCTATATACCTAAAAACATAATAAAAATTTTAAAATCTGAGAACCATACAGCGGCAAAATTTTAGGAGAAATATATTGAAAAGGTTGAGACTTGAGAAAGTCTTGATGAACAAATCCTTAAATGGGAAGAGTTACTTTCACATAGAAGTTCCTGAGGTTTTTTGTTTTATTTATTTATTTTTTTTTTTTGGGGGGGGCGGGGGGGAGGGGAGCCGCAGCACTTACAGTTACCAACAAAGACATTTCTAATTCTAGAATTTTCTGTATGACTTGGTCAGTACATGAAAACGATAAAAATTATTAGATTCATGAGCGCTAGGCCTGAATGGTTCATAAAACTCTGAAAGCTGGCTCACCTAATCATGAGTGACCAAATATGTCTGTTTATCTTTTTTCTTCCAAAAAACCAGAGAATTTTGTCATGGTTCTAAATGCCTGTAAAAATATGATGTCATCTAGATCCAAATGCATTTGCCTTTGCAGATTACAGAAGTGAAGGCATACACCAGGATGGCAGGAAGGTAATGACCACCGAGAATAGATGCAGATGCAGCTTATATATCAAAAAACAAGATAATATCAAAGCTGACCTTTCCATAGCCACCAGATCCAAGATCATTGGTTTCTGAGAAGTTGTTTGTGCATCTCTTGAGCTCCTCAAACGAGAAAAATCTTGCTCCTTTTAACTGAGGAACGCCTCCGCTGCTTTTGTCTGGGTTCCAAGATGCTTCATAGGTACAATACTGATATTGGTGAAAACCCCTATAGGAGACATAATTGCTAAAATTGCTTTGTTGAGATTAAGTCCAGAACTTACCAAAAGGATTATTCTGTTTATCAGCTCTTTCAGCTCTTCTCTTTTGACGGAAAGCATAAACTCCTGCGAGGAGTACTAATATCACAAGGACAGAGCCACCAACTGCTGCTCCGATGATGACGCCAGTACTTGTTGATTTATGTGTTCCTGGAGATATACCTGGAGGGGAGAGAGAGAGAGAGAGATGCATCAGAAAATAATAAAACGGATTTCACAAGAATTCTCTCGTGCTCACATGAAATACTCAATCACCTGCGAAGTTTCCATAGTAATCAGCAATGAAGAAAAAGGGTCCAAATCCGCTGGGAGGCTTGAAAGTTTGGTTGCTCAGCACAAACCCGATTCCAGAAATTCCACTTCGGTTGAAACGGTTTAGGCCAGATGGGAAAATTCCCACGTCCAGTGCAACGTAATCATCTAAACTTTTGGTTGGATTACTCAGAGAAACCGAATCCACAGGGAGTTGATGGGACTGAAAAAAAACCATCATAGAACTTTGAAGGGACATATAAATACTCAAATTTCTCAGGTCAAAGAAGGAAGGAGCTCTGAAAGTTAGGGTGCCTGTGCATGGATATGCACATTTACAATTGGGGCTGGATAACTGATTTGAACCACATGTAGTAGGCAAGCAATTATTTGGAGGAGTTGAATATGAGGAATAATTGGAGGGCTGGGGAATGACACAGTACTTTTCTGTCTGACTCTGTCCTGTTTCCTCACAAATTGGGTTACCTACAAGTCTGCAGGAAATTGAAAAATACATTACACCAATCGGGTAAAACGATACATGACCTAAATTTTAAAGATAAAGTATAATGGCCTTCAAATCATGACGGATATAAAATGGTCAGAAGAATAAAAGGACGCAGCTTACATCAACTCCTTATTGTATCCCACGCTCTGTGCATAATCAGAAATATAATTGTTCCGCAAATCAACAAGCTGCAGTTGATTGCTGTAGCTGGTGCCAATATCCAAAGTGCTACCGAGCTGGTTGTTCTTCAGTATGCTGTCATGTCAAAACAAATGTACTTATAGTCATCAGTTCCAACGTTTGGAATCCATGACCAGAATCACTTGAATTGAGATCTGAAGAAGATTATATGATTGGTATCTTTGGAATCCCAAGATTTAGTACATAAATACAGCATCACCTGCGATTGAGAAAATACTCACACAGTCTGCAAGAGAGGGAGGCTGAAGAGGCCAACTGGAACTTGTCCTTCAAATTGTACGCGTTCCATAACTCTGCCAGTTCGAGGTTAGTGAACTTATTTGGTGAATGCTTTGGATCTTCCAAATGAATGCATGACGTACACAAACACAAATATACACATAGAGAGAAATATATATATACTAGTTAATGTCATGTGCCTGAAGGCAATGTGTAACATCAAAATCGCTAATTAAAAAAAATTCAATTTGGTTACATTGTTAAGTTCTATAGCAAACACTTTTACGGTGAATAAAAATAATAGAAATGAACCATTTTCCCAAAAAAAAAAAAACAATGGACATGAACCAAGTTTACGCCACATTGTATTTGTAAATATTTTATTTGACATGATATTTGACACTTTTCGACAATATAAATTTGACGTGAATTATTCATTAAGTTGTCTTCCTTTTTTGTGAGAATGGATTGAGAGGTTTTGGTTAAATTGGTTGGTTTCTTTTCAAAATATGTAATGCCAGTTTTTACATATGACTATATCACTGTATTGAATTGCTGTAAAGTTTCATTTGAATTTTTATCAGAAAAATTTAGCCAAAATCGAATTAAATGGGAATGATGTCATTTTTATGGTTGCAATCTTCAATTGTAATCTTGTTGATTATTATGTATACACTCACTCACACCAATATTGTTGATTAATTTTGTTAATTGTTAATTAGTATAAATAATTTTTTGAGATTTATTAATTTACTTGATTACTGGTCAAAACAAAAAAGAATGAGGGAAAGTTGTGGTTGTTAGGTTGGTTCAGCCGAATGCTCGTGTGGAATCTTCATCAAATACCCATAATACCCCATAAAGAACGTCCTCTTTACAGTCTTAAATTATTGAGAATTTACATGTTAGATTTCGTGAGGATGATTTTGGTAAAATGGGGCGGACGACAAAGTTGCAAGAAAGCTTGAAGGTGCAAGAAAGACGCCAATAACATAGTAATGGGCGGAAAAAAGTAGAATTTCATAGGTGAATTTCATCCATTGGATCAAAGTTTAAAAATTTTAAATAAATCTGAACCGCGAAAAGAAAAAATCATTGTTTATATCTTTTGAGATTTGAAATGCCTTTTACTTTATTATATAGATATATATATATAGAGAGAGAGAGACAGAGAGAGAGATCTTCCGTCTCATTAAGGCCTTACTTTTATTTAGCAAAAAGCAAGTACCAAGCTAAAAAAATGGGGAAGCTTGCAGAAAATAAGCCAAGCCACAAGCAAAAAAAAAAAAAGGCAAAGCAGTTCATAGTCCCAATGAGTTAAAATGGAAACAATGCCATTTTTTTTTGGGTTTGCAAGTTAGCAATCTCTCAAAGTTCTCGGTGACAAGTGTGAAGTAGTTATGCCTTACCACTAGTTCCAAAAAATAGTAAGATGGCTGAGAACATAAATGGGATTATCCTGCTTCAGCCTCCCATAAAATCTTCTTCAAACCCTAGTCATTCCAGGACAGTTCCATTGCATGCTTTTATTTTCTGGTTTGCATTTGAGAGGTAGGAGACTAAGCATAAGCTTAAGAAAAATATGATCCTCACCGTCTCCAATAAGGTTCCACGGTGATTTTGGGAACTTAGTTATTCTATTGTTAGTGAAGCTACCAAGCTCAGGCCTTGCTCTTGGATGAACAAAATGAAAGTGATGAGTTCTGTCCAATCGAGTTTCTTGCTTTCTTTTTGGAGGTGTATAAATTTTTCTTAAATAAGGTTAACACACACAAAACAGGTCTAGGTTGCTTTATTATGAAAACATGAAAACAGGTCTAGGTTGCTTTGCTAATGATCTGCTTCCATTGTGTTCTTTTATCTAAACAACAGATCAAATTGCAAATAACACACAAACGTGTGCACAACACATCCATATAGGAGAACCATAGGGGAGGCAAACACTAAGGTATAGGATGCTAACAGATCAATAAGAAGTTGTCAATAATTCGCATAGTTGAGATCATTACGTTTAGATGAATAATGGTAGACTATGAAGCACATATATTGCCTCAACACTGGAGCTAGAAAGCACGGGCACTCTATTTTAGTTAGAGTGTCGGTGTCGGTCATATCTGGGATACGGACACTCTCAGACACTTGTCGAACACACTAAAAGAAGTGTCCATTTTTTTCATTTTAAAACTTTTTTAGGACACGTAGAGGACACTCCACCGACACGTTAAGGACAACGACCAATACGCTCTGTATACGTTGAAGGATACGTTTTAAGAATTTTTTCAAAATTTTAAAAACTTGTCAAGTAACTTTATAATTAAGGAAGTTGTTTTTGTCATTCTAAAGAGATATGGGTCAAAGGCATAATATAAACAAAGTTATAATCACTATATGAACATAAGGCATAAATATAACATAATTTCGGACACAAACGAAATTACATACAATTGGAAAAAACTTTATAAATGAAAGAATGTGATGAAAAATGGAGTTATGAATTGGGCTCTTTGAAATTTATGAAAACGAAGTGGGATATTTTTTAAAATGGAAATTGTAATAGTCATTAATAGTTAAATCATAGATGTTTATGATTAATATGTATCAATATATGTGATATTGTATTTTTTATTCAGTATTATGATGTGAATTCTTAGAATTAAGAATAGGATGAATTGAAGGATTATTACCAATATATATTTATTTTATTACATGATGACTTTTACAAAAAAGTGGAGCAAAAAGGTAGGATTGAAAGAGTGTATACAAGTGAGTGGTGAGGGGGTAAGTGTGTCATATATAAATAAATACATTATATTTAACGCATCTCCCAATGCATTTGTGTCTTATTTTTTAAAAAAATTTTGTATCAGCGTGCCCATGTTGTGTTACATTCGTGTCCAATGTTTGTGTTCATGTCCGTACTTCTTAGACCTGAAATATAAATGTCTGATAAATATCAAATACAGATACGGATATGACCAGATATGCCTTGGATACTATTGGAGTTATTTCCTAGTTTGAAGTTATTTCCTAATTTGTTAGGGTTTTCCTGTGTTGGAGTTATTTCCTAATTTGTTAGGGTTTTCCTTATTTTACCCTTATTGTACCTTTATTTTTGACTATATATATGGGGGCTCTACAATTGGTTTGTATCCCTTTCTTTCTTCTAAATATTTCAAGTTGGTATCAGAGCCTAACTCTAATCCTAGCCCCTCCTCCACGTTGCAGCCACCAGCCACCACACTGCTTCTAGACTTTTTGGTGGATTGTTATTTTTTTGCGGTTCCAAAGGGCTGTGAACAATGCCGAAGTACTGTTCACGCGCTGTGAATAGTGCTAAGTACTGTGAACAGTGTCGAATTTGACTGTTATGGGTATTTGATTTGCAAAGTTGTTGAGTTGATTTGTGACGAACTTTGGATTATTTGACGTTGGATGTCTCCTCTCTTCTGCTAGTGTTTCTCGTTGTTTGGTCTTCCTCGCTGAACTAGTCGTTGCAAGGTAAGAAATCCTAATTACTAGGGTTTGTTGATTTTGGCTACTGCTGGTTGAGGCTATTGGTTTGGCTTTTCTTCTTCTCTTTGTCTGATTTGGGCTTCTCTCGGTTGGGCTATTAGTTTCTCTTTGTTGGACAACCCCAATCCTTTGGGTTTGTTGATTTTGTCTACTTTTGGTTTGGCTATTCTTTTGTTAATTTGGGCCGTTGTTGGTTTTGTGCATTGAGGATTCGTCACGTTGCTGGTTTGTTTAATCTGTTTGTTGAGTCGATGATGTTGTTTGCTGGACTGGTCTGATTGTAAGGCAGTCGGTGATGGGTCACTGCCCAGCCCACTCATCAGCCCGCTGTCAGGTCGCGTTTTTTGTTGAGTGGGCTTCGTTCTTCGCACTCTTCGTTGATCTGCTTTTGATGCAGTAGATCACTTTTATATTTTCTGAATTTCTGGGCACCGTGACTTGATTATTTGGGCACCGTGACTGGATTTCTTCGTTGATCTGCTCGTGATGCAGTAGATCATTTATTTATATTTCTTGGATTTCTGAGCACCATGACCTGATTATTTGAGAGCTTTCTGGACCTTCTTTATTTGTTGTTATTGGTCGACTGGAGGTATATTGTTCTCCCTTATTTTATCTCTCTATTTATTTTAGAGTTATTTTTCTAGGCACCGTAATCTAATTATTTGGGAGCTTTCTGGACCTTCTTTATTTGTCGTTATTGGTCGACTGGAGGTATATTGTTTCTCCCTTATTTTATCTCTCTATTTATTTTAGAGTTGTTTTTCTGTCACGGGTGCCCTAGTATTATTGTTGCTATGACCACTACTGAGGGATTTGAGACCCCTACTGTTGACACCTATATTGTTACTTCCACCTTTATGTTTGACCAATATACAGTACCTACTGGCACAGTTGCATTACCAGCACTGTCGAGCATGATCTCTCAGAAAGTTACGGCACAGTTATTGAATGGCCGTAACTTCGCTAAGTGGTCTCGCTCATTCCAGCTTTTCTTAGGTCGTGTAGGGAAGCTTGATTGGCTGACGGGATCTCACCCAAAGCCAGCTGATGACGACCCTGGATATTCTGCGTGGTTCTCTGAGAACTGCGCCATTCTTGGATGGTTATTTGGCTCGATGGAGCCATCTGTTTATAGGATTCACCAATTTCATAGCTCTGTTCCGAAGCTATGGAACACATTATACCGTCTCCTCGCGGCCATACTGCTGCTATTGCTGAGATACCACCACCTACTACTACTGTTCCTGTTGCTGCTCCTACTGTTCCTCATTGGCAGAGTGATATGGATGTTATCACATCCCGATTGGATATACTTATGTCCACTATGACTTCTCAGGGTCCGACTTCTACTACTGCCACCATTACAGGACCTGAGTACCAGGAGGATTATTATCAGGGGACATGAGAGAGATGGATTTGTCTTTATCTGTTCCTAGCTTGCATGCTAGTATTTTACCTAATTTCTTCGAGAGAAGGTTAGCAGTGGTATTGTCACTCCATCGTTTGTGGGGATCAGTGATCAGGTTGCAGATGTTTTTACCAAACCTGTCACTCTATCCATTCTTCGGGACTCCGTTGTCAAGCTTGGCTTAATTGACATTTTTGCGCCTAGCTTGAGGGGGAGTGTTGGAGTTATTTCCTAGTTTGGAGTTATTTCCTAGTTTGTTAGGGTTTTCCTGTGTTGGAGTTATTTCCTAGTTTGGAGTTATTTTCTAATTTGTTAGGATTTTCCTTATTTTACCCTTATTGTACCTTTATTTTTGACTATATATACGGGGGCTCTACAATTGGTTTGTATCCCTTTCTTTCTTCTAAATATTTCAAGTGATACATTAAAGATATTTTTTATTTTTGACATATTTGGGATATGCCCATAATACGTGTCTGATACATTTAGGATACGGCAAGGATGCACGATCTACACATTTAGGATACGCTAAGGATACTTTGGAGCTAAATTTATCATATTTTTTCATACTAAAGCAAGCAACATAAATATTTTTTAAAACAAAAAATATGGGAGTTCAGGGGTGTGTGTGTGTGTGTGTGTGTGTGTGTGTGTGTGTGTGTGTGAGAGAGAGAGAGAGAGACATACAGTGTTGTCAAAGACTGTAGGGTCAAAACCCATGATGGAACAGCAGACACAGTAAAACTATTGTTGCTCATATCCCTGCAAGTGACTACAACCTTTCAGATAAAGTATGGCAATGGGAAACACTATATAGTATACATCATAAAAACATGATGACACAAGATTTTAGCACATTTGTTTTGGACCAAACAAAGGGATCTAAGTTATCATCAAAAAATGGTACCTTCAGAAATTCAAAATGCTTCACTTAATGGAGTTAGCAAAATATCTGCTACTTACATGTAGTTGAGGGAATTCAGGCCAGTTAAATTGGGCAAGGGGCCAGTCAGTTTGTTGTTTGACAAGTACCTGGAAGCAGATAGTGAAAAGTCTTTTTAGTGAGATGGTTCTTGCAATGCAGGATGATGCTGACTTCCTGGAAACAGGTATGGAAACTTAAGTTGGTTATTCCATTTTGTCGACTTACAGCTCTTTGAGAAGACCAAGGCTGTTGAGGTTTTGTGGGACAGTTCCACTTAATGCATTCCTATCAAGACGTCTGTGGCCAGCATAGTCATTAGTTCAAAAACTTCAACAGGAATTCACAACCAGAGAGTAAGTTGGTAGGATTTAGTAGAGTATGAGACAGAGATACTCACAACACCTCCAAATTCTGTACAAGTCCTATTGTGGAAGGGATGTTGCCAATGAGATTGTTGCCTTCAAAAAGCCTGATCAAATTAATCATACATCCGAATACAGAAATCAATCTTTAGAGGAAATGTTTGTTGATTAAGGTGTCTGTACAATTAAAGGAAACAATTCTCACTGAATACCACATTGGCACATTTGTTTTCTGACCTGTTTTTAGAGGAAAGGACCAATTAACAATTTAAGATATATAAACAAACCACTGCAGATTGTTCCCGTGAATGAAAAATAAAGATGTGTCCAAGCAGAATAATCACTCAATAGTTGGAAAGCAAAGTTGAGTTTGACGAGGAGTAGATGTGCACACCCACATCCTATTCAGCATAGGATTTTCCCCTCCAAGAAGAAGCTTTATGCATCTCCTTTTTTTCCTTTTTTGGTGAAAATAGTTGAGCAAACAATGTTTAGCAAAAAACATAGGTGAACAAGTATATTGACACATAATATTGGCACTAATCTATCCCAAGTAATTTATAGATCTTATTGAGATATTCAATTTCTATAGCCAGTTCCATGGAACTTACACATGAATGAGAGTCATATTTGAGTTGAAAAGCTGTGGAGGGATTTCACCGGAAAGTTGATTCTGTCCAAAATGACTACAAATAATAGACAGAATCTAAGGTTAACATCTATTTCTGAAGGAAATAATGGTTAATGAGAGAAGAACTCGTAAAAGGATAAGGGGAACGATATAATACGTACAAATGCTTTGTATGGACCAGCATATCAAGACCAGGTGTGTTTCCATCAGAGACTGGGATAGTGCCACTGAGCTTGTTGTCAGCTATATCCAACCAATAAAGATTTATTAGACTACCAATGGAAGGAGGTATTCGTCCAATGAAGTTGTTGGAATTCAGAGACCTGTAGAATACAGAATAAGATCATTGGAAATTTGTGTCAAGACAAACAATTACACTAAAAAAAGTAAGTCAAGATAAAATATCATCTTCAGGCACAATCAAGCGAGACTTTTTCAAAATTGAAACATGCAAACTTCTAAGTTCTAAACACATGAATAAGAATAATTGAGCTACTGAGGAGAGATTTGACGGACCACAGTCCACAAAACAAATGAAATAGGCTTTTGCTAACTTGAACTTGTATCAAATCTTCTCAGGTTCTGTGATTCCGTTCATATAGACTCACGTCACCATGGAACATGAGTCTTACACCATACGAGGGGTGCAGAATCTCTGTTCTAGACCAACGCCTAACACCAAGAAGAGAAGATTCCGCAGCTATGACTTGTATGCAATATTAAATTCAATAAAAGATTTCAAATCAAATGCACAAAAAACTTAGACTTCAAAACAATATTTGCATATGCAGAAGAAAATTACCAAAGTTGAATTTCTTACAAAGAAATCAGCTGTTGCAGAGATCCTATCGTGTTTGGTATCAGACCAGAAAAACCACAACCAACCAGGATTCTGTCATGCAAGCAGCAGAAAATGGTTTATAACAGGAATTGTATTAAACATGTTCATTATATGCAAACAGTCTGAAAAAATCTAAATTTTCTTACAATCTTGCTAACTTCTTCAAATTTCCGATCAATGGAGGAAGAGATCCAGTTAATCCTTTATTGTATGAAAGATCCCTATATACAGAAGCGGATCATCAGAAATAATCTTTGACACCTTTTAACAAAAAAATGGAAAAACACGGGCCGCATATTAACTTTAGTTGGACTCATCATAAGTGCTCTCCTTAATATTTGATGGGTAGAGCCTAGGAGGTTTCTCTTGAGGAATCATTACTGAAAAGCATGCTAGTCAATTTGGTAAAACATGGATCTGGATAACACTATCCCAGACATACAGCCTGATATTTCAAACACTCGCCTCATTCAAGTAACTTTTTTGGTTGTTGTAATATGACCAACAAATTACTTTTACAATGGATTATTTAGTTCTCTCAGCCCGGAACCGGTCTCATCAGGGCCTCATACATTCCGCTACGACTGCTGAAATGTTGCATTACAGTACAATAATGGGATTTGAAAAACTGAAATGCATAATAGTCTAGAAACTACAATGGTAATGAGTATTGTATGATGTTTCACAGGGTAAATGGTATCGTGGATTCATGTATGGGAGAAGAGATAAGTGCAAACAGAAGACCTACAGAATCTGTAATTCAGCTAACCCCTGGATGTCTCCAGACAGCTGACCAGTCAAATTCATGCTTGCCAATGTTCTGAAATTGGAAGTGATCAGATTAGCCTTAAAGAAAACATAAATTGCATTATAAGTAACCTTCAATAGTCCTGAAAAAAGGTGAAATGCATAAGGGAATTACATAGAAGTCACACGGGAATTGGTGCACCCAATTCCATCCCAGCCAGCACCACATGGATCTTGCCCAACCCAATTGGGTGGTGTGTTTTGCCATATAGCCTGAAGAGACTGTAGAGCAACACCTGCATCATAAAGAGAATTTATTTCCGGTAAATTCGATTCCCTCGTTTCGCTGCCAATTGAATTCTCATATAAGTAAAGAAAATGACTTCTTGCATTGGAAAGCAAGTGATACAGGGAACTAAGAGATTGTTTTATGAATGAATATTATAGCAAATGTGCAATCATCTAGTCCAAAGAGCACAGATAGGCAATCTTCACTGTGGAGTTGTTTCCAACCAAATTAGATTATGATGTACAGAAGTGCATTATTAAACTTTGGTTTCAGGGAAAATTTTGGAGAAGTTAAAACATATTCAAACTTAATCATGTTTCTTCCAGTGTGTGAAAACAGAAAAAGGAAATCCAGAACCTCTGCTAAACTGCTTCAAAACTGGGTTAATTAAGCTCAGTTTTGCAACCCAGAAATGATTCATAATTTTATGTTCTTTTTTTCCCTTCATTTTCTCTGCCCCCAAACAGAGAGCAAATTAAATTTCAGAGGGAAGAAGAATAAAGATTGCCAAGTATGTACTTTCTTAATATGTTCAAAGGGCATCAACCTTGGAAGTAGGAACTGTGTTCTTTCTGGCAATGATCATAAAAGAAAAAAAAGTAGCATCTACTGTAGACAAAAACACAAATCAAAAGAATTGAACTTACAATCCTGGTTATTTGTCTGAGCTGCTATAATCAATACTTGGATGGAAATAACCAGAGAACACACCCAAATTCTTGGGCACATTGTCAAGAAACAACCGTATAGATTCTCAAAGTACCACAAATTCTAATCAAAAGCTATGAAACTCAAAACCTCAGCTCTTCAGTAACTTAATCTCTAGGAGAAGAAATTTTAAAAATGACACCACCCTCATGCCATATTCAGACAAAAAAAAAAACTACTTCGCCGCCAACTCATGCCCAAATTTCCAACCCACAAACTCTTCATCAAACTATCTCTTTTTTTTTTTTTTTTTTGTGAGGATAAATTATAATTGATTGATATGATCGATAACAAAATATTATGATATCTCACACCCACAAATCCTTTCTCAAACTATGGATACGGAGTAGTCCAAGTGGTAACAGTGATAAATTATAAATTCAGACGTCCTGGATTTAAAATTTAACAAAATCCTGATGTCAGACCATGAGAAATATTATGATATCTCACACCCACAAATCCTTTCTCAAACTATAGATACGGAGTAGTTCAAGTAGTAACAGTGATAAATTATAAATTCAGACATCCTGCATTTAAAATGACTATTAAATAAAAAAAACTGTGGATGCATATTTTTTTGTGTTCATATCAATTTGCAATATAATGACTTCTCGCACCAACTTGTAATTTTCCATCATTTAGAAAAGGTAATGGCTAATATATTACTCCTTTTGTGTCAGAGGAGGTAACCTAGGGCTGTCAATTTTTGACACGACACGTTAACACAATACGTATTGAACATGAAATTAATTGGTTGGATACAAAATTAAACGAGTTAATGGATTAAAATGGATCAACACGCTTAAACACGAAAAAAATCATGTCGGGTTCATGTCAAAATTAAGTCAACTCGATTTTGACCTGATTAACCCGTATATTTTAAACGGGTTGATATGATTTGGACATGAATCCGACCTAACTTATTGTAGACATGTTTAACCCATTTATGACATTATAGTTTGTTTATTATGTATAACTGATGTGGTATTAACATTATTACTTATTAGTTATTGTTTCTACTATGATAATTGACAGTATAGTTCTTAACATTATTATGACAGTATACTAGTATAGTTGTTACTTTAATTTTTGGATTGAAACTTAAATGCATTTTAGTTAATTTCATTGATGAGATGTGATATGCTATTTGTTAAAAAAATTATTTAAAATTTTAGATGAATGATTGAATGATGTATTTAATGATAATGAACTGGTGTGAAAACAGGTTATGTGTGTTAAACAAGTTTGTGTTCTGTGTGCTAAACAAGTTAAACAGATCATGTTATCTATGTTAATTCGAAAACGACATGTTTATTAAACGTGTCAAACAGGTCAAGTTCAGGTAACTCGTTTAATAATCTTGTCAGATTAGTGTTTACACATCTCGACACGATTAGAGCTGTCAAAATTCGACACGACACGATTAACCGACACGAATCGACACGAATTAAACGGGTTTGGGTGAGATCTTAACGGGTTTGGGTGATAAACGGGTTGACACGCCAAACACGTTTAATAAACGGGTCTTGTTCGGGTGAGACCTGTCAAACCGTATATCACACGTTTACCCGTTTAAATAAAATTAATATAACAATAAATTAATAATTATTTTGAAAAAATTAGCAAGAAAAAAGAAATAAAGAAATCAATACAAAAAAAAAAGTAAAGTAGTAGTTCAAAGACAAAGGAGGGGAGATGGGGAGCACTTTAAAAACAAAGGCAAACCAATACTTTTTGTTTTTGTCCCACATTGGAAAATGAGAGGAGAGTGGGAAGGTTGAATTGCCTATAAAAAGACAAGGACCTCTTGCCTTTTTTTTTAAGCCTTCAACTCTATTTTTTTATGAGATTTGGCTAAAAATTTCTCTTTTTTAAGGTAAGTACAATTAGAAGTAAAAAAAAAATGGAGTATTAAAATTTGTTGATATAATTATTTTAAAATTAAATGGGTTAAACGAGTCGTGTTGTGTTACCCGTTTATTAAACGGGTCGTGTTCGTGTTGAGATTTTTCACTTATTTATTAAACGTGTCGTGTATGGGTTTACATAATTTTCACCCGTCACCCGTTTAACCCGACACGTAACCATTTAACCCGACACGTTTGACACCCCTAGACACAATTATTAAACATGTCATGTTTGAGTTTTAAAATTTTCGACACAAACTCAAAATCAACTCTATACGAAATGATTCAATTCGACATGTTTGACACTCCTAAGTAACCCAAGTCTTGATTGGGCTTTGATAGTTGGCATCTACTATTGGAGATAAGAACGATTCAAGGCGTAATTAGCAAATTTAATATGAGAGAGAAATTGATTATGATTGGATTAAGCCATTTTGCTCTGGAGGAGATATTTTTTCTGCATCCATTTTCGTGGGCCATTGTCTTCGAAAAATTCAGAACAAGTGGGCAGCAGATAGCCTAAATTTCATGAACCATGGTACGGTATAGCCTTTTGATTTTTCTGTATGGTTCCAAAAAAATCAATGTCGGGAGAGTCTACGGTACTGCCGGTCAAATAACGGTATAGCCTTTTGATTTTTCTGTATGGTTCCAAAAAATCAATGACAATCATTGGTTGTATCTAACGGGAGAGTTTACGGTACTGCCGGTCAAATAACGGTACCGTACCGCTAAAAATGTGTAGATTTTAAATTTTTTGTTATTAAATATTACTCAAATGTGTGACGGTAAATTTTGTATCATTAAATATTACTCACTAAAAGTGATAACTTTGCCTATTAATGTAATAACATTACCTTAAAATATTATAAACCCACCTCAAAAGATTGTAAGCTCGCCTCACATCAAAAAGTTGTAATACAATATCTAAAGATGGTAATTTTACCTATATAGAATGTAATTTACCTTCAAATGATTATAATCTCACTTTCAAATATAATAATTTTACTTTTAATTGTTGTAATCTTACCTAAAGAGTTTGTACCTCACATTTAAAGGTGATAACTTTATCTCAAGAAGTCAAAAATAATAATTTTGTCTTTGTAAGTAGTAACATTACATTTAATAGTCATGATCGATCATGATTATCTAGGATCGATCACAATGCCAAATTAATTTCTTTTTTTGCGATTCCACTCAATTAAGATCGATCATGATTATATGAGATCGATCTTAATGCATTTGATGGTCCAAAAATTGGGACCAAACTAAATTTATGGTGGTTCCAATTAAATAGGATCGATCATAACTAGCCGAACTTTTTTTTTTTTTTTTTTTGAACTGGTCCCGATCCTATATTTAGTTACATTAAATTGACATGTAATTTTACGAAATTAAATTTATAATTTTGAACCAATTTAATGTTATTTTTGATGAATTGAGTGTTAGTTTGATAAAATTAAAAATTAATTTCATAAAATTACATTTCAATTTAATGTAACTAAATATA
The DNA here is from genome assembly GCA_951799425.1 of Ilex aquifolium. Classification (NCBI taxonomy): domain Eukaryota; kingdom Viridiplantae; phylum Streptophyta; class Magnoliopsida; order Aquifoliales; family Aquifoliaceae; genus Ilex; species Ilex aquifolium. Next base: position 32,604,326 of record OX637395.1, on the reverse strand, counting down.
GGATCGGGATCAGTTCAGAAAAAAAAAAAAAAAATTTCGGCTAATCATGATCGATCCTATTTAATTGGAACCACCAGAAATTTATTTTGGTCCCAATTTTTGGACCATCAAATGCATTAAGATCGATCTCATATAGTCATGATCGATCATAATTGAGAGGAATCGCAAAAAAAAAAAAAAAATTTAATTTGGTATTGGGATCGATCCTAGATAATCATGATCGATCATGACTATTAAATGTAATGTTACTACTTGTAAAGACAAAATTATTACTCTTGAGCTAAAGTTATCACCTTTAAAGGTGAGGTACAAACTCTTTAGGTAAGGTTACAACATTTGAAAGTAAAATTACTATCTTTGAAAGTGAGGTTATAATCATTTGAGGGTAAATTACATTCTATATAGGTAAAATTACCATCATTAGATGTTGGATTATAACTTTTTGATGTGAAGTTATAACTATTTATGGTAAAATTACTACATTTGGATATGAAATTATAACTATTTAATGTTAGGTTACAAGCACTAAAGGTAAAAGTACCACATCTAAATGTGAGGTGAGCTTACAATCTCTTGAGGTAGGTTTACAACTCTTTAAGATAATGTTATTATATTTATAGGCAAAGTTATCACTTTTAGTGAGTAATATTTAATGACAAAAAATTTATAGCCACACCTTTGAGTAATATTTATTAACGAAAAATTCAGAGCCACACATTTTTGGCGGTACGGTACCACTATTTGACCAGGCGGTACCGTAGACTCTCCTCTAACAAGAAAAATGAGTTGTTGATCATGTGCCCTTTCAAAAAAAAAATTTCCCCAAAGAGTAATCGGTTACCTGCTGCAGTCGATTAGTAGACAATATAAGACAGTGAAATGACTTGTCAAATAGTACATCGTGATTACTAGTAATTTTATTAAAATATACTACAATATTGTTACTATAATTAAGGGAATATTTACAACTTCAATAGATAAAAATAGTAGAATTGTGGGTTTATTGAAGAATTTTGTTTACAACATTTGTGAAAATAATTACAAATGGATGAGGAACTGTTACCACTCTTTATCAAAAATTCTGACAATTGATGATAAAATTACAACATCACTTAAATCGTTGTTCACCTGGTAAAAAGCCAAATTACCATATTTGTGGATAAGCGTACGAGAGTTGTGAATGTTTTTACAAGGCCAGAAGAACATTTACTAGTGCATACTTTTACCACCGTAATGATTATATTTGTATACATAAGGAAAATTGACGTTGTGTGTAAGTTTATGACCCGTAAGAGATGTACCCGTTTTGTGGATGAACTTACAAGTAAAACGGGTACTTACAAGTAGAGAGGAGTATTTACTACTTAGTGGGTAAGTTTATGACCCTTAAGGGTATGTTTATAACAATAAGCCAGAAGTCAGGAAAAGGCATCTGTGTTCTTGGAAGGACATAACTAATCTCAAGGAAGATGGTGGTTTAGGATTGAGGAGGTTTGAAAATATTGTTGGAGCTTTTAGAATGAAGCAGGTGTGGAATTTATATAATAAGTCCTCTCTTTGGTCTAAGGTTTTTTCTAGCAAGTATCTTGGGAATCAACATTTGCTCAAATTTAGAAGACCATATAGGTCTAGGCTATATAAGTCTTTAGCACCGTGGTTTGAGCTGGTGGTTTCTAATTTACAAATGGTTGTAGGTAATGGGGATAAAGTTGATTTTTGGCATGATAATTGGTTAGGTACTGGTCCATTGATTTTGAGAATGGATGTCTCTCCTAATGTCTTCCCAAAGCTTTCATCATTGCTTTTAAATGGACAATGGAATTTGGATGTGGTTGTTGAATGGCTTACTGATCAAATGAAGAATGAAATATTATCCTCGGGTATTTTTGTTACTCATAGGTAAGTTTCCTTGGTTTGGAAACCCACAGCCAGCTTGGGAGTTGATTAGGGTGAAAAAGTTAGTTTCTGTTAAAGCCTCTACGATATAGAAGCAACAATTTTCTCCAAGTGCTTAGTTACATGGCTGGAAAATCAATAAAGATGCTTTGCCTTTGGATTCAAGATTTCAGAAATTGGGGGTTTCTTTGGCGAGTAGGTGTGCATTATGTGAAAAGGGAATAGAGACTCTAGCTCATATTTTTATTTCTTGTGAATTTGCACAGTCTTTGTGGGTTATTTTCTCTGCTATGATGGGTTTTCAGCTTATTATGAATGAGGATCCTATGACCAAAGTTTTAAGAATTACAAGAATTTTTCAGAAGCTTTCTTTAAGTCATATTCTTATTCGAGGTATAGTGTTGTTGATATTTTGGCGGTTATGGAGGGAGAGGTGCAGACGTGTATTTGAAGGAGTTAAGCAGACTCCTAAATGTGTGGCTAACATAATTATACAGATTCTAAGGTATCAGAGTTATGTAGTTAGACCAAGGGCAGCAGATAGTGGACAAGGCAGAGAATTGCTGCATTTTCTTAACATAAGATCACCCAACTTTCAAGTTAAAGCTCTCTGGGTTAAATGGTTGCCTCCTTCGCATCAGGTATTGAAGTTGAATTCTGATGGAGCTTCGAAAGGAAATCCAGGATTGTCTGGTGGAGGTTCTGTATTGCGTAATGGCAGTGGTCAACTAATACTTGTTTCTTCAAATTTTTATGGAGTCTGCTCTAACATGGAAGCTGAGATTCGTGCATTGTTGGATGGTCTGAAATTATTTATGAAATATGGTCTACATGATTATCATTTATTGATTGAGACAGATTCCAAGGTTCTTGTGGATATGGTCAGAGGGAAGGTGCAGTTCAGCTGGAAGTATATGCAATTGTTTTATCAGATTTTTGATTTATTGAGCAACTTGAATTTCCAAATTTCTCATAATTATTGCCAAGCAAATATGGTTGCTGATTTTTTGGCTAATCAAGGTGTAACGGATAAGGTTTATGTTGAGTTTAATTCTTCTGATAATCTTCCCACAGCAGCTAGACTCCTTCTTTTGCACGATTCTCGACAGTTAGCAGTCCTACGCAAGAAGATTTTATATGTCTCTTAGAAGTTCCCACCATGAGTTCAAGGATTTTCAGAGATCATGCAGGAAGGGATTTCCACATGTTCATAGACTTCATGATGCAGTTGGACTCCAATGGCCAGTTGGTTTTTATTTCAGTTGAGAGGCCTGCTTTATTGCACCTCTTCTACTACCTAATCCAATGCATTTCAGTGCCAGCACAGACTCCAGAATCAGTTGGACTATTGCACTAGTACTCTGCAGTCAGCAATCTCTTTTAGTTGGCTTCTCTTATCATCATAGGTCTATTTTTTCGGCTTTTGAAGCTGGAAGTTCTTATCTTCACAGGGAAACAATCTCGGTTTTCTTGGGTTGTTTGTTCTTATCTTTGCAGGTCAGCTACTTTGACTTATCAGCTTCAGAGGACTCTCAATCTACTGGATTATCCTTATCTGCAAAGGTTTTCTTTGGCAATAATTCATTAAATTTATTTTTTCTCTTATCTCAAAATTGAAAAAATAAATAAATAAATAAGGGTACGTTTATAAGGCAAGTGGGGTAAATTAAAATATATGAGGAAGGATTTACCACTAAAAGGGATAACTTTAAGATGGTTAAGGTACATTTTACTAGAGTTCAAGGGTTTGCTTCGACGCTTTTGGATAAGTTTATGAGATCCGTACGATAATTTTAGTTTTAGATTGGTTAATTTTACTAGCAAAGTGGTAAATATTACGAAGGTATAGGTATATATATAACATCTATGGAAGTCATTATAATAGTTTTTACTATGAATGTGGTGACATGGGATATTCATCGTTTACAAAAAAAATGGTTACATTTCATTTAGGAAAAAAAAAATTGGACGTCATTTAATGAAATTTGTACAAAATTTGTGAATAATTTACAACTACTCTAAGAAGATATACCAGTTTTGTGGATAAAATTACAAGTGGAGAGGAATATTTACTAGTTCTATGGTACATTTTACAATATTTGTGGGTAAGTTTATGACACATCAAGTTACGTTTACGAGGCAGGTGGGTTAATGAAAACATATGAGGAAGGTTTTACCACAAAAGTGGATAACTTAAAGATTGTAAAGGTTACGAGTTCGTACGAAAATTGTATTTCTAGGTTGGTCAATGTTACGACAAAAGTGATTAATATTGCGAAGGTATAGGTAAATAGATATAACATTATGGGAGTCATTATAGGTAGTTTATACTACGAATGTGATGAAATGGATATTCATAGATTTACCACCATAATGTTTAGATTTCATAAAGGAATAGAAAATTTACGTCACTTAATGAAATGTTTACGACATTTGTGAATAATTCACAAGTATTTGAATATAATTTACCAGTTTCGTGGATAAGTTTACAAGTATTAAGGAGTATTTATTACTTATATGGTATATTTTACGACGTTGGTAGGTATCATAAGACCCTTAAGGGTTTTTATATGAGACAGTCTAGTGGGGTAAATTAAAACATAAGAGGAATGATTTACCAGAAAAGAAGATAAATTTACGATGCTTAAGGAATATTTTACTGGAGTTCAAGGTTTTGTTTCGATTTTTTGGATAAGTTTACGACTTCTATGGTAAATATATCATATGTATGGGAGTCATTATAATAGGTTTTAATACGAATGTGGTGAAAAGGGATATTCATAGATTTACCACCACCATGGTTAGATTTCATATAGCAAAGAAAAATATAAGTCACTAATGAAATTTATTACGTTATTTGTGCATAAGTTACAAGTAGTTGAGTAAAATTTACCAGTTGTGTGATCCGAAATACCAAATTTGTTAATGAATTTAGAAGTGGATAGGAGTATTTACTACCTATAAGGTATATGTTATAATATTTGTGGATACTTTTATGAGTGTTAAGGATATAATTATGAGACAAGTTGTACATTAAAACATTGGTGAAGGATTTACAACTCAGATGCATATATTTACGTGGTTTAACAAACATTTACTAGAGTTGAAGATTTTGTTTAGATTGTTTTGGATAAAGTTACGAGTTCCGTTGATACATTTTACTTTTAGGTTGGTTAAGTTTACGACAAAAGTGGTTAATATTACAATCTTATAGGTAAATATATAACATATGTGGTATCCATTATCGTGGGTTTTACTACGAATGTGGTGAAATAGAAATTCATAGATTTACCAATATAATGGATAGATTTCATATAGTAAAGGAAAATTTAAGTAAGTTAATGAAATTTATACTTCTTTTTTGAACAAGTTACAAGTTGTTGAGGAAGATTTACCATTATTTTGGTCTCAGATATCAAATTTCTAGACTATGTTACAAGTACAAAGGAGTATTTACTACATGTATGGTATATTTTACAAGATTTGTAGGTGATTTTATGAACTGTAAGGATTTAGTTACGAGGCCGATCGGAATACTTAAAACATATGACGACGGATTTACGACAAACGTGGATAACTTTGGGAGGATTAAGAACATATAGCAAAGGAAAATTTACGTCTTGTAATGAAATTTTTACGACAGATGTGAATAAGTTCTCAGTAATTGAGGAAGATTCACCATTGTTTTAGTGTGAGATAACCACAGTTGTGGATTATCTTACAAGTGGAGAGGAGTATTTACTAATTGTATAAAAAATATTACGACAAAGTCGATAAGTTTACGAGAGTTAAGAATATTATACAAGATTTTAAGGTTTTGTTGCGATAGTGTATGGTATCGATCGATCAGTGAATAATGATCGATCATGTATCAATCCGAAAGTTAAAGATTGGTCAGTTATTAATGTGATCGATCGATCAGGTGTATAAAATGGTCACATTCTGAAACTTAGCGATCGATCAATGAAAAATGATCGATCTTATATCATATTTTGAAACTGAACGATTGATCAATTACTAATTCGATCAATCCTTAACATTCTAAAACTTATTGATCGATCAGTGAATAATGATCGATCTTATATCAATCCGAAATTTAAAGATTGATCAGTTATTAATGTGATCGATCGATTAGGTGTATAAATGGTCACATTCTGAAACTTAGCGATCGATCAGTGAAAAAATGATCGATCATATATCATATTTTGAAATTGAATGATCAATCATTTACTAATTTGATCGATCTTTAACATTATGAAACTTATTGATCGATCAGTGAATAATGATCGATCGTGTATCAATCCGAAACTTAACAATCGATCAGTTATTAATGTGATCGAGCGAGCAGGTGTACGAAATGGGCACATTCTGAAACTTAGCGATCGACCAGTGAAAAATGATCGATCTAATATCATATTTTGAACATAACGATCGATCATTTACTAATCCGATTAGTCCTTCACATTCTGAAACGTAGCGTTCGATCAGAGAATAATGATCGATCGTGAATAATGATCGATCATTTACTAATGTGATCGGTCGAGTAGGTGTATAAAATGTTCACATTCTGAAACTTCGTGATCGATCACTTATTCACGATAGATCAATGTAGAGGTGTTGTTGTAGCAGAAGAATGTTTGTTCAATCCCCCCTCATATTAGCGTTATAATTGTGGGTAGTCTGAAATTGTTCGATCGATCGTGTATGAGTTCGATCGATCATGTTTTTTTCCCTCGATGAATCCAAGTGACGTCGTTTAGGGTTTAATTCCATACCAACCAATCAGGTTGTGACAGCTAGCTACACCAGTTCCCTCTTCTTAATCCCGTCAAAAACCAATATCTAGCTCCCTCCCTCCTCTTAACATTGAGTTCATTGGGTCTCCTCTTTCTATCTTCCAAAATTATCGAGTCCCCTATTCATCCCAATCCCTCTTCTTTGTTTCAACATCGGTGCCTCCCTCCGTATCACAATTCCTTTTATTCCTTCCAATATGGGTTTGAGGTCATAAGTATCCCTTTCTTTATTCCAAAATTGGTTTGTCTACGTAGAAGTGAGTAGACTCCTCGTTTGGAGGTAGTATCGGCTTGTTGTGATTAATGAACAAGAGGAAATACATAATAAGGTATCAGGAAATTAGTAGTGAATAGATGATATGTTAGTTTGTTATAAATGGTATGTTTTCAATGTTTGACCTCTCTATGTTTGTCATACTTGCAAACATTTACATATTGGTGTTGATGTTATAGTTGTGAATGGATGTTTTGGTGAGTGTGTTTGAGAAGGATTTCTAAATGGTTTAGAGAAGTGTATGTGTAGCATATACTTATTTATTTGACCTATACAACATGTGACATTTGCAGGGGAGTAGCAAGCCTCTGGACTTGGGAAGTCCAATTTGGCGATATTTCTAATGTAAGATATGATTATATTGTTGAATAGATTTCAAATTCATCACAGTGCAGACTTCATATTATGGTACATATTCCAGGGGGAAGAAGAGGTCCCACGAGTCAAAGGCCGCAGGCTTTAAAGCACAACGTCCACATGACACATGACTATTTTTCTAGTATAAAAAATTAGTATATTGTAGGGTCAAATTATTTTGTGGTTAATGTTTAGATTCATTATTTGATAATGTACGCATTTGTTGTACTTCCATTACAGTAAGGAACGAATGGAGAATATCAAAGGAAACGCTGATAAAAAAAGTCAAACGCGAGGTATAATTTGTTTTACAAAGAGCAAGTATTGTTTGGGATAGTAAAAGTAATAATGGCTTCCAATTGGCACTTGTACTCATAAGGTGATTAAAGAACTGGCTGACCAATGGAGGAAGATGGCAGATAGTGAAAAACAGAAGTACAGAGAAATGTCTATCCAACTAAATAGTGAATATGATCGTGTGAAAGATAATTCTGGGGAAATGGCAGTACAGGTAATAAAATGTCGATGTTAATTTTTATGTGCATGGTTTACATTTACTGCACATCTTCAACCGAATTTTCTGTATATGTTTTGACGAATTATCAAGGGGACACTTGGTACAAGGTGTTCGTCTGGGAAAATTGTAAAAATGATACAAAACTTATGTGATAAGCAGAAAGCGATAATAAAAGAACTTGGTTTTGGGGGGATATTAAGCCTCAGATGTGGGGAATTAAAGCGGGGTTTATATGCATGGTTGATTGGTCCAATGGTACTTCTTACCTTGTGAAGGTTTTGCCTTCTTGAGGTCAAAGGTTCAAGCCCCCTTCCCCCCTCTCCCTCCCAAAAAAAATATGCATGGTTGATTGAACGGTTCGACACTGTGTCCTTGACATTAAATGTCTACGGTTAAGCTATTCAGTTATCAGTCATAGATGTAGAATGTGTCATGGGTTTGAGAAATGAAGGGTTGCACGTGGAGACTACTGGGCCCAGTGAAAGAATTCAGGGGATTTGGAATTCAATGTTCAATAGAGTGAAGGATATCCCGTTGAGACATTTGAATGACAGACTTTGTGTACTTAAAGTGGATTCGGATGAGTTTAGGATATATTTTGTGATATTTCTTATTAGACATCTTCTATACCCAACCATGCAGACTTCAATCAGCAGCACGTATCTTCATTGGGATCAAACACGTGAACAGAAAAATGTTAGTGAATGTTTACTTGTTCTTATGGTAAGACATCAATTTATTTTTTTAGTATATTTATGTTGTGTTCATTTCACAGTACTTTAAGTGAATTACCTTCTTTTTTTCATATTGTAAATAGTTTATCTGGGGCGGGTCACACCCCAAGGGATATTTGTTAAACAACCACCTTGTAGAACCAACCCTCAAATTGTTGTATGGGGGAATGAGGAAATTAAAAAACATGTGATCATGTTGAAGAAGTCCAAATGACTAGCAAGTAAAGAGGTCACTTGGTTTGTGTTTGACGACACCATGAATAGACTCCCACATATTGCTGCAGTAAACTTTAGGAAACGATCCACCCATGCAGTGAAGCCAACTATTTTGACATCAGATGAAAACCCACCAGTACGCATATACCATGATACTGATATCACCTTGATTTCAGATGTTTTTGGACACATGATCATTTGTGTAAATGTGCAGGCCTAGGAGGTCAGAATGTTAAGCATGGAGAATGCAATTGTTACCCTAACTGGCATGGTCGGCTCAATGGTTAGCATGATGCAAATGTTCATGGGTGGCTATGCACCGAAACCATCAAATTACGAATTCAAACACACTCATGCTGATGTTGGACAAGTTGATGAGCAAAAGAATGATATTGACTTGAATGAAAATGTAAACGCCAACTGCCTTAATGAAGTGGATGTGGACTACCGAATTTGGACATCCATTGTTGTTGTTCGCACCCCATCACCAAAACTATTCCAGGAGGCACGGCGACAACTATTGAATACTGGCAATGTGGGTTACAAACAGAATAACGTTGGTGACATGCAAGAGGCTTCTTACTCATGCACCCAAACATCGTTCCCACCAATGCAGCTATGAAGAGGTTCTAAACGGAGGCCAAGCAAATATGTGATGTCACCATATGAACAGCCAAATGTATAACATACATCAAACTTAATGTATTACTTAATTTATACATTATCCTCACTTATATTTATCTCACTTCAACTACAACATTGTGGGGGGAAGAAGGATGATAACAAAGAGGGCAAGGGGGAGTTGAATAATCCCCCGGAACACAATCAAACAAGGGACGATTCAATGCATAACCATTTAATGCCTAAGGTTATCACATCATTTCTTATTATCCAATTTTTTTAACAGGTGTATGATCAATTTCTCATTGCACAGGGTGGTGATGACAAGAATGGTTATCACAACAAGGCAACAATCGATGTGTACAAGACTCCGCATAAGCCTGCTAACAAACTGAAATTGCCTTGTAATAGTGCATCAGTTACTGAAATTCATAAAGTCTGTTTTGTTCTGTTGTTGAGTATGTGACAAACTTGAATGGTAGTTTAATGCACTTTTAGGTAAATAGATTTCAGATTTCACTTTGGGTGTCCCACAGCACGTTGAGGAGTATGTACATGTAGACATATTTTATCTTGAAGATAAGCAATTGATTCTGAATTACATATTTGACAAGAATCTTGACATGAGGTATGGTTATTTTAAATGTAACCCTATTTACATTTTAATTATCTATTAGGTACACATAATCAAAAATAATTGTACTCTTTTTTTTGTGTAATTTTTTATTTTTTTTAAAAAACAGAGATGTTTTAATTAGATTTGAACACGATCATACTGCACGTCATTCCCTCATGACACTATTACCAAAGCAGCAGTTACTTGATTCGGTTGGTTAAGTTGGATTTTTTTTTACCCATATGTTGTTACTATAAATTATACCCATTGCATTTTACATTGGTATTTTCCGTTGAATGTCACAGGTTGTGGACTTGACTTATAATTTGTTATTTAAGGAAGATAAGACAAATCCAAAAATCGGGTTAGAGAGGTGGTACCTACCCACGTGGTTCTCAGTAAGAAACTTGTGTTTATTTGGTAGTACCTAATTTTTTTAAACAAAATTACATACAATAGGTGTATGTAATTTTGATTGTTGTATTCAGCAACAGACACTGGCTCGAGCTATGGCTAACAGTGAAGGTAAAAAAAGTTTGTTTCAATCTATGTGTAGTGTGAATGGAAAGTACATAAAAGATTTCACATATTGTGACAAGGTTTGTAATAACTATACTGTTAATCCGTTTTGAATTCCAAGACCTAACATTAATTAAATTGATCCACACTTATCAACAATTTTTGTGTCTATCAACAAATTTAGATATACATTCCGATCAACGAGAACAATGACCATTGGTATCTATGCGTCATTGACGTAACAGAACAGAATGTTGTTTTATTGGATCTGCTACCTTGTGCCGATATTTCCATTAGGATGAATGTTGTGCAAATTGTCCTCTTTGAATTAGATAATGTTCTTCAAGTTACACAGGATAACTACCAACATTTTTTGCCCACATTCACTTTGTTCGTGCTGTCTTGGGGCCCACGTCAGGGGAATGGATATGATTGTGGCATGCTTGTTGTCAAGATGATCCAAGGTCTAGTGTTTTGTCCAAGCTTTAGCATTAAGGTGAAGTACTAACAGACGGCATGTCACAATTGTAATTACATAAGTTTTTTATATCCCTCCTCAAAGCTCATTAAGTTTACCACTTGTATCATTTGTCCGTAGGAAGATTTAAACGAAATGTGAATGAACTTCGCTTTTTCATTAGCTACTCATGCTGACAAACAAAGTTAGGAACAAACTCATACACAAGGCCCTAGAACAAGGAAGAGAAACAATAAAATTTAGAAGTATATTAGATGATGTGATTAGATAGGCGGTATGTAGATCAACCGAAAAGTACAGTATCTGATATTGATAGTATAAGTTAGTGTTATCACAATTTCTTGATTTCAAATTGTATATATTGGAATACAATGTTGACTGGTGAATATAATTTACACTAAGTTATTATGAATAAATATTGGTAATTTTTTGGACACATCAATCATTCAAGCACCCTATTGTGTGAAAACACATGTTGCATATTTACATATTCTTGTATGGATTGGTTGTTGATGCAGTAGGGTACACATTACTCCATTGCATGATAGATTGGTGATGCACAATGGTAAAAAATACACCAGTCTCCACTAACTATACTTCATTTTTCACAAGTATACATTATGTTTACCACTTTGACGCATCATGTGGAATACAATGTGCAACATTAATCAAACTACTTCAGTCCAATCTTCGCTCAAATCACCTGTACCATTTATTGACTAACGACATAGCACTAGCAAGTGTTAATTCAGTGCAGTTAACAGTCATCAACAATCCACAAACACAATACAAACAATGCACATTAAGCCATACATACTTGTTATATGTACAACACAACGACTAACCAATTCTATTAAAAAAATATATCAACATAATAACTTGTTCATATACAACATGTCCACATACGCCTAAGTATGATCAGGAACAAAATATCCAAACTAATGTTGGATAGGGTAGTTACGCCTTCACCCTTAACAAAACTTGTAACATATGAATGATTTTATCTCTCACTATGTTGTTCCCAGTGATGACCAAGTTAACAGTCACCTCTCTTCGCATGTCTTCACTCTTATCCTGCATTTCACAATGGTGCACCATTACGTAAACAATCTTTGATTGTAGGATAATTAAAGCTCTTTGCCAGAATTGGCACGAATGGTATTGTTATTAACCCGGATTGTATAACCTGACCCCAACTGTGATGCTTGCATCATCTTCATTACGAAAATTCCACAATCAAACTCATTGCCTTGTTTGGGCATCCAATCTGGTTCAATAAGATTCCATCTGCCCAATTTGTGTTTAAATTTGAGAGCCCTCTTTGCAAGGATGCCGTCCAAAACCTCAATCTACAAATCAAGTTTGACATGTAATTGCACCAAAATTGTTGACACATATTATTTTGTTACTGAAAACCATAAATATCTTACAACTCTATTCGCATTTGTGCGGTGAATCCTTTTTCTTTTTGGAGTTGGCAGATGATTGAGTAGGAATGTTTACTTGTTCTCTATATCCACCAATAGAAGATACCAATGTGAGCGATCGTCGTTCATTGGTACATATATCTAAATACAAAGAAATATTTGTTCATAAAATCCGGTGTAGGTATCTGATATGCAGCCTGGATTAACTTAAAAACTATCACAAACTGAAATTTTAGCAATGGATACCTTGGTAGTTGTTCTAACATTAGGGAGTATAAGGCGACTAAACTTTTGTTTTTGTAAAGTTCTTGTTGCACCATAGCTGCGGGTGGTGGTACTTGCAAGGGCTTGTTGCTACATTGCATCAATTGACACGCATTAATGTATTTATCACATGACATGAAATATTTATTGAATAATGCAACTCAAAATTACACGAAATGAACAAATGTACTTACAGAGAAGACCGTAGTTAAGTACCATGGTCCCGTTTGTGGAGCGATGCACGCACACAAATCAATTATCTAATACATTTTTAACACGATATGTTAATTTGATGCTCATAACGTCACCGCAGAAAAATCAGCAAAGGAAGATTCACGAACAAGTCCACTTAGCCATTGTTCCGGGCCAAGGGTTTGTAACACTTCCTGCATGCCATCATCATGGTCAACAAATGACACCAAAAGCTCACTAAAGATGTACAAAACACATTAATTTTGTGAGCAGTTACATTGAAAAATAATACGATTAGCAGTTGTTAAGCATAAGATATAGGGTCAAATCTAGTGTCCACCATCACATACTTAGATGGCAGTTTGTTGTCAAATATGTAATTGTAGATTGCGCGTTCAACATTAACATCGATATGGGTTACTCGTGGGAACACCACATCTGTCATCTACAAAGAAATTTATCTTATAAGGGGTTCTAAGTGCCACGCAACTGAAAACATAAGTTGCATTTTTAATACAAAACACAATAAAACCTACTTCTTTTGATTGGCGTTCCTCTGAGTCTTTTGGATCATCTAATTCAACCTATAAGATAAATTTCAATAATCAATTCACGAAGGAAGTCATCAGTAAGAGATGTGGTTATGATAAAAAACGAATAATGTATGACTATTAAAACGGCTAATGTACGCACATTCGTGATATCAATTCTTTTTTCCTCATGTCGTGTGGCGTATCCTTCGCAGTCCCCGATTTATCAACAAATTGGGACACGATATGTCCAATCTCACCCAATCTTTTCTCCATTATAGAAAAAAATGTTGTGCATTATATTGAAAAAGTATCAAACTTTTGTTCCATGCGTTCAGCAACTACCTCAAGTCTTGCAATTCTTAATCGCAAATCCTATGAAATAATTGCCATTATAATGGATTGGTTGTAATAATTTGCCACTCCAAAAAAAATATAAAGCATAGTAAATCCCCACAAGCCATGCTCTTCTATAAAAGGATTTGGGAAATATACACAATGAGATGGTATATTTACATACATCAAACAATGCTTGATGGGTGGCAGTACCAAGTGCATTGTCAATTAGCTCCTCCTCAACGAAGACCGACAACTACATGCATAAAATCAAGAAAATATGTGCATCAAAGAATATGTAAGACATTACCATACAATAGTGAAGATACAAAAATAACCCTGTGTATACCTCTTCCAGCTTGAAGCCTCCTAAATTCGAGATATCACTCATTCGCTTATTGATATCGTTGTCACCCCAATGTCCAATATGTGGGACGTCGCAATACACCATAGAAATGATGGTTTCTCCTCTTGGTATAACCCGTTCAAGATAAAAAAACCTACATAACAAATAAAATGAAGACCATAAGACATTACGAATTCTTTTCAGACCACATATACATTAACAAACATGTTTTTTATAAGCAAATTACCATGAGAACTACTAGACAGCCACCCATTGATCCCCATCCAGAACTTTAAAATTTTTGTATGCCTTCGATGACTCCATCAAATACTTACACCAATTAGTATGTCGTAAAGAAGGCACATCAACAACAGAATGTAATGCAGAAACACTTAGCGTAGTTCGCTTGGTTGGTAGAAGCATACAACCAATAATATATAAAACAGCCAAACGTATAAATTCGTCAGAGTCATCTGTGATTGCACTAATGTGCTCCTCCAAATGTTTCAAAGACACCTCCGGTTGTCCGTTAAATATAGACATACAAAGATCAATAATCTTGTCTTTTGTTCCCGTTGTCACCATATTTGTCCCTACGCATGGCAACCCTAATATGTAGGTCACATCTTCAGGGCAAAACTTCACACATTTTCCATATATGTTGAATGCACACTACTGGGGATCAAATCTTTCAGCCAACCATGCACACAAATCTCGCCTAATATACGTGCAGCGTATGGTAAGCAATCTCCCAAAACCAATTGATTTGATGGCTTGTTTCTGCGCGACATTTAATTTTGCTACAAATTTCACTAGTTTTTGTGGGGAACATCTTGTCGCCACAAAATGTTGTATACGCAAAATAATGGAACTATTATTACGGAACGATACATGTCCAGATGAACAAACTGATTATTTGTATGCATAATGGTCAATATAACTTAATGTAAGAATGTATGACATACTCGTCCAGGTGTCTCGACTTCAGCACACGCCTGTTTTCGTCGACGTTGTTTCCCTGCCGTGGTCATAGTATCCATTTGTTTCCTCTTCACTCTAGTGCAATTTGTTTTCATTTAATGCAAACTGTGAACAACGAACATATGAAAAATATGTAAGACCAATCAAATTTCTTTACATTGTCGTTGCTTAAGATGTAAGTACTCTCATCCACAATAGACCTTCAAAAATGAATTACCGGTACCTACAAAACACCATTTAGGGGATGAGCTTTTATTATAAATGCCATGGAACAACCATAAGAGTAAATGAAACATGGCTGAAGCTTAGAACACGCAACTAGAAAATTAGGCAGAACCTCGAAATCAATCACAAAAAAAAAAAAAAAAAAAAAAAATCACAACAGTATCCCCATATTTACATGATTCCCATGTTTGTTTCATCCTATTGATTAAAATTCAATACCTAAGAAAACCAAACAATCAAACAAATTATCACAAATAAACAACAGAAGATATTACCGAAAAAGTTGTATTAAAACATGAAAACCATTCCATCAAGAATCTGCCTTCAAGATTCACGCCCATGAACCATGTCCAACAAAACAGTATATAGGCCTTGAACCATGTCCAACAAAACAATATATAGCAAAACATGTTCAACAAAACAGAAATTCCAAATCCCTAAATCAAAAATTTCCAATCCCTAATAAATCAGTAATTTCAGTAGGAACTAATAGAGAGAGAGAGAGAGATGGGTTTTTTGTGGGGTTTCAGTGGTTGCCGAGAGAGAGAGATGGAGTTTCAGTGGGGTTCGATATTATATATATAGAGAGAGAGGGAGAGAACTCCATACCGAGATGATGAACCCTTGGAAGAAAACGAATCAGCCACCACCAGCCTCCGTGAAGACGATGAAGCCTCTTTTGTGTGAAGATGTTGAGAGGAGCTCCTGTCACTGATAAAGAAAACTATGAAAGGGGTGTTGTGGAGTGAGCAGAAAATTGGGGCAAAAACAAATAGCAATCTGTTGTGGCTCGCCAGATCTAACGAGTGAAGGAGAGAAATGAGAGAAAGAATGAGAGGTTTTTCAATTCTAAGAGAGAGAATGATGTTCTTCAATTTTGGGTGTGCAATTTTGGGGGAAAAATGGAGGTTAGCAATTGGGGAAAATTGGGCGAGGAAAATGGCCGGAATTTCAAGAGTCATTTGAATTTTGAACGAGGGTTTTTGGGTGTTTTGTTTGTTCTTTTTTTCCAAAATGGGGATGGTAAATGGACACATGACAATTTGTTTTATTAAATTTACCGATATTAAAAATTTAAGTAAAATATTAAAATATCCCAAAAAACATAACATGTAATTTAATTCATCCTAAAAAAGAAATTTGGAATTTTATAATTTCACTCCATGAATAAAAAATGAAACAAAATTGGAACCGTAACATTAAAAGTGCGAATTACTCCAATGAGTATATATATTAAAATTAATTTGTTAACGGATTTACTAGGTCTGTTAAAGTTCGACACGACACGATTAACCGATACGAATTAAGCGGGTTTTGGTGAGATCTTAACGGGTTTGGGTGGTAAACGAGTTAAGCTATCAGACACGTTTAATAAGAGAGTCATGTTCGGGTGAATACTCTCAACCCGTTTATCACCCGCTTACCCTTTTAATAAAATTAATATAATAATAAATTAATAATTATTTTTAAAAAATTAGCCAGAATTTTTTTTAGTGAGTCCCACAAAAAATATATATAAATTGTTTTTAGTGACAACCATAGAAATATATAAATTTTTTTTTTTAACTAAACGATTTAAACGAGTCATGTGGTGTTACCCGCTTATTAAACGGTTCGTGTTCGTGTTGAGATTTTTCAGTCGTTTATTAAACGTGTCGTGTATGAGTTTACATGTTTTTCATCCGTCACCCGTTTAACTCGACACGTAACCGTTTAACCCGACACCTTTGATACCCCTACGATTTACCACTGTTATGAGTTTATTTGAACTCAATTGTGGTAAATATTTTACAAAACTGATGACAATATAATTTTTAAAAACTTACCCATGATAATTGTAACACTAATTATCTTAAATTTGTAATACTAATTATCTTAATGGTGATACCGTACTCAAATTTGTAAGTTAATGTATAGCAATAAAAGCTACCCACCTAATCTCATCCTCAATTTAATGTGTCTCAATTACTTGTAATTACCATTTGGTAGCAAATCCAGTATTCTCCGTGTGTAGTTGGAATCCCATAAACCAACTCCAACAACATTTAAGGTTCAATGTCTACACCTGCATGAAAAAAGAGGAAATTGTAGAGGTATGTCACACATGATTTCCACTATTTTAAATGCCATTCAGTTTAAAAAAAAGTTTTATTGTAGGTTTCACGCATCAAATGGATCGTAGTAGATTTGAGAAAGGAAAGCATGTCGTTATAGACTTGAATGAATATCCAATAGATAGTGATATGTATGAGTTTGATACCTATAATGGTGAATATAGGCATCGTCACGGTAAATCAACTGCGGCTACTTCAAAACCCGTCGAACTAGAAAATACTTTACAAGACTTATCAGCTGAAGAAGTCCTTGACATGAAGTTTAACTCGAAAGATGAAGCAGGTAATTTTTATAACACATACGCTAAGTTTGTAGGTTTCAGCATCAGAAAAGATGACTTAAAATATGACAAAAATCACGTGCCGGTGTCAAGGAAGTGGGTATGTTCGCGGCAAGGGTTTCGAGCTGCAAAATACTTAGACCGAGATGAAAAGGCAAGGGAACCAAGGGGAATAACTCGAGTGGGTTGTTTGGCAATATTCCGCGTCAAGTATGACAGTAAGTCAGAAAAATTGATAGTAAAGGAGTTCGTGAAAAATCATAATCATTCGTTGATTCCTCCGAGTGGTGTGTCGTTCCTTCGGTCACACCGCCGTGTGAAAAGCCTAGACAAAGAGCAAGCAATAGCACTTCGCAGTGTTGGAATACGCACTAGCAAAATACGATACTACTCATGCAATGCAATAGCATACCATATAAATCGATGTGGTTATAAGTATTCGTAAACTTCTTTAAATACTAAATGCAAGCATGGTGATGCTGCACATAATGTTTATGACTCAATAGAGTAGGTTTGCTCAAAATCCACAAAAAATAATAAAGGAAAAAAGAAAAGAAAAAGCGCGATAAGATAGTAATTTGAACAAGGAATAATTTTGTTTTTTCTTCTTCTTACCTATTTTTCCTTGAAAAATGAATGGAGCTTATTGTTTGATGTCAATAATGTTTCCTAAACTTCTTCACAAACTTAGGACAGACTTGAAGCACCCACATTGTGAAGTGGCACTTTTTTGCTTCTCAAAATGTCAAAAAAATAATAATTGAAGAACTAAGTGCAAAAAACCTTTATTCTGATAAACATATGTTGCTCTATTTAAGTATAAATGTTTAAGTTACACTCTCTTCAACAATTTAAACTTTTGGAATATGCAGTTATTTAATATAGTATCAGAGCAGGAAGTCATGTATTTTAATCTTGCCACCACCTTAATTATTAAAAAAAATTTCACATGCTGGGGCCAAAATCTAGCATGCACATGTGGGGACGTGTTTTTAAATTGTACCTCTCCAACAACTTAAACTTTTGGAATATATAGTTGTTTAACATGTTCCGCATAAATTCTTTGATATGAGATTACTTTCCGAAAAATTCAATTTATTTGATATGAGATCTCCACAAATTCTTTGATATGAGAATTCCTGGTCATGCTGGGTAAACATTATATTGAGAGTTTTGAGCGTAATTAATAGAAAATTCTGAGCGGTTAAATGTTTATAAGTAATTAAAATAAAAATAGAATAAAATTCTTATAATAGTCAAATCTGTTTTTATAAGAGTAATAAAGATCTACTTGAATGATTTTTCCCTTTTCCTCGTTCTTTTGGGCTAACGAATTAATTGGGATGACATAGCTCGATAATTTCATGTTGTAAGGATTAAATAAAAATAAATCTTATTTTACAAAAGAATATTAACAAACCTCAACACGTGTCAATAAATCCACTGCCTCATGTACGAAGGGGGATTGAACAACAGCCACGTGGCCTACCTCTACCTCGTAGGGTCTAGACTGTGCTAGCACTTAATTTTATTTTGGAAAATACCCTTTAAAAAGAACTGCAACGTAAATCCAAAAAACAATCACTACAATTTGTTCAATTTCTTTTGGGGGAATTCTAGGGTACCAAGGGTACCGTACCGTCGGTTATTTTTTTTTTGGTAAAGTTACAATTAAAAGGAAAAAATTACAACTACTCAGAAGAAATCTATGATCGATCAAAGGTTTATGATCGATCACAGACACACATGATCGATCATGGACTTCCTTAAACAGTTGCAACTTCTCTCTTTTTAGTTGTAACTTTTGACCTTTAAAAATTATAACTTACGCCTCAAAAAAATTATAATTTATACCTCAAAAAAATTATAACTTAACCTAAAATTATTATAACTGACGATACGATACTCATTCGGTACCGTGGACTTTCCCTTTGTTTTGTCAGTCAAAAATGAAAGGCAGAAAGAAAGAAGACAGTGAGAGAACAAGAGGGTCAGAGTTACTAGGGGAGGTGGAGGGGATTTAAGAGACAGTACATTTCATCCTAATGCCCAAAGTTGCCTTCTCTGCATCTAGCCCTTGTTTATAGTGACTCGAGTAACTAGACAATTTTTTTCTTTTGGTCATTGAGTAACTAGACAATGAATATTCAATTGTTACTCTATTATTGCTCCCTTCCTTACATAAATAACGACTTGATTATGGTACCCAAATTTATCATATTTGTGCTAACTTTTATCACATTTTACTGTTGTGATACCCAAACAAATAGTAAAAATAGTTACTATAAAAGTGTTAAAAACACCCACAAATATAGTAAATTGTTCACAAAAATGATAAATTTTTTGTACTTAAGAAAAATGGTAGAAATAATTACCATAAATGTAGCAAAAACTATCACAATAGTGGTAAAAACACCCATAAAAATGATAAATCAACCACAAATAATAAATTTTTTTGTTGTAAAATGATGGACAGAAGTTGTAAAAACACCCTTTAAAATAGTAAATTTGAACATATTGTACCGAAATTTTTTTAGAGGTACCATAGTCAAGTCCTATAAATAAAAGAGAAAATGTTACTTAGGTGTTATTGGATAAAATATTCAATATAGTAGTGATTCTATATCATCACCGTCACGTAGTGTTACTAACCAATCAGTAGATCATAATAAATTTTTTAATCACCATTAGCTTTCACATCCAATAATTACCATATGGGATTAGTAAGGTTCATTTGTCTTACTTGTTTATTTATTATTAGTCGGTGGCGTCGTGTGGTAGTAATAACGTAGTGTAACCATTACACTGAATATCTACTCATTATTTAAACTTTATAAAATAAATTTACTTGGGGCATTTTCATAAGTTTGAGTTAAAACATGCTAAATAAACTTTAGTCTTTTACTCAATTTCAAATCAAATGAGAGAAGAACTAATTTTTTGGTCAAATCAAAATAAACTTAAATGTTCACTTAAATCTCTATCTCTAATGTTTCACCACCTTATGTCTCCCTCTTCCCTACCTTTAATTTTCTTTATTTTTAAATCTCTATTTAAATCCACTCAGTCACCACCCTCATCATATGTTAAGCAGCTTACATTGGATTTCGTTTGCTTAAATTTAGCAATCAAGGGTTATGTACTCGTTTGAACTTTAAAAGCAAAAATGTAGAAAGTGCAAGACAGAAAAAATGAGGAGTTTTTTTTTTGTTATAGGGTGTTCAGGTTTATGTTGATTATCCCCTCGAACTCTAAGATCGGTCACCGTAATTTGAGCTAGTTTAAAGACATGTCTACTAAGGAACAAGGTTGGTTGACCATTAAGTGGGACTATCAACGGATCAAGTTTGGATCAATATTTTGGCTTATCTGAATTTGAATTTTAAAGTCCAATTCGAATTCAATCAGATAATATGACGGATTTTTTTGGTGGTCTATATCCGAATCTGTTAACGATCCAAAATCCGATCTGAATAACCTAATTAACTAAATTTTAACAAATTATACCTAACTTTTTTTAAATAATCACTTAATTTCTTTAATATTTATAAAAAAATACATAAATAATTTAGATCATATCATAAATTAGATCATATATATAAAATAAAGTACAAAAAATTTTCAACCCCCAAACTTATAAAATTGTTCGATCGCCTCAGATTTGGATATCATATGTGTACACAAAGCGTTCGAAATGAGTTGAAGCATTCTTGCAGGGTCATTTCTTTGGCGGCATCCAAAGCACGCAATGCTCAAAAAGCTTGAATGGTTACTTGAATCGTTTCCTAAAAACAAAGCTTCGTTTGTATTAGTTTGTTAGACAGTATGATAGGGGAGTATCAAGAATCCGAGAGACCGAAGCCCATGACAACCATTATTCTGAAAAACGGTACACTAGTGTTGAACACTTCACTACGTTGCTTAGAGCAACACGCTGCCTCACTGTATATCAAGTCAATTTTTTTTAAAGTGTGGGATCATATAAAGGCCGAATGACTCTTCTTCGTGGTCCAAAAAATTCAGCACATTAGTCATTCGAGTTATTATCTGTCGAAGTACACAAAACCAACATCCAGTTGGAATGTGATATATGATTATCAGAATCACTCCTTTAAATGCAATTGCCAGAAATTACAATCTGTTGGGCTTCCTTGCTCACACATCATTGCAGTTTTGAAAACTGAACACATAACAGAGTTCCCTCATAGTACTATTCCAAAGTGATGGACAATTAATGCAAAATCAGCTTGCCCACCGACCTCTGTGCCTCAAATGTCATGAACCTTATCAATTTTTTGCCGATATGCTGGATTAATGTCAATATGTAGCCGGATGTGTTACTACGCAACATAATTGCCTGAGGATGCAGAGGAGCTTCGAACAACAATAACTACAGTAATCAACCACATGAAACAACGGCATAATACATGCGAGGCAAAACAAGTTTCATCATCACATCACAAAGTTAATGACACTGTGTCGAACAGAAATTTTGGTGTCGTCAATCCCAAGACAGTGACAACTAAAGGCAATCCGGGCCGTGTATGGAAAATCCTTCCAATAGCTCCGCGACGATGTAGTAAATGTCGTGGCACTGGTCATACTATTCGTAAGTGTCCGCAGCTTACGTGTCATGCGGACAACCCACATGATGACATGCCCTTCTCATAACCTGGTGGCTCCCAACATCCCATGTCATCAACTCAAGAAGACGACCATTGGAATCCTACTTACAATTACAGTATCCTCCGATACTAGGTTGCATACACTATCACCTTTTAATTACTTTCGGAAATTCAGTAGATACCAACATGTTTTTGATATCCAATTTTTTTTTTAACAGTAAGTGATCCTTGAATTTGATTCAAATGTGCACGGGCAGTAGATTAATACTTGTTTAAATAATTTCGAGGTGAGTATGACTACATGTGTTTTGTCATTGCCTTTAGTTATTTGGTACTAACTATTCCACGATTTCATTAGCATACTGCACTGAATACTTCTTGCAGTGTTAACATGTACTCATCTGGCCACTGTAATAATCTGGGATAATCAACATTTTGCTCTACAGCAGCTGACGACACAATGCAGCTTTCTTAAGTTGCATGGAAGGTGCAACCCCACACCCTCTTTTCTTGTATAGATGACAAGGGCAAAATGAAGGAAGTAGTCTAAACACCTCAATATGTAGTTACAATTAATTTCACCTAATGTGCAGAGGTAAAATTTATCTGCATCATTTACATTACTTCATTGTTAAAATCAAATAAACATGAAAGTACGCACAAACCTCACATTCACCGTACCAAAACTCAAAAATCATTAAACCTCAATTTTTTTATAACTAGTAGCCAATATATTTAACAACCAGGATCACAACATCTACAACACCCTTGCCAAAATACCAAATATTACTATACAAAAAAAAACACACATACACACACAAAACCAATGTGTCATTTGTTGATGTACTCTTTAAAGTCCTTATAAAAACAATCTAATTTTGTCTCCAGACACTGGAATGACCCATTCGTTTCATCCTCGAACTTTTCAAATCAAGCCTCCAACTTTTCAACCATGTGCTGAAGTGTTTGTCCAACCTCACTAGTACCAACAGCAGAACCAGCTTGACTACCCACAATCTTGAGACACCGTTGATGGCTGCTTCACACGCTTATCTCGTTTCGCACCCAAAATAACTCCCACACTTTTATTTAGTGTACCCATACCCATTGCATTCATGGGGTACATAAAACTATCATTCTGCTGAAATTCAACAGCACTATACTTCAAAATCTTGGAAATTAAGATTGGAAATGGAAGACATGGCCTGCAATTCTCTACCTTAGATGCTTCAAGAACATGGTTGAATATGTAAAGGGGTAGATCAATATAAACACAACGTTCACCAATAGCATATAACAGTTAGGTTGTATCGTATCCAATCTCAGCAGTATGTCCCCTCGGATGTATATTACAAGCAACAATGTGGTTTAACATCCTAAACGTTGGTGTAAGGTCAATGTGAACAATTTTGTTTTTCTCATTTTAAGACAATGGAATTCTCAGGAATGTCTGGTCTATCAATTTTTAATATATTTGAAATAAGATCAGGCGAAACAGTGATGGATTTCTTCCTAACTAATGACTTAAATGTCAGCTCATTCTCCTTGTACTCATGAATATTTGCATAAAAAAACTTAACCAGATCAACATATGTTTTATCTTCCACATTCACATCAAATAGATGATCCCATTTCTGAGCACGAAGTATTTCAGGGCAATCCACACTGCCTACTAGATCATCGAGGTAAACACCACGCTCAAGTAATAGAGGACATTTAACAATGAATGTATCATACCTCTTCTTAACATGTTTATCCACAAGAGTTTCTCATTGCAAGAACTCCCCCCGCTATCCACCTTCTTCCGTTTCTTCGTCTCTCAGCCTGATGTCAACGAAGCTACGAAGGAAGATTCACAATGGAAATTTCACTCTTCTTCAACTTCGCTTAAGGAGATTTCACTCTTGGCGAACGCGATCGCATGAAAGAGATTTGCGGTGGTGGGCGATTTAGGGTTTATGGAATCGGGAAATTTGAAATGGGTTTTGAATAAGGCGCGATTTAGGACTAATTTGTGGGATTTGGGGATTTATTTGGGTATCCTACGATCTTTATTTACGATAAAGCCCCCCTTACAACACTTATATTACTTACTGTTTGCAGGTATTTAAGTAAATACATCATAAACTGATCTATCAGGTTTTTTATCGATCGATCGCAATACCACTTGCTCCTTCAACTACTAAACCTGTAACTCATTGATCGATCATTAAATATAATTGATCGATCACTAACCCACAGAATATAATTCTATACTTCAACTAATACATCTGCAACAATATGATCGATCACTATATATTTTTTATCGATCGAACTCACTTACTAATTACTGTTCTATTATACTTTTTTACACGATCAATCAGACCTTCACAATACTTATTACTTTTGATTCAAATTACAAACCTGTAATAATATGATCGATCAATATATTCATGAGATCGATCGAATTCAATTACTTTTCTTTTTTTTACACTACACGTTACTTTTCAAGGGCATTTCAGTAAATTTACTAATTATTGATCTATTATATTTTTTCCTCGATCGATCAGACCTCCACAATACTTACTTTTTCCTCGATTGAACCAATATGATCGATCATTCATATTCGTGTTCGATCAAATTATATATTTATTTATTTTTTTCCCAAACTTCCGTTTTCCTTACACCACACCTTATCATATAATAATCGATCATACATTACTTAGAAAGGTCAAAATGTAATGATCGATCATAAATTACTTAGAATGATCAAAATGTACAGTACAGACTACGAGTATGTTGTCCTCGTAAATTTATCCACTTTTGTTGTAATATACATTTAATTTTGTAATTATCCCCACTACTATTGTACATTTCTTACTGATGTAATAAATATTCCATTACCTTTATAGTTATTTCCACTAATGTTCAAAATTTCTCACTCTTGTTGTAATTATACCATTACTTTTGTTCTTTTATCCAGTAATATCGTTAACCTCGCAATGATTTTGTAAGAACACCTTATTGAACCAATATGATCGATCATTTATATTCGTGTTCGGTCAAATTATTTATTTTTTTCCAAAATTCCATTTTCCTTACACTGCACTTTACCATATAATGATCGATCAAACATTACTTAGATCGATCAAAATGTAATGATCGATCATAAATTATGTAGATTGATCAAAATGTATAGTACAGACTACGAGTATGTTGTCCTTGTAAATTTATCCACTTTTGTTGTAAATATACCTTTAGTTTTGTAATTATCCCCACTATTATTGTACATTTCTTACTGATGTAGTAAATACTCAATTACCTTTGTAGTTGTTTTCACTGATGTTCAAAATTTCTTTCTTGTTGTAATTATACTATTACTTTTGTACTTGTACCCAGTAAAATCGTTAACCTCGCAATGATTTTGTAAGAATATCATTATCTTTGTTATTGTACTCATTATTATTGTAAATCCTGGAAGTAATATTGTAACTATACAATTATCTTTGTAATTCTCTCATTGTTGTAATACATCTTTCATCCATCATTGTTGTACAATGTAAGTGAGCAATAGGTTGCTTTATACATGGCCTTTTCTGCATCTTTCTGCAACAAAAATTTAGCTTTTTGCAGCCACAAGCTTTTCGGTATGGTACCGAAAAACTTGTCGGATGTACCGTATGTCGAGGATCATGCTAAGGATCCTCAGCCTTAATTCAAGGCTTTCCATTTGCATTCTCTTTGACCCACAATTGTAGCTTCTAGATTTATTTGATTGATTCTTTCCATACTTGTAATTTCCATATACGGATATGTAATTGTGCATATATATATATGAAATCAACTCACCACTAAGAAGTGTGGTGGTTTTCAAACATTCTCATGGTATCAGAGCATATACTGGATTAGCATCCCACGATCCCCAATGGCCTCTGATTTTTCTACCACCCTCCTTCCCTTCAATACCATGATTCACATGGTTACCATCAAACTCTCCTCCTCCAACTACCTCTTATGGAAGAGCCAACTTCTTCCACTTCTCGAGAGCCAAGGTCTGTTGGGTCATGTGGACGGTACCCTTGTGCTGCCACCTCCATTTGATCCTCCCACCTCTCAAACACCAAATACCAAACATCTGGAATGGAAAGCCACCGATCAACGCCTACTAAGCCTTATTTGCTCCTCTCTCACAGAGGAAGCCATGGTTGAAGCCGTCGGCCTCTCCACATCTCGCGAGGTCTGGACCGCTCTCTAAAATACCTTCAACCACCGCTCCAAAGCCCGTGAAATACGCCTCAAAGACGACCTCCAATTGATGAAGCATGGCATCCGTCCAGTCACTGCCTATGCCCGTGCCTTCAAGGCCTTATGTGATCAGCTTCATGCCATCGGTCGCCCTGTTGATGGAACCGACAAAGTTCACTGGTTTCTTCGTGGCCTAGGACCCGATTTCTCCAGTTTCTCTACTGCCCAAATGGCACACTTCCCCTCGCTTCTGAGTTGATGCCTTTAGCACTGCAGCTTATATCATCAACCATTTGCCCACACCACTTCTTGGAGGTAAGTCCCCCTTTGAACTTCTATATGGTTCCTCTCCAAATTATGAAAACTTTCATCCATTTGGTTGTCGTGTTTATCCTTGTTTACGTGATTATATGCCTAACAAATTTTCCCCTCATAGCATTCCTTGCATTTTTTTGGGGTTATAGTTCATCTTACAAAGGAT
Source organism: Ilex aquifolium (assembly GCA_951799425.1). Lineage (NCBI taxonomy): Eukaryota > Viridiplantae > Streptophyta > Magnoliopsida > Aquifoliales > Aquifoliaceae > Ilex > Ilex aquifolium. The sequence goes on along the minus strand of OX637395.1, from coordinate 32,577,276 downwards.
TCTGTTTTCTTGACCCTACCACCTCTAGGCTATATATCACCCGCCATGCTCAATTTGATGAGACTCACTTTCCTTTCCTCGATACCTCCCAAGCTCAACCCATATCCTCCCTCCAATTTTCAAATTTTCTGGAACCCAGTCTTCCCCCTACGGACATGCTACCATCTTCCCCTACGCCTCATTCCCGACATATTACACAATCCGGATCTAACCCGTGTGGTATTTGTACTGATCCAGTGGATGAGCCTTTGCAGGCCAATGATTCTCTTGCATGTCCATCTATGCCGCACTCGGTTCCTAGCCCCGCTTCTCTTGAGTTCACCACCAAGTTGCCTACCCCTGCTCCTGTTGTGGCTACTCCGATGGCTTTTCATCCCATGCTTACACGAGCCAAAGTTGGTATTTTCAAACCTCGCCACTCGGCGAATCTTGCTCTCTTGGGATCATCTGGTCTTCTCTCTGCTCTACTTGCATCCACTGAGCCCAAAGGATTCAAATCTGCTGCTAAGAATCCTGTTTGGCTCGCCGCTACGGATGAAGAAGTTCAAGCCCTGCAAACTAATCGTACCTGGATTTTGGTTCCTCAACCTGCCAACACCAACATTGTGGGTTCCAAATGGGTGTTTCGGACCAAATACTTGCTTGATGGATCTATCAAATGTCTCAAAGCTCACCTTGTTGCCAAAGGCTATACACAAGTACCTGGTCTCGACTACACTGACACCTTTAGCCCTGTTATCATGGCTACCACTGTTCGTGTTGTCCTCTCCCTTACTGTGACCAACAAATGGCCTCTCCGCCAACTTGATGTCAAGAATGCATTTCTTAGTGATCATCTTACTGAACATGTCTATATGGAACAGCCTCCTGGGTATATTGACCCCCGCTTCCCTAATTATGTTGACTTGATCCGAAATGTGTACACCCAAGTGCAGGCAGTCAAGCTGTAGTAATAATCCGGTTTGAGTCCGGAGTCGAATCCACAAGGAGCTGTTGTTAGTGTTTCAAAGTAAGCAGTGGTGGAGACCAGTTGGTTGTATCCTTTGAGATTTGAAATTGTGGTGTTCAGGATTCTTTCTGGACAGAATATAAGATTCTTTCCAAGAGAGTTTTCTAAACAAAATGTGAGATAGACTTTAATATAAAAGAGTCACTCTTTAGTTCAAGGATCTGGACATGTAGTTAATTATCCGGTTTGTTATACTTGTGCGTGATAACTCAATTAACCCCCGTGTCAACAGCAGGTTAATCGGAAGATAAAGGTGGATTATGAGAATTAAGTACATGATTCTGATGTCTTTCTAGAAGTTTACAAGAATTGTCTGTGCCAAGACTTAACCCGTCTACAAACAAGCAAGTATTTCTACAAGACATCCAATCATGACATTAATGTTCCATTTCTATTCTTTAATTTAAGCACAATAATGGTGAAAATTGAAGGGTAGTCATGAAGATCTAGCCGGGGTACTTGCCTTGAACCAACGAGTCTTTAAATACAAGAGTTATCTATGTTATAGAAAGAACTCTTGGTTATACAAAGTACTTTAGCTTTGCTAGATGCAATCAATCTTTCAATAAGTATGGGGAATATAAAGCATTAAGCATAATCGAAATTGCACAAATATAACATCCGGATAATTTATACATGTCCTTCTCCTCTTACTAAAGATTGAATGAGAAACTACTCACTCTTCATGGCTTTAGTAAAGCTAGAAAATTGAGTGATGCTCATTCCTCCAAGTAAAGGGATCACAAAGCAAAGCACACTAAACAGGGAGCCGATCTTCGACAAAGAATGAGTGAATCACGTTCCACCCTTCACGGCTTTGGCGAAACTCTAGAAAAGTGGAAGAGTTTCACTCCTATAAGGGAAGAAAGAAGCTCAAGCAATAGAAGTGAATGAAACACAAATTAAAAGTAGAAGAAAAGTAGTCACTTTTGGAGGGTGATCCACAACCAAAAGTAATCTATCTTTCTTCTAGACATGAAATTAAAAGAGACAAACTACAATAAAAGAAGGCAATACTTCAATTAGAAGAAAGCAACAATACTTTTGGAGGGTTTTCTACAACCAAAGAGATATCTCTCTTACAAGCCCCAAGGGGTGGTATTTATAGGCAACCAAAAGATGATCTTTACAAGTCCCAAAAGATGTCATTTACAAGCCCCAAGAAGATGTTCTTTACAAGCCCCAAGAAGATGTCATTTAATTACACTTTGATCCCCCTTTGTTTTGCTTTAATAATTGGTTGCCCAGTAATTTGTAGCTTTGACACAATTGGCTCTCCAGTAATTTTGACGCACAAAACCCTGAAAAGAACAACAATTAATGCATTATTTCTAATTCACACACTAACTCTAATTTGACTTACTTTGACTAGTTTAACTTTATTTTATTAACACAATTGACCTATTATTTTAATTAAATTATGCATTAATTAGGGTTAATCACATGTCTGTCAGTTGAAGAAAGCTTTTTATGGCCTCAAACAGGCCCCTCGTGCCTGGTTTCAGCGATTCAGCTCTTTTCTCATTCAACTTTGTTTTTATTGCAGTCGTGCCGACACATCACTCTTTGTCTTTCATAGGCAGTCTGACATTATTTATTTGCTTCTTTATATTGATGACATCATTATTACAGGCAACAACTCATATCTTCTTGATAGCTTTACTCGTAAGCTTAATTTTGAGTTCGCTACTAAGGATTTGGGTCTGCTCAATTACTTCCTTGGTCTTGAAGCAACGACCACCTCTGATGGCCTCTTTATCAGTCAACTGAAATATGCACGGGATATTCTCACATGAGCTCAACTATTTGACAGCAAACCTGTTCACACCCCCATGGTTGTTTCCCAGCACCTATCTACTGATGGTCCTTTGTTCTCGAATCCTACACTTTACAGATCTCTTGTTGGTGCTCTCTAGTATTTGACCATCACCCATCCGGATATTGCTCATGCTGTAAACTCTGTCAGTCAATTTCTCCACTCCCCAACTGAAGACCATTTTCTTGTTGTCAAACGCATTCTTCGCTATGTTAAAGGCACGCTACACTTTGGCCTCACTTTTCATCAATCTGCTACTCCTGGTGCTTTAGTTGCTTACTCAGACACAGATTGGGCAAGCTGCCCTGATACTTGCCGCTCTACCTCTGGTTACTCCATTTATCTTTGAGGCAACTTGGTTTCTTGGAGTGCCAAGAAACAACCTACTGTTTCTCGCTCTAGTTGTGAATCTGAGTATCGTGCTTTGGTGTTCACTACCACTGAACTTCTTTGGCTCACGCATCTCCTCAGTGACCTCAAAGTTTCAATTCCACAGCGGCCCGTCCTCCTATGTGATAACAAGAGTGCCATCTTCTTGAGCTCCAATCCGATTTCTCACAAACGGTCTTAGCATGCTGAGCTCGACTACCACTTTCTTCGTGAACTTTTTCTCGCTGGCAAGCTGCGCACTCAGTATGTGCCTTCTCATTTGCAAGTTGCCGACATCTTCACCAAAAGTGTGTCAAAACCTCTCTTTGAACTCTTCCGATCCAAGCTTCACGTCCGCTCAAATCCGACGCTGAGCTTGCGCGGGGGGGGTGTCGAGGATCATGCTAAGGATCCTCAACCTTAATTCAAGGCTTTCCATTTGCATTCTCTTTGACCTACAATTGTAGCTTCTAGATTTATTTGATTGATTCTTTCCATACTTGTAATTTCCATATACGGATATGTAATTGTGCATATATATATGAAATCAACTCACCACTAAGAAGTGTGGTGGTTTTAAAACATTCTCACCGTAGTCTACTCCTCACTTCATAGAGACATTCAAAGAAAAAGTGTGAATGTAGAGCAAGTAGGTGAACGAGAGAGCTGAAAATCAAACCACTGACGAATATAATATAGAGAGAGAGAGAGAGAGATTGACGTGTCAGGCACATACCTTCTTCCAATCTTTTTTTTTATCAATCCTTCTTCCAATCTTCAAACTCTCTATCCTGAATGGAAGAATAGTCATGAATGTCATAAACAGCCCTTAAATTATGATAATGGCTTTAAAATACCTCTAATTGTTTTATTATTTCAATTTAGTCTTTGAATTTTTACAATCTTTTGAATAGATCTCTTTCATCGGTGATATATACAGAGTGTTGAGGCCGGGTGGGCTCTTCTGGCTCAACCATTTCTTTTGCCTCGGATCTCAGCTGAACACAACCTATGTTCCGATGTTGGATCGTTTCGGATTCAAGAAACTGAGGTGGAATGCTGGCATGAAGCGCAACTGGGGAATCGATAGAAACGAGTGGTACTTCTCAGCTCTGTTGGAGAAACCGATGACCTGAGGTGCAATTATGTTTGTGCTCATGACAAACACATAAGAATATTGTGTAATGAAGTTCCAAGATTTCACAGACTGGTTTGCTAATCTTTCTTCATAGTAATGCATATTGTTACAACTTCGATAAGCATATGAAACTCTTGTAAACTAGTTTGCAAAAACCGAAACAATCCACCGCAATAAAATTTTGATCCTTGGCTAAAAGGAATTGAAATCACTTGCATAAATGGAGCTTCTACAAAAATAGAAAGTTTTTGCCTTATGTTTCCACTTCATCTCCTCTCACGGCCTTTCAGATTTAAACCCCCGTGTTTTTCTGGTATATTAACAATTGGGCTGCAACCCCTCACCACCACCAGCAAAAAACTAATCAAGAATTTGAGGGCGTGTTTGGTTATCATCTGCAAAACAGTTTTTTGTTCTCAAAATTTTAAAAACATCCAAAACCTGTTTGCTTAACATTTTTGTTCTCAAAATTTTCGAAAAAAATGAGATTTGAAACACAAAAGCAGAAAACAAGCCACACTTATTTTCGGACTTTTCTTTGAAAATTATGGAAACACGGAGAACACCTCTTTAATGAGGTCCGCCCTTCGACTCCTTAGCGCAACAAGGCTTTCTTCTTCTTTTTTTCCTTCCTCTATGTCTCTCTACACTTTGCCCATCAAACATAACGAAGACAAGGCTGTCTTCTCCAGAACGAAGGTCGTCTTCTCCAGCTCTCTCTCTCCACTTTGCCTCTCAGACAGAACGAGAAGAGAGGAAGCTTCAGATCTTCTCCGGCGAAGACGAAGACGAAGCTTCAGATCTTCTTCAGATCTCTCCACGTTGTGGGTTTCGGTGGTGCTTTGTAGGTTTTGGTGGTGGTTGTGGATTTTGGTGGTGATTGTGGGTTTTGGGTGGTGGTTGTGGGTTTTGGGTTTTGTGGGTTGGTGGTGGTTCTCGGTTTCGGTGGTGGTTGTGGGTTGGTGGTGGTTCTCGATTTCGGTGGTGATTGTGGGTTTTGGGTGGTGGTTGTGGGTTTTGGGTGATTGTGGGTTGGTGGTGGTTGTGGGTCGGTGGTGGTCTTGATGCACAGTGAAAGAGACAGAGACAGAGAGTTGAAAAGAGGTGAAATTGTGGATTATTGTCCAAACAAATTTTATATTTTTTGTTCTTTAAAACTATTTTCAAAAATATATAACCAAACAGGTTTTGTAATCTAAAAATTTTTAAAAACACTTTCTTAAAACTCTTCCCAAAAATAGTTTTCAGATACTGTTTTTTAAGATGCAAATCAAACAGGCCCTGAATAACTACAGTTCTGGTTCTTTAGCATGTTCAAGTACCACAAGGCCAGGACAAATTAAATGTTCCACAGTCAGTGAAAACCAATAAACTGTATACACATCCTCATCTTGGAGGTAAAACAATGATCTTTACTTGGGCTCTAACTTTGAGGGTGGATAGATTCCACTATAATCAAAGAGGCTTTCGTTGCTGTAAGGATGGTCGAACCCTTTCCCTCCCTCGCCATAGCTTGCTGAAGTTGATGCAGATTCAGCATTGGGGTTCATCCCAGCCAATTCCATGATGTTCTCAATCTCTTTCACCACCTCGCTCATTGCTGGCCTGAGAAATCCTGTTTCTTCGAGACACCTCAGTGCCAGATCCACAAACTTCTCTAAACTTTTTGGTGCAGTACTGTTCAAACCAATGGCTGGGTCAAGAATTCCATGAAGGTTATATAGTTCTTTGGTCCTATCCATTGCTTGCTTCACCTCTCTTACGATGTATTTCCCTTTCTCAATGGGACTTCTTGCAGTTATCATCTCCAGCATTACCACTCCAAAGCTATAAACATCACTCTTCTCAGTCAACTGTTGAGTCATGTAATATTCAGGATCCATGTAGCCCTGCAATAAACTTCCAATTTTCAATCCAAAAAACTAAAGCAAAGTTGCAGAATCTTCAATGAACTCAAAACTTTTTATCTTTAGTGATTCCATAAATTTTACTGCATTAAATATTCTTTTTAACTACAGAAACGATGGGTCCTTCTTGATGAATCAGACATTCTGAAAAACGCCTGCATATTTTCCCATGATATATGCTGGAGTAATGTTATGGGAAATTGTGAGAACATACCCTCTCTCTTTCAGTGAAATCATTTTAATTTCCACAGTTAAAGGAATATCTTTGTGCATTCCTTGGTGTGAACCCTCGATTACAGCAAAATTTCATGCTTTCAAAACTTACTTACCATTGTCCCCTTGACTTGAGTGGTGACATGACCCTTTTCAGTGTCATCCATAGGTTTGGAAAGACCAAAATCAGCAACTTTTGCGGTCAAGCGTTCATCCAGTAAAATATTGTTTGTTTTGATGTCCCTATGTATGATGGGAGGGTTAGCAAGGTCATGCAGATACTGAATACCCCTGGCTGCTCCAAGGGTTATTTTAAGTCTCCTCATCCAGTCCAACCTGATTCCTGACTTCCCTACACAGGTAATTCATAAATTATCAGCGTTCAATGGCGCACATTCTATTCCCCCACTCTGAACAGTCTGGCAGTGTAGCTCATCACACTGGGGTTACAAAGAACAAAGATCAGGACGATCTAGCAGCAATTTTGAAAGAATATCTTCAAGAATTTTCTTATTCCATAAAAACCAATAATGGTGCGAGACATATCCGGTGCATTTCTAGGTGAGGCTACAGGAACATAGTAATCCTATTCTGGAAGAATGATGAACTCGGATTCAACTTTTTTCGATAAGAAATAGAAACTGTATTAATAAGGTAAAAAATAGTTTCAAAAAAACAATCAAAGGTGGCAAGTCATCCAGACCAATGATAGGTCAAAAGGAGAAACATACAAGCACAACTATGGATATTAAAACCATACTACATACCACACAAAGCTATCCAACTTGAGAAAATGCAAAAAGGAGGGACATTTTCCAACTCTCGGATTTCAACTTTTTAATGATCTAAGTTACTGATGCAGAACATTACTAGCTGTAATCTGTAGAAATGCCATTCAATTATTTCAATTTTTGGTAAGCCTTGACCATGAGTTGTCAAGTATGCAAATCAAAGCATAAACAGCATTAGTATTCATAAGTAGTGAAGGTTAGGAAATCAGCAGAAGTACCTGAAAGACTTTCCTTCAGTGTACCATTTGGAATATACTCGTAGACCAGCATCTGTTCAACTTGCTCGAAACAGAAGCCCACTAGGCTGACAACATTCTTGTGATGAACCCTTGAAAGAAGCTCAATCTCAGTTTTAAACTCAAGACCACCCTGCATAGATCTGTGTTGAGCTCTTTTGATGGCAACCAGTTGTCCTCTGGGAAGAGTTCCTCTATATACCTAAAAACATAATAAAAAGTTTAAAATCTGAGAACCATACAGCAGCAAAATTTTAGGAGAAATATATTGAGAAGGTTGAGACTTGAGAAAGTCTTGATGAACAAATCCTTAAATGGGAAGAGTTATTTTCAAATAGAAGTTGGTGAGGTTTTTTGTTTTATTCATTTATTTTTGAAACAATTCGTGGCATGGGTCTAGCTTATTGATATGTTCCAGAAAATCTACTTGAATCCATTTGATTTTTTTTACCGATAAAATCCGTGCTCGAAAAAAAAAGAAAAAATATATTATTTTTTAGCACGGATTTTTCTGGTCCAAGTGTATCTTGTCTTTACCACGAATTATTATTATTATTATTATTATTATTATTTTGGGGGGGGGGGGGGGGGGGATAGGGGGGCAGCAGCACTTACAGTTACCAACAAAGACATTTTAATTCTAGAATTTTCTGTATGCCTTGGTCAGTACATGAAAACGATAAAAAATATTAGATTCATGAGCGCTACGCCTGAATGGTTCATAAAACTTTGAAAGCTGGCTCACCTACTCATGAGTGACCAAATATGTCTGTTTATCATTTTTCTTCCAAAAAACCAGAGAATTTTGTCATAGTTCTAAATGCCAGGGGGAGGGGGTCAGCAGCACTTACAGTTACCAACAAAGACATTTTAATTCTAGAATTTTCTGTGTCACTTGGTCAGTACATGAAAACGATAAAAAATATTAGATTCATGAGCGCTAGGTCTGAATGGTTCATAAAACTTTGAAAGCTGGCTCACCTACTCATGAGTGACCAAATATGTCTGTTTATCTTTTTTCTTCCAAAAAACCAGAGAATTTTGTCATAGTTCTAAATGCCTGTAAAAATATGATGTCATCTAGATCCAAATGCATTTGCCTTTGCAGATTACAGAAGTGAAGGCATACACCAGGATGGCAGGAAGGTAATGACCACTGAGAATAGATGCAGATGCAGCTTATATATCAAATAACAAGATAATATAAAAGCTCACCTTTCCATAGCCACCAGATCCAAGATCATTGGTTTCTGAGAAGTTGTTTGTGCATCTCTTGAGCTCCTCAAACGAGAAAAATCTTGCTCCTTTTAACTGAGGAACGCCACCGCTGCTTTTGTCTGGGTTCCAAGATGCTTCATAGGTACAACACTGATATTGGTGAAAACCCCTATAGGAGACATAATTGCTAAAATTGCTTTGTTGAGATTAAGTCCAGAAATTACCAAAAGGATTATTCTGTTTATCAGCTCTTTCAGCTCTTCTCTTTTGACGGAAAGCATAAACTCCTGCGAGGAGTACTAATATCACAAGGACAGAGCCACCAACTGCTGCTCCGATGATGACGCCAGTACTTGTTGATTTATGTGTTCCTGGAGATATACCTGGAGGGGAGAGAGAGAGAGAGATGCATCAGAAAATAATAGAACGGCCTTCACAAGAATTCTCTCGTGCTCACATGAAATACTCAATCACCTGCGAAGTTTCCATAGTAATCAGCAATGAAGAAAAAGGGTCCAAATCCGCTGGGAGGCTTGAAAGTTTGGTTGCTCAGCACAAACCCTATTCCAGAAATTCCACTTCGGTTGAAACTGTTTAGGCCAGATGGGAAAATTCCCACGTCCAGTACAAGGTAATCATCTAAATTTTTGGTTGGATTACTCAGAGAAACTGAATCCACAGGGAGTTGATGGGACTGAAAAAAAACCATCATAGAATTTTGAAGGGACGTATAAATACTCAAATTTCCCAGGTCAGAGAAGGAAGGAGCTCTGAAATTTAGGGTGCCTGTGTATGGATATGCACATTTACAATTGGGGCTGGATAACTGATTTGAACCACATGTAGCAGGCAAGCAATTATTTGGAGGAGTTGAATATGAGGAATTGGACGGCTGGGGAATGACACAGTAGTTTTCTATCTGTCCTGTTTCCTGACAAATTGGGTTACCTACAAGTCTGCAGGAAATTGAAAAATACATTACACCAATCGGGTAAAACGATACAAGACATAAATTTTAAAGATAAAGTATAATGGCCTTCAAATCATGACGGATATAAAATGGTCAGAAGAATAAAAGGACGCAGCTTACATCAACTCCTTATTGTATCCCACTCTCTTTGCATAAGCAGAAATAGAATTGTTCTGCAAATCAACGAGCTGCAGTTGATTGCTGTAGCTGGTGCCAATATCCAAAGTGCTATTGAGCTGGTTGTTCTTCAGTATGCTGTCATGTCAAAACAAATGTACTTATAGTCATCAGTTCCAACGTTTGGGATGCATGACCAGAATCACTTGAATTAAGATCTGAAGAAGATTATAAGATTGGTATCTTTGGAATCCCGAGATTTAGTACATAAATACAGTATCACCTGAGATTGAGAAAATACTCACACAGTCTGCAAGACAGGGAGGCTGAAGAGGACAACTGGAACTTGTCCTTCAAGTTGTACGCGTTCCATAACTCTGCCAGTTCAAGGTTAGTGAACTTATTTGGTGAATGCTTTGGATCTTCCAAATGAATACATGACGTAAACAAACAAAAATATACACATAGAGAGAAATATATATATACTAGTTAATGTCATATGCCTGAAGGCACTGTGTAACATCAAAATCGCTAATTAAAAAAAATTCAATTTGGTTAAATTGTTAAGTTCTACAGCAAACACCTTAACAGTGAATAAAAATAATAGAAATGAACCATTTTCCCCAAAAAAAAAAAAACAAACAAAGGACATGAACCAAGATTACACAACATTGTATTTGTAAAATTTGTGAAATTGTAAATATTTTATTTGACATGATATTTGACACTTTTCGACAATATAAATTTGACGTGAATAATTGATTAAGTGGTCTTCCTTTTTTGTGAGAATGGATTGAGAGGTTTTGGTTAAATTGGTTGGTTTCTTTTCAAAATATGTAATGCCAGTTTTTACATATGACTATATCACAGTATTGAATTGCTGTGAAGTTTCATTTGAATTTTTATCAGAAAAATTTAGCCAAAATCGAATTAAATGGGATTGATGTCATTTTTATGGGTACGATTATTATGTATACACTCACTCACACCAATATTGTTGATTATTTCTAATTTTCTGTTAATTGTTAATTAGTATAGATAATTTTTTGAGATTTATTAATTTACTTGATTACCGGTCAAAACAAAGAAGAATGAGGGAAAGTGGTGGCTGTTAGGTTGGTTCAGCCGAAGCCCGTGTGGAATCTTCATCAAATACCCATAATATCCCATAAAGAATGTCCTATTTACAGTCTTAAATTATTAAGAATTTACACGTTAGATTTCGTGAGGGTGATTTTGGTAAAATGGGACGGACGGCAAAGTTGCAAGAAAGCGTGAAGGGTGCAAGAAAGACGCCAATAACAGAGTAATGGACTGAAAAAAGTAGAATTTCATCCATTTGATCAAAGTTTAAAACTTTTAAATAAATCTAAACCGCGAAAAGCAAAAGTTATTATTTATATCTTTTGAGATTTGAAATGCCTTTTACTTTATTATTTATATATATATATATATATATATATATATATATATATAGAGAGAGAGAGAGAGAGAGAGAGAGATATCTTCTTCTGTCTCATTAAGGCCTTACTTTTATTTAGCAAAAAGCAAGTACCAAGCTAAAAAAATGGGGAAGCTTGCAGAAAATAAGCCAAGCCACAAGCATGCCAAAAAAAAAAAACCAAAGCAGTTCCTAGTCCCAATGAGTTAAAATGGAAACAATGCCATTTTTTTTGGGTTTGCAAGTTAGCAATCTCTCAAAGTTCTCGGTGACAACTGTGAAGTAGTTATGCCTTACCACTAGTTCCAAAAAATAGTAAGATGGCTGAGAACATAAATGGGATTATCCTGTTTCAGCCTCCCATAAAATCTTCTTCAAACCCTATGTCATTCCAGGACAGTTCCATTGCATGCTTTTATTTTCTACTTTGCATTTGAGAGGTAGGAGACTAAGCATAAGCTTAAGAAAAATATGATCCTCACCGTCTCCAATAAGGTTCCACAGTGACTTTGGGAACTTAGTTATTCTATTGTTAGTGAAGCTACCAAGCTCAGGCCTTGCTCTTGGATGAACAAAATGAAAGTGATGAGTTCTGTCCAATCGAGTTTCTTGCTTTCTTTTTGGAGGTGTATAAATTTTTCTTAAATAAGGTTAACACACACAAAACAGGTCTACGTTGCTTTATTATAAAAACATGAATTTGATAGTGCAATTCCTATGACATGTGTGCACCAAGCAATGTTTCCCTGTTTGCTAATGATCTGCTTCCATTGTGTTCTTTTATCTAAACAACAGATCAAATTGCAAATAACACACAAACGTGTGCACAACACATCCATATAGGAGAACCATAGGGGAGGCAAACACTAAGGTATAGGATGCTAACAGATCAATAAGAAGTTGTCAATAATTTGCATAGTTGAGATCATTATGTTTAGATGGATGAATGGTAGACTATGAAGCACATATATTGCCTCAACACTGGAGCTAGAAAGCACGGGCACTCTATTTTAGTTAGAGTGTCGGTGTCGGTACGGACACTCTCAGACACTTGTCGAACACACTAAAATAAGTGTCCATTTTTTTCATTTTAAAACTTTTTTAGGACACGCAGAGGACACTCCACCGACACGTTCGGGACATGTTAGGGACAACGACCAATACGCTCTGTATACGTTGGAGGATACGTTTTAAGAATTTTTTCAAAATTTTAAAAACTTGTCCAGTAACTTTATAATTAAGGAAGTTGTTTTTGTCATTCTAAAGAGATATGAGTCAAAGGCATAATATAAACAAAGTTATAATCACTATATGAACATAAGACATAAATATAACATAATTTCGGACACAAACGAAATTACATACAATTGGAAAAAACTTTATAAATGAAAGAATGTGATGAAAAATGGAGTTATGAATTGGGCTCTTTGAAATTTATGAAAACAAAATGGGATATTTTTTAAAATGGAAATTGTAATAGTCATTAATAGTTAAATCATAGATGTTTATGATGAATATGTATCAATATATGTGATATTGTATTTTTTATTCAGTATCATAATGTGAATTCTTAGAATTAAGGATAGGATGAATTGAAGGATTATTACCAATATATATTTATTTTATTACATGATGACTTTTACAAAAAAGTGGAGCAAAAAGGTAGGATTGAAAGAGTGGATACAAGTGGGTGGTGAGGGGGTAAGTGTGTCATATATAAATAAATACATTATATTTAACGCATCTCCCAACGCATTCGTGTCTTTTTTTTAAAAAAAAATCGTATCAGCGTGCCCATGTTGTGTTACATTCGTGTCCAATGTTTGTGTTTGTGTTCGTGTCCGTACTTCTTAGACCTGAAATATAAATGTCTGATAAATATCAAATACAGATACGGATATGACCAGATATGCCTTGGATACATTAAAGATATTTTTTATTTTTGACATATTTGGGATATGCCCATAATACGTGTCTGATACATTTAGGATACGGCAAGGATTCACGATCTACACATTTAGGATACGCTAAGGATACTTTGGAGCTAAATTTATCATATTTTTTCATACTAAAACAAGCAAAATAAATATTTTTTAAAACAAAAAATATGGGAGTTCGGGGGTGTGTGTGTGTGTGTGTGAGAGAGAGAGAGAGAGACATACAGTGTTGTCAAAGACTGTAGGGTCAAAACCCATGATGGAACAGCAGACACAGTAAAACTATTGTTGCTCATATCCCTGCAAGTGACTACAACCTTTCAGATAAAGTATGGCAATGGGAAACACTATATAGTATACATCATAAAAACATGATGACACAAGATTTTAGCACATTTGTTTTGCACCAAACAAAGGGATCTAAGTTATCATCAAAAAATGGTTCAACCTTCAGAAATTCAAAATGCTTCACTTCATGGAGTTAGCAAAATATCTGCTACTTACATGTAGTGGAGGGAATTCAGGCCAGTTAAATTGGGCAAGGGACCAGTCAGTTCGTTGTTTGACAAGTACCTGGAAGCAGATAGTGAAAAGTCTTTTTAGTGAGATGGTTCTTGCAATGCAGGATGATGCTGACTTCCTGGAAACAGGTATGGAAACTTAAGTTGGTTATTCCATTTTGTCGACTTACAGCTCTTTGAGAAGACCAAGGCTGTTGAGGTTTTGTGGGACAGTTCCACTTAATGCATTCCTATCAAGACGTCTGTGGCCAGCATAGTCATTAGTTCAAAAACTTCAACAGGAATTCACAACCAGAGAGTAAGTTGGTAGGATTTAGTAGAGTATGAGACAGAGATACTCACAACACCTCCAAATTCTGTACAAGTCCTATTGTGGAAGGGATGTTGCCAATGAGATTGTTGCCTTCAAAAAGCCTGATCAAATTAATCATACATCCGAATACAGAAATCAATCTTTAGAGGAAATGTTTGTTGATTAAGGTGTCTGTACAATTAAAGGAAACAATTCTCACTGAATACCACATTGGCACATTTGTTTTCTGACCTGTTTTTAGAGGAAAGGACCAATTAACAATTTAAGATATATAAACAAACCACTGCAGATTGTTCCCGTGAATGAAAAATAAAGATGTGTCCAAGCAGAATAATCACTCAATAGTTGGAAAGCAAAGTTGAGTTTGACGAGGAGTAGATGTGCACACCCACATCCTATTCAGCATAGGATTTTCCCCTCCAAGAAGAAGCTTTATGCATCTCCTTTTTTTCCTTTTTTGGTGAAAATAGTTGAGCAAACAATGTTTAGCAAAAAACATAGGTGAACAAGTATATTGACACATAATATTGGCACTAATCTATCCCAAGTAATTTATAGATCTTATTGAGATATTCAATTTCTATAGCCAGTTCCATGGAACTTACACATGAATGAGAGTCATATTTGAGTTGAAAAGCTGTGGAGGGATTTCACCGGAAAGTTGATTCTGTCCAAAATGACTACAAATAATAGACAGAATCTAAGGTTAACATCTATTTCTGAAGGAAATAATGGTTAATGAGAGAAGAACTCGTAAAAGGATAAGGGGAACGATATAATACGTACAAATGCTTTGTATGGACCAGCATATCAAGACCAGGTGTGTTTCCATCAGAGACTGGGATAGTGCCACTGAGCTTGTTGTCAGCTATATCCAACCAATAAAGATTTATTAGACTACCAATGGAAGGAGGTATTCGTCCAATGAAGTTGTTGGAATTCAGAGACCTGTAGAATACAGAATAAGATCATTGGAAATTTGTGTCAAGACAAACAATTACACTAAAAAAAGTAAGTCAAGATAAAATATCATCTTCAGGCACAATCAAGCGAGACTTTTTCAAAATTGAAACATGCAAACTTCTAAGTTCTAAACACATGAATAAGAATAATTGAGCTACTGAGGAGAGATTTGACGGACCACAGTCCACAAAACAAATGAAATAGGCTTTTGCTAACTTGAACTTGTATCAAATCTTCTCAGGTTCTGTGATTCCGTTCATATAGACTCACGTCACCATGGAACATGAGTCTTACACCATACGAGGGGTGCAGAATCTCTGTTCTAGACCAACGCCTAACACCAAGAAGAGAAGATTCCGCAGCTATGACTTGTATGCAATATTAAATTCAATAAAAGATTTCAAATCAAATGCACAAAAAACTTAGACTTCAAAACAATATTTGCATATGCAGAAGAAAATTACCAAAGTTGAATTTCTTACAAAGAAATCAGCTGTTGCAGAGATCCTATCGTGTTTGGTATCAGACCAGAAAAACCACAACCAACCAGGATTCTGTCATGCAAGCAGCAGAAAATGGTTTATAACAGGAATTGTATTAAACATGTTCATTATATGCAAACAGTCTGAAAAAATCTAAATTTTCTTACAATCTTGCTAACTTCTTCAAATTTCCGATCAATGGAGGAAGAGATCCAGTTAATCCTTTATTGTATGAAAGATCCCTATATACAGAAGCGGATCATCAGAAATAATCTTTGACACCTTTTAACAAAAAAATGGAAAAACACGGGCCGCGTATTAACTTTAGTTGGACTCATCATAAGTGCTCTCCTTAATATTTGATGGGTAGAGCCTAGGAGGTTTCTCTTGAGGAATCATTACTGAAAAGCATGCTAGTCAATTTGGTAAAACATGGATCTGGATAACACTATCCCAGACATACAGCCTGATATTTCAAACACTCGCCTCATTCAAGTAACTTTTTTGGTTGTTGTAATATGACCAACAAATTACTTTTACAATGGATTATTTAGTTCTCTCAGCCCGGAACCGGTCTCATCAGGGCCTCATACATTCCGCTACGACTGCTGAAATGTTGCATTACAGTACAATAATGGGATTTGAAAAACTGAAATGCATAATAGTCTAGAAACTACAATGGTAATGAGTATTGTATGATGTTTCACAGGGTAAATGGTATCGTGGATTCATGTATGGGAGAAGAGATAAGTGCAAACAGAAGACCTACAGAATCTGTAATTCAGCTAACCCCTGGATGTCTCCAGACAGCTGACCAGTCAAATTCATGCTTGCCAATGTTCTGAAATTGGAAGTGATCAGATTAGCCTTAAAGAAAACATAAATTGCATTATAAGTAACCTTCAATAGTCCTGAAAAAAGGTGAAATGCATAAGGGAATTACATAGAAGTCACACGGGAATTGGTGCACCCAATTCCATCCCAGCCAGCACCACATGGATCTTGCCCAACCCAATTGGGTGGTGTGTTTTGCCATATAGCCTGAAGAGACTGTAGAGCAACACCTGCATCATAAAGAGAATTTATTTCCGGTAAATTCGATTCCCTCGTTTCGCTGCCAATTGAATTCTCATATAAGTAAAGAAAATGACTTCTTGCATTGGAAAGCAAGTGATACAGGGAACTAAGAGATTGTTTTATGAATGAATATTATAGCAAATGTGCAATCATCTAGTCCAAAGAGCACAGATAGGCAATCTTCACTGTGGAGTTGTTTCCAACCAAATTAGATTATGATGTACAGAAGTGCATTATTAAACTTTGGTTTCAGGGAAAATTTTGGAGAAGTTAAAACATATTCAAACTTAATCATGTTTCTTCCAGTGTGTGAAAACAGAAAAAGGAAATCCAGAACCTCTGCTAAACTGCTTCAAAACTGGGTTAATTAAGCTCAGTTTTGCAACCCAGAAATGATTCATAATTTTATGTTCTTTTTTTCCCTTCATTTTCTCTGCCCCCAAACAGAGAGCAAATTAAATTTCAGAGGGAAGAAGAATAAAGATTGCCAAGTATGTACTTTCTTAATATGTTCAAAGGGCATCAACCTTGGAAGTAGGAACTGTGTTCTTTCTGGCAATGATCATAAAAGAAAAAAAAGTAGCATCTACTGTAGACAAAAACACAAATCAAAAGAATTGAACTTACAATCCTGGTTATTTGTCTGAGCTGCTATAATCAATACTTGGATGGAAATAACCAGAGAACACACCCAAATTCTTGGGCACATTGTCAAGAAACAACCGTATAGATTCTCAAAGTACCACAAATTCTAATCAAAAGCTATGAAACTCAAAACCTCAGCTCTTCAGTAACTTAATCTCTAGGAGAAGAAATTTTAAAAATGACACCACCCTCATGCCATATTCAGACAAAAAAAAAAACTACTTCGCCGCCAACTCATGCCCAAATTTCCAACCCACAAACTCTTCATCAAACTATCTCTTTTTTTTTTTTTTTTTTGTGAGGATAAATTATAATTGATTGATATGATCGATAACAAAATATTATGATATCTCACACCCACAAATCCTTTCTCAAACTATGGATACGGAGTAGTCCAAGTGGTAACAGTGATAAATTATAAATTCAGACGTCCTGGATTTAAAATTTAACAAAATCCTGATGTCAGACCATGAGAAATATTATGATATCTCACACCCACAAATCCTTTCTCAAACTATAGATACGGAGTAGTTCAAGTAGTAACAGTGATAAATTATAAATTCAGACATCCTGCATTTAAAATGACTATTAAATAAAAAAAACTGTGGATGCATATTTTTTTGTGTTCATATCAATTTGCAATATAATGACTTCTCGCACCAACTTGTAATTTTCCATCATTTAGAAAAGGTAATGGCTAATATATTACTCCTTTTGTGTCAGAGGAGGTAACCTAGGGCTGTCAATTTTTGACACGACACGTTAACACAATACGTATTGAACATGAAATTAATTGGTTGGATACAAAATTAAACGAGTTAATGGATTAAAATGGATCAACACGCTTAAACACGAAAAAAATCATGTCGGGTTCATGTCAAAATTAAGTCAACTCGATTTTGACCTGATTAACCCGTATATTTTAAACGGGTTGATATGATTTGGACATGAATCCGACCTAACTTATTGTAGACATGTTTAACCCATTTATGACATTATAGTTTGTTTATTATGTATAACTGATGTGGTATTAACATTATTACTTATTAGTTATTGTTTCTACTATGATAATTGACAGTATAGTTCTTAACATTATTATGACAGTATACTAGTATAGTTGTTACTTTAATTTTTGGATTGAAACTTAAATGCATTTTAGTTAATTTCATTGATGAGATGTGATATGCTATTTGTTAAAAAAATTATTTAAAATTTTAGATGAATGATTGAATGATGTATTTAATGATAATGAACTGGTGTGAAAACAGGTTATGTGTGTTAAACAAGTTTGTGTTCTGTGTGCTAAACAAGTTAAACAGATCATGTTATCTATGTTAATTCGAAAACGACATGTTTATTAAACGTGTCAAACAGGTCAAGTTCAGGTAACTCGTTTAATAATCTTGTCAGATTAGTGTTTACACATCTCGACACGATTAGAGCTGTCAAAATTCGACACGACACGATTAACCGACACGAATCGACACGAATTAAACGGGTTTGGGTGAGATCTTAACGGGTTTGGGTGATAAACGGGTTGACACGCCAAACACGTTTAATAAACGGGTCTTGTTCGGGTGAGACCTGTCAAACCGTATATCACACGTTTACCCGTTTAAATAAAATTAATATAACAATAAATTAATAATTATTTTGAAAAAATTAGCAAGAAAAAAGAAATAAAGAAATCAATACAAAAAAAAAAGTAAAGTAGTAGTTCAAAGACAAAGGAGGGGAGATGGGGAGCACTTTAAAAACAAAGGCAAACCAATACTTTTTGTTTTTGTCCCACATTGGAAAATGAGAGGAGAGTGGGAAGGTTGAATTGCCTATAAAAAGACAAGGACCTCTTGCCTTTTTTTTTAAGCCTTCAACTCTATTTTTTTATGAGATTTGGCTAAAAATTCCTCTTTTTTAAGGTAAGTACAATTAGAAGTAAAAAAAAAAATGGAGTATTAAAATTTGTTGATATAATTATTTTAAAATTAAATGGGTTAAACGAGTCGTGTTGTGTTACCCGTTTATTAAACGGGTCGTGTTCGTGTTGAGATTTTTCACTTATTTATTAAACGTGTCGTGTATGGGTTTACATAATTTTCACCCGTCACCCGTTTAACCCGACACGTAACCATTTAACCCGACACGTTTGACACCCCTAGACACAATTATTAAACATGTCATGTTTGAGTTTTAAAATTTTCGACACAAACTCAAAATCAACTCTATACGAAATGATTCAATTCGACATGTTTGACACTCCTAAGTAACCCAAGTCTTGATTGGGCTTTGATAGTTGGCATCTACTATTGGAGATAAGAACGATTCAAGGCGTAATTAGCAAATTTAATATGAGAGAGAAATTGATTATGATTGGATTAAGCCATTTTGCTCTGGAGGAGATATTTTTTCTGCATCCATTTTCGTGGGCCATTGTCTTCGAAAAATTCAGAACAAGTGGGCAGCAGATAGCCTAAATTTCATGAACCATGGTACGGTATAGCCTTTTGATTTTTCTGTATGGTTCCAAAAAAATCAATGTCGGGAGAGTCTACGGTACTGCCGGTCAAATAACGGTATAGCCTTTTGATTTTTCTGTATGGTTCCAAAAAATCAATGACAATCATTGGTTGTATCTAACGGGAGAGTCTACGGTACTGCCGGTCAAATAACGGTACCGTACCGCTAAAAATGTGTAGATTTTAAATTTTTTGTTATTAAATATTACTCAAATGTGTGACGGTAAATTTTGTATCATTAAATATTACTCACTAAAAGTGATAACTTTGCCTATTAATGTAATAACATTACCTTAAAATATTATAAACCCACCTCAAAAGATTGTAAGCTCGCCTCACATCAAAAAGTTGTAATACAATATCTAAAGATGGTAATTTTACCTATATAGAATGTAATTTACCTTCAAATGATTATAATCTCACTTTCAAATATAATAATTTTACTTTTAATTGTTGTAATCTTACCTAAAGAGTTTGTACCTCACCTTTAAAGGTGATAACTTTATCTCAAGAAGTCAAAAATAATAATTTTGTCTTTGTAAGTAGTAACATTACATTTAATAGTCATGATCGATCATGATTATCTAGGATCGATCACAATGCCAAATTAATTTCTTTTTTTGCGATTCCACTCAATTAAGATCGATCATGATTATATGAGATCGATCTTAATGCATTTGATGGTCCAAAAATTGGGACCAAACTAAATTTATGGTGGTTCCAATTAAATAGGATCGATCATAACTAGCCGAACTTTTTTTTTTTTTTTTTTTGAACTGGTCCCGATCCTATATTTAGTTACATTAAATTGACATGTAATTTTACGAAATTAAATTTATAATTTTGAACCAATTTAATGTTATTTTTGATGAATTGAGTGTTAGTTTGATAAAATTAAAAATTAATTTCATAAAATTACATTTCAATTTAATGTAACTAAATATAGGATCGGGATCAGTTCAGAAAAAAAAAAAAAAAATTTCGGCTAATCATGATCGATCCTATTTAATTGGAACCACCAGAAATTTATTTTGGTCCCAATTTTTGGACCATCAAATGCATTAAGATCGATCTCATATAGTCATGATCGATCATAATTGAGAGGAATCGCAAAAAAAAAAAAAAAATTTAATTTGGTATTGGGATCGATCCTAGATAATCATGATCGATCATGACTATTAAATGTAATGTTACTACTTGTAAAGACAAAATTATTACTCTTGAGCTAAAGTTATCACCTTTAAATGTGAGGTACAAACTCTTTAGGTAAGGTTACAACATTTGAAAGTAAAATTATTATCTTTGAAAGTGAGGTTATAATCATTTGAGGGTAAATTACATTCTATATAGGTAAAATTACCATCATTAGATGTTGGATTATAACTTTTTGATGTGAAGTTATAACTATTTATGGTAAAATTACTACATTTGGATATGAAATTATAACTATTTAATGTTAGGTTACAAGCACTAAAGGTAAAAGTACCACATCTAAATGTGAGGTGAGCTTACAATCTCTTGAGGTAGGTTTACAACTCTTTAAGATAATGTTATTATATTTATAGGCAAAGTTATCACTTTTAGTGAGTAATATTTAATGACAAAAAATTTATAGCCACACCTTTGAGTAATATTTATTAACGAAAAATTCAGAGCCACACATTTTTGGCGGTACGGTACCACTATTTGACCAGGCGGTACCGTAGACTCTCCTCTAACAAGAAAAATGAGTTGTTGATCATGTGCCCTTTCAAAAAAAAAATTTCCCCAAAGAGTAATCGGTTACCTGCTGCAGTCGATTAGTAGACAATATAAGACAGTGAAATGACTTGTCAAATAGTACATCGTGATTACTAGTAATTTTATTAAAATATACTACAATATTGTTACTATAATTAAGGGAATATTTACAACTTCAATAGATAAAAATAGTAGAATTGTGGGTTTATTGAAGAATTTTGTTTACAACATTTGTGAAAATAATTACAAATGGATGAGGAACTGTTACCACTCTTTATCAAAAATTCTGACAATTGATGATAAAATTACAACATCACTTAAATCGTTGTTCACCTGGTAAAAAGCCAAATTACCATATTTGTGGATAAGCGTACGAGAGTTGTGAATGTTTTTACAAGGCCAGAAGAACATTTACTAGTGCATACTTTTACCACCGTAATGATTATATTTGTATACATAAGGAAAATTGACGTTGTGTGTAAGTTTATGACCCGTAAGAGATGTACCCGTTTTGTGGATGAACTTACAAGTAAAACGGGTACTTACAAGTAGAGAGGAGTATTTACTACTTAGTGGGTAAGTTTATGACCCTTAAGGGTATGTTTATAACAATAAGCCAGAAGTCAGGAAAAGGCATCTGTGTTCTTGGAAGGACATAACTAATCTCAAGGAAGATGGTGGTTTAGGATTGAGGAGGTTTGAAAATATTGTTGGAGCTTTTAGAATGAAGCAGGTGTGGAATTTATATAATAAGTCCTCTCTTTGGTCTAAGGTTTTTTCTAGCAAGTATCTTGGGAATCAACATTTGCTCAAATTTAGAAGACCATATAGGTCTAGGCTATATAAGTCTTTAGCACCGTGGTTTGAGCTGGTGGTTTCTAATTTACAAATGGTTGTAGGTAATGGGGATAAAGTTGATTTTTGGCATGATAATTGGTTAGGTACTGGTCCATTGATTTTGAGAATGGATGTCTCTCCTAATGTCTTCCCAAAGCTTTCATCATTGCTTTTAAATGGACAATGGAATTTGGATGTGGTTGTTGAATGGCTTACTGATCAAATGAAGAATGAAATATTATCCTCGGGTATTTTTGTTACTCATAGGTAAGTTTCCTTGGTTTGGAAACCCACAGCCAGCTTGGGAGTTGATTAGGGTGAAAAAGTTAGTTTCTGTTAAAGCCTCTACGATATAGAAGCAACAATTTTCTCCAAGTGCTTAGTTACATGGCTGGAAAATCAATAAAGATGCTTTGCCTTTGGATTCAAGATTTCAGAAATTGGGGGTTTCTTTGGCGAGTAGGTGTGCATTATGTGAAAAGGGAATAGAGACTCTAGCTCATATTTTTATTTCTTGTGAATTTGCACAGTCTTTGTGGGTTATTTTCTCTGCTATGATGGGTTTTCAGCTTATTATGAATGAGGATCCTATGACCAAAGTTTTAAGAATTACAAGAATTTTTCAGAAGCTTTCTTTAAGTCATATTCTTATTCGAGGTATAGTGTTGTTGATATTTTGGCGGTTATGGAGGGAGAGGTGCAGACGTGTATTTGAAGGAGTTAAGCAGACTCCTAAATGTGTGGCTAACATAATTATACAGATTCTAAGGTATCAGAGTTATGTAGTTAGACCAAGGGCAGCAGATAGTGGACAAGGCAGAGAATTGCTGCATTTTCTTAACATAAGATCACCCAACTTTCAAGTTAAAGCTCTCTGGGTTAAATGGTTGCCTCCTTCGCATCAGGTATTGAAGTTGAATTCTGATGGAGCTTCGAAAGGAAATCCAGGATTGTCTGGTGGAGGTTCTGTATTGCGTAATGGCAGTGGTCAACTAATACTTGTTTCTTCAAATTTTTATGGAGTCTGCTCTAACATGGAAGCTGAGATTCGTGCATTGTTGGATGGTCTGAAATTATTTATGAAATATGGTCTACATGATTATCATTTATTGATTGAGACAGATTCCAAGGTTCTTGTGGATATGGTCAGAGGGAAGGTGCAGTTCAGCTGGAAGTATATGCAATTGTTTTATCAGATTTTTGATTTATTGAGCAACTTGAATTTCCAAATTTCTCATAATTATTGCCAAGCAAATATGGTTGCTGATTTTTTGGCTAATCAAGGTGTAACGGATAAGGTTTATGTTGAGTTTAATTCTTCTGATAATCTTCCCACAGCAGCTAGACTCCTTCTTTTGCACGATTCTCGACAGTTAGCAGTCCTACGCAAGAAGATTTTATATGTCTCTTAGAAGTTCCCACCATGAGTTCAAGGATTTTCAGAGATCATGCAGGAAGGGATTTCCACATGTTCATAGACTTCATGATGCAGTTGGACTCCAATGGCCAGTTGGTTTTTATTTCAGTTGAGAGGCCTGCTTTATTGCACCTCTTCTACTACCTAATCCAATGCATTTCAGTGCCAGCACAGACTCCAGAATCAGTTGGACTATTGCACTAGTACTCTGCAGTCAGCAATCTCTTTTAGTTGGCTTCTCTTATCATCATAGGTCTATTTTTTCGGCTTTTGAAGCTGGAAGTTCTTATCTTCACAGGGAAACAATCTCGGTTTTCTTGGGTTGTTTGTTCTTATCTTTGCAGGTCAGCTACTTTGACTTATCAGCTTCAGAGGACTCTCAATCTACTGGATTATCCTTATCTGCAAAGGTTTTCTTTGGCAATAATTCATTAAATTTATTTTTTCTCTTATCTCAAAATTGAAAAAATAAATAAATAAATAAGGGTACGTTTATAAGGCAAGTGGGGTAAATTAAAATATATGAGGAAGGATTTACCACTAAAAGGGATAACTTTAAGATGGTTAAGGTACATTTTACTAGAGTTCAAGGGTTTGCTTCGACGCTTTTGGATAAGTTTATGAGATCCGTACGATAATTTTAGTTTTAGATTGGTTAATTTTACTAGCAAAGTGGTAAATATTACGAAGGTATAGGTATATATATAACATCTATGGAAGTCATTATAATAGTTTTTACTATGAATGTGGTGACATGGGATATTCATCGTTTACAAAAAAAATGGTTACATTTCATTTAGGAAAAAAAAAATTGGACGTCATTTAATGAAATTTGTACAAAATTTGTGAATAATTTACAACTACTCTAAGAAGATATACCAGTTTTGTGGATAAAATTACAAGTGGAGAGGAATATTTACTAGTTCTATGGTACATTTTACAATATTTGTGGGTAAGTTTATGACACATCAAGTTACGTTTACGAGGCAGGTGGGTTAATGAAAACATATGAGGAAGGTTTTACCACAAAAGTGGATAACTTAAAGATTGTAAAGGTTACGAGTTCGTACGAAAATTGTATTTCTAGGTTGGTCAATGTTACGACAAAAGTGATTAATATTGCGAAGGTATAGGTAAATAGATATAACATTATGGGAGTCATTATAGGTAGTTTATACTACGAATGTGATGAAATGGATATTCATAGATTTACCACCATAATGTTTAGATTTCATAAAGGAATAGAAAATTTACGTCACTTAATGAAATGTTTACGACATTTGTGAATAATTCACAAGTATTTGAATATAATTTACCAGTTTCGTGGATAAGTTTACAAGTATTAAGGAGTATTTATTACTTATATGGTATATTTTACGACGTTGGTAGGTATCATAAGACCCTTAAGGGTTTTTATATGAGACAGTCTAGTGGGGTAAATTAAAACATAAGAGGAATGATTTACCAGAAAAGAAGATAAATTTACGATGCTTAAGGAATATTTTACTGGAGTTCAAGGTTTTGTTTCGATTTTTTGGATAAGTTTACGACTTCTATGGTAAATATATCATATGTATGGGAGTCATTATAATAGGTTTTAATACGAATGTGGTGAAAAGGGATATTCATAGATTTACCACCACCATGGTTAGATTTCATATAGCAAAGAAAAATATAAGTCACTAATGAAAATTATTACGTTATTTGTGCATAAGTTACAAGTAGTTGAGTAAAATTTACCAGTTGTGTGATCCGAAATACCAAATTTGTTAATGAATTTAGAAGTGGATAGGAGTATTTACTACCTATAAGGTATATGTTATAATATTTGTGGATACTTTTATGAGTGTTAAGGATATAATTATGAGACAAGTTGTACATTAAAACATTGGTGAAGGATTTACAACTCAGATGCATATATTTACGTGGTTTAACAAACATTTACTAGAGTTGAAGATTTTGTTTAGATTGTTTTGGATAAAGTTATGAGTTCCGTTGATACATTTTACTTTTAGGTTGGTTAAGTTTACGACAAAAGTGGTTAATATTACAATCTTATAGGTAAATATATAACATATGTGGTATCCATTATCGTGGGTTTTACTACGAATGTGGTGAAATAGAAATTCATAGATTTACCAATATAATGGATAGATTTCATATAGTAAAGGAAAATTTAAGTAAGTTAATGAAATTTATACTTCTTTTTTGAACAAGTTACAAGTTGTTGAGGAAGATTTACCATTATTTTGGTCTCAGATATCAAATTTCTAGACTATGTTACAAGTACAAAGGAGTATTTACTACATGTATGGTATATTTTACAAGATTTGTAGGTGATTTTATGAACTGTAAGGATTTAGTTACGAGGCCGATCGGAATACTTAAAACATATGACGACGGATTTACGACAAACGTGGATAACTTTGGGAGGATTAAGAACATATAGCAAAGGAAAATTTACGTCTTGTAATGAAATTTTTACGACAGATGTGAATAAGTTATCAGTAATTGAGGAAGATTCACCATTGTTTTAGTGTGAGATAACCACAGTTGTGGATTATCTTACAAGTGGAGAGGAGTATTTACTAATTGTATAAAAAATATTACGACAAAGTCGATAAGTTTACGAGAGTTAAGAATATTATACAAGATTTTAAGGTTTTGTTGCGATAGTGTATGGTATCGATCGATCAGTGAATAATGATCGATCATGTATCAATCCGAAAGTTAAAGATTGGTCAGTTATTAATGTGATCGATCGATCAGGTGTATAAAATGGTCACATTCTGAAACTTAGCGATCGATCAATGAAAAATGATCGATCTTATATCATATTTTGAAACTGAACGATTGATCAATTACTAATTCGATCAATCCTTAACATTCTAAAACTTATTGATCGATCAGTGAATAATGATCGATCTTATATCAATCCGAAATTTAAAGATTGATCAGTTATTAATGTGATCGATCGATTAGGTGTATAAATGGTCACATTCTGAAACTTAGCGATCGATCAGTGAAAAAATGATCGATCATATATCATATTTTGAAATTGAATGATCAATCATTTACTAATTTGATCGATCTTTAACATTATGAAACTTATTGATCGATCAGTGAATAATGATCGATCGTGTATCAATCCGAAACTTAACAATCGATCAGTTATTAATGTGATCGAGCGAGCAGGTGTACGAAATGGGCACATTCTGAAACTTAGCGATCGACCAGTGAAAAATGATCGATCTAATATCATATTTTGAACATAACGATCGATCATTTACTAATCCGATTAGTCCTTCACATTCTGAAACGTAGCGTTCGATCAGAGAATAATGATCGATCGTGAATAATGATCGATCATTTACTAATGTGATCGGTCGAGTAGGTGTATAAAATGTTCACATTCTGAAACTTCGTGATCGATCACTTATTCACGATAGATCAATGTAGAGGTGTTGTTGTAGCAGAAGAATGTTTGTTCAATCCCCCCTCATATTAGCGTTATAATTGTGGGTAGTCTGAAATTGTTCGATCGATCGTGTATGAGTTCGATCGATCATGTTTTTTTCCCTCGATGAATCCAAGTGACGTCGTTTAGGGTTTAATTCCATACCAACCAATCAGGTTGTGACAGCTAGCTACACCAGTTCCCTCTTCTTAATCCCGTCAAAAACCAATATCTAGCTCCCTCCCTCCTCTTAACATTGAGTTCATTGGGTCTCCTCTTTCTATCTTCCAAAATTATCGAGTCCCCTATTCATCCCAATCCCTCTTCTTTGTTTCAACATCGGTGCCTCCCTCCGCATCACAATTCCTTTTATTCCTTCCAATATGGGTTTGAGGTCATAAGTATCCCTTTCTTTATTCCAAAATTGGTTTGTCTTGATCTACGTAGAAGTGAGTAGACTCCTCGTTTGGAGGTAGTATCGGCTTGTTGTGATTAATGAACAAGAGGAAATACATAATAAGGTATCAGGAAATTAGTAGTGAATAGATGATATGTTAGTTTGTTATAAATGGTATGTTTTCAATGTTTGACCTCTCTATGTTTGTCATACTTGCAAACATTTACATATTGGTGTTGATGTTATAGTTGTGAATGGATGTTTTGGTGAGTGTGTTTGAGAAGGATTTCTAAATGGTTTAGAGAAGTGTATGTGTAGCATATACTTATTTATTTGACCTATACAACATGTGACATTTGCAGGGGAGTAGCAAGCCTCTGGACTTGGGAAGTCCAATTTGGCGATATTTCTAATGTAAGATATGATTATATTGTTGAATAGATTTCAAATTCATCACAGTGCAGACTTCATATTATGGTACATATTCCAGGGGGAAGAAGAGGTCCCACGAGTCAAAGGCCGCAGGCTTTAAAGCACAACGTCCACATGACACATGACTATTTTTCTAGTATAAAAAATTAGTATATTGTAGGGTCAAATTATTTTGTGGTTAATGTTTAGATTCATTATTTGATAATGTACGCATTTGTTGTACTTCCATTACAGTAAGGAACGAATGGAGAATATCAAAGGAAACGCTGATAAAAAAAGTCAAACGCGAGGTATAATTTGTTTTACAAAGAGCAAGTATTGTTTGGGATAGTAAAAGTAATAATGGCTTCCAATTGGCACTTGTACTCATAAGGTGATTAAAGAACTGGCTGACCAATGGAGGAAGATGACAGATAGTGAAAAACAGAAGTACAGAGAAATGTCTATCCAACTAAATAGTGAATATGATCGTGTGAAAGATAATTCTGGGGAAATGGCAGTACAGGTAATAAAATGTCGATGTTAATTTTTATGTGCATGGTTTACATTTACTGCACATCTTCAACCGAATTTTCTGTATATGTTTTGACGAATTATCAAGGGGACACTTGGTACAAGGTGTTCGTCTGGGAAAATTGTAAAAATGATACAAAACTTATGTGATAAGCAGAAAGCGATAATAAAAGAACTTGGTTTTGGGGGGATATTAAGCCTCAGATGTGGGGAATTAAAGCGGGGTTTATATGCATGGTTGATTGGTCCAATGGTACTTCTTACCTTGTGAAGGTTTTGCCTTCTTGAGGTCAAAGGTTCAAGCCCCCTTCCCCCCTCTCCCTCCCAAAAAAAATATGCATGGTTGATTGAACGGTTCGACACTGTGTCCTTGACATTAAATGTCTACGGTTAAGCTATTCAGTTATCAGTCATAGATGTAGAATGTGTCATGGGTTTGAGAAATGAAGGGTTGCACGTGGAGACTACTGGGCCCAGTGAAAGAATTCAGGGGATTTGGAATTCAATGTTCAATAGAGTGAAGGATATCCCGTTGAGACATTTGAATGACAGACTTTGTGTACTTAAAGTGGATTCGGATGAGTTTAGGATATATTTTGTGATATTTCTTATTAGACATCTTCTATACCCAACCATGCAGACTTCAATCAGCAGCACGTATCTTCATTGGGATCAAACACGTGAACAAAAAAATGTTAGTGAATGTTTACTTGTTCTTATGGTAAGACATCAATTTATTTTTTTAGTATATTTATGTTGTGTTCATTTCACAGTACTTTAAGTGAATTACCTTCTTTTTTTCATATTGTAAATAGTTTATCTGGGGCGGGTCACACCCCAAGGGATATTTGTTAAACAACCACCTTGTAGAACCAACCCTCAAATTGTTGTATGGGGGAATGAGGAAATTAAAAAACATGTGATCATGTTGAAGAAGTCCAAATGACTAGCAAGTAAAGAGGTCACTTGGTTTGTGTTTGACGACACCATGAATAGACTCCCACATATTGCTGCAGTAAACTTTAGGAAACGATCCACCCATGCAGTGAAGCCAACTATTTTGACATCAGATGAAAACCCACCAGTACGCATATACCATGATACTGATATCACCTTGATTTCAGATGTTTTTGGACACATGATCATTTGTGTAAATGTGCAGGCCTAGGAGGTCAGAATGTTAAGCATGGAGAATGCAATTGTTACCCTAACTGGCATGGTCGGCTCAATGGTTAGCATGATGCAAATGTTCATGGGTGGCTATGCACCGAAACCATCAAATTACGAATTCAAACACACTCATGCTGATGTTGGACAAGTTGATGAGCAAAAGAATGATATTGACTTGAATGAAAATGTAAACGCCAACTGCCTTAATGAAGTGGATGTGGACTACCGAATTTGGACATCCATTGTTGTTGTTCGCACCCCATCACCAAAACTATTCCAGGAGGCACGGCGACAACTATTGAATACTGGCAATGTGGGTTACAAACAGAATAACGTTGGTGACATGCAAGAGGCTTCTTACTCATGCACCCAAACATCGTTCCCACCAATGCAGCTATGAAGAGGTTCTAAACGGAGGCCAAGCAAATATGTGATGTCACCATATGAACAGCCAAATGTATAACATACATCAAACTTAATGTATTACTTAATTTATACATTATCCTCACTTATATTTATCTCACTTCAACTACAACATTGTGGGGGGAAGAAGGATGATAACAAAGAGGGCAAGGGGGAGTTGAATAATCCCCCGGAACACAATCAAACAAGGGACGATTCAATGCATAACCATTTAATGCCTAAGGTTATCACATCATTTCTTATTATCCAATTTTTTTAACAGGTGTATGATCAATTTCTCATTGCACAGGGTGGTGATGACAAGAATGGTTATCACAACAAGGCAACAATCGATGTGTACAAGACTCCGCATAAGCCTGCTAACAAACTGAAATTGCCTTGTAATAGTGCATCAGTTACTGAAATTCATAAAGTCTGTTTTGTTCTGTTGTTGAGTATGTGACAAACTTGAATGGTAGTTTAATGCACTTTTAGGTAAATAGATTTCAGATTTCACTTTGGGTGTCCCACAGCACGTTGAGGAGTATGTACATGTAGACATATTTTATCTTGAAGATAAGCAATTGATTCTGAATTACATATTTGACAAGAATCTTGACATGAGGTATGGTTATTTTAAATGTAACCCTATTTACATTTTAATTATCTATTAGGTACACATAATCAAAAATAATTGTACTCTTTTTTTTGTGTAATTTTTTATTTTTTTTAAAAAACAGAGATGTTTTAATTAGATTTGAACACGATCATACTGCACGTCATTCCCTCATGACACTATTACCAAAGCAGCAGTTACTTGATTCGGTTGGTTAAGTTGGATTTTTTTTTACCCATATGTTGTTACTATAAATTATACCCATTGCATTTTACATTGGTATTTTCCGTTGAATGTCACAGGTTGTGGACTTGACTTATAATTTGTTATTTAAGGAAGATAAGACAAATCCAAAAATCGGGTTAGAGAGGTGGTACCTACCCACGTGGTTCTCAGTAAGAAACTTGTGTTTATTTGGTAGTACCTAATTTTTTTAAACAAAATTACATACAATAGGTGTATGTAATTTTGATTGTTGTATTCAGCAACAGACACTGGCTCGAGCTATGGCTAACAGTGAAGGTAAAAAAAGTTTGTTTCAATCTATGTGTAGTGTGAATGGAAAGTACATAAAAGATTTCACATATTGTGACAAGGTTTGTAATAACTATACTGTTAATCCGTTTTGAATTCCAAGACCTAACATTAATTAAATTGATCCACACTTATCAACAATTTTTGTGTCTATCAACAAATTTAGATATACATTCCGATCAACGAGAACAATGACCATTGGTATCTATGCGTCATTGACGTAACAGAACAGAATGTTGTTTTATTGGATCTGCTACCTTGTGCCGATATTTCCATTAGGATGAATGTTGTGCAAATTGTCCTCTTTGAATTAGATAATGTTCTTCAAGTTACACAGGATAACTACCAACATTTTTTGCCCACATTCACTTTGTTCGTGCTGTCTTGGGGCCCACGTCAGGGGAATGGATATGATTGTGGCATGCTTGTTGTCAAGATGATCCAAGGTCTAGTGTTTTGTCCAAGCTTTAGCATTAAGGTGAAGTACTAACAGACGGCATGTCACAATTGTAATTACATAAGTTTTTTATATCCCTCCTCAAAGCTCATTAAGTTTACCACTTGTATCATTTGTCCGTAGGAAGATTTAAACGAAATGTGAATGAACTTCGCTTTTTCATTAGCTACTCATGCTGACAAACAAAGTTAGGAACAAACTCATACACAAGGCCCTAGAACAAGGAAGAGAAACAATAAAATTTAGAAGTATATTAGATGATGTGATTAGATAGGCGGTATGTAGATCAACCGAAAAGTACAGTATCTGATATTGATAGTATAAGTTAGTGTTATCACAATTTCTTGATTTCAAATTGTATATATTGGAATACAATGTTGACTGGTGAATATAATTTACACTAAGTTATTATGAATAAATATTGGTAATTTTTTGGACACATCAATCATTCAAGCACCCTATTGTGTGAAAACACATGTTGCATATTTACATATTCTTGTATGGATTGGTTGTTGATGCAGTAGGGTACACATTACTCCATTGCATGATAGATTGGTGATGCACAATGGTAAAAAATACACCAGTCTCCACTAACTATACTTCATTTTTCACAAGTATACATTATGTTTACCACTTTGACGCATCATGTGGAATACAATGTGCAACATTAATCAAACTACTTCAGTCCAATCTTCGCTCAAATCACCTGTACCATTTATTGACTAACGACATAGCACTAGCAAGTGTTAATTCAGTGCAGTTAACAGTCATCAACAATCCACAAACACAATACAAACAATGCACATTAAGCCATACATACTTGTTATATGTACAACACAACGACTAACCAATTCTATTAAAAAAATATATCAACATAATAACTTGTTCATATACAACATGTCCACATACGCCTAAGTATGATCAGGAACAAAATATCCAAACTAATGTTGGATAGGGTAGTTACGCCTTCACCCTTAACAAAACTTGTAACATATGAATGATTTTATCTCTCACTATGTTGTTCCCAGTGATGACCAAGTTAACAGTCACCTCTCTTCGCATGTCTTCACTCTTATCCTGCATTTCACAATGGTGCACCATTACGTAAACAATCTTTGATTGTAGGATAATTAAAGCTCTTTGCCAGAATTGGCACGAATGGTATTGTTATTAACCCGGATTGTATAACCTGACCCCAACTGTGATGCTTGCATCATCTTCATTACGAAAATTCCACAATCAAACTCATTGCCTTGTTTGGGCATCCAATCTGGTTCAATAAGATTCCATCTGCCCAATTTGTGTTTAAATTTGAGAGCCCTCTTTGCAAGGATGCCGTCCAAAACCTCAATCTACAAATCAAGTTTGACATGTAATTGCACCAAAATTGTTGACACATATTATTTTGTTACTGAAAACCATAAATATCTTACAACTCTATTCGCATTTGTGCGGTGAATCCTTTTTCTTTTTGGAGTTGGCAGATGATTGAGTAGGAATGTTTACTTGTTCTCTATATCCACCAATAGAAGATACCAATGTGAGCGATCGTCGTTCATTGGTACATATATCTAAATACAAAGAAATATTTGTTCATAAAATCCGGTGTAGGTATCTGATATGCAGCCTGGATTAACTTAAAAACTATCACAAACTGAAATTTTAGCAATGGATACCTTGGTAGTTGTTCTAACATTAGGGAGTATAAGGCGACTAAACTTTTGTTTTTGTAAAGTTCTTGTTGCACCATAGCTGCGGGTGGTGGTACTTGCAAGGGCTTGTTGCTACATTGCATCAATTGACACGCATTAATGTATTTATCACATGACATGAAATATTTATTGAATAATGCAACTCAAAATTACACGAAATGAACAAATGTACTTACAGAGAAGACCGTAGTTAAGTATCATGGTCCCGTTTGTGGAGCGATGCACGCACACAAATCAATTATCTAATACATTTTTAACACGATATGTTAATTTGATGCTCATAACGTCACCGCAGAAAAATCAGCAAAGGAAGATTCACGAACAAGTCCACTTAGCCATTGTTCCGGGCCAAGGGTTTGTAACACTTCCTGCATGCCATCATCATGGTCAACAAATGACACCAAAAGCTCACTAAAGATGTACAAAACACATTAATTTTGTGAGCAGTTACATTGAAAAATAATACGATTAGCAGTTGTTAAGCATAAGATATAGGGTCAAATCTAGTGTCCACCATCACATACTTAGATGGCAGTTTGTTGTCAAATATGTAATTGTAGATTGCGCGTTCAACATTAACATCGATATGGGTTACTCGTGGGAACACCACATCTGTCATCTACAAAGAAATTTATCTTATAAGGGGTTCTAAGTGCCACGCAACTGAAAACATAAGTTGCATTTTTAATACAAAACACAATAAAACCTACTTCTTTTGATTGGCGTTCCTCTGAGTCTTTTGGATCATCTAATTCAACCTATAAGATAAATTTCAATAATCAATTCACGAAGGAAGTCATCAGTAAGAGATGTGGTTATGATAAAAAACGAATAATGTATGACTATTAAAACGGCTAATGTACGCACATTCGTGATATCAATTCTTTTTTCCTCATGTCGTGTGGCGTATCCTTCGCAGTCCCCGATTTATCAACAAATTGGGACACGATATGTCCAATCTCACCCAATCTTTTCTCCATTATAGAAAAAAATGTTGTGCATTATATTGAAAAAGTATCAAACTTTTGTTCCATGCGTTCAGCAACTACCTCAAGTCTTGCAATTCTTAATCGCAAATCCTATGAAATAATTGCCATTATAATGGATTGGTTGTAATAATTTGCCACTCCAAAAAAAATATAAAGCATAGTAAATCCCCACAAGCCATGCTCTTCTATAAAAGGATTTGGGAAATATACACAATGAGATGGTATATTTACATACATCAAACAATGCTTGATGGGTGGCAGTACCAAGTGCATTGTCAATTAGCTCCTCCTCAACGAAGACCGACAACTACATGCATAAAATCAAGAAAATATGTGCATCAAAGAATATGTAAGACATTACCATACAATAGTGAAGATACAAAAATAACCCTGTGTATACCTCTTCCAGCTTGAAGCCTCCTAAATTCGAGATATCACTCATTCGCTTATTGATATCGTTGTCACCCCAATGTCCAATATGTGGGACGTCGCAATACACCATAGAAATGATGGTTTCTCCTCTTGGTATAACCCGTTCAAGATAAAAAAACCTACATAACAAATAAAATGAAGACCATAAGACATTACGAATTCTTTTCAGACCACATATACATTAACAAACATGTTTTTTATAAGCAAATTACCATGAGAACTACTAGACAGCCACCCATTGATCCCCATCCAGAACTTTAAAATTTTTGTATGCCTTCGATGACTCCATCAAATACTTACACCAATTAGTATGTCGTAAAGAAGGCACATCAACAACAGAATGTAATGCAGAAACACTTAGCGTAGTTCGCTTGGTTGGTAGAAGCATACAACCAATAATATATAAAACAGCCAAACGTATAAATTCGTCAGAGTCATCTGTGATTGCACTAATGTGCTCCTCCAAATGTTTCAAAGACACCTCCGGTTGTCCGTTAAATATAGACATACAAAGATCAATAATCTTGTCTTTTGTTCCCGTTGTCACCATATTTGTCCCTACGCATGGCAACCCTAATATGTAGGTCACATCTTCAGGGCAAAACTTCACACATTTTCCATATATGTTGAATGCACACTACTGGGGATCAAATCTTTCAGCCAACCATGCACACAAATCTCGCCTAATATACGTGCAGCGTATGGTAAGCAATCTCCCAAAACCAATTGATTTGATGGCTTGTTTCTGCGCGACATTTAATTTTGCTACAAATTTCACTAGTTTTTGTGGGGAACATCTTGTCGCCACAAAATGTTGTATACGCAAAATAATGGAACTATTATTACGGAACGATACATGTCCAGATGAACAAACTGATTATTTGTATGCATAATGGTCAATATAACTTAATGTAAGAATGTATGACATACTCGTCCAGGTGTCTCGACTTCAGCACACGCCTGTTTTCGTCGACGTTGTTTCCCTGCCGTGGTCATAGTATCCATTTGTTTCCTCTTCACTCTAGTGCAATTTGTTTTCATTTAATGCAAACTGTGAACAACGAACATATGAAAAATATGTAAGACCAATCAAATTTCTTTACATTGTCGTTGCTTAAGATGTAAGTACTCTCATCCACAATAGACCTTCAAAAATGAATTACCGGTACCTACAAAACACCATTTAGGGGATGAGCTTTTATTATAAATGCCATGGAACAACCATAAGAGTAAATGAAACATGGCTGAAGCTTAGAACACGCAACTAGAAAATTAGGCAGAACCTCGAAATCAATCACAAAAAAAAAAAAAAAAAAAAAAAAATCACAACAGTATCCCCATATTTACATGATTCCCATGTTTGTTTCATCCTATTGATTAAAATTCAATACCTAAGAAAACCAAACAATCAAACAAATTATCACAAATAAACAACAGAAGATATTACCGAAAAAGTTGTATTAAAACATGAAAACCATTCCATCAAGAATCTGCCTTCAAGATTCACGCCCATGAACCATGTCCAACAAAACAGTATATAGGCCTTGAACCATGTCCAACAAAACAATATATAGCAAAACATGTTCAACAAAACAGAAATTCCAAATCCCTAAATCAAAAATTTCCAATCCCTAATAAATCAGTAATTTCAGTAGGAACTAATAGAGAGAGAGAGAGAGATGGGTTTTTTGTGGGGTTTCAGTGGTTGCCGAGAGAGAGAGATGGAGTTTCAGTGGGGTTCGATATTATATATATAGAGAGAGAGGGAGAGAACTCCATACCGAGATGATGAACCCTTGGAAGAAAACGAATCAGCCACCACCAGCCTCCGTGAAGACGATGAAGCCTCTTTTGTGTGAAGATGTTGAGAGGAGCTCCTGTCACTGATAAAGAAAACTATGAAAGGGGTGTTGTGGAGTGAGCAGAAAATTGGGGCAAAAACAAATAGCAATCTGTTGTGGCTCGCCAAATCTAACGAGTGAAGGAGAGAAATGAGAGAAAGAATGAGAGGTTTTTCAATTCTAAGAGAGAGAATGATGTTCTTCAATTTTGGGTGTGCAATTTTGGGGGAAAAATGGAGGTTAGCAATTGGGGAAAATTGGGCGAGGAAAATGGCCGGAATTTCAAGAGTCATTTGAATTTTGAACGAGGGTTTTTGGGTGTTTTGTTTGTTCTTTTTTTCCAAAATGGGGATGGTAAATGGACACATGACAATTTGTTTTATTAAATTTACCGATATTAAAAATTTAAGTAAAATATTAAAATATCCCAAAAAACATAACATGTAATTTAATTCATCCTAAAAAAGAAATTTGGAATTTTATAATTTCACTCCATGAATAAAAAATGAAACAAAATTGGAACCGTAACATTAAAAGTGCGAATTACTCCAATGAGTATATATATTAAAATTAATTTGTTAACGGATTTACTAGGTCTGTTAAAGTTCGACACGACACGATTAACCGATACGAATTAAGCGGGTTTTGGTGAGATCTTAACGGGTTTGGGTGGTAAACGAGTTAAGCTATCAGACACGTTTAATAAGAGAGTCATGTTCGGGTGAATACTGTCAACCCGTTTATCACCCGCTTACCCTTTTAATAAAATTAATATAATAATAAATTAATAATTATTTTTAAAAAATTAGCCAGAATTTTTTTTAGTGAGTCCCACAAAAAATATATATAAATTGTTTTTAGTGACAACCATAGAAATATATAAATTTTTTTTTTTAACTAAACGATTTAAACGAGTCATGTGGTGTTACCCGCTTATTAAACGGTTCGTGTTCGTGTTGAGATTTTTCAGTCGTTTATTAAACGTGTCGTGTATGAGTTTACATGTTTTTCATCCGTCACCCGTTTAACTCGACACGTAACCGTTTAACCCGACACCTTTGATACCCCTACGATTTACCACTGTTATGAGTTTATTTGAACTCAATTGTGGTAAATATTTTACAAAACTGATGACAATATAATTTTTAAAAACTTACCCATGATAATTGTAACACTAATTATCTTAAATTTGTAATACTAATTATCTTAATGGTGATACCGTACTCAAATTTGTAAGTTAATGTATAGCAATAAAAGCTACCCACCTAATCTCATCCTCAATTTAATGTGTCTCAATTACTTGTAATTACCATTTGGTAGCAAATCCAGTATTCTCCGTGTGTAGTTGGAATCCCATAAACCAACTCCAACAACATTTAAGGTTCAATGTCTACACCTGCATGAAAAAAGAGGAAATTGTAGAGGTATGTCACACATGATTTCCACTATTTTAAATGCCATTCAGTTTAAAAAAAAGTTTTATTGTAGGTTTCACGCATCAAATGGATCGTAGTAGATTTGAGAAAGGAAAGCATGTCGTTATAGACTTGAATGAATATCCAATAGATAGTGATATGTATGAGTTTGATACCTATAATGGTGAATATAGGCATCGTCACGGTAAATCAACTGCGGCTACTTCAAAACCCGTCGAACTAGAAAATACTTTACAAGACTTATCAGCTGAAGAAGTCCTTGACATGAAGTTTAACTCGAAAGATGAAGCAGGTAATTTTTATAACACATACGCTAAGTTTGTAGGTTTCAGCATCAGAAAAGATGACTTAAAATATGACAAAAATCACGTGCCGGTGTCAAGGAAGTGGGTATGTTCGCGGCAAGGGTTTCGAGCTGCAAAATACTTAGACCGAGATGAAAAGGCAAGGGAACCAAGGGGAATAACTCGAGTGGGTTGTTTGGCAATATTCCGCGTCAAGTATGACAGTAAGTCAGAAAAATTGATAGTAAAGGAGTTCGTGAAAAATCATAATCATTCGTTGATTCCTCCGAGTGGTGTGTCGTTCCTTCGGTCACACCGCCGTGTGAAAAGCCTAGACAAAGAGCAAGCAATAGCACTTCGCAGTGTTGGAATACGCACTAGCAAAATACGATACTACTCATGCAATGCAATAGCATACCATATAAATCGATGTGGTTATAAGTATTCGTAAACTTCTTTAAATACTAAATGCAAGCATGGTGATGCTGCACATAATGTTTATGACTCAATAGAGTAGGTTTGCTCAAAATCCACAAAAAATAATAAAGGAAAAAAGAAAAGAAAAAGCGCGATAAGATAGTAATTTGAACAAGGAATAATTTTGTTTTTTCTTCTTCTTACCTATTTTTCCTTGAAAAATGAATGGAGCTTATTGTTTGATGTCAATAATGTTTCCTAAACTTCTTCACAAACTTAGGACAGACTTGAAGCACCCACATTGTGAAGTGGCACTTTTTTGCTTCTCAAAATGTCAAAAAAATAATAATTGAAGAACTAAGTGCAAAAAACCTTTATTCTGATAAACATATGTTGCTCTATTTAAGTATAAATGTTTAAGTTACACTCTCTTCAACAATTTAAACTTTTGGAATATGCAGTTATTTAATATAGTATCAGAGCAGGAAGTCATGTATTTTAATCTTGCCACCACCTTAATTATTAAAAAAAATTTCACATGCTGGGGCCAAAATCTAGCATGCACATGTGGGGACGTGTTTTTAAATTGTACCTCTCCAACAACTTAAACTTTTGGAATATATAGTTGTTTAACATGTTCCGCATAAATTCTTTGATATGAGATTACTTTCCGAAAAATTCAATTTATTTGATATGAGATCTCCACAAATTCTTTGATATGAGAATTCCTGGTCATGCTGGGTAAACATTATATTGAGAGTTTTGAGCGTAATTAATAGAAAATTCTGAGCGGTTAAATGTTTATAAGTAATTAAAATAAAAATAGAATAAAATTCTTATAATAGTCAAATCTGTTTTTATAAGAGTAATAAAGATCTACTTGAATGATTTTTCCCTTTTCCTCGTTCTTTTGGGCTAACGAATTAATTGGGATGACATAGCTCGATAATTTCATGTTGTAAGGATTAAATAAAAATAAATCTTATTTTACAAAAGA
The DNA here is from genome assembly GCA_951799425.1 of Ilex aquifolium. Classification (NCBI taxonomy): domain Eukaryota; kingdom Viridiplantae; phylum Streptophyta; class Magnoliopsida; order Aquifoliales; family Aquifoliaceae; genus Ilex; species Ilex aquifolium. Next base: position 32,537,517 of record OX637395.1, on the reverse strand, counting down.
ATATTAACAAACCTCAACACGTGTCAATAAATCCACTGCCTCATGTACGAAGGGGGATTGAACAACAGCCACGTGGCCTACCTCTACCTCGTAGGGTCTAGACTGTGCTAGCACTTAATTTTATTTTGGAAAATACCCTTTAAAAAGAACTGCAACGTAAATCCAAAAAACAATCACTACAATTTGTTCAATTTCTTTTGGGGGAATTCTAGGGTACCAAGGGTACCGTACCGTCGGTTATTTTTTTTTTGGTAAAGTTACAATTAAAAGGAAAAAATTACAACTACTCAGAAGAAATCTATGATCGATCAAAGGTTTATGATCGATCACAGACACACATGATCGATCATGGACTTCCTTAAACAGTTGCAACTTCTCTCTTTTTAGTTGTAACTTTTGACCTTTAAAAATTATAACTTACGCCTCAAAAAAATTATAATTTATACCTCAAAAAAATTATAACTTAACCTAAAATTATTATAACTGACGATACGATACTCATTCGGTACCGTGGACTTTCCCTTTGTTTTGTCAGTCAAAAATGAAAGGCAGAAAGAAAGAAGACAGTGAGAGAACAAGAGGGTCAGAGTTACTAGGGGAGGTGGAGGGGATTTAAGAGACAGTACATTTCATCCTAATGCCCAAAGTTGCCTTCTCTGCATCTAGCCCTTGTTTATAGTGACTCGAGTAACTAGACAATTTTTTTCTTTTGGTCATTGAGTAACTAGACAATGAATATTCAATTGTTACTCTATTATTGCTCCCTTCCTTACATAAATAACGACTTGATTATGGTACCCAAATTTATCATATTTGTGCTAACTTTTATCACATTTTACTGTTGTGATACCCAAACAAATAGTAAAAATAGTTACTATAAAAGTGTTAAAAACACCCACAAATATAGTAAATTGTTCACAAAAATGATAAATTTTTTGTACTTAAGAAAAATGGTAGAAATAATTACCATAAATGTAGCAAAAACTATCACAATAGTGGTAAAAACACCCATAAAAATGATAAATCAACCACAAATAATAAATTTTTTTGTTGTAAAATGATGGACAGAAGTTGTAAAAACACCCTTTAAAATAGTAAATTTGAACATATTGTACCGAAATTTTTTTAGAGGTACCATAGTCAAGTCCTATAAATAAAAGAGAAAATGTTACTTAGGTGTTATTGGATAAAATATTCAATATAGTAGTGATTCTATATCATCACCGTCACGTAGTGTTACTAACCAATCAGTAGATCATAATAAATTTTTTAATCACCATTAGCTTTCACATCCAATAATTACCATATGGGATTAGTAAGGTTCATTTGTCTTACTTGTTTATTTATTATTAGTCGGTGGCGTCGTGTGGTAGTAATAACGTAGTGTAACCATTACACTGAATATCTACTCATTATTTAAACTTTATAAAATAAATTTACTTGGGGCATTTTCATAAGTTTGAGTTAAAACATGCTAAATAAACTTTAGTCTTTTACTCAATTTCAAATCAAATGAGAGAAGAACTAATTTTTTGGTCAAATCAAAATAAACTTAAATGTTCACTTAAATCTCTATCTCTAATGTTTCACCACCTTATGTCTCCCTCTTCCCTACCTTTAATTTTCTTTATTTTTAAATCTCTATTTAAATCCACTAAGTCACCACCCTCATCATATGTTAAGCAGCTTACATTGGATTTCGTTTGCTTAAATTTAGCAATCAAGGGTTATGTACTCGTTTGAACTTTAAAAGCAAAAATGTAGAAAGTGCAAGACAGAAAAAATGAGGAGTTTTTTTTTTTGTTATAGGGTGTTCAGGTTTATGTTGATTATCCCCTCGAACTCTAAGATCGGTCACCATAATTTGAGCTAGTTTAAAGACATGTCTACTAAGGAACAAGGTTGGTTGACCATTAAGTGGGACTATCAACGGATCAAGTTTGGATCAATATTTTGGCTTATCCGAATTTGAATTTTAAAGTCCAATTCAAATTCAATCAGATAATATGACGGATTTTTTTGGTGGTCTATATCCGAATCTGTTAACGATCCAAAATCCGATCTGAATAACCTAATTAACTAAATTTTAACAAATTATACCTAACTTTTTTTAAATAATCACTTAATTTCTTTAATATTTATATAAAAATACATAAATAATTTAGATCATATCATAAATTAGATCATATATATAAAATAAAGTACAAAAATTTTTCAACCCCCAAACTTATAAAATTGTTCGATCGCCTCAGATTTGGATATCATATGTGTACACAAAGCGTTCGAAATGGGTTGAAGCATTCTTGCAGGGTCATTTCTTTGGCGGCATCAAAAGCACGCAATGCTCAAAAAGCTTGAATGGTTACTTGAATCGTTTCCTAAAAACAAAGCTTCGTTTGTATTAGTTTGTTAGACAGTATGATAGGGGAGTATCAAGAATCCGAGAGACCGAAGCCTATGACAACCATTATTCTGAAAAACGGTACACTAGTGTTGAACACTTCACTACGTTGCTTAGAGCAACACGCTGCCTCACTGTATATCAAGTCAATTTTTTTTAAAGTGTGGGATCATATAAAGGCCGAATGACTCTTTTTCGTGGTTCAAAAAATTCAGCACATTAGTCATTCGAGTTATTATCTGTCGAAGTACACAAAACCAACATCCAGTTGGAATGTGATATATGATTATCAGAATCACTCCTTTAAATGCAATTGCCAGAAATTACAATTTGTTGGGCTTCTTTGCTCACACATCATTGCAGTTTTGAAAACTGAACACATAATAGAGTTCCCTCATAGTACTATTCCAAAGTGATGGACAATTAATGCAAAATCAGCTTGCCCACCGACCTTTGTGCCTCAAACGTCAAGAACCTTATCAATTTTTTGCCGATATGCGGGATTAATGTCAATGTGTAGCCGGATGTGTTACTACGCAACATAATTGCCTAAGGATGCAGAGGAGCTTCGAACAACAATAACTACAGTAATCAACCACATGAAACAACGGCATAATACATGCGAGGCAAAACAAGTTTCATCATCACATCACAAAGTTAATGACACTGTGTCGAACAGAAATTTTGGTGTCGTCAATCCCAAGACAGTGACAACTAAAGGCAATCCGGACCGTGTATGGAAAAGCCTTCCAATAGCTCCGCGACGATGTAGTAAATGTCGTGGCACTGGTCATACTATTCGTAAGTGTTCGCAGCTTACGTGTCATGCGGACAACCCACATGATGACATGCCCTTCTCATAACCTGGTGGCTCCCAACATCCCATGCCATCAACTCAAGAAGACGACCATTGGAATCCTACTTACAATTACAGTATCCTCCGATACTAGGTTGCATACACTATCACCTTTTAATTACTTTCGGAAATTCAGTAGATACCAACATGTTTTTGATATCCAATTTTTTTTTTAACAGTAAGTGATCCTTGAATTTGATTCAAATGTGCACGGGCAGTAGATTAATACTTGTTTAAATAATTTCGAGGTGAGTATGACTACATGTGTTTTGTCATTGTCTTTAGTTATTTGGTACTAACTATTCCACGATTTCATTAGCATACTGCACTGAATACTTCTTGCAGTGTTAACATGTACTCATCTGGCCACTGTAATAATCTGGGATAATCAACATTTTGCTCTACAGCAGCTGACGACACAATGCAGCTTTCTTAAGTTGCATGGAAGGTGCAACCCCACACCCTCTTTTCCTGTATAGATGACAAGGGCAAAATGAAGGAAGTAGTCTAAACACCTCAATATGTAGTTACAATTAATTTCACCTAATGTGCAGAGGTAAAATTTATCTGCATCATTTACATTACTTCATTGTTAAAATCAAATAAACATGAAAGTACGCACAAACCTCACATTCACCGTACCAAAACTCAAAAATCATTAAACCTCAATTTTTTTATAACTAGTAGCCAATATATTTAACAACCAGGATCACAACATCTACAACACCCTTGCCAAAATACCAAATATTACTATACAAAAACAAACACACATACACACACAAAACCAATGTGTCATTTGTTGATGTACTCTTTAAAGTCCTTATAAAATTAATCTAATTTTGTCTCCAGACACTGGAATGACCCATTCGTTTCATCCTCGAACTTTTCAAATCAAGCCTCCAACTTTTCAACCATGTGCTGAAGTGTTTGTCCAACCTCACTAGTACCAACAGCAGAACCAGCTTGACTACCCACAATCTTGAGACACCGTTGATGGCTGCTTCACACGCTTATCCCGTTTCGCACCCAAAATAACTCCCACACTTTTATTTAGTGTACCCATACCCATTGCATTCATGGGGTACATAAAACTATCATTCTGCTGAAATTCAACAGCACTATACTTCAAAATCTTGGAAATTAAGATTGGAAATGGAAGACATGGCCTGCAATTCTCTACCTTAGATGCTTCAAGAACATGGTTGAATATGTAAAGGGGTAGATCAATATAAACACAACGTTCACCAATAGCATATAACAGTTAGGCTGTATCGTATCCAATCTCAGCAGTATGTCCCCTCGGATGTATATTACAAGCAACAATGTGGTTTAACATCCTAAACGTTGGTGTAAGGTCAATGTGAACAATTTTGTTTTTCTCATTCTAAGACAATGGAATTCTCAGGAATGTCTGGTCTATCAATTTTTAATATATTTGAAATAAGATCAGGCGAAACAGTGATGGATTTCTTCCTAACTAATGACTTAAATGTCAGCTCATTCTCCTTGTACTCATGAATATTTGCATAAAAAAACTTAACCAGATCAACATATGTTTTATCTTCCACATTCACATCAAACAGATGATCCCATTTCCGAGCACGAAGTATTTCAGGGCAATCCACACTGCCTACTAGATCATCGAGGTAAACACCACGCTCAAGTAATAGAGGACATTTAACAATGAATGTATCATACCTCTTCTTAGCATGTTTATCCACAAGAGTTTCTCATTGCAAGAACTCCCCCCGCTATCCACCTTCTTCTGTTTCTTCGTCTCTCAGTCCGACGTCAACAAAGCTACGAAGGAAGATTCACAATGGAAATTTCACTCTTCTTCAACTTCGCTTAAGGAGATTTCACTCTTGGCGAACGCGATCGCATGAAAGAGATTTGCGGTGGTGGGCGATTTAGGGTTTATGGAATCGGGAAATTTGAAATGGGTTTTGAATAAGGCGCGATTTAGGACTAATTTGTGGGATTTGGGGATTTATTTGGGTATCCTACGATCTTTATTTACGATAAAGCCCCCCTTACAACACTTATATTACTTACTGTTTGCAGGTATTTAAGTAAATACATCATAAACTGATCTATCAGGTTTTTTATCGATCGATCGCAATACCACTTGCTCCTTCAACTACTAAACATGTAACTCATTGATCGATCATTAAATATAATTGATCGATCACTAACCCACAGAATATAATTCTATACTTCAACTAATACATCTGCAACAATATGATCGATCACTATATATTTTTTATCGATCGAACTCACTTACTAATTACTGTTCTATTATATTTTTTTACAAGATCAATCAGACCTTCACAGTACTTATTACTTCTGATTCAAATTACAAACCTGTAATAATATGATCGATCAATATATTCATGAGATCGATCGAATTCAATTACTTTTCTTTTTTTTACACTACACGTTACTTTTCAAGGGCATTTCAGTAAATTTACTAATTATTGATCTATTATATTTTTTCTTCGATCGATCAGACCTCCACAATACTTATTTTTTCCTCGATTGAACCAATATGATCAATCATTCATATTCGTGTTCGATCAAATTATATATTTATTTATTTTTTCCCAAACTTCCGTTTTCCTTACACCACACCTTATCATATAATAATCGATCATACATTACTTAGAAAGGTCAAAATGTAATGATCGATCATAAATTACTTAGAATGATCAAAATGTACAGTACAGACTACGAGTATGTTGTCCTCGTAAATTTATCCACTTTTGTTGTAAATATACATTTAATTTTGTAATTATCCCCACTACTATTGTACATTTCTTACTGATGTAATAAATATTCCATTACCTTTATAGTTATTTCCACTAATGTTCAAAATTTCTCACTCTTGTTGTAATTAGACCATTACTTTTGTTCTTTTATCCAGTAATATCGTTAACCTCGCAATGATTTTGTAAGAACACCTTATTGAACCAATATGATCGATCATTTATATTCATGTTCGGTCAAATTATTTATTTTTTTCCAAAATTCCATTTTCCTTACACCGCATTTTACCATATAATGATCGATCAAACATTACTTAGATCGATCAAAATGTAATGATCGATCATAAATTATGTAGATTGATCAAAATGTATAGTACAGACTACGAGTATGTTGTCCTTGTAAATTTATCCACTTTTGTTGTAAATATACCTTTAGTTTTGTAATTATCCCCACTATTATTGTACATTTCTTACTGATGTAGTAAATACTCCATTACCTTTGTAGTTGTTTTCACTGATGTTCAAAATTTCTTTCTTGTTGTAATTATACTATTACTTTTGTACTTGTACCCAGTAAAATCGTTAACCTCGCAATGATTTTGTAAGAATACCATTATCTTTGTTATTGTACTCATTATTATTGTAAATCCTGGAAGTAATATTGTAACTATACAATTATCTTTGTAATTCTCTCATTGTTGTAATACATCTTTCATCCATCATTGTTGTACAATGTAAGTGAGCAATAGGTTGCTTTATACATGGCCTTTTCTGCATCTTTCTGCAACAAAAATTTAGCTTTTTGCAGCCACAAGCTTTTCGGTATGGTACCGAAAAACTTGTCGGATGTACCGTATGTCGAGGATCATGCTAAGGATCCTCAGCCTTAATTCAAGGCTTTCCATTTGCATTCTCTTTGACCCACAATTGTAGCTTCTAGATTTATTTGATTGATTCTTTCCATACTTGTAATTTCCATATACGGATATATAATTGTGCATATATATATATGAAATCAACTCACCACTAAGAAGTGTGGTGGTTTTCAAACATTCTCATGGTATCAGAGCATATACTGGATTAGCATCCCACGATCCCCAATGGCCTCTGATTTTTCTACCACCCTCCTTCCCTTCAATACCATGATTCACATGGTTACCATCAAACTCTCCTCCTCCAACTACCTCTTATGGAAGAGCCAACTTCTTCCACTTCTCGAGAGCCAAGGTCTGTTGGGTCATGTGGACGGTACCCTTGTGCTGCCACCTCCATTTGATCCTCCCACCTCTCAAACACCAAATACCAAACATCTGGAATGGAAAGCCACCGATCAACGCCTACTAAGCCTTCTTCGCTCCTCTCTTACAGAGGAAGCCATGGTTGAAGCCGTTGGCCTCTCCACATCTAGCGAGGTCTGGATCGCTCTCGAAAATACCTTCAACCACCGCTCCAAAGCCCGTGAAATACGCCTCAAAGACGACCTCCAATTGATGAAGCACGGCATCCGTCCAGTCACTGCCTATGCCCGTGCCTTCAAGGCCTTATGCGATCAGCTTCATGCCATCGGTCGCCCTGTTGATGGAACCGACAAAGTTCACTGGTTTCTTCGTGGCCTAGGACCCGATTTCTCCAGTTTCTCTACTGCCCAAATGGCACACTTCCCCTCGCTTCTGGGTTGATGCCTTTAGCACTGCAGCTTATATCATCAACCATTTGCCCACACCACTTCTTGGAGGTAAGTCCCCCTTTGAACTTCTATATGGTTCCTCTCCAAATTATGAAAACTTTCATCCATTTGGTTGTCGTGTTTATCCTTGTTTACGTGATTATATGCCTAACAAATTTTCCCCTCATAGCATTCCTTGCATTTTTTTGGGGTTATAGTTCCTCTTACAAAGGATTCTGTTGTCTTGACCCTACCACCTCTAGGCTATATATCACCCGCCATGCTCAATTTGATGAGACTCACTTTCCTTTCCTCGATACCTCCCAAGCTCAACCCATATCCTCCCTCCAATTTTCAAATTTTCTGGAACCCAGTCTTCCCCCTACGGACATGCTACCATCTTCCCCTACGCCTCATTCCCGGCATATTACACAATCCGGATCTAACCCGTGTGGTATTTGTACTGATCCAGTGGATGAGCCTTTGCAGGCCAATGATTCTCTTGCATGTCCATCTATGCCGCACTCGGATCCTAGCCCCGCTTCTCTTGAGTTCACCACCAAGCTGCCTACCCCTGCTCCTGTTGTGGCTACTCCGATGGCTTTTCATCCCATGCTTACACGAGCCAAAGTTGGTATTTTCAAACCTCGCCACTCGGCGAATCTTGCTCTCTTGGGATCATCTGGTCTTCTCTCTGCTCTACTTGCATCCACTGAGCCCAAAGGATTCAAATCTGCTACTAAGAATCATGTTTGGCTCGCCGCTATGGATGAAGAAGTTCAAGCCCTGCAAACTAATCGTACCTGGATTTTGGTTCCTCGACCTGCCAACACCAACATTGTGGGTTCCAAATGGGTGTTTCGGACCAAATACTTGCTTGATGGATCTATCAAGCGTCTCAAAGCTCACCTTGTTGCCAAAGGCTATACACAAGTACCTAGTCTCGACTACACTGACACCTTTAGCCCTGTTATCAAGGCTACCATTGTCCGTGTTGTCCTCTCCCTTGCTGTGACCAACAAATGGCCTCTCCGCCAACTTGATGTCAAGAATGCATTTCTTATTGGTCATCTTACTGAACATGTCTATATGGAACAACCTCCTGGGTATATTGACCCCCGCTTCCCTAATTATGTTGACTTAATCCGAAATGTGTACATCCAAGTGCAGGCAGTCAAGCTGTAGTAATAATCCGGTTTGAGTCTGGAGTCGAATCCACAAGGAGCTGTTGTTAGTGTTTCAAAGTAAGCAATGGTGGAGACCAGTTGGTTGTATCCTTTGAGATTTGAAATTGTGGTGTTCATGATTCTTTCTGGACAGAATATAAGATTCTTTCCAAGAGAGTTTTCTAAACAAAATGTGAGATAGACTTTAATATAAAAGAGTCACTCTTTAGTTCAAGGATTTGGACATGTAGTTAATTATCCGGTTTGTTATACTTGTGCGTGATAACTCAATTAACCCCCGTGTCAACAGCAGGTTAATCGAAAGATAAGGTGGATTATGAGAATTAAGTACATGATTCTGATGTCTTTCTAGAAGTTTACAAGAATTTTCTGTGCCAAGACTTAACCCGTCTACAAACAAGCAAGTATTTCTACAAGACATCCAATCATGACATTAATGTTCCATTTTCATTCTTTAATTTAAGCACAATAATGGTGAAGATTGAAGGGTAGTCATGAAGATCTAGCCGGGGTACTTGCCTTGAACCAACGAGTCTTTATATACAAGAGTTATCTATGTTATAGAAAGAACTCTTGGTTATACAAAGTACTTTAGCTTTGCTAGATGCAATCAATCTTTCAATAAGTATGGGGAATATAAAGCATTAAGCATAATCGAAATTGCACAAATATAACATCCGGATAATTTATACATGCCCTTCTCCTCTTACTAAAGAGTGAATGAGAAACTACTCACTCTTCATGGCTTTAGTAAAGCTAGAAAATTGAGTGATGCTCATTCCTCCAAGTAAAGGGATCACAAAGCAAAGCACACTAAACAGGGAGTCGATCTTCGACAAAGAATGAGTGAATCACGTTCCACCCTTCACGGCTTTGGCGAAACTCTAGAAAAGTGGAATAGTTTCACTCCTCTAAGGGAAGAAAGAAGCTCAAGCAATAGAAGTGAATGAAACACAAATTAAAAGTAGAAGAAAAGTAGTCACTTTTGGAGGGTGATCCACAACCAAAAGTAATCTATATTTCTTCTAGACATGAAATTAAAAGAGGCAAACTACAATAAAAGAAGGCAATACTTCAATTAGAAGAAAGCAACAATACTTTTGGAGGGTTTTCTACAACCAAAGAGATATCTCTCTTACAAGCCCCAAGGGGTGGTATTTATAGGCAACCAAAAGATGATCTTTACAAGTCCCAAAAGATGCCATTTACAAACCCCAAGAAGATGTTATTTACAAGCCCCAAGAAGATGTCCTTTAATTACACTTTGATCCCCCTTTGTTTTGCTTTAATAATTGGCTGCCCAGTAATTTGTAGCTTTGACACAATTGGCTCTCCAGTAATTTTGACGCACAAAACCCTGAAAAGAACAACAATTAATGCATTATTTCTAATTCACACACTAACTCTAATTTGACTTACTTTGACTAGTTTAACTTTATTTTATTAACACAATTGACCTATTATTTTAATTAAATTATGCATTAATTAGAGTTAATCACATGTCTGTCAGTTGAAGAAAGCTTTTTATGGCCTCAAACAGGCCCCTCGTGCCTGGTTTCAGCGATTCAGCTCTTTTCTCATTCAACTTTGTTTTTATTGCAGTCGTGCCGACACATCACTCTTTGTCTTTCATAGGCAGTCTGACATTATTTATTTGCTTCTTTATATTGATGACATCATTATTACAGGCAACAACTCATATCTTCTTGATAGCTTTACTCGTAAGCTTAATTCTGAGTTCGCTACTAAGGATTTGGGTCTGCTCAATTACTTCCTTGGTCTTGAAGCAACGACCACCTCTGATGGCCTCTTTATCAGTCAACTGAAATATGCACGGGATATTCTCACATGAGCTCAACTATTTGACAGCAAACCTGTTCACACCCCCATGGTTGTTTCCCAGCACCTATCTACTGATGGTCCTTTGTTCTCGGATCCTACACTTTACAGATCTCTTGTTGGTGCTCTCTAGTATTTGACCATCACCCATCTGGATATTGCTCATGCTGTAAACTCTGTCAGTCAATTTCTCCACTCCCCAACTGAAGACCATTTTCTTGTTGTCAACCGCATTCTTCACTATGTTAAAGGCACGCTACACTTTGGCCTCACTTTTCATCAATCTGCTACTCCTGGTGCTTTAGTTGCTTACTCAGACACAGATTGGGCAAGTTGCCCTGATACTTGTCGCTCTACCTCTGGTTACTCCATTTATCTTTGAGGCAACTTGGTTTCTTGGAGTGCCAAGAAACAACCTACTGTTTCTCGCTCTAGTTGTGAATCTGAGTATCGTGCTTTGGCGTTCACTGCCACTGAACTTCTTTGGCTCACGCATATCCTCAGTGACAAAGTTTCAATTCCACAGCGGCCCGTCCTCCTATGTGATAACAAGAGTGCCATCTTCTTGAGCTCCAATCCGGTTTCTCACAAACGGGCTTAGCATGCTGAGCTCGACTACCACTTTCTTCGTGAACTTTTTCTCGCTGGCAAGCTTCGCACTCAGTATGTGCCTTCTCATTTGCAAGTTGCCGACATCTTCACCAAAAGTGTGTCAAAACCTCTCTTTGAACTCTTCCGATCCAAGCTTCACGTCCGCTCAAATCCGACGCTGAGCTTGCCGCCGGGGGGGGGGGGGTGTCGAGGATCATGCTAAGGATCCTCAGCCTTAATTCAAGGCTTTCCATTTGCATTCTCTTTGACCTACAATTGTAGCTTCTAGATTTATTTGATTGATTCTTTCCATACTTGTAATTTCCATATACGGATATGTAATTGTGCATATATATATGAAATCAACTCACCACTAAGAAGTGTGGTGGTTTTAAAACATTCTCACCGTAGTCTACTCCTCACTTCATAGAGACATTCAAAGAAAAAGTGTGAATGTAGAGCAAGTAGGTGAACGAGAGAGCTGAAAATCAAACCACTGACGAATATAATATATACAGAGAGAGAGAGATTGACGTGTCAGGCACATACCTTCTTCCAATCTTTTTTTTTATCAATCCTTCTTCCAATCTTCAAACTCTCTATCCTGAATGGAAGAATAGTCATGAATGTCATAAACATCCCTTAAATTATGATAATGGCTTTAAAATACCTCTAATTGTTTTATTATTTCAATTTAGTCTTTGAATTTTTACAATCTTTTGAATAGATCTCTTTCATCGGTGATATATACAGAGTGTTGAGGCCGGGTGGGCTCTTCTGGCTCAACCATTTCTTTTGCCTCGGATCTCAGCTGAACACAACCTATGTTCCGATGTTGGATCGTTTCGGATTCAAGAAACTGAGGTGGAATGCTGGCATGAAGCGCGACCGGGGAATCGATAGAAACGAGTGGTACTTCTCAGCTCTGTTGGAGAAACCGATGACCTGAGGTGCAATTATGTTTGTGCTCATGACAAACACATAAGAATATTGTGTAATGAAGTTCCAAGATTTCACAGACTGGTTTGCTAATCTTTCTTCATAGTAATGCATATTGTTACAACTTCGATAAGCATATGAAACTCTTGTAAACTAGTTTGCAAAAACCGAAACAATCCACCGCAATAAAATTTTGATCCTTGGCTAAAAGGAATAGAAATCACTTGCATAAATGGAGCTTCTACAAAAATAGAAAGTTTTTGCCTTATGTTTCCACTTCATCTCCTCTCACGGCCTTTCAGATTTAAACCCCCGTGTTTTTCTGGTATATTAACAATTGGGCTGCAACCCCTCACCACCACCAGCAGAAAACTAATCAAGAATTTGAGGGCGTGTTTGGTTATCATCTGCAAAACAGTTTTTTGTTCTCAAAATTTTAAAAACATCCAAAACCTGTTTGCTTAACATTTTTGTTCTCAAAATTTTCGGAAAAAATGAGATTTGAAACACAAAAGCAGAAAACAAGCCACACTTATTTTCGGACTTTTCTTTGAAAATTATGGAAACACGGAGAACACCTCTTTAATGAGGTCCGCCCTTCGACTCCTTAGCGCAGCAAGACTTTCTTCTTCTTTTTTTCCTTCCTCTATGTCTCTCTACACTTTGCCCATCAAACATAACGAAGACAAGGCCGTCTTCTCCAAAACGAAGGTCGTCTTCTCCAGCTCTCTCTCTCCACTTTGCCTCTCAGACAGAACGAGAAGAGAGGAAGCTTCAGATCTTCTCCGGCGAAGACGAAGACGAAGCTTCAGATCTTCTTCAGATCTCTCCACGTTGTGGGTTTCGGTGGTGCTTTGTAGGTTTTGGTGGTGGTTGTGAATTTTGGTGGTGATTGTGGGTTTTGGGTGGTGGTTGTGGGTTTTGGGTGGTTGTGGGTCGGTGGTGGTTCTCGGTTTCGGTGGTGGTTGTGGGTTGGTGGTGGTTCTCGATTTCGGTGGTGATTGTGGGTTTTGGGTGGTGGTTGTGGGTTTTGGGTGATTGTGGGTTGGTGGTGGTTGTGGGTCGGTGGTGGTCTTGATGTACAGTGAAAGAGACAGAGACAGAGAGTTGAAAAGAGGTGAAAATTGTGGATTATTGTCCAAACAAATTTTATATTTTTTGTTCTTTAAAACTATTTTCAAAAATATATAACCAAACAGGTTTTGTAATCTAAAAATTTTTAAAAACACTTTCTTAAAACTCTTCCCAAAAATAGTTTTCAGATACTGTTTTTTAAGATGCAAATCAAACAGGCCCTGAATAACTACAATTCTGGCTCTTTAGCATGTTCAAGTACCACAAGGCCAGGACAAATTAAATGTTCCACAGTCAGTGAAAACCAATAAACTGTATACACATCCTCATCTTGGAGGTAAAACAATGATCTTTACTTGGGCTCTAACTTTGAGGGTGGATAGATTCCACTATAATCAAAGAGGCTTTCGTTGCTGTAAGGATGGTCGAACCCTTTCCCTCCCTCGCCATAGCTTGCTGAAGTTGATGCAGATTCAGCATTGGGGTTCAGCCCAGCCAATTCCATGATGTTCTCAATCTCTTTCACCACCTCGCTCATTGCTGGCCTGAGAAATCCTGTTTCTTCGAGACACCTCAGTGCCAGATCCACAAACTTCTCTAAACTTTTTGGTGCAGTACTGTTCAAACCAATGGCTGGGTCAAGAATTCCATGAAGGTTATATAGTTCTTTGGTCCTATCCATTGCTTGCTTCACCTCTCTTACGATGTATTTCCCTTTCTCAATGGGACTTCTTGCAGTTATCATCTCCAGCATTACCACTCCAAAGCTATAAACATCACTCTTCTCAGTCAACTGTTGAGTCATGTAATATTCAGGATCCATGTAGCCCTGCAATAAACTTCCAATTTTCAATCCAAAAAACTAAAGCAAAGTTGCAGAATCTTCAATGAACTCAAAACTTTTTATCTTTAGTGATTCCATAAATTTTACTGCATTAAATATTCTTTTTAACTACAGAAATGATGGGTCCTTCTTGATGAATCAGACATTCTGAAAAACGCCTGCATATTTTCCCATGATGTATGCTGGAGTAATGTTATGGGAAATTGTGAGAACATATTGTGTTACCCTTTCTCTTTCAGTGAAATCATTTTAATTTCCACAGTTCAAGGAATATCTTTGTGCATTCCTTGGTGCGAACCCTCGATTACAGCAAAATATCATGCTTTCAAAACTTACTTACCATTGTCCCCTTGACTTGAGTGGTGACATGACCCTTTTCAGTGTCATCCATAGGTTTGGAAAGACCAAAATCAGCAACTTTTGCGGTCAAGCGTTCATCCAGTAAAATATTGTTTGTTTTGATGTCCCTATGTATGATGGGAGGGTTAGCAAGGTCATGCAGATACTGAATACCCCTGGCTGCTCCAAGGGTTATTCTAAGTCTCCTCATCCAGTCCAACCTGATTCCTGACTTCCCTACACAGGTAATTCATAAATTATCAGCGTTCAATGGTGCACATTCTATTCCCCCACGCTGAACAGTCTGGCAGTGTAGCTCATCACACTGGGGTTACAAAGAACAAAGATCAGGACGATCTAGCAGCAATTTTGAAAGAATATCTTCAAGAATTTTCTTATTCCATAAAAACCAATAATGGTGCGAGACATATCCGGTGCATTTCTAGGTGAGGCTACAGGAACATAGTAATCCTATTCTGGAAGAATGATGAACTCGGATTCAACTTTTTTCGATAAGAAATAGCAACTGTATTAATAAGGTAAAAAATAGTTTCAAAAAAACAATCAAAGGTGGCAAATCATCCAGACCAATGATAGGTCAAAAGGAGAAACATACAAGCACAACTATGGATATTAAAACCATACTACATACCACACAAAGCTATCCAACTTGAGAAAATGCAAAAAGGAGGGACATTTTCCAACTCTCGGATTTCAACTTTTTAATGATCTAAGTTACTGATGCAGAACATTACTAGCTGTAATCTGTAGAAATGCCATTCAATTATTTCAATTTTTGGTAAGCCTTGACCATGAGTTGTCAAGTATGCAAATCAAAGCATAAACAGCATTAGTATTCATAAGTAGTGAAGGTTAGGAAATCAGCAGAAGTACCTGAAAGACTTTCCTTCAGTGTACCATTTGGAATATACTCGTAGACCAGCATCTGTTCAACTTGCTCGAAACAGAAGCCCACTAGGCTGACAACATTCTTGTGATGAACCCTTGAAAGAAGCTCAATCTCAGTTTTAAACTCAAGACCACCCTGCATAGATCTGTGTTGAGCTCTTTTGATGGCAACCAGTTGTCCGCTGGGAAGAGTTCCTCTATATACCTAAAAACATAATAAAAAGTTTAAAATCTGAGAACCATACAGCGGCAAAATTTTAGGAGAAATATATTGAGAAGGTTGAGACTTGAGAAAGTCTTGATGAACAAATCCTTAAATGGGAAGAGTTATTTTCAAATAGAAGTTGGTGAGGTTTTTTGTTTTATTCATTTATTTTTGAAACAATTCGTGGCATGGGTCTAGCTTATTGATATGTTCCAGAAAATCTACTTGAATCCATTTGATTTTTTTTACCGATAAAATCCGTGCTTGAAAAAAAAAGAAAAAATATATTATTTTTTAGCACGGATTTTTCTGGTCCAAGTGTATCTTGTCTTTACCACGAATTATTATTATTATTTTTTTTTGGGGGGGGGGGGGGGGGGGGTAGGGGGGCAGCAGCACTTACAGTTACCAACAAAGACATTTTAATTCTAGAATTTTCTGTATGCCTTGGTCAGTACATGAAAACGATAAAAAATATTAGATTCATGAGCGCTACGCCTGAATGGTTCATAAAACTTTGAAAGCTGGCTCACCTACTCATGAGTGACCAAATATGTCTGTTTATCATTTTTCTTCCAAAAAACCAGAGAATTTTGTCATAGTTCTAAATGCCAGGGGGAGGGGGGCAGCAGCACTTACAGTTACCAACAAAGACATTTTAATTCTAGAATTTTCTGTGTCACTTGGTCAGTACATGAAAACGATAAAAAATATTAGATTCATGAGCGCTAGGCCTGAATGGTTCATAAAACTTTGAAAGCTGGCTCACCTACTCATGAGTGACCAAATATGTCTGTTTATCTTTTTTCTTCCAAAAAACCAGAGAATTTTGTCATAGTTCTAAATGCCTGTAAAAATATGATGTCATCTAGATCCAAATGCATTTGCCTTTGCAGATTACAGAAGTGAAGGCATACACCAGGATGGCAGGAAGGTAATGACCACTGAGAATAGATGCAGATGCAGCTTATATATCAAATAACAAGATAATATCAAAGCTCACCTTTCCATAGCCACCAGATCCAAGATCATTGGTTTCTGAGAAGTTGTTTGTGCATCTCTTGAGCTCCTCAAACGAGAAAAATCTTGCTCCTTTTAACTGAGGAACGCCACCGCTGCTTTTGTCTGGGTTCCAAGATGCTTCATTGGTACAATACTGATATTGGTGAAAACCCCTATAGGAGACATAATTGCTAAAATTGCTTAGTTGAGATTAAGTCCAGAAATTACCAAAAGGATTATTCTGTTTATCAGCTCTTTCAGCTCTTCTCTTTTGACGGAAAGCATAAACTCCTGCGAGGAGTACTAATATCACAAGGACAGAGCCACCAACTGCTGCTCCGATGATGACGCCAGTACTTGTTGATTTATGTGTTCCTGGAGATATACCTGGAGGGGAGAGAGAGAGAGAGAGATGCATCAGAAAATAATGGAACGGCCTTCACAAGAATTCTCTCGTGCTCACATGAAATACTCAATCACCTGCGAAGTTTCCATAGTAATCAGCAATGAAGAAAAAGGGTCCAAATCCGCTGGGAGGCTTGAAAGTTTGGTTGCTCAGCACAAACCCTATTCCAGAAATTCCACTTCGGTTGAAACTGTTTAGGCCAGATGGGAAAATTCCCACGTCCAGTACAAGGTAATCATCTAAATTTTTGGTTGGATTACTCAGAGAAACTGAATCCACAGGGAGTTGATGGGACTGAAAAAAAACCATCATAGAATTTTGAAGGGACGTATAAATACTCAAATTTCCCAGGTCAGAGAAGGAAGGAGCTCTGAAATTTAGGGTGCCTGTGTATGGATATGCACATTTACAATTGGGGCTGGATAACTGATTTGAACCACATGTAGCAGGCAAGCAATTATTTGGAGGAGTTGAATATGAGGAATTGGACGGCTGGGGAATGACACAGTAGTTTTCTGTCTGTCCTGTTTCCTGACAAATTGGGTTACCTACAAGTCTGCAGGAAATTGAAAAATACATTACACCAATCGGGTAAAACGATACATGACATAAATTTTAAAGATAAAGTATAATGGCCTTCAAATCATGACGGATATAAAATGGTCAGAAGAATAAAAGGACGCAGCTTACATCAACTCCTTATTGTATCCCACTCTCTTTGCATAAGCAGAAATAGAATTGTTCTGCAAATCAACGAGCTGCAGTTGATTGCTGTAGCTGGTGCCAATATCCAAAGTGCTATTGAGCTGGTTGTTCTTCAGTATGCTGTCATGTCAAAACAAATGTACTTATAGTCATCAGTTCCAACGTTTGGGATGCATGACCAGAATCACTTGAATTAAGATCTGAAGAAGATTATAAGATTGGTATCTTTGGAATCCCGAGATTTAGTACATAAATACAGTATCACCTGAGATTGAGAAAATACTCACACAGTCTGCAAGACAGGGAGGCTGAAGAGGACAACTGGAACTTGTCCTTCAAGTTGTACGCGTTCCATAACTCTGCCAGTTCAAGGTTAGTGAACTTATTTGGCGAATGCTTTGGATCTTCCAAATGAATACATGACGTAAACAAACACAAATATACACATAGAGAGAAATATATATATACTAGTTAATGTCATATGCCTGAAGGCACTGTATAACATCAAAATCGCTAATTAAAAAAAAATTCAATTTGGTTAAATTGTTAAGTTCTACAGCAAACACCTTAACAGTGAATAAAAATAATAGAAATGAACCATTTTCCCCCAAAAAAAAAAAACAAACAAAGGACATGAACCAAGATTACACCACATTGTATTTGTAAAATTTGTGAAATTGTAAATATTTTATTTGACATGATATTTGACACTTTTCGACAATATAAATTTGACGTGAATAATTGATTAAGTGGTCTTCCTTTTTTGTGAGAATGGATTGAGAGGTTTTGGTTAAATTGGTTGGTTTCTTTTCAAAATATGTAATGCCAGTTTTTACATATGACTATATCACAGTATTGAATTGCTGTGAAGTTTCATTTGAATTTTTATCAGAAAAATTTAGCCAAAATCGAATTAAATGGGATTGATGTCATTTTTATGGGTACGATTATTATGTATACACTCACTCACACCAATATTGTTGATTATTTCTAATTTTCTGTTAATTGTTAATTAGTATAGATAATTTTTTGAGATTTATTAATTTACTTGATTACCGGCCAAAACAAAGAAGAATGAGGGAAAGTGGTGGCTGTTAGGTTGGTTCAGCCGAATGCCCGTGTGGAATCTTCATCAAATACCCATAATACCCCATAAAGAATGTCCTATTTACAGTCTTAAATTATTGAGAATTTACATGTTAGATTTCATGAGGGTGATTTTGGTAAAATGGGACGGACGGCAAAGTTGCACGAAAGCGTGAAGGGTGCAAGAAAGACGCCAATAACAGAGTAATGGACTGAAAAAAGTAGAATTTCATCCATTTGATCAAAGTTTAAAACTTTTAAATAAATTTGAACCGCGAAAAGCAAAAGTCATTATTTATATCTTTTGAGATTTGAAATGCCTTATACTTTATTATTTATATATATATAGAGAGAGAGAGAGAGAGAGAGAGATATATCTTCTTCTGTCTCATTAAGGCCTTACTTTTATTTAGCAAAAAGCAAGTACCAAGCTAAAAAAATGGGGAAGCTTGCAGAAAATAAGCCAAGCCACAAGCATGCCAAAAAAAAAAAAGCAAAGCAGTTCATAGTCCCAATGAGTTAAAATGGAAACAATGCCATTTTTTTTGGGTTTGCAAGTTAGCAATCTCTCAAAGTTCTTGGTGACAACTGTGAAGTAGTTATGCCTTACCACTAGTTCCAAAAAATGTTAAGATGGCTGAGAACATAAATGGGATTATCCTGCTTCAGCCTCCCATAAAATCTTCTTCAAACCCTATGTCATTCCAGGACAGTTCCATTGCATGCTTTTATTTTCTGGTTTGCATTTGAGAGGTAGGAGACTAAGCATAAGCTTAAGAAAAATATGATCCTCACCGTCTCCAATAAGGTTCCACAGTGACTTTGGGAACTTAGTTATTCTATTGTTAGTGAAGCTACCAAGCTCAGGCCTTGCTCTTGGATGAACAAAATGAAAGTGATGAGTTCTGTCCAATCGAGTTTCTTGCTTTCTTTTTGGAGGTGTATAAATTTTTCTTAAATAAGGTTAAAACACACAAAACAGGTCTACGTTGCTTTATTATAAAAACATGAATTTGATAGTGCAATTCCTATGACATGTGTGCACCAAGCAATGTTTCCCTGTTTGCTAATGATCTGCTTCCATTGTGTTCTTTTATCTAAACAACAGATCAAATTGCAAATAACACACAAACGTGTGCACAACACATCCATATAGGAGAACCATAGGGGAGGCAAACACTAAGGTATAGGATGCTAACAGATCAATAAGAAGTTGTTAATAATTTGCATAGTTGAGATCATTACGTTTAGATGGATGAATGGTAGACTATGAAGCACATATATTGCCTCAACACTGGAGCTAGAAAGCACGGGCACTCTATTTTAGTTAGAGTGTCGGTGTCGGTCATATCTGGGATACGGACACTCTCAGACACTTGTCGAACACACTAAAATAAGTGTCCATTTTTTTCATTTTAAAACTTTTTTAGGACACGCAGAGGACACTCCACCGACACGTTAGGGACAACGACCAATACGCTCTGTATACGTTGGAGGATATGTTTTAAGAATTTTTTCAAAATTTTAAAAACTTGTCAAGTAACTTTATAATTAAGGAAGTTGTTTTTGTCATTCTAAAGACATATGAGTCAAAGGCATAATATAAACAAAGTTATAATCACTATATGAACATAAGACATAAATATAACATAATTTCGGACACAAACGAAATTACATACAATTGGAAAAAACTTTATAAATGAAAGAATGTGATGAAAAATGGAGTTATGAATTGGGCTCTTTGAAATTTATGAAAACGAAATGGGATATTTTTTAAAATGGAAATTGTAATAGTCATTAATAGTTAAATCATAGATGTTTATGATGAATATGTATCAATATATGTGATATTGTATTTTTTATTCAGTATCATGATGTGAATTCTTAGAATTAAGGATAGGATGAATTGAAGGATTATTACCAATATATATTTATTTTATTACATGATGACTTTTACAAAAAAGTGGAGCAAAAAGGTAGGATTGAAAGAGTGGATACAAGTGGGTGGTGAGGGGGTAAGTGTGTCATATATAAATAAATACATTATATTTAATGCATCTCCCAACGCATTCGTGTCTTATTTTAAAAAAAAAATCGTATCAGCGTGCCCATATTGTGTTACATTCGTGTCCAATGTTTGTGTTCGTGTCCGTACTTCTTAGACCTAAAATATAAATGTCTGATAAATATCAAATACAGATACGGATATGACCAGATATGCCTTGGATACATTAAAGATATTTTTTATTTTTGACATATTTGGGATATGCCCATAATACATGTCTGATACATTTAGGATACGCAAGGATTCACAATCTACACATTTAGGATACGCCAAGGATACTTTGGAGCTAAATTTATCATATTTTTTCATACTAAAACAAGCAAAATAAATATTTTTTAAAACAAAAAATATGGGAGTTCGGGGGTGTGTGTGTGTGTGTGTGTGTGAGAGAGTGAGAGAGAGAGACATACAGTGTTGTCAAAGACTGTAGGGTCAAAACCCATGATGGAACAGCAGACACAGTAAAACTATTGTTGCTCATATCCCTGCAAGTGACTACAACCTTTCAGCTAAAGTATGGCAATGGGAAACACTATATAGTATACATCATAAAAACAAGATGACACAAGATTTTAGCACATTTGTTTTGCACCAAACAAAGGGATCTAAGTTATCATCAAAAAATGGTTCAACCTTCAGAAATTCAAAATGCTTCACTTCATGGAGTTAGCAAAATATCTGCTACTTACATGTAGTGGAGGGAATTCAGGCTAGTTAAATTGGGCAAGGGGCCAGTCAGTTCGTTGTTTGACAAGTACCTGGAAGCAGATAGTGAAAAGTCTTTTTAGTGAGATGGTTCTTGCAATGCAGGATGATGCTGACTTCCTGGAAACAGGTATGGAAACTTAAGTTGGTTATTCCATTTTGTCGACTTACAGCTCGGTGAGATTACTAAGGCTGTTGAGGTTTTGTGGGACAGTTCCATTTAATGCATTCCTGTCAAGACGTCTGTGGCCAGCATAGTCATTAGTTCAAAAACTTCAACAGGAATTCACAGCCAGAGAGTGAGTAAGTAGGATTTAGTAGAGTATGAGACAGAGATACTCACAACACCTCCAAACTCTGTACAAGTCCTATTGTGGAAGGGATGTTGCCAATGAGAGTGTTGTTTTCAAAAAGCCTGATCAAATTAATCGTACATCCAAATACAGAAATCAATCTCTAGAGGAAATGTTTGTTGATTAAGGTGTCCATACAATTAAAGGAAACAATTCTCACTGAATACCACATTGGCACATTTGTTTTCTAACCTGTTTTTAGAGGAAAGGACCAATTAACAATTTAAGATATATAAGCAAACCACTGCAGATTGTTCCCGTGAATGAAAAATAAAGATGTGTCCAAACAGAATAATCACTCAATAGTTGGAAAGCAAGGTTGAGTGTGACGATGAGTAGATGTGCACACCCACATCCTATTCAGCATAGGATTTTCCCCTCCAAGAAGAAGCTTTATGCATCTCCTTTTTTTCCTTTTTTGGCGAAAATAGTTGAGCAAACAATGTTTAGCAAAAAACATAAGTGAACAAGTATATTGACACATAATATTGGCACTAATCTATCCCAAGTAATTTATAGATCTTATTGAGATATTCAATTTCTATAGCCAGTTCCATGGAACTTACACATGAATGAGAGTCATATTTGAGTTGAAAAGCTGTGGAGGGATTTCACCGGAAAGTTGATTCCGTCCAAAATGACTACAAATAATAGACAGAATCTAAGGTTAACACCTATTTCTGAAGGAAATAATGGTTAATGTGAGAAGAACTCGTAAAAGGATAAGGGGAACGATATAATACATACAAATGCTTTGTATGGACCAGCATATCAAGACCAGGTGTGTTTCCATCAGAGACTGGGATAGTGCCACTGAGCTTGTTGTCAGCTATATCCAACCAATAAAGATTTATTAGACTACCAATGGAAGGAGGTATTCGTCCAATGAAGTTGTTGGAATTCAGAGACCTGTAGAATACAGAATAAGATCATTGGAAATTTGTGTCAAGACAAACAATTACACTAAAAAAAGTAAGTCAAGATAAAATATCACCTTCAGGCACAATCAAGTGAGACTTTTTCAAATTGAAACATGCAAACTTCTATACACATGAATTAGAATAATTGAGCTACTGAGGAGAGATTTGACGGACCACAGTCCACAAAACAAATGAATTAGGTTTTTGCTAACTTGAACTTGTATCAAATCTTCACAGGTTCTGTGATTCCGTTCATATAGACTCACGTCACCATGGAACATGAGTCTTACACCATACGAGGGGTGCAGAATCTCTGTTCTAGACCAACGCCTAACACCAAGAAGAGAAGATTCCGCAGCTATGGCTTGTATGCAATATTAAATTCAATAAAAGGTTTCAAATCAAATGCACACAAAACTTAGACTTCAAAACAATATTTGCATATGCAGAAGAAAATTACCAAAGTTGAATTTCTTACAAAGAAAGCAGCTGTTGTAGAGATCCTATCGTGTCTGGTATCAGACCAGAAAAACCACAACCAACCAGGATTCTGTCATGCAAGCAGCAGAAAATGGTTTATAACAGTATTTGTATTAAACATGTTCATTATATGCAAACAGTCTGAAAAAATCTAAATTTTCTTACAATCTTGCTAACTTCTTCAAATTTCCAATCGATGGAGGAAGAGATCCAGTTAATCCTTTATTGTATGAAAGATCCCTATATACAGAAGCAGATCATCAGAAATAATCTTTGACACCTTTCACCAAAAAAATGGTAAAACACGGGCCGCATATTAACTTTAGTTGGACTCATCATAAGTGTTCTCTCCTTTATATTTGATGGGTAGAGCCTAGCAGGTTTCTCTTGAGGAATCATTACTGAAAAGAATGCTAGTCAATTTGGTAAAACATGGATCTGGATAACACTATCCCAGACATACAGCCTGATATTTCAAACACTCGCCTCATTCAAGTAACTTTTTTGGTTGTCGTAATATGACCAACAAATTGCTTTTACAATTGATTATTTAGTTCTCTCAGCCCGGAACCGGTCTCATCAGGGCCTCATACATTCCGCTACGACTGCTGAAATGTTGCATTACAGTACAATAATGGGATTTGAAAAACTGAAATGCACAATAGTCTAGAAACTACAATGGTAATGAGTATTGTATGATGTTTCACAGGGTAAAAGGTATCGTGGATTCATGTATGGGAGAAGAGATAAGTGCAAACAGAAGACCTACAGAATCTGTAATTCAGCTAACCCCTGGATGTCTCCAGACAGCTGACCAGTCAAATTCATGCTTGCCAATGTTCTGAAATTGGAAGTGATCAGATTAGCCTTAAAGAAAACATGAATTGCATTATAAGTAACCTTCAATAGTCGTGAAAAAAAGGTGAAATGCATAAGGGAATTACATAGAAGTCACACGGGAATTGGTGCACCCAATTCCATCCCAGCCAGCACCACATGGATCTGGCCCAACCCAATTGGGTGGTGTGTTTTGCCATATAGCCTGAAGAGACTGTAGAGCAACATCTGCATCATAAAGAGAATTTATTTCCGGTAAAATTGATTCCCTCGTTTCGCTGCCAATTGAATTCTCATATAAGTAAAGAAAATGACTTCTTGCATTGGAAAGCAAGTGACACAGGGAACTAAGAGATTGTTTTATGAATAAATATTATAGCAAATATGCAATCATCTAGTCCAAAGAGCACAGATAGGCAATCTTCACTGTGGAGTTGTTTCCAACCAAATTAGATTATGATGTACAGAAGTGCATTATTAAACTTTGGTTTCAGGGAAAATTTTGGAGATTTTAAAACATATTCAAACTTACTCATGTTTCCTCCGGTGTGTGAAAACAGAAAAAGGAAAACCAGAACCTCTGCTAAACTGCTTCAAAACTGGGTTAATTAAGTTCAGTTTTGCAACCCAGAAATGATTCATAATTTTATGTTCTTTTTTTCCCTACATTTTCTCTGCCCCCAAACAGAGAGCAAATTAAATTTCAGAGGGAAAAAGAATAAAGATTGCCAAGCATGTACTTTCTTAATATGTTCAAAGGGCATCAACTTTAGAATTAGGAACTGTGTTCTTTCTGGCAATGATCATAAAAGAAAAAAAAAAGTAGCGTCTACTATAGACAAAAACACAGATCAAAAGAATTGAACTTACAATCCTTGTTATTTGTCTGAGCTGCTATAATCAATATTTGGATGGAAATAACCAGAGAACACACCCAAATTATTGGACCCATTGTCAAGAAACAACCATATAGATTCTCAAAGTAGCACAAATTCTGATCAAAAGCTATGAAACTCAAAACCTCAACTCTTCAAAACCTCAACTCTTCAAAAGCTATGAAACAACCATTCTCCAGGGAAGATGTTTTCAAAATGACACTACCCTCGTGCCATTGACTTGTTCTATTCAGACAAAAAAACAAAAACTAATTTGCCGCCAGCTCATGCCCAAATTTCCAACCAAAAAGCTCAGGCAACCACAAACTCTTCATCAAACTATCTTTTTTCTTTTTTGGGTCAAACTATAGATGTATATCTTTTTTGTCTTCCCATCAATCACAATAACTTCACACCAACGTCTAACTTCCCTAATTTAGAAAAAATCTAATGCAAAGAACGATTATACTAAATGAGGTTTTGTATTGAAAATTATAATTTTTTTAGAGGATAAATTATAATTGACTTATATGATCGATAACAAAATATTATGATATCTCACACCCACAAATCCTTTCTCAAACTATGGATACAGAGTTGTTTAAGTGGTAACAGTGACTCATTATAAAATTAGACGTCCTGTATTCAAAATGTAACAATCTCTGATGTCAGACCATGAGAAATCTTTGTCCCTGGTCCTCACGTGGATGTTAAGGTACACGTAAAACTGATTCGGACATCCTGATTATTAAATAAAAAAAGCTGTGGATACATATTATATTGTGTTCATATCAATTTGCAATATTATGACTTCTCGCACCGACTTGTAATTTTCCATCATTTAGAAAAGCTAATGGCTAATATATTACTCCTTTTGTGCCAGAGGAGGTAACCCAAGTCTTGATTGGGGTTTGATAGTTGACATCTACTATTGGAAATAAGAACGATTCAAGGCGTAATTAGAAAATTTAATATGAGAGAGAAATTGATTATAATTGGATTAAGCCTTTTTGGTCTAGAAGATATATTTTTTCTGCATTCATTGTCGTGGGTCATCGTCTATGAAAAATTCAGAACAAGTGGGCAGCAGTAGGTTATTCTCATAAATACCCATAACTTCATAGAGACATTCAAAGAAAGAGTGAGAATGCAGAGGAAGTAGGTGAAAGAGAGCTGAAAATCAAACCACTGACGAATATATATATATATAGAGAGAGAGAGAGAGATTGACGTGTCAGGCACGTACCTTCTTCCAATCTTTTTTTTAATCAATCCTTCTTCCAATCTTCAAACTCTCTAAATGGAAGAATAGTCATGAATGTCATAAACAGGCCTTACAATCCTTTGAATTTTACAATCCTTTGAATAGATCTCTTTCATCTATTGCAAGGCTTAGAACAAATGAATTTTTTGCCACATAAAATCATGTATTCATGTCTGAGACATAATAAGTAAATAAAAATGTCCCAGATTTCATAGTTTTTAATAATTTTTACTAAATAAAATCTGAACGATAATTTATTTTCACATTTGAACTTTTTAGTTTGAATGAATTTAGAACTTGAGAATAAACGATTATTGGATAATTAAGATTTTAAATTCTTATTCTGCCCGTAAAGTAGCGCATCATTCTCATATGAAGAAAAAAAAAGGTTATTTAACATCTAAAATAGACGAAATTGATCAATAAAAATGATTTTAAAAATTTACAGACTAAATTGAGAGTATTAAAATGTATATGAGACGTTTTCAAACTATGATTTCTGGGTCCCAGTTAGTACAAGTTAGAGACCGGATAAAAAGTCGAGTCATTCTTGGCTAAATTACATTTTCTTCGACTTACCTATGGTGTAATAGATAGTTTTTTTTCCACTATAATAAAATCACGCTTTTAGCGGTCAATCTTGTTCACTATGTGTGGTCCCGTTTTTCATGTTCATAGTCCCTTTTTTTTTATTTCCAGCGTCAATGGTTCCGACCATTCCTCCCATAAGGTTGTTCACCCGAGTTGATTGGTCAAAAATATTGTATTTTATCTTATGAGTTTTTTTGTCGACCTTACCTAATTGAGGGTAATGTTCCTGTCGAATTCCGTTCAAAACAATCGGTTCAAAGTTCGAGTAAGGTTGCGGAACATATCAATATTATAATATTTTAGTTATTAATTTTTAGTTCATTTTAAAAACTTAATTAAGTAATTTTTGTATAATTAGGCTATTAAATTATAATATAATAATATATAAACCAACACAATAAATCAATAACACTAAAAAAAAATACAATAAATCTGATAATATGTCCTCTAAAAGTCTAAAATACCATACATAAACAATTGCAAAACGACGTAGTTTTATAACAAATATTTTTTAAAAAATATATAAATATATATGCATGTCGGATAAAAATACATAATTTTTATGATTATTTCGCATTCCTACCCCTATCATTTGCAAAATACTATAATTTGTTTCATAAGACAGCCGAAAATTTGTGGAATCCGAATAATTTGGTCAGGTCGGATTAAAATATGCGGACAATGGCGGCAGTTGCTTCCACTATGATTTTAAAATTTTTTGAGGTCAACTCAAACTTTTGAAATTATTTAAAAAAATTTAAAATTTGTCCTCACTAAAAAATTGTATAAACTTTAGGGATACTTTTGTATTTTAAAAAATAATTAAATAAAGAATTAGACTTAGAATCTAGTATTTAAAATTTATCAAACTTGAAATATATTTAAGATTAAATTATTTCAATTTAATTGGACTTGAACAATTTCTCTAAGTTTTTTTTTTTTGATAAACTTGTGATACATTGATTTATTTATTTATTTTTTAAAATTCATGGGATCTATAAGTTACACTTTCAATTGACTTTCTTTCAATGAAATCATACTTATAGACAAGTGTTAAGAATTAATATTTTGTAAAAAGAGATAATAATATTAATAATTAGTAGACAAGTGTTAAGAATTAATATTTTGTAAAAGAGATAATAATATTAATAATTTAAATTATTAATAACTTTTAGGTTGTCCCCACTATAAAAAAAAACTTCTTGCTCCGCTCTGGAATGAAAAGGTTTAAATATCTGTATACAAAAACCACTATTATATGTTTTATAAATTGTGAATACATATTGGTCTTGTAGAAATTTTTGAAGCTATATATGCTTAATGAATTTTGATTATTTTTTTTGAAATTTAATTAGGGGTGTTAATCGAGTCGAGTTTTACGAGCTTGACCCCGAGCCCGAGCTCGAGCTTGGCAAGTTTATTTTTTTAAAACGAGCCTACAAAATTGTTCAAGCTCAACTCATTTAGAACCTGAGTCTAAGCCGAACCCGAGTAGCTCTACTATTTTACATATAAACGAGTCGGGCCTTTTAAACTCATTTTTTTAAACGAACTTTATTACTTATTCAAGATCAACTTGTTTAGAACACAAGTCGAGCTCGAGCTGACCTCGAGTAGCTCGTCTCGATTAACAACTTTAAATTTAATTACTCTTCACATTTTTATTGTAGTATTGATATTAGGATAAATTAAACATGTCTTGGGATTTTTTATATGTTTATATGGCCTATGATGGTTGAGCATACGGGTCCAATGTGGAGACGTGTTTGGGGATTCCATAGCGTGGTTAAACTTCCATCTCACACTCGAAAGGTGGCCCACCAAAGATATGTCTTCCCCGAAACCCCTAAGTAACAGTAAACAATATAGAAAAAAATACTCATTTTTGTATCGGTTCCGAAAAAACAAAGAAAATGGGATGTTTTATTAATAGGAACAAGAAAGTGTTTATAACCGTAGCGATATAAATAAGAATATTCATCTGAGCCGCAGAACCATATATATAGAGAATACGATAATTTTTATCTTTTTCAAATCTAGTGGTGTTATCTTAGATTACACAGAGTGAGAGTGAGAGTGAGGGTGAGAACGGGAGCGAGAATGAAAAATTATAAAAGCGGAAGCGCCTTGAGAACGTTTTTTTTTATCAATCATTCTTCCCATCTTCAAACTCTCTATCCTGAATGGAAGAATAGTCATGAATGTCATAAACAGCCATTAAATTATGATAATGGCTTTAAAATACCTCTAATTGTTTTATTATTTCAATTTAGTCTTTGAATTTTTACAATCCTTTGAATAGATCTCTTTCATCTATTTCAAGCCTTAGAACAAATGAATTTTTTGCCACATAAAATCATGTATTCATGTCTGAGACATAATAAGTAAATAAAAAGATACGAAATTTTGTAATTTTCAACAATTTTCACTAAATAAAATTTGAACAATCTAATAAGTATTATCATTTATTTTCACATCTGAACCAAAAAGAAAAAACTTTTTAGTTTGGATGAATTCGGAATTGAGAATAAACGATTATTGAATAATTAAGACTTCAAATTCTTATCTTGCCCGTAAAATAGTACATCATTCTCGTATGAAGAAAAAAAACGTTTATTAACATCTAAAATAGACGAAATTGATAAATTGAAATGATTTTAAAAATTCACAGACTAATGGTCTGTTTGGTAGGAGGGATGAAAATTTGAATGGATAGAAATAATTTTTCATCCCTAGGGAAGGAATATATTTTCTCTCATTTATGTTTGGTATGATGGATGGAAAATTGAAGGGATATATTTTGCTTTGTGAAAATTGGATGGAAAATGGAAAATATGTATACAAATTTACCATTATACCCTCACATCTAATAGGTGAATTTTTCTATAGTAAATCAATTTATTCATTTTGAAAATGTTAAAATCCCCTCATACTGTTGTACCGAAAAAATAATGCCACTAGTATATGCCCACCAACACTACCTACCACATAGAAGAATATTGCAAATTCATTGACATATTCAATTTTTTTTACTGTTAAATGACCAGTGACAGTATTTTGAAAAATAACATAATTGTAAAATTTATATTAAAAGAGAAACACAAATTGGATTAAATAGTTATTATCATCGAAGGTTTGGTAAAAGGGTTGAATTGCAAAACCTAGAACCACTTGTTTAGCATACATACCCTCAAACCAGATTCCAATCTTGGATCCTATATCAATTGCCCGAATATGATAGCCTAAAGCATATATAAATTGTAAAGGAGTACTTACTGACCCTTTATCAAGTAAATTGAATTCAAAATTTCCAAGTAAATGGAACTAAAAAAGGTACAACACCAATGACTCATCAACCTGTAATTTATATAATATTAAGACCAAAAAACAGATACTTATGTTTAATTCACATTTTACATAATTTTTTTCTAGTGCGTTGATCAAATCTTTTTATAACAAAATTCATAAATTAATCTGTCAAAATATGATAGTGTTTTACAGCAAGTTGAACTCAAAAGTCATACATGAGAAGTTTTCAATGAGTGACTTCTGGGTCCCATTTAGTACCAGTCAAACTTTATAAAACGTCAAGTCATTCTTGGCTAAATTATGGTTTTTTTATCACTAGAATATCTTTTGAGTTGGTGAAGCAATAATTTTTTTGGCCCACCTTGCTCGATCGAGTGTAATGTTTCGATCGAATTTTATCTAAAAAAAATAGGCTCGAAATTCGGGTAATGTTGCAAAATATATCAATATTTATAATTTTTTAGTTATTAATTTTTGGATCATTTTAATAACTCAATTAAGTAATTTTTGGGCTATTTTTTATAATTAGGCTGTTAAAATATAATATAATAATATGTAAACCAACACAATAAACTAATAACAATTAAAAAAATAATAATAAATTCGATAATATTCTCTAAAAGTCTAAAATACCATACATAAATAATTGCAAAACGACGTAGTTTTATAACAAATATTTTTAAAAAAATGTAAATATACATGCAGGTCGGATAAAAATGTAAAATTTTTATGTGTATTCCACATTCCTACCCCTACCATTTGTGAAATATTATAATTTGTTTCATTTAATCAGCATAAATCGGGTCAGGTCGGATTAAAATATGCGGACAATGGCATCAGTTCCTTCCACTATGATTTTAAAGTTTTTTGAGGTCAACTCAAACTTTTGAAATATTTTAAATTTGTCCCTACTAAAAAATTGTATAAACTTTAGGTATACTTTTATATTTTAAAAAATAATTAAATAAATAATTAGACTTAGAATCCAATATTTAAAATTTATCAAACCTGAAATATATTTAAGATTAAGTTATTTCAATTTAATTGAACTTTAACAATTTCTTCATGTTGAATTAAATTGGTCATATATCTAAGTTCAATCTTAATAAACTTCTGATACATTGATTTTTTTTATTTTTTTTTTATCAAATCACGGGATCTATAAATTACACTTTCAATTGACTTTCTTTCAATGAAATCATACTTATAGATAAGTGTTAAGAATTAATATTTTGTAGAACAGATAATAATATTAATAATTTAAATTATTAATAACTTTTAAGTTGTCCACACTATAAAAAAAACTCGTTGCCCCGCTCTTGAATGAAAAGGTTTAAATATTTGTAGACAAAAACCACTATTATATGTTTTATAAATTGTGAACACATATTGGTTAACGAATTTTGATTTTTTTTTTTTAGATTTAATTAGAGGTGTTAATCGAGCCAAGTTTTGTGAGCTTGGACGTTTATTTTTATAAACGAGTCTAAAAAATTGTTCAAACTCTACTCGTTTAGAACCCGAGCCGAGCTCGAGTAGCTCGACTATTTTACATATAAATAAGCCGAGTTTTATTAGCTTGAGCCAAGTCTTTTAGGCATATTTTTCTAAACAAATTTAAAAAAATTATTCAAGCTCAGTTCGTTTAAAACACGAGTCGATCTCGAATTGAGTTTTATCTTAACTGAACCCGAATAGTTCTTCTCGATTAACACCTCTAAATTTAATTACTCTTCAGATTTTTATTGTAGTATTGAGATTTTTGATAAGTTTATATGGCCTATGGTGGTTGAGCGTATGGGTCCTATGTGGAGACATGCTTGGGGATTCCACTCTGTTTCACGGTGTTTCACTCTGCTCTCTCTAGATTCATTGTCTTTTCTTTTGGGCTAATAAATATAAATGATCTACTATTTCCAATAATAATATCACAAAATAAATTTTTTGTGTTGTACTAAAAATAATTTTCAATCATAGATCTTAGTTTGAGTTGTTTATAATTACGAATTATGAATTTATAAAATAAAACAATAAAATTTCTACGTTTAATATAATAATTTTTAAAAAATTGTTGTTGTAGTAATTTAGTGGGTCAGCCTTAACATTGATGTTGTTGGCATATTAGGCTCAGCATAATTGGGGGCCTGTGACGTGCTTTGCTGTATGATTCTTCTCCTTTGTGGTGTTCGTGGTGGGTAGGAGTGTCAATCGTGTCGTGTCATTTTCGATTGTATTATTTTTGTGTCAGATCATTTTTGATACTTGTCGAGTTCATGTCAATAAAAAATTATTTAATTTCACAACAATTCATATAATACTATTTTAAAAATTAAAAAAAAATTAATTTTTTTTTTATTTTCTATCTATAATACTCATTAAATACTTATTTTTTATTTACAGCACTCGTTAATCGTGTCGAACTTTAGTTTGACTCATTTATTACTCGTGTGAATAAATCATATTATTTTTAAATTTTATCTCAGGTCGAATTCATATTAATGGATAAAATTGACAGCTCTGGGAGTTTGTGGGTGGAGTAAGCGTGGGAGATGGGTTGGTCCCAAAGGCTCAGAAAAATTAATGGTCGACATGCATGGACATCTAATGCAAAATGGTGGGGGCTTGGCCAACAATGGAGGTAAGGTCCATAGTTTCAATAGATTAGTCTTTTATTCCAATCCACTAAACTATTTGGTTCAATGTTATTGAGACATAAAAAAATAATTTAATTTATTGATGTGATAGTGATAGAATGTCAATGAAGAAGTTTATAATTACAATAATTCTATTAAACCATGTCACTGTTATATTACTGAATAATAAATTAAGTCAATTTTTTCGATACCAATAACATTACTCTTTGACCATATCATCCTCCTCATGAGTTCGCGTGACTTTGACATCGGTTAAGGGTGGAGAACAAAAAAGCTGATCAAACAGCATCTCCCTTATTTTTAGAATTTTGAAAACAAAAAACTATTTTGGATATATAAATCAAACATGCCCTAACGGTGTTTTTATAATTTTTGTGGGTCATTTTATAACTATTTTTATTACTTTTTTAAGTAAACTTTTTTTTATCAATTTTGTGGATGATTTGTCATATTTGTGAATATTTTATTTTTACTATATTTTTAGATGTTTTTATCATTATTGTAGTAATTATTTTTATTATTTTTTTAAGTGTCACAACAGTAATAAAAATATCTATAACTATAAAATATGATAAATTTTGATATAGTACCAAAAATTTAATTCCATAGTCAAATCTTAGGCTCAGCGTAATCATTTGGGAGAGGCTATGGTACCGAACGGTCAAAATACGGTACGGTACCGAAAAAAATATGTGGCCCTTAATTTTTGTCATTAAATATTAGAAAGTTACTAACTAAATGTGTGGTAACTTTGCCAATAAAAGTTATACCATTTTTTCTAAAGATCGTAACCTCAGTCGCTGTTTTTTTGTAGTACTTTTACCTTTACTAGTTGTAACTTAACCTTAAATACTTGTAACCTAACCTTAAATGTAGTAACTTTACCATAAATAGTTATAACATCCCTTTCAAAGGTAGTAAGTTTACTTTTAATTGTTGCAACCTTACGTAAAAAGTTTGTACCTCACCTTTAAATGTGATAACTTTATCTCAAGAGTAATAACTTTGCATTTGCAAGTAGCACACTCAATTAGGATAGATCGTGATTAATTAAGATCGATCCCAATGCCAATTTTTTTTTTCCCCACTCAATTAGGATCGATCATGATTAATTAAGATCGATCTCAATGCCAATATTTTTTTTTTCTTTTTTGCGATTCCACTCAAATTAGGATCGATCATGACTATATGAGATCCAAATTTTTTTTTTTTTTTCTGAACTGGTCCCGATCCTATATTTAGTTACATTAAATTGACATGTAATTTTATTAATGGTTCACATGCATGGACTTCTAGTGCAAAATGGTGGGGGCAACAATGGAGGTAAGGTCCATAGTTTCTGTAACACCCCGCATTTTCGTTTATATATGTATATAGATATATATTAAATAATAGTTGTAAAAAAATGTGGATATGTGTAGTGATGGTAGGAATAAACTAGAGATGCAAATTAATTTGGAAGTTGAAGTTTTGAAGGTGTGTAAGCTTGAGAAGAGGGATTAAGTAAGTTTCTAAATGGATTTAGGTCAAAATAAAGTTTCCATTGAGTCCGGAAGGTCGAAAAACCTTGGGAGAGGTGATATGGGGTGTATTAGAAGTTATGAAATATTTTGGAGTTAAAACACATTTTAGAGAAAATTTGGGTATAAAGGATTTTGGACACTGTCTACTATTTCGATAATAACTTTTTATTCTTAATTTCAAATGACCTGAAATTTTGACAGTAGATAGTAGACATCTAGGGCTACAAAAGTGTATCTCATGAAAATTTTCCAATTCGACCTCTAAATGGGTCAAAAATGCACTGGAAGTGGAAGTAGAAAATCTGGGTAGTGACTACCGGTAGCCAAAATCAGCTACCGGTAGCCAATGGTCCAGTGTGTCCGAGCTACCGGTAGCCACTGTAAAAATCCGAAATTTTTTAGTTCGCGAACCCTCTATTTTTTCCCCACTATAAATACATCCTCTCACCTCCTTAGCCTTCATTACACACCTTAAAACCCTAGAAAACATTAGAGAGAAAGAGGGGAAGAGAAAAACACAAGATCAAAGGTGAAAAACAAGGAATTAAAGGGTTGATTCAAGATCAAAGCCCTAATTTTTTCAAGAACATTAAGGTAGGGGTTTTCTCTCACTCACTTACATTGAGGCTAGGGTATTTATATGTTTATGTTTTGACTATCAATGGTATATATATGCTATGAAATCATCCTCTCTTAGGCTTTTTGGCAAAGATTACATGTTTTACACAAAGTTAGGGTTTAATACCCATGAAATCTCTTCTCTAGTTTTAAAACCCTAGTTTTTGGAGAGTGATGTATTTCCTTCCTAAATGCTTTCCGTATTATGGATTTTCTAAATCTTAGTGCATGGTGTTGGGTAGAAAAATGATGTTATTGTGATCTCATGTATTTTCTTTGTTGGTTGTGAAATTGTTACATGTTATACATTTTGGGGAATTTTGGATAGATGATTGTAAATTGACATAATTGTTGGAATGATATTCTTGGTTGGGTTGTTTGTGATGCAAATGAGTGAGAGGTTTCTTGTAAGAATGCTCACCTATTCTCAAGAGGTTCCTTGTAAGGATGCTTGAGAATCAATAAATGGGGGTGGAGGTTGCTCTTAAGTATGCCACCTACCGGAATAAATGGGGGTGGAGGTTGCTCTTAAGTATGCCACCTACCGGAATAAATGGGGGTGGAGG
Source organism: Ilex aquifolium (assembly GCA_951799425.1). NCBI lineage: Eukaryota > Viridiplantae > Streptophyta > Magnoliopsida > Aquifoliales > Aquifoliaceae > Ilex > Ilex aquifolium. The sequence continues at coordinate 32,501,943 of OX637395.1, read as the reverse complement.
TTGCTCTTAAGTATGCCACCTACCGAAAGAATGGAGGTGGAGGTTGCTCTAAAGTATGCCACCTGCTGGAAAAATTGTTGGGAATTGTTTATGGCCATTAATGTCAAGTTATGAATGATTGTATTATTGTGTAAAATTGTTTCCTACAAGAACTTGTGGGAGTATGGGATTCCACAAGGTCTTGTGGGAAACTAGTTTATATTTCGGAAAATGGATATGTCTTGGATCTTGGTTTCTTTTACTGTTCATTTAAGTTACTGTCGCTACTTAAACTTGAGATCCATTTTAAAATGTCTCTGTTTTACTTCAAAGATTATACATGCTATTTGTGAAATGAGACCGGCCATTTTATATACTTTTATAAACCTTGTTCGAGTTTGGGAGGAATGTTGCTACAGAGCTTAGTGCTCACCCCCTACAAACAACATATTTCAGGTCTTGGTATAGAGGATGAGCTCGGAACTGACGAGCCGGAATATTGGGAAGCTCCTATAGGAGGGAATGTGGATCCCGAGATGGACCTGTAGAGACATAGCTTCCTTTGTAATAGACTTGAGAATTTATTTCGAAATCATTTGAAGTTTAGTTTTCTTTTGTTATTCCGCTGCTAAGTTACGTTTGATCATTTGTGATGTAAATGCCATAGTTTGACTTATTCTTTTGGGATGATATTGTAAATTTTATGGATGATGAATGGAAAAAATTTCTTATTTATGGAATTATCTTAGTGCTCTCATGTTGTGAATGATCTTAGAATGTAATGCCGTCCAGGGTGTGTTTTGGGGCGTTACAGTTTCAATAGATTAGTCTTTTATTCCAATCCACTAAATTATTTGGTCCTTTATTACATAACCAAAGTTATTGAGACGTAAAAAATTAATTTAATTTATTGATTTATTGATGTGATAGTGATAGAGTCTTAATGAAGAAGTTTATAGTTACAATAATTCTATTGAACCATGTCACTATCATATCATTGATCAATAAATTAGGTCAATTCTTTCGATCCCAATAACATTACTCTTTGACCATATCATCCTCCTGATGCGTTCGCATGAGTTTGGCATCGGTTAAGGGTGGTAATATTTGACACGAAGTTAAGAAATTATAGATTTTTTTATTGGCAAAAGTTTAGAAATAACACGATTTAATAAAATGAATAATAAACTGGTTAAGTTAGCGACAAACTTGAGTATTCGATTTGACATAATAGACCCTTTACAAAGTATTGTTTAAAGAATTTTTTTTTATTTTTTTCATTTTTGTCGCCCGTAGTCTATGAATTCTTGTAACATGAGAATTTTTTTTTTTGTATTTAATTTTAATAACATAAAAGATCAAGTTTGATTTATAGGAGATCTATGATTGGTGGGTTTATTCGAGAAAGCAAAAAAAAGGGTTTATTTGAGAAAAAAAAAGAGTTTTAATATTGGATTTTTGATTTACGAGTTATCAATGTTAATCCAAACATGACACATTTAATAAATAAATCATATCATTATTACAAAAATCTAACATTATTTAATAAATAAATTGAGGTATGATTGATTATTAATGGACACCATACGATATGATTCGATTGTCACACTTAACCTAGTGTTGGTGTTTGTAAGATTGGTTTAGTCAAAATTCAAACTGCATTTTTTACTTAAGAATTTAAGTTGGTCAAATTTCCATGATTAATTTTGGGTCAAAAGTCAATCAAAATTTGTCACGCTTAGTACGGCATTGATTTGTACCAAAAGTCCAAATTCATATCAACCGGATGCAAATTCATGTCCAAATTGAGAAAAATATTGACACTTTGTTGTTAGCGTAATGTGTTATTACTAATAAATTATAAATAAAAATAATATTATTTAAATTTAATTTATTGATATAATTTATTGATCAAATTTATCATAATCATTAAATTGGTTATGTGTCCTAACAAATACTAAAATTTAGTGTTAATTCAATGATTATAAATGATTAGGTAAATAAATTATGTCTAAATAACATTGTTTAAAATATACATGTAAAATTAATAAATCTGAGGGCCCACTCTTCAATAGTGGGGATCTTTGTTTATGGGGGTAGGGACTTTTCTTGTTAAAAGATAGTGATAGGATTCGAGTCCGTGGGCCCACTCTTCAATAGTTCCTACTAAGAGATCAGTTAGGCTTAATGGTATTAGTCCCTCTTTTCTTGTGCAAAAACAGAGGAAAGGTTTTCATTACGTGAACTAATGAGGGCAGTTGTGGTGCCAACTTGAACTAGTTCAAATTTTAAACCTGTAAAGCTCATACAAAGCATTTTCAACTGCAATAGGTACTAGAAAATGGAACAATTTTTCACAAAGGGAAAAGTACTCAAGATCAATGGCTTTTGCAGAGAATGAAACACAACTTACTTAGTATAAGGTATTTGAATCAATAGTACAAAAATTCCTAACATTGTCATGATGTCTCCTGTACAATATACTTATTTAGTTGTACGTGCTTAATGATCAATATATGCACATCCTAATTATTAGATTGATTACAGCCTGAAATCTGTTTCAAAGATTAAAAAAGATTGAAGAAGTTAAATGTTCCACCCAAGGCACTGCAGGAAGGGACAGAAACAGCCTGCTGCTACCAACTTGGACATTCAAAATCCAAACATTTATCTTACTCAATGGCCATCCACATCGAGAGGTAAGAAGCCGCCACTGTAATCAAAGGCCTTACTCCCGTCAGAAATCCCCTCATAACTCGATGAAGTGAACTCTGTTTCAAAATTCTTGTTCGAACTAGCTAACTGCATAATGTTTTCGATTTCTCTCACCACCTCACCCATTTTAGGCCTCTCAGATGAATAGTCTTTGACACATTTGATTGCCAACTCCACAAACTTTTTCAAGCCTCCAAGTTTTGAACTTGAACCAAGGGATGGATCGAGAATGTCATGAATGTAATATTGATCAGTTGAATTATCAATTGCATCCTTAACCTCTCCCACAATGTACTTCCCTCGCTCTATTGGTGCCCTTGCGGTTACCAGCTCCAGCAATACAATTCCAAAGCTATAAACATCACTCTTTTCAGTCAGCTGTTGGGTCGTATAATATTCAGGATCCATGTACCCCTACAGTTACAAAAGCATCAATTTTCCATGTGTCAACCTAAAGCCAAATTGAAGCACCAATAAAATAACCAAAATACCCAATAATACACAACATAGATAAATATGAGAAACGCTAAATAGCTACTTAAAGTCCTATAAATTTTTGATATCCTTTGAAGAATCCTGCATGCTTCTAGGATTGATTCAATAGTAGCAATGGCATACCGCGTTAGAGAAAAATGTGTGTGCAGTATGTGGCTTGGGGCAAGGACTAGAAGTACGGACCATATCCTCTATCGCTCTCCACTAGAAATACCCACACTTCCTGCAATAATTTGTTTTGTATGCATGGTACATAGGCAACTATCAAGGGAGATATTTTATTTAAAACAATGGGAACTTTTCAAGCAAGTGTAAGAAATCTTAATTACAGCGAATATCATCCTTGGAAGTATGCTTATAATAAACACTTGGCATCCTGCTTGAGAAGTACAAGAAATTATTCCAATAAGTTATCGAATCGAGTTCATATCGTGAATCGAAATCTTAAATTTGAAAATTGGGAATCGTAAGATTTGACATAAAATTCGAACAAAGATAAAAAAAAATAACATGTATATATTTAAAATAGGCAAGATATTAAATATTGAACATTATTGTATTTAACAATAAACAATTGAGTGTATTCACCTGATACAAGAATAGAAAGCTACACTTGAATTTGTGCTTCTGTTACTTCTTTCTTATTGCATATTAAATCGTTCCATCAAAATAGCTATGATGAAAGATGCATGATTTTTAACCAACAAATAGTTTTTGTCTTCCTGATATCAATGAAGTTAACTAAAATAGGAAAAATCCATAATGATTCAAACATGTAAACTTGATAAATCACTTCCCACATTTGATTAAAAAATAATTTTTTGATGAAAAGCCAAAAATGGAGCATGTATTGAAGAAGAAGTAGAAGAAATAGGGTGTGTTACGGTTTGGTAAATGTTTTTGAAGAAGAAGAAGCATACTTGAAGTGAAGGAGACGTTGTCTCTTTGTGATGTTCAGAGACGCTGGAACAGTCGATGAGACAGAGGCGCAAATAGGAGATACAGAGAGAGACCCGAATTTTAAATTAGGGGTGGGCCTCTTCTAGCAAAACGACGTCGTTTTGTCTATCAAAATGAAATCGCTTTACTAGAAAAAGGGTTAAAAAAAATTAAACGAATCATGAGATTCCTTCGATTCGTATCAAATCGTATGATTATTGCGATTCAGATGTGATTCCTAGTCAAAAACGACTCTATAGTAAGCTATGAATCCAATGGGGGCTAAATCGAATTGAAACATACAAATAGAATCACGAATCGTACAATTTTGATTCTTATAAACCAATAATTGAAGTGATCCACGATGACAATTGAAAATTCTAGTAACATTCAACAGCTTACAAAAAACAGTGGGACAACAAAAAACAGTGGGGCAACTCCGGAGTCATTTCATAGATCAGCTCCTTGATTAGAAAGCAAAATGAGGTTATAAGAATCTTCTATCTCAACAATTTCAGAAAAAAATCCGTAATTGGTAAGCATCCAAAAAGATTTGCAGGGTAAAGCTACACTATTTTCCATCTCCTGCACATCCCTCCCCCCTAGTAAAAAAAGACATCCAAACATGGCTACATAGCAAAGAAGTGGCATCCATGCTAAAGTAAAGGTTTTAAGGATTTCATACTTACCAATGTCCCTTTGACTTGAGTGCTGACATAACTCTTACTGGTATCTTCCACAAGTTTGGATAACCCAAAATCAGCAACTTTTGCATTTAGACGATCATCTAGTAGGATGTTGGTTGACTTAATGTCCCTGTGTATGATGGGAGGGTTGGCAAGCTCATGCATATAGGCCAGACCTTTAGCTGAATCAAGGGCTATTCTAAGTCTCCTCATCCAGTCCAATTGGATTCCTGACTTCCCTGCATAGATCATATTCAGATTATCAAAGAGAATGAATTTACATTTGTGTCTTCTCAATAATAATTCTCCTTTTTTTTATTGTATAGTTCATTGTGCTTGAGATGATAAAAAAGAGACAAATTTCTGTTAATGATTGATTACTCGTCTAGGGTTGGGCTGTACAACACTACAGTATAATTCGATCGAGTAAGCCAATGGCTTAGGGGGGACAGAGGATGGGGTTTTGAGACTGGGCCCCGGCCCACTAGCCATTATGTAATTCAACATGGCACCATGAATATATTTTTACTAGTCGTAATTAATACACTGGAGGCCCATGGTTAGGTAACGTAAATCATTGAGATTCAGCTGTAAAAGGGGTAGGGCAGGAGAAGCAGTCCAATCGTGTTATGAGATGAAGTGATGGTTTAAACCTCCTTGGTTGACTTGAGTTTGACACATGGCCATATCAGGCAAAGTCTCATTTTTATAGCTCGTATCTGATTACCTGCTTGCATTCATTGTCGATACAAGTTGAATGGCTATTTGCATTTTTTCATTGTCGATACAAGTTGAATGGCTATTTGCATTTTTTCATTGTCGATATGAGGTGGCAGATGATACTGTTTCATATATTGTAAGGAATATAAGAAATTAGTCAAATTACCTGAAAGACCATCTTTCAGGGTACCATTTGGAATATACTCATAGACCAGCATTTGTTCCCCTTGCTCATAACAGAAACCTACCAGGCTGACAACATTCTTATGATGGATCCTTGACAGAAGCTCGATCTCAGTCTTAAACTCAAGAGCACCCTGCAATGATCCCTGCTGAGCTCTTTTGATGGCAACTAATTGGTCAGAGGCAAGAGTTCCTCTATAAACCTGCCAACAAACTGTAAATTTAGAATGTAGAACATTTTGGAGCTCAACTAATATTGAGAGCGGGAAAATGCCTAGAATTCCATGTTAATCCTCAAAATTTTCTCATATGAGAAGGAAGTTCAAAATAATCTTTATCCAGGAGATGAAACAAACACATTTTGTTATCAGAAAAGAAAAAGAGTGCATGTCTGTCGCATGGAGTTTTCAAAATAATAAAGTGAATGGGCAAAATGTTTTATTGTAGTTCAATAATAAATGTGATGCCAGATGAGCTAGAATCATTCTTCAAACTTCGTCCAGGCACCTAACTCAAGTGATTCCTCGTCTATTAGCTAGCATAAGATCACGTATAGGATGAATATACCAGTCTGGACTTCCTTCCTAATCATAGGCACCAGATGATCCAGACGTTATATCGCTTTTGTCTCAGTAACAATAATGCAGCTATATACTCTTGTGAACTTATTTTGCTTGTACTTCTCTATTCCATTTTCTGAAGTCAGTAGCTCGTCCATATGGGAAGTCAAATAGTTCAGCATATTTCGATAATTGCCAAATAAGACCAATTCATCCAGATCTAACATATGTACTGTCTTCTTGTCTTATATATGATGTTGAGCGGATTAATCAATGGTGTGAGACTCTAAGGACAGGTTTAGGGTGTGAAACTGCAGTTTTTTACTAGGACTGGTGGAAAGGTACTAGCTGAAGTATCACATGGAGATTGAAAAAATTAACTTCAAAATTCAATTAAAAAAGAGAAAGAAAACTATAAATATCTAACCTTCCCATAGCCCCCAGATCCAATAGCGTTCACTTCTGCAAAATTGTTAGTACATTTCCGAAGCTCTTCAAATGAAAACCCTCTAGCTCCTTTGAGTTGTGGAACATCGCCACTGTTTTTATCAGGGTCCCAATTTGCTACAGTTGTACAAAAATGGATTTTAGAGCATCTCGTATAATTTAGCTAAAAAGAACTTTGTTTTACACCAACTATTGATCTTACCAAAAGGGTTGCTCTGTTGAACTGCTCGTTTTGCTCTTCTCTTTTGATGGAAAGCATAATATCCTGCACCAAGTATTAAAAGCAAAAGCACGAAACTACCAACTACTGCTCCAACGATAATGCCTGTATTAGATGATTTGTTTGCTCCTGTAAATGCAAAAATAGGTCGATGGATGTGTTAACAGAGCTTGCAATATTTAAGACCTCAAAGGATTGTTCATATACTTAAAGGCTACTCCACTCATTGTCTATTGGTTTTTAGTTGGATGCTCTACATGCTATTAGAGTTGAGTTTTGAATGGTTAATGGATCAAGTCACTTAACCATTTGAATTTTCTGGTATGCATAATTATTTGTTTGTTTATTGACCCCACGTGGAAGTCTGAGTCCTACGTGACGGAGGGTGTTTAAGAGAGCTTGTACCCTACATCAAATAATTAAGACCACCAAGGTTGGTTTATATACTTAAGGGTTACTCCACTTATTACCAATAGGTTTTAAGTTGGGTCCTCTAAGAGGATCTACTCCTATGTATGGATAGAAAAAGATGTTGCAACAAACACCAAAATGCTTCTACTAGTTAATATGAAAGACACATTTACCTGCGAAGCAACAATAGCTGTCATCAATAAAGAAGTAAGGTCCATAATCTTCGAGCTGGAAAGATTGGCGGTTGAGCAAGAAACCAACTGTAGAAATTCCTGTTCTATTGAAATGATCTAGACCAGAAGGAAAGACTTGCAGTCTGAACTGAAGGTAAGAGTATACATCGACGGTTGGATCACTAAGAGAAACTGAATCCACGGGAAGTTGATTGGACAGAAAAGCTGACATCAGAGACCCCGCAAGTGTTCTGAAGTAACTTGAGTTTTCTAAATTTGAAAAGGCAAAAGAAAAGAAGTGTAGGGTTCCAGTGTACGGATATGCACATTTGCAATTTGGACTTAATATTCTGTCTGAACGGCAGACCATGGGAGTGCAGCTATTTGTTGGTGTGATGTATGAAGAGTTGGATTTCTGAATTGTGCAGTATCGATCTGTTGTTCCATTTCCCTGACAAATTGGGTTACCCACAAGCCTGCATGAAACAATGGAATAAGAACTCTAAAAGGGGATAACATTAAGCACAGAGCATGCACTATCCCAAAATGGAATTAATGAGTCCTCAAAACTGTAATGGAGGTAAAATTAAATGAATACCCAAACAAACTTATTCAACAAATGAATCAACAAAAAAATAAATTGCCTTACATCAAGTCCATATTGTAATTTTCTTTTTGCGTAAAGTCAGTAATGGAGTTGTTCTGCAAATCGACCGTCAAATTGTTGCTATAACTGGTGCCAATATCCAGTGTCCCATTAAGCTTGTTGTTGCTTAGTACCCTGCCAACATATTTCAAATAAATCGCCCCATCACCCTCATTTCTCATTTAGGCAAATGAAGCAAAACATATGTTTGTTAAATTTTGTTACTGAACATCGCCCACATTAAATCTGGTGTTCATGAATTTTTTTTTCTTTCTTAGCTGGTGTTATTGGAGATTAAGCTTATACTCACACTGTCTCCAATTGAGGAAGGCTGAAAAGATTGACTGGAATGTGTCCTTCAAGCTGTGTATTTTCCATCAATCTGTCAATAAGGTAAAGAATTATTATTTATGTACAGCATCAAAAAACTCCTTGTAAATTGACAAGAAAATCCACTTTCTTTTATTGTTATTGAAGAGCTGTTGGGGCTCCAACCCTTAAAGGTGCTCCTGGCTATCTTGTATACCCATTAGGTTGACAACTAGACACACACACACACAACAAAAACACATTGAGAGAGATAGAGGGTAGAGAGATGGAAGGAGAGCGATCGAGGGTCCTCCTTTTGGAAGAAGTTAAGGACACTGTCTTTTGTGAACCCAGTCCCAATTTGAAAGACAGAAAAAAGTCCATGTTTTGGGTAAACAGACAACAAAAGTCTGAGTCAGAAGCTGATTGAGAGAGAGTTCTCCCTTTGGAAGAAGTTTAGGACACTGTCTTTTTTATATCCAGTTCCGAATTGAAAGACGGAAAGTCCATGTTTTGGGTTGACAGAACAAAAATCTGGGTCAGAAGCTAATGAACACGAATGCATACACAAAATGAGGCCCTCTTACTATTAACCAATACCATCAAATTGTTATAACCATAGAAATCCAATTACAGTAGGGGAAAAATACAGAAAAAATGGCTATGACGACAAAAAGTATTAAAAATGAGGTTATTAATGAAAAAGACTCTGACAAAATGTTTGAAATACCTGCGTGCCATAATTTCATATTATTGCTTCAGTCATCAACGAAATAGGGAAATTCAGCGGGACTTTGCCAACAGATTTGGCTAAGGGTCATTTTGGAGTGTTATCAAAATTAGACATCTCCAGTGAAGTTTTTCTACTTACCTCTCCTAATCCCGCCATAGGAGGGAAGGATTGTTCATTGGGTATGACGACACAAAAATCATAGTTTAACTTCTCATAAGACTGTAATGTGTGGAGAACGTTTTCATGAATGAATGTTTAAAGAAAGAAAAATATCCACAATTTTCATCAAAGAAAGAAAAGTGTATGTTAGAATTGATGTAGACATTAATTAATGCACTAGAAATTAGAGGTAGCTCGAATGCAAACCAATGACGAGAAAGGATGCAATGCCTCCAGTTCAAGGAGCCATATGGAGAAGGAAAAGATATATGCACAACCTTTCCAGACAAAACACAATGGATTATGATTTAACAGAATAGGGCCATATAGAAAACAGACTGGAAAAAGGTTCAAATGCCAGACCTTCAAGTAGCTGGGTTCCTGTGTGTATATGCGCCCGCATGCATGTGTGTGTGTGTGTGAGAGAGAGAGAGAGAGAGAGAGAGAGAGAGAGATGGGTACAATGTCGTCAAAGACTGTATTTCAGTAAACCACAGGGGAATTTCTGATGCATCAAAATTATTATTGCTCATTTCCCTACAAAGCAAATGGGTTTTGGTCAGAATTTCCAATGGATCACATTATTACAGAGTATAATTGCCATAAGAATTTGACAAAGAAAAAAAACAGAAGAAAAAAGTATGCAAATATGACTGGAGAAAAGTTGAAAATCATCTTTGAGAATATAATTACAGATTGAGCAGCATTGCTTAAGCTGCACCATTAATAATATGAAAGATTCAAGAAAGTAACCCCAGCTTACACGTAGGTAAGGAAGTTCATGCCGGTAAGGTTTGGAAGAGGTCCTGTGAGTTCATTGTTGGACAAGTACCTGAAAGTGGATAGCCAAGTCCCATTTTTATTACTTGAAGAATCTAATGCATGATAATCCTTACATCCAAGAGACGAAAAATAAAAGCTTTAAGTTCTCTGTCTGCTTACAGCTCACTAATACTTGTAAGGTTGTTAAGGTTCAGAGGGACGGACCCATTTAATGAATTCCAATCTAGCCGGCTGTAGCCAAGAAAAAATTCAGCGCAAACTAAATTTTAAAAGTTCAGGGCAAGCAAGGACGGAGATACTCACACCATCTCCAATGTTTGTACAAATCCTAGAGTAAGAGGGATGTTCCCCGTGAGCTGATTGTTGTCAAAAACACTGCAAAAACACACACACACACACAGAAAATGGAGGCCGTTAGGAGTCACAATATAAATTGGCTGTTTTCAAGGAACTTATGAACTCCAGAGTCTGGACTCCACTCCCAAGTTTCTTTCTCTAAATTATTTAGATCGGGTATTCCCCAATCCCCAATGCATAAGAATGTCATTATAAAAAAACACTTATTCTTTCTTTGAGAATATTGAAATATATTAATTCCTAGCTAACTATGTTGTCAAGTTTATTTGAAAAAGCAGTTGAGAGTGATCTTACCCTTAAGACTATGCTAGAGAAGCATATTTCCAAAATACAGGTTCAATTTCCTATTGTGAAACCATCTACCTCCTTACTTATAGGTGAACAACGTGAATGCGCACAAAACATATCCGAGTTACCTATTTACTTAAAGTAATAAAACAGATATATTAAATATCCATTCCAATATACTCACACATGTATCAAGTTCATATTTGAGCTGAAAAGTTGAGGTTGGATGGTGCCTGAAAGCTGATTCTTTGCCAAATGACTGTACATAATTGGTAGATGTTCACATTGACAAATACAAAATAAATTACAAGAAAGAAGAGACTGAATATTTTGAAAACTTCAAGGTTGAAATTTTAATGGGGTAGAACATACAAGTGTTTTGCATGAATTAGCATATCCAAACCAGGAGTAGATCCACTGGATACTGGAATGGTTCCATTAAGCTGATTGTTACTTACATCTAGCCATGAAAGATTCAATAGATTACCAATAGAAGGTGGAATTGGTCCACTGAAGCGGTTAGAATTCAGAGCTCTGCATAGAACAGAAATTCACAAGATACAGAAAATAAGATGACTGCAGCTTCTACTAAAACTCTTCAAAAGACAGGCACATAAAAGCTTCAGAATGGTTGAATTATAAAGAGTTCAATTAGGAGACCAAAGAGGCACTAAAAGGGCCCATTATACATAGTTCCATGGCAATATAAAGATAACTTGAACTACATTCAACTACAATGCCAAAATTCCTGGACTTCTGTAAGGAAATGGATGTTTATCAAACCTTCAGAAAATCAAACGAAGTACGCTAGAATGAAATCCTTACAGAAATACTAGCTGCTGCAGAGATCCTATTGAGTCTGGAATTGGACCAAAGAAACTGCAACCAACCAGCATTCTACGTGAAAGGAAAACAAATTTGTCAAATGTAAAAATTGAAGCACACTAGTTGGGTAGCTGACACTCAAAGCACGAATAGGATTTTGCTTACAGGGTCGTCAGATTCTTTAAATTCCCAATTGATGGTGGAAGAGTTCCTTTCAGACCTATGTTATTTGAAAGATCCCTGCATGCAGAAGCTACTGATCAGAAAATAACTGGTTCTTGCGAAATTTATCAGCAATAATGTAGAATACAAAACAATGTCTACAGGTAAAGTAAAGAGATGTCCATTGAATTAAAGTAAGACATAAACCAAAGAATTGAAATTTAGTTTTTTTGTGTGGGCTGTGTTCTCCTGGAACCGGGGAGTGGGAGAGGAAAAATGGAGCAGGAGAATTTTCAAGGGCAGAGAAAGCAATATGGTAAGCAAGACTAAGCCTTGTCCCAATAATTTTAGGGTCGGCTACATAAATCATGTCCCTCCATTATGCTCTATAAAGAGTCATATTTTCCTGTTCAGCTATAAACTATCATGTCCTTTTTTACGATCTCGTTCAATGTACATTTCAGTCTGTTACCCTTCACATTATCATTGATAGGTTCCTCACCGGTATGGTAAGAGGGCTTCTATAAACATGCTCAAACCATCTAAGTCAATTCTCTCTTAATATCTTCTCTAGACACTACTTCAACTCTATCACCAATATGTTCATCATAGTTCTCTCTCTTTTTTTTAACCCACATCCATCTTAACGCACATACTTTTTGGTCATGTCTTTTTTCTAATTTGCTCAGCACTCTTGCGATAACCGCTACACAAGAAAAGGAAAATAAACATATGAAAATAGAATAAGGGCGAGATATTAGGCTTGAATACGAAGGAAGATATTTAAGGCTTATCATTTGGTGAAATAAGGAAGAAACAATAAAGGTTATCAATTTTGTTACACTTGATTGAGTGGGTCTGTAATATGAGATCTTCATATGTCATTGTAGTTTGGGGGAAAAATGTAATTTCATGTGAAGATGGGAAGCTTAGCATCAAAATAACAAGATTTACAAATAGCAGTGGAATAGCAATGCAGCAGTGACATTCTCAAAGTCAACAAACTACAAAAACTTAATTAAATATGTTGTAGGCTCTACTATAGCAATTAATGGTGGCAACCTAATTTTTGCAACAAATGAGCTAATTCTTAGCAGAATTGATATGAAGAGGATTGTTCTCTGCTAGGACAGTCATGGCTATACCGTTTCTTAGTATTGTTTTAGACCTTGGATCTATACATCCATGAGTGTCGATTTTGGTTTCATTAAGTGGGTTACTTCACAATATCCATCTGTCTTTAAATCTCTTTGCAATGAGGTTGTTTCATTGTCACGATCCTGAATTCGACTTTGATTATTATATCGTCATTGATCTGAAATTTTGTTTGATGTCCATTAAATGGGGTATGCTGAAAATATTTTTGGTTGGATAATTAAATAGGGACTTGTTGGTACATAGTATGTGCACTCAGGGGTATGGTTTGTTTAGTGAGATGTAATTATGACTTTGTATGGTGCGTGTCATGGTGGAATGCAGCGAGTGGGGTTTGGAATGTTGCCAAGATGAACTGAGTATGATACTTTCGCGAGTTGTTCATTCAATCTGTTTACCAAGATCCCAAGCTCAGCCCCCAATTTAAACTCTCTAGTACGGATTGATTTTGGTGTAAAGACCAGTAGGGCAATAGAGTAGCTGAAGAATTTTGAGAGTTGTTGATTGGTAATTAGTAATTACTTTCTACAATTTTTCAATATTTTATGGTTTGGACTGTTGTAATATCTAGGGAAAATCAAGTTATTGAAGTTTTCAATGCACTATATTTAGAGGAAATTGATGGTAATTTAGTTCGCGCATCAAGCCCCCACGGGTGCGGGACTTGGGGCACGACAACTCAGTACCATAAACCATTGTTGGTCCGGTGGTTGTCTTGTAGAATTTAACTTTCAGTTCATGAGACCTACATGTCACATAATACACCCTCTGCATTCTTCCACTTTGTCCATCGTTCTTTAATTCTAGTACTAGCATCACCTCCAATCTCTTCTTCTTTGTGGATAGTGGAACCCAAACACCTAAAATGTTCACTCTTTAATATATATTGATATTCTATTTTGCTATCTGCTTATTTGAATTTCTACTTTTACTACGACTACGTTCTCATATATTCTATTTGATTTCTACTTGTTTTGAATTCTTTTGATTCTAAAGCTTCTCCCCAAATTTAACATATATGGTTATTCTCTTGATAGTTTTATTTTTATACACACATCTACATATATATGCATGTATCTATCAGATATTCTGTTACAAAAAACACAAAATCATTGTATCCGGACATTAGAGTCACAAAGTAAAGAAATCACACTATACGCTAGTAGCTTTTAGTCACTTATTAGTTTAACAGTGCATCCCTTATCGTAACATTGACCCTTTAGGAGTTTTGCCTCACAAAGTAACTGGTTTCTCCCTGGAAACTTTGGATCAAACAAGCTTTGATAGGATCTGGAACAAAATATTATACTCTTTAGACCATCCAAATGAGTCTGTTAGTTTTCCCAAACAATTTGCAGAAAAAGGGAAGTAGTAGTACTTCAATACATCTCTTGCTATGAAGCACGGATACGGATACAGGTACGATACGATACGAATACGGCGATATGACAAAGTCTAAAAAATAGGATACGGGTACGGCAAAGATACGGCTATAATAAAATATATTTAATATTTTTATTATTTTCAACCAACTTAATAATTATATATTTTAGTAGTTCTTTAACACACAATAAGAAAAATTAGTAATTCTTTTTAGTTTCAAGAAAATATATATCGTATCACTATGGTATATTCACAAAGTGAAGTGACTAATTAAAAGAATCAAAACTAATATTTACCTAGTATTTAGAAGTAATTTTTGCTAAGATTATAATGTAATAGTTTTATTTTATGCTCTTTTGACATGTAATTGTAGACAATACTTAAGAAACACTCATGTGCCTTTGAAGTAATATGAATTTTTGTTAATGTATTGTATGGTATGTGAATTCGAAAAGAGATGTTAAAAATTCAACTAAAAAATTATATATGTTGTCCGACCACAAAAGTATCCATGAAGTATCATAATATTTAATTATTATCGGATACGTAGAAGGTGTATCCGATATATATTTTCGAGTATCTGACGAGTATCGTATCCGATATGGTATCCAATATGGATACGCCAACCTCAATGAAGTATTAGTGCTTCATAGATCTCTTGTAACACGGGACATTTATATATGATAGCACATGGCTAATATGTAGCAGCTAAAGTGACATGTCCACATTGACAGTTTGTTCATCTAAGTGGTTTTGTAATCTTAACTCACAAAGGAGAATAAAAATTCTCCGCACACCCGGTCACAATCTTGATGCATTAATTATGAAAATAGAGTTAAAAAAAAAAAAAAAATTGCATCACAGTCCAATGATACAAGTTCCCAAAGATAGTCTACATGGTGCTTGTATCAGAGATATGAAGAATCTCAGGCCTCTATTTATGCTCCTATGAGTGCTCAACAACTTGACCAGTGAACGCGGGTGTTTGAGCAATGTAGTCTAGCATGAATAATGTTGATTTCTGAAAAGTCAATTATATATGAGAACTGCAGTTTAAGAAGATCTCTGATAAGTAAAGATGCCTGAAAAACTAGACACAAATCACACGTACAAGGAAAGATTAAAAGTAGAGACATGGAACTTACAAAAACTGTAAATTGGTGAATGATGCAATGTCGCCAAACTGGCTGCCTGACACAAGCATGCCTGCTAATTTTCTGCAATGAGAGTTGGCTGGTTAAAACAAGAATAAGAGGCAGAATAAGCAACTCTATGAGTTTTTGAAGGTTGAAACACCAATGACTTACATGGAGGTAACGCGTGAATTGGTACATGCAATACCGTCCCAACTGCTGCCACAAGGATCTGAACCCTTCCAGGAAGGTGGCAAGTTCTGCCAGCTAGACTTGATAGCAAGTAGAGCAGCAACTGCAATAATGATCAAAATAGTTTTGATGTTTAATCATTGACCAAAAAAAAATTCTCCAACAGATACTATTTAATTCAATCTAAGTGCGAAGAACTGTGAGGAAGCGAGAAGGCAGAGAAGCAGTTTAGTCCTTGCTTTTTGATTAAGGTTCCACACAGTAAAAATTGGGATACTCTAGCTGCCATATATAAAGCTCACTTTTTTCCTATAGTTAACGAAGAATTTCCGAGTTTTAAGTACTTCCAAATAACTTAAGCTACAAAAACAATCAATGTATAATCAAATACATTCAACTGTAATTGCTTATGCCAAAGGAGTTAAAGCCTAGATCTCTGAGTTAGTGTTACTTTCCTATTATATTATTTTCCTATTATGTCTATTTTGTATTTTCTGTTTACTTTCCTATTATATTGTTTCGTAATCTCTTTCTTCCTCTTCTTCTTCCTCTTTCTTTCTTTTCTAAAACCTAATATAAAACAATTCAAGGTATCAGAGCAAGATACTTAGGTAAGTGGAGCCCTAGGAGAGTGCTAGTCGCCTAGGTGTAGGGCCGGCCCTGCATACATCGAGTTATAGTCATCTCTGTATTCACCAGCTGTTGCCAGGTTTATTGTCGCTTCAGTGATTTTTGGCCTAATTTGGTATTGGTTTAGCGGTTTTCATCCCGGTTCACTGGATCATTGTCGGTACATTGTTGTTAGCCTAGTTTAGTGCCTAAATTAATGACTTTACTCATGTATAAAGTAGAATATAAATTGCATCTCTAAAAGACGATGTGGATAAAAAGCTAATGTAACAAGAATTGACAAAAAACCATATTTTGAGGGCCATTCCAAATGCCCAGAGATATTTCAGTTGACTACTACATTTGTTAAAAACATCCCATTATCATCCAAAAAAGAGGTAATCTATTATGCAGTTAATGACCTAAACCTACAAAATATTTTGAAGGCAACTGTGAGGAAAATTTAGTTGGAGACTATGTGTAAACACTTCAAATCGTTTCAAATCAAGCCTTTCCATACTTGGAGCCTATATAGAAGGCAAAAAAAGCAATCAAAATTAAAAAGTCAGACACCGCAAATGGAACATCGAAGAAAAACCAGAGCCTTCGCCAACACTTCCGTAATGCGGTAGTAAATCACGATCCAACCAATCAAGAAAAACTTATGTAAACTATTCAACCACGAGAGACATGCCTAAGCTAATAAATATGTTTTCCAAAGAATAGATTAGGTAATTAACATTTGCAGGACATGTATTACCATATAGAAGCATTCTTGCTGAATATGTGCAAGGAAACCATTCATTGGCTACTAAATGAAAACAAAAAACAAGTATCTGATCATATCAACACATGAAAAATATTTCAGATTCATATGGTCTTAGAATACGAAACAAACATAATAATCCGATAAACTTACGATCATTGCTGTTCGTCTGTGCTGCTATAACCAAAATTTGAGTAAACACAATGAGTAGCTGGATTCTTGAACCCATGTCCCAAACAACAAAAAAATATTGCTGAATCGACTAAAGACCCAACAAAAAACTCCAAAACGACACCACCCTCTGTTCAATTCCAATTCCAATTCCAATTAACCCAATTCTCAGAAGCAAGTTTTTTATGAAACCATGTATTACCATTGACTTCTACATAGAGATTGAGTACCAAACGACTTTGTCTTCAACTCTATGGTAAGTTTCCAACCCACACCCTTGATTTCTCAGCACAGATATATAAAAATATTGCGATGAAACTTTCTCGGTCATGTCAATTTCAACATATTGCCGAGTCTCCTGAACTTGAGTGTCTGGGCGTTTTATATTGAATATACTATGTAAAAAAAGACATTGGCATTGTTCTTCTAGAAATAAAAAATTCCAAAGGCATTACCTGGAGATGAGTGTGAAAATTCAATTTGGGTTTTTCTTTGGATGATCTTTGGAGGAAACCCTATTCGTTGTCTTCTCTCTCTTTTTTTTTATAACTCTAATTCATTGTCAGGTTCTTTGGATGATCTGATACATATGTAATGGCGCCAACCGCTAGGCAACAGGAATTGGGTTTTAATTAATAAAATATTAAATTACAGAGACATCCCCGATAGATTGCCCTAAATGCGTGAGCTGTCCTTATAGTTTCTGAAATTATATTGACACACCTTTTAGTTATCCAGAATACAAACACTGACAAAATTAGTGGTCCAAATTATGTGTGACACCAACACACTAGTTAGATGTTCTTGGCCTCCCCTTGTTTTTTTTTTGGTTCAACTTTAAGGGATATCTAAATCAGTTTATGCATACCTCAACTAATCTCTTTCTCAGTTCGATAAAAAAACAGATCATTCATTCCGAGATTAGGATATTCATGAAAAATAACTTAATCCCCAAAGGATTGCCAACATTCGACCTCAGGAGTTAAAACTTCTAAATTTACAACTTGCTGTTATTACCACTCGAACTACTCTTGGTTACTCCCCTTATTGGATGTGAAGGTTCTACATCATTCGGGTCATGAGCTTTTGTTTGACTAAGCTTTTTAATTATTATAGCCACATTAGATATACTACATTTGTCATTGATAGAACTACATTGGCTCGAAGGAGGCTATGGTGCCTCTCAACTTCTTAAAAATACTCTATATCCCCTTTAAATTTTTCAAAATCTTATACATTCTTTCAAGTTTTCAAAAAAAATTATATATGTAGGGTAATTGAATTGGTGTATCCAAAAACAATAATGGCTTGACATTTAATAACAAAATAGGGATATTAATTACATGAATTAATGCTAAGTAAGAATCAATTTTTAAATTTTATAATCCAAACTAATTTTACAATTCATATCATATAAAAATTGATGTTATAAGTTCTATAAAAGCAAATACTTGCAATAATGACAACTTTTTCAATGATCCTATAGAATAAAATTTTTGTCTAGCCTCCCTTACAATAAAATCCTGATTCTGTCTCCATCGCATTACAAACATGGATTAAAGGGGTGTTTATATCATCAAGAGTTATTTTGTTAATACTTACTTTTTCCTCGGTCCCATAACCTAAAATTTGAGTATAATAGTGATGGGACACTTCTGAAAAAAAACAGGTACCTGACACGTGTTCTCGGCACCGAGGACACCTCTAACATTCTGGTGAAGACACGTGTCCTCAGCGCCAAGGACACTTCCAGGCTCTTGGAGCCCTGAGACTCTGACACGTGTTCCCTGTATGATTAGACCCCGATGACTTTTTTGGACACGTCACCTCGACTCCAAGGCGGATTATTGACGGTTGCAGCCTGTTGAAGTCAAAGTTAGACAATGAATCATTGACTTGCCTTCCCAATGAAGTCATAATGGTAGAAGGGACAAGATCAGCAACTAAAGGGAAATAGGCACGTGGCACAATGTACAGGGTTGGGGGCAAATTGACAAGAATATCCCTGTTGGCACGCAACCATCCCAGAAGAACGTTTAGTGATCCCTCAGTAGGATGAGACGTTTTTACTGTCCAGGGACCTCAGAGGAAGGGTATTAAATGCTCGGAGACTCGAGCATTTTAACGCTTATTGGTCTCCCATGCAAGATAGGAGACGCTCTGTCCAAGGACTAGGCAGCACTGCCTGCTACCTCCCAAATGGGCCAATGAGGATCTCTTCCTAGAGGGACCCACTTGTCAGCAATGATGACCTCCATAAATGTATAAATAGTGGTAAAAAACTGAAAACTGAGGTAGGAAATCTGATATGAGAACACAAAACAATGTTTTTTCCTTCTCCTCTCTCACAAACCGACTTGACCGTCGGATGGGATACGCTAGAAAACACTCTGGCGCCCTTCTAACCCTTCTTTTGAGTGCCAGGAGACGCCTTCGGTTCGCCGGAATCGATCGGGCAGCTGAGAAAACAATTCATCATCACTCCTTAGACCATTTCTGGCGTTCCTTCGCCACAGGATCATCGACTTTCCAGATAATCTCGAGTTCATCAAGGGAGAGAACTGTCCTTTTTATTTATTGTACGAAAATTACAGCGCACAAATAGGATGGGGGAATCACACTTCGTACCTAAAAATATTTAAGAATTTATACTTTATATTATTTAAGATTAAAATTTTTTACCCTGCACCTTCAATGGATTAAAAGTGTTGCAATGTGACCATTCCATTAACTTTCATTACTTATTATGTCAAAAACAATCCCATTGACTTGATGGAATGAGTAACATAAGTTAACAGATACACTACATTGTAGCACTCTTACTCCATCAATGGTATAATATGAAAAATTTAATCTTTAAAAATATAAAATGAGAATTTTTACATCTTTCAAAATACAAAATACATAGCATCTCATATCGACACATTAAGGAGTGCAATTTTAACGGATTTCTCCACATTCTTTTTTCGAATTTATGCTACAAATGATTTGATTATATAACAATTGTAGGATAAAATTTAGTTATTTTCTCAATGTGATTTTTTTAATGTTACATCAACTATTTTGAGCTAATTATGTGCAAGAAGTAGTTCTATTCTATTGAAGAAAAATCACGTCTAGACATTAAATAACTATAATATCCTTAATATTGAACTCAAAAATGAACGGCCACTTACGAAGAAAGTAGCGAATAAAGAGATTGAGACCATCTTCATTATACTTATACTTAATTTTACTCAATAGTATTGAAAATTCCCCATATACCAATATCGTGACATATTCGATCCTAGCAATAGTAAATGTTGATGTCTAGTGGGCGTTGTTACGCTCCTCTAAGTTTTGTTGTGTTACGCTCCGCTCTGCCCACTGTTCATTGTCTTTTGAGCTATCATTCACTACTTTCAAGAATGATCATACCAAAATATTTTTTAATCGTAGCTTTTAGTTTGATTGTTCGCAACTATCAATTATGAAAATTATTAAGTAAAAGAATAATAAAATAAGAACCATGTGTTTCATACAATAATAAAAAAATAAAAAAACAGGGTATGGCGTTGTAGTAAGCTAGGGGGTCAGCCTTAAAATTGATGTTGCTCGCATCTTAGACTGTACATAAGCAGAGGACTGTGACTTGCTTTGTTGGATGATGTAATCGATATAGAATCGGAGTTAGATAAAAGTAATGGAATAAATCTCAATCACTATATATACTTGTACATGTAGAACAATTATATAAAACAGGATGTATAAAATGCAAAAAAAACAATAATAACAAAATTAATAAGAATCCGAGGCCTCTGTGAAACTATAGTTTCTTTAAGACAAATTTGCTTCCTCTTAGTGTTGAAAGTTGATAAAAAAAATTCAACAGAAAGATAAGATCTTGTTGATCTAAGCCCAAGCCTAGCCGTATGACACATATAATATCCAATCCAAGTTTGTATAAGCGTTACCTATGCTCATAAAATTGTGGTACCCTTTTAAGGTCCAACTCAAGAAGCCAATTAAGAGTATATTAACTCATCAAGTTTTTGGTTTTCTAGTCAATGTGGGATAAGACTTATTACACTACATTATATCAATCTTAATTTCTTTTATCCATTTAAGTGGGTCATTTTAAGACAAAATTTCTCATTCAATAATTAATGAATTTTGAAACAAGTGAATATTTCACGTTAATCTTCTCGCGAAGGAAAACACGGTGGGATTGATGGCACACATCGGATATTTATTGCAAAAAGGTAAGGGGCTTGGTCAAGAATGGAGGCAAGGTCCAGAGTTTCACTTAATCAACCAAACACTCTTTCATTCCAATCCACTAAACAATTTGGTCCTCTCCACTTACAATTTCATCATATCATCCTCCTCAAGAGTTCGTGTGGAGTTTGGTTAATGGTTGTAATGTTTTGCACAAAGTTAGTAAATGATGTTTGATTATTTATTGATAGAAGTTTAAAGATGAAGTTTGATTTTATAAGAGATATGGATTTGATGGACAAAGAAAAGAATCAACCCAAATATAGCCCATTTGATAAATAAATCAAATTAATATTAAAACACTAATATGATTAGATAAATGAAGTGGACTATAATTGATTACTACTTAACATGACTCAAATACAATACAATATGATTCGATTATCATACTTAGTCTAGGTTTAGTGTTTGTGTGATTGATAGCATGGTGGTTTAAACTGGGTCGGATCTTTGAGTTAGATACGAGTTCGAAGGAGTAGTCGACGCAAGTCTGAATACCCTATAACTCACAAAAAAAAAAAAAAAAAAGTCAAAATTGACCGTAAAATTTGCCCGCATCAACCTAGTCCAGTCTTGATATTCCCATGATTAATTTGGGCAAAAAGTCAATCAAAAAATTGGAATGAATCACCCACCCACGAGGTCACGTTTAGTAAAGTATTGGTGTTCACATGATGATTTGAATGATTCATTTGTGCCCAAATTCACAGAATTTAAGCCGAAATTTATATGATCCGGATGCATATTCATGTATCAACGTTAGAAGAGATGTCCAAATGGGGAAAATATTGGCTCGTTAGCCTCACGTGGTGTATCAATCAATTATAAATAAACATGTATAACTAGTGGATCCCACAAAATTCTATAATTATCAACTAATTTTGCATTCAATAACTATTATGTAGGATTATGGTAGTTCAATTGTCGTATTTATTTACTCATAATCAGTTGATGATACCACGTGACGATGATAACGTACTGTCACCGTCACATTGAATAATTACTCGTGTAGATGAAGACTCAAAGAGGTTGAATGAATACAGGAAAATACCATATAAATTGGGGAGAGACTGAAAAGGATGTTATAAACAGATTCACTTGTAGCTCTCCATTAAATTTCAACCAGAAAAATCATTTAAGGTCAAAGAAAAACTATAAACTATAAACTAAGTCGGACCATTTCCTCTCATGACCCATTTGTCTGTGTGTGTGTGTTTTTTTTTTTTTGGTATTTCCAAGCCCAGTCCATTGATATGTTGTCTAGGCGCATAAGCATTTGTCATTGCTTTAAGTCCAATATTTACAAAATAAAGATGAAACAACCTACCACTTACATCTCATAGACTACGCTGTAATCAGACCCTTTGTTTATGGGGTAGGGCTTTTCTTGCTAAAAGATGGTGATAGGATTTGAGTCTGAGAGCCCACTCTTCAATAGTTCCTACTAAGAGACCAGTTTGGCCTAATGGTATTAGTCCCTCCTTTTCTTGTGCAAAAACAGAGGGAAGGTTTTCATTATGTGAACTAAAGAGGGCGGGTGTGCTACCAACTTGAACTAGTTCAAATTTTAAACCTGCAAAGCTCATACAAAGCATTTTCAACAGCAATAGGAACTAGGAAATGGAGCAATTTTTCACAAAGGGAAAAGTACTCAAGATAAATTGCTTTTGCAGAGAATGAAACACAACTTACTTAGTATAAGGTATTTGAATCAATAGTACAAAAATTCCTAACATTGTCACGGTGTCTCCTGTACAAAATACTTATTTAGTTGCATGTGCTTAATGATCAATATATGCACATCCTAATTATTAGATTGATTACAGCCTGAAATCTGTTTCAAAGATTAACAAAGATTGAAGAAGTTGAATGTTCAAACCAAGGCACTGCAGGAAGGGACAGAAACAGCCTACTGCTACCAACTTGGACATTTGAAATGCAAACATTTATCTTACTAGTGGCCCTCCAAATCAAGAGGTAAGAAGCCACCACTGTAATCAAAGGCCTTACTCCCGTCAGAAATCTCCTCATAACTCGATGAAGTGAACTCTGTTTCAAAATTCTTGTTCGAACTAGCTAACTGCATAATGTTCTCGATTTCTCTCACCAACTCACCCATTTTAGGCCTCTCAGATGAATAATTTTTGACACATCTCATTGCCAACTCCACAAACTTTTTCAAGCCTCCAAGTTTTGCACTTGAACCAAGGGATGGATCGAGAATGTCATGAATGTAATATTGATCAGTTGAATTATCAATTGCATCCTTAACCTCTACCACAATGTACTTCCCTCGCTCTATTGGTGCCCTTGCGGTTACCAGCTCCAGCAATACAATTCCAAAGCTATAAACATCACTCTTCTCAGTCAGCTGTTGGGTCGTGTAATATTCAGGATCCATGTATCCCTACAGTTACAAAAGAATCGATTTTCCATGTGTCAACCTAAAGCCAAATTGAAGCACCAAAAAAAATAACCAAAATACCCAATCATACACAACATAGATAAATATGAGAAACGCTAAATATCTACTTTAAGTCCTATAATTTTTTGATATCCTTTGCATAATTCTGCATGCTTCTAGCATCGATTCAATACTAGCAATGGCGTACCGCGTTAGAGAAAAATGTGTGTGCAGTATGTGGCCTGGCAAGGACTAGAAGTACGGACCACATCCTCTATCGCTCTCCACTAGAAATACCCACACTTCCTGCAATAATTTGTTTTGTATGCATTGTACATAGGAGACATATTTTAAATAAGGGCAACTATCAAGGGAGATATTTTATTTAAAACAATGGGCAACTTTTCAAGCAAGTGTAAGAAATCTTAATTACAGCGAATATCATCCTCAGAAGTATGCTTATAATAAACACTTGGCATCCCCCTTGAGAAGTACAAGAAATTATTCCAGTAAGTTATCGAATCGAGATTCATATCGTGAATCGAAATCTTAGATTTAAAAATCAGGAATTGTAAGATTTGACACAAAATTCGAACAAAGATAAAAAAATAACATGTATATATTTAAAATAGACGAGATATTAAATATTGAACATTATTGTATTTAAAAATGAACAATTGAGTGTATTCACCTGACACTTGAATTTGTGCCTCTGTTACTTCTTTTTTAATGCATAATAAGTCATTCCATCAAAATTGCTACGATGAAAGATGCATGATTTTTAACCAACAAATAGTTTTTATCTTCCTAATATCAATGAAGTTAACTAAAATAAGAAAAGTCCATAATGATTCGAACATGTAAACTTAGTAAATCACTTCCCACATTCGATTAAAAAATAAATTTTTAATGAAAAACCAAAAAACGGAGCATGTATTGAAGAAGCAGTAGAAGAAATGGGGTGTGATAGGATTTGGTAAATGTTTTTGAAGAAGAAGAAGCATACTTGGAGTGAAGGAGACATTGTTTAAAATTTGGGGGTGGGCCTTTACTAACAAAATGATGTCGTTTTGCCTATCAAAATGAAATTGTTTTATTAGGAAGAGTGTTAAAAAAAATAAAACGAATCATGTGATTCCTTCGATTCATATCAAATCGCAGATGTGATTCCCAACAAGGATCAAAATGTCGTTTCGAAACAATCGAATGTTTCTAAGTAGATTGAAACGAATCAGTGATGAAATCGAAATTCTAATACTTCGAGGTGTTTCATAATATTTCGAAATGTTTTGTTATATTTTAATGCATTTGCACAATTATTTCGAAATGTTTTAAGGTATTTCAAGATATTTTGATATATTTCGACCAATGTTTTGAAAAAATAATTTTTAAATTTTTATATTTTTTCATTCTGTTTTCAAAAGGGGTCGAAATGTTTCCGAAATATGTCGAAACGTTTTCGTTTTCTAGATAACCGAAACAATGCATCGAAACGAAATTTTGATCCATGATTCCCAGTAAAAAAAGATGATATAGTAAGATCCGAATTCAATGGGGACTAAATCAAATCGAAACATACGAATCGAATTGCGAATCGTATGACTTTAATGCTTATAAACCAATAATTGAAGTGATCCATGATGAAAATTGAAAATTCTAGTAACATTCAACAGCTTACAAAAAACAGTGGGACAACTCCGGAGTCATTTCATAGATCGGCTCCTTGATTAGAAAGAAAAATGAGGCTATGATAATCTTCCATCTCAACAATTTCGGAAAAAATCCATAATTGGTAAGCATCCAAAAAGATTTTCTGGGCAAAGCTATACTATTTTCCATCTCCTCCCCCCCCCCCCAAGTAAAAAAAGACATCCAAACATGGCTACGTAACAAAGAAGTGGCATCCATGCTAAAGTAAAGGTTTTAAGGATTTCATACTTACCAATGTCCCTTTGACTTGAGTGCTGACATAACTCTTACTGGTATCTTCCACAAGTTTGGATAAGCCAAAATCAGCAACTTTTGCATTTAGACGATCATCTAGTAGGATGTTGGTTGACTTAATGTCCCTGTGTATGATGGGAGGGTTGGCAAGCTCATGCATATAGGCCAGACCTTTAGCTGAATCAAGGGCTATTCTAAGTCTCCTCATCCAGTCCAATTGAATTCCTGACTGCCCTGCATAGATCATATTGAGATTATCAAAGAGAATGAATTTACATTTGTGTCTTCTCAATAATAATTCTCCATTTTGTTTCTTGCATAGTTCATTGTGCTTGAGATGATAAAAAAGAGACAATTTCTGTTAATGATTGATTACTCGTCTAGGGTTGGGCTGTACAATGCTACAGTATAATTCGATTGAGTATGCCAATGGCTTAGGGGCGACAGATGATGGAGTTTCGAGACTGGGCCCCTGCCCACTAGCCATTATGTAATTCGATATGGCACCAAGAATATATTTTTACTAGTCATAATTAATACACTGGAGGCCCATGGTTAGGTAACCTAAATCATTGAGATTCAGGTGTAAAAGGGGTAGGGCAGGAGAAGCAATCCAATTTTGTTATGAGATGAAGTGATGGTTTTAAACCTCCTTGTTTGACTTGAGTTTGACACATGGCCGTATCAGGCAAAGTCTCATTTTTATAGCTCCTATCTGATTACCTGCTTGCATTCATTGTCGATACAAGTTGAATGGCTATTTGCATTTTTTCATTGTCTATATAAGGTGGCAGATGATACGGTTTTGTATATTGTAAGGAATATAAGAAATTAGTCAAATTACCTGAAAGACCATCTTTCAGGGTACCATTTGGAATATACTCATAGACCAGCATTTGTTCCCCTTGCTCATAACAGAAACCTACCAGGCTGACAACATTCTTATGATGAATCCTTGATAGAAGCTCAATCTCAGTCTTAAACTCAAGAGCACCCTGCAATGATCCCTGTTGAGCTCTTTTGATGGCAACTAATTGATCAGAGGCAAGAGTTCCTCTATAAACCTGCCAACAAACTATAAATTTAGAATGTAGAACATTTTGGAGCTCAACTAATATTGAGAGATGGAAAATGCCGAGAGTCCCATGTTAATCCTCAAAATTTTCTCATGTGAGAAGGAAATTCAAAATAATCTTTATCCAGGAGATGAAGCAAACACATTTTGTTATCAGAAATGAAAAAGAGTGCATGTCTGTTGCATGTAGTTTTCAAAATAATAAAGTGAATGGGCAAAATGGTTTATTGTAGTTCAATAATAAATGTGATGCCAGATGAGCTAGAATTATTCTTCAAACTTCGTCCAGGCACCTAACTCAAGTGATTTCTCTTCTATTAGCTAGTACAAGATCACGTATAGGATGAATACACAAGTCTGGACTTCCTTCCTAATCATAGGCACCAGATGATCCAGACGTTAGATCTCTTTTTTCTTAGTAACAATAATGCAGTTATATACTCTTGTGAACTTATTTTGTTTGTACTTCTCTATTCCATTTTCTGAAGTCAGTGGCTCGTCCATATAGGAAGTTAAATAGTTCAGGATATTTCGATAATTGCCAAATAAGACCAATTCATCCAGATCTAACATATGTACTGTCTTCTTGTCTTATATATGATGTTGAGCTGATTAATCAATGGTGTGAGGCTCTAAGGACAGGTTTAGGGTCTGAACCTGCAGTTTTCTACTAGGACTGGTGGTAAAGTACTAGCTGAAGTATCACATGGAGATTGAAAAAATTAACTTCAAAATTCAATTAAAAACTAGAAAGAAAACTATAAATATCTAACCTTCCCATAGCCCCCAGATCCAATAGCGTTCACTTCTGCAAAATTGTTAGTACATTTCCGAAGCTCTTCAAATGAAAACCATCTAGCTCCTTTAAGTTGTGGAACATCGCCACTGTTTTTATCTGGGTCCCAATTTGCTACAGTTGTACGAAAATGGATTTTAGAGTATCTCGTATAATTTAGCTAAAAAGAACTTTGTTTCACACCAACTATTGATCTTACCAAAAGGGTTGCTCTGTTGAACTGCTCGTTTTGCTCTTCTCTTTTGATGGAAAGCATAATATCCTGCACCAAGTATTAAAAGCAAAAGCACAAAACTACCAACTACTGCTCCAACGATAATGCCTGTATTAGATGATTTGTTTGCTCCTGTAAATGCAAAAATAGGTCGATGGATGTGTTAACAGAGCTTGCAATATTTAAGACCTCAAAGGTTTGTTCATATACTTGAAGGCTACTCCAATCATTGTCTATTAGTTTTTAGTTGGATGCTCTAACATGGTATTAGAGTTGAGTTTTGAATGGTTAGTGGATCAAGTCACTTAACCATTTGAATTTTCCGGTATGCATAGTGATTTGTTTGTTTATTGACCCCATGTGGAAGTCAGAGTCCTACCTGAGGAGGGTGTTTAAGAGAGCTTGTACCCTACATCAAATAATTAAGACCAAAAAGGTTGGTTTATATACTTGAAGGGTTACTCCACTTATTACCAATAGGTTTTGAGTTGGGTCCTCTAAGAGGATCTACTCCTATGTATGGATAGAAAAAGATGTGTCGCATTGCAACAAACACCCAAAATGCTTCTACTAGTTAATATGAAAGACACATTTACCTGCGAAGCAACAATAGCTGTCGTCAATAAAGAAGTAAGGTCCATAATCTTCGAACTGGAAAGAGCGGCGGTTGAGCAAGAAACCAACTGTAGAAATTCCTGTTCTATTGAAATGATCTAGATCAGAAGGAAAGACTTGCAGTCTGATCTGAAGGTAAGAGTATACATCGATGGTTGGATCACTGAGAGAAACTGAATCCACGGGAAGTTGATTGGACAGAAAAGCTGACATCAGAGACCCCGCAAGTGTTCTGAAGTAACTTGAGTTCTCTAAATTTGAAAAGGAAAAAGAAAAGAAATGTAGGGTTCCTGTGTATGGATATGCACATTTGCAATTTGGACTTAATATTCTGTCTGAACGACAGACCACGGGAGTGCAGCTATTTGTTGGCGTGAAGTATGAAGAGTTGGATTTCTGAATTGTGCAGTATCGTTCTGTTGCTCCATTTCCCTGACAAATTGGGTTACCCACAAGCCTGCATGAAACAATGGAATAAGAACTCTAAAAGGGGATAACATGCTAATAACATTAAGCACAGAGCATGCGCTATCACAAAATAGAATTAATGAGTCCTCAAAACTGTAATGGAGGTAAAATTAAATGAATACCCAAACAAACTTATTCAACAAATGAATCAACAAAAAAATAAATTGCCTTACATCAAATCCATATTGTAACTTGCTTTTTGCGTAAAGTCGGTAATGGAGTTGTTCTGCAAATCGACCGTCAAATTGTTGCTATAACTGGTGCCAATATCCAGTGTCCCATTAAGCTTGTTGTTGCTTATTACCCTGCCAACATATTTCAAATAAATCGTCCCATCACCCTCATTTCTCATTTAAGAAATCTTATTTGGATTCTTCTATGTTGAAAATGAAGCAAAACATATGTTCGTTAAATTTTGTTACTGAACATCGCCCATATTAAATCTGGTGTTCATGATTTTTTTTTCTTTCTTAGTTAGTTTTATTGGAGATTAAGCTTATACTCACACTGTCTCCAATTGAGGGAGGCTGAAAAGATTGACTGGAATGTGTCCTTCAAGCTGTGTATTTTCCATCAATCTGTCAATATGAGGTAAAGAATTATTATTTATGTACAGCATCAAAAAACTCCTTGTAAATTGACAAGAAAATCCACTTTCTTTTATTGTTATTGAAGAGCTGTTGGGGCTCCAAACCTTAAAGGTGCTCCTGGCTATCTTGCATACCCATTAGGTTGACAACTAGAAACACACCCACACAACAAAAACATATTGAGAGAGAGAGAGAGGGTAGAGAGATGGAAGGAGAGTGATCAAAAGAGGGTCCTTCTTTTGGAAGAAGTTAAGGGCATTGTCTTTTGTGAACCCAATTCCAATTTGAAAGACAGAAAAAAGTCCATGTTTTGGGTAAACAGACAACAAAAGTCTGAGTCAGAAGCAGATTGAGAGAGAGTTCTCCCTTTGGAAGAAGTTCAGGACACTTTCTTTTTTATATCCAGTTCCAAATTGAAAAAGGGAAAATCCATGTTTTGGGTTGACAGAACAAAAATCTGAGTCAGAAGCTAATGAACACGAATGCATACACAAAATGAGGCACTCTTACTATTAACCAATACCATCAAATTGTTATAACCATAGAAATCCAATTACAGTAGGGAAAAATACAGAAAAAATGGCTATGATGACAAATAAGTATTAAAAATGAGGTTATTAATGAAAAAGACTGACAAAATGTTTGAAATACCTGCGTGCCATAATTTTATATTATTGCTTTAATCATCCACGAATTAGGGAAATTCAGCGGGACTTTGCCGACGGATTTGGCAAAGGGTCATTTTGGAGTGTTATCAAAATTAGACATCTCCAGTGAAGTTTTTCTACTTACCTCTCCTAATCCCGCCATAGGAGGGAAGGATTGTTCATTGGGTATGACGACACAAAAATGATTGTTTAACTTCTCATAAGACTGTAATGTGTAGAGAACTTTTTCATGAATGAATGTTTAAAGAAAGAAAAATATCCACAATTTTCATTAAAGAAAGAAAATTGTATGTCAGAATTGATGTAGACATTAATTAATGCACTAGAAATCAGAGGTAGCTCGAATGCAAATCAAAGACGAGAGAGGATGAAATGCTTCCAGTTCAAGGAGCCATATGGAGAAGGCAAAGATATATGCACAACCTTTCCAGACAAAACACAATGGATTCTGATTTAACAGAATAGGCCCTTATAGAAAACAGACAGGAAAAAGGTTCAAATGGCAGACCTTCAAGTAGCTGGGTTCCTGTGTGTATATGCGCCCGCATGCATGTGTGTGTGTGTGTGTGTGTGAGAGAGAGAGAGAGAGAGAGAGAGAGAGAGAGAGAGAGAGAGATGGGTACAATGTCGTCAAAGACTGTATTTCAGTAAACCACGGGGGAATTTCTGATGCATCAAAATTATTATTGCTCATTTCCCTACAAAGCAAATGGGTTTTGGTCAGAATTTCCAATAGATCACATTATTACAGAGTATAATTGCCATAAGAATTTGACAAAGAAAAAACACAGAAGAAAAAAGTATGCAAATATGACTGGAGAAAAGTTGAAAATCATCTTTGAGAATATAATTACAGATTGAGCAGCATTGCTTAATCTGCACCATTAATAATATGAAAGATTCAAGAAAGTAACCCCAGCTTACATGTAGGTAAGGAAGTTCATGCCGGTAAGGTTTGGAAGAGGTCCTGTGAGTTCATTGTCGGACAAGTACCTGAAAGTGGATAGCCAAGTCCCATTTTTTTTACTTGAAGAATCTAATGCATGATAATCCTTACATCCAAGAGACAAAAAATAAAAGCTTTAAGTTCTCTGTCTGCTTACAGCTCAATGATACTTGTAAGGTTGTTAAGGTTCGAAGGGACGGACCCATTTAATGAATTCCAATCTAGCCGGCTGTAGCCAAGACAAAATTCAGCGCAAACTAAATTTTAAAGTTCAGGGCAAGCAAGGACGGAGATACTCACACTATCTCCAATGTCTGTACAAGTCCTAGAGTAACAGGGATGTTCCCCGTGAGCTGATTGTTGTCAAAAATGCTGCAAAAACACACACACACACACACAGAAAATGGAGGCCATTAGGAGTCACAATATAAATTGGGTGTTTTCAAGGAACTTATGAACTCCAGAGTCTGGACTCCACTCCTAAGTTTCTTTCTCTAAATTATTTAGATCGGGTATTCCCCAATCCCCAATGCATAAGAATGTCATTATAAAAAACACTTATTCTTTCATTGAGAATATTGAAATATATTAATTCCTAGCTAACTATGTTGTCAAGCTTATTTGTTAAAGCAATTGAGAGTGATCTTACCCTTAAGACTATGCTAGAGAAGCATATTTCCAAAACACAGGTTCAATTTCCTATTGTGAAACCATCTACCTCCTTACTTATAGGTGAACAATGTGAATGCCCATTAAACATATCTGAGTTACCTATTTACTTAAAGTAATAAAACAGATATATTAAATATCCATTCCAATATACTCACACATGTATCAAGTTCATGTTTGAGCTGAAATACAGGTTCAATTTCCTATTGTGAAACCATCTACCTTCTTACTTATAGGCGATGAACATGAATGCGCACAAAACATTTCTGAGTTACATATTTACTTAAAGTAATAAAATAGATATATTAAATATCCATTCCAATATACTCACACATGTATCAAGTTCATGTTTGAGCTGAAAAGTTGAGGTTGGATGGTGCCTGAAAGCTGATTCTTTGCCAAATGACTGTACATAATTGGTAGATGTTCACATTGACAAATACAAAATAAATTACAAGAAATAAGAGACTGAATATTTTGAAAACTTAAAGGTTGAAATTTTAAAGAGGTAGAACATACAAGTGTTTTGTATTAATTAGCATATCCAAACCAGGAGTAGGTCCACTGGATACTGGAATGGTTCCATTAAGCTGATTGTCACTTACATCTAGCCATGAAAGATTCAACAGATTACCAATAGAAGGTGGAATTGGTCCACTGAAGCTGTTAGAATTCAGAGCTCTGCATAGAACGGCAATTCACAAGATACAGAAAATAAGATGACTGCAGCTTCTACTAAAACTCTTCAAAAGACAGGCACATAAAAGCTTCAGAATGGTTGAATTATAAAGAGTTCAATTAGGAGACCAAAGAGGTACTAAAAGGGCCCATTGTACATAGTTCCATGGCAATACAAAGATAACTTGAACTGCATACAAACTACAATGCCAAAATTCCTGGACTTCTGTAATGGATGTTCATCAAACCTTCAGAAAATCAAACGAAGTACGCTAGAATGAAATCCTTACAGAAATACTAGCTGCTGCAGAGATCCTATTGAGTCTGGAATTGGACCAAAGAAACTGCAACCAACCAGCATTCTACGTGAAAGGAAAACAAATTCGTCAAATGTAAAAATTGAAGCACACTAGTTGGGTAGCTGACACTCGAAGCACGAATAGGATTTTGTTTACAGGGTCGTCAGATTCTTTAAATTCCCAATTGATGGTGGAAGAGTTCCTTTCAGACCTATGTTATTTGAAAGATCCCTGCATGCAGAAGCTACTGATCAGAATATAACTGGTTCTTGCGAAATTTATCAGCAATAATGTAGAATACAAAACAATGTCTACAGGTAAAGTAAAGAGATGTCCATTGAATTAAAGTAAGACATAAACAGAATTGAATTTTAGTTTTTTTGTGTGGGCTGTGTTCTCCTGGAACCAGGGAGTGGGAGAGGAAAAATGGAGCAGGAGAATTTTCAAGGGCAGAGAAAGCAGTATGGTAAGCAAGACTAAGCCTTGTCCCAATAATTTTAGGGTCGGCTAAATAAATCATGTCCCTCCATTATGCTCTATAAAGAGTCATATTTTCCTGTTCAGCTACAAACTATCATGTCCTTTTTTACGATCTCGTTTAATGTACATTTCAGTCTGCTACCCTTCACATTATCATTGATCGGTTCCTCACCGGTATAGTAAGAGGGCTTCTATAAACATGCTCAAAACATCTAATTCAATTCTCTCTTAATATCTTCTCCTGACACTACTTCAACTCTATCACCAATATGTTCATCATAGTTCTCTCTTTTTTTTTTTTAACCACATCCATCTTAACGCACACACTTTTTGGTCAATTTTTTTTCTAATTTGCTCAGCACTCTTGCGATAACCGCTACACACGAAAAGGAAAATAAACATGAAAATAGAATAAGGGCGAGATATTAGGCTTGAATACGAAGGAAGATATTTAAGGCTTATCATTTGGTGAAATAAGGAAGAAACAATAAAGGTTATCAATTTTGTGACACTTGATTAGTGGGTCTGTAATATGAGATCTTCATATGTCATTGTAGTTTGGGGGCAAAATGTAATTTCTTGTGAAGATGGGAAGCTTAGCATCAAAATGACAAGATTTACAAATAGCAGTGGAATAGCAATGCAGCAGTGACATTCTCAAAGACAACAGACTACAAAAACTTAATTAAATATGTTGTAGGCTCTACTATAGCAATTAATGGTGGCAACCTAATTTTTGCAACAAATGAGCTAATTCTTAGCAGAATTGATATGATGAGGATTGTTCTCGGCTAGTACAATCATGGCTATACCGTTTCTTAGTATTGTTTGAGACCTTGGATCTATACATCCATCAGTGTCGATTTTGGTTTCATTAAGTGGGTTACTTCACAATATCCATCTGTCTTTAAATCTCTTTGCAATGAGGTTGTTTCATTGTCACGATCCTGAATTCGACTTTGATTATTATATCGTCATCGTTCTGAGATTTTGTTTGATGTCCATTAAATGGGGTATGCTGAAAATATTTTTGGTTGGAGAATTACGAAAGGACTTGTTGGTACATAGTATGTGCACTCAGGGGTATGGTTTGTTTAGTGAGATGTAATTATGACTTTGTGGGGTGTGTGTGATGGTGGAATGCAGTGAGTGGGGTTTGGAATGTTGCCAAGATGAACTGAGTATGTAATAGCTTTATTTTATGCTTTTTTGACATGTAATTGTAGATAATACTTAAGAAACACTCATGTGCCTTTGAAGTAATATGAATTTTTGTTAATGTATTGTATGGTATGTGAATTCGAAAAGAGATGCTAAAAATTCAACTTAAAAATTATATATGTTGCTCGACCACAAAAGTATCTATAAAGTATCCTAATATTTAATTATTATCGGATACATAGAAGGTATATTCGATACATATCTTCGAGTATCCGACGAGTATCGTATCCGATACGGGTACGCCAACCTCAATGAAGTATCCGTGCTTCAGAGATCTCTTGTAAAACTGACATTTATATATGATAGCACATGGCTAATATGTAGCAACTAAAGTGACATGTCCACACTGATAGTTTGTTCATCCAAGTGGTTTTGTAATCTTAAGTCACAAAGGAGAATAAAAATTCTCTGCAC
This sequence comes from Ilex aquifolium, assembly GCA_951799425.1. Taxonomy (NCBI): domain Eukaryota; kingdom Viridiplantae; phylum Streptophyta; class Magnoliopsida; order Aquifoliales; family Aquifoliaceae; genus Ilex; species Ilex aquifolium. Next base: position 32,467,006 of record OX637395.1, on the reverse strand, counting down.
ACCCGGTCACAATCTTGATGCATCAATTATGAAAATAGAGTAAAAAATAAACAAAAAATTTGCATCACAATCCAATGATACAAGTTCCCAAAGATAGTCTACATGGTGCTTGTATCAGAGATATGAAGAATCTCTGGCCACAATTTATGCCCCTATGAGTGCTCAACAACTTGACCGGTGAACCTTGCGGGTGTTTGAGCAATGTAGTTTAGCATGAATAATGTTGATTTCTGAAAAGTCAATTATATATGAGAACTGCAGTTTAAGAAGATCTCTGATAAGTAAAGATGCCTGGAAAACTAGACACAAATCACATGTACAAGGAAAGATTAAAAGTAGAGACATGGAACTTACAAAAACTGTAAATTGGTGAATGATGCAATGTCGCCAAACTGGCTGCCTGACACAAGCATGCCTGCTAATTTTCTGCAATGAGAGTTGGCTGGTTAAAACAAGAATAAGAGGCAGAATAAGCAACTCTATGAGTTTTTGAAGGTTGAAACACCAATGACTTACATGGAGGTAACACGTGAATTGGTACATGCAATACCGTCCCAACTGCTGCCACAAGGATCTGAACCCTTCCAGGAAGGTGGCAAGTTCTGCCAGCTAGACTTGATAGCAAGTAGAGCAGCAACTGCAATAATGATCAAAATAGTTTTGATGTTTAATCATTGACCAAAAAAAAATTCTCCAACAGATACTATTTAATTCAATCTAAGTGCGAAGAACTGTGAGGAAGTGAGAAGGCAGAGAAGCAGTTTAGTCCTTGTTTTTTGATTAAGGTTCCACACAGTAAAAATTGGGATACTCTGGCTGCCATATATAAAGCTCATTTTTTTCCTATAGTTCACGGAGAATTCCCAAGTTTTAAGTACTTCCAAATAACTTAAGCTACAAAAACAATCAATGTATAATCAAATACATTCAACTGTAATTGCTTATGCCAAAGGAGTTAAAGCCTAGATATCTAAGTTAGAGTGTTACTTTCCTATTATATTATTTCCCTATTCTGTCTATTTTGTATTTTCTGTTTACTTTCCTATTATATTGTTTCGTAATCTCTTTCTTCCTCTCTTCTTCTTCCTCTTTCCTTCTTTTCTAAAACCTAATATAAAACAATTCAAGGTATCGGAGCAAGATAATTAGGTAAGTGGAGCCCTAGGAGAGTGCTAGTCGCCTAGGTGTAGGGCCGGCCCTGCATACATCGAGTTATAGTCGTCTCTGTATTCGCCAGCTGTTGCCAGGTTTATTGTCGCTTTAGCGATTTTTGGCCTAATTTGGTATTGGTATAGCCGTATAGGTTTTTTCATCCCGGTTCACTAGATCATTGTCGGTACATTGTTTTTAGCCTAGTTTAGTGCCTAAATTAATGACTTTACTCACGTATAAAGTAGAATATAAATTGCATCTCTAAAAGACGATGTGGATAAAAAGCTAATGTAACAAGAATTGACAAAAAACCATATCTTGAGGGCCATTCCAAATGCCCAGAGATATTTCAGCTGACTACTACATTTGTTAAAAACATCCCATTATCATCCAAAAAAGAGGTAATCTATTATGCAGTTAATGACCTAAACCTACAAAATATTTTGAAGGCAACTGTGAGGAAAATTTAGTTGGAGACTATGTGTAAACACTTCAAATCGTTTCAAATCAAGCCTTTCCATACTTGGACCCTATATAGAAGAAAAAAAAGCAATCAAAATTAAAAAGTCAGACACCGCAAATGGGACAATCAAAGAAAAATCAGAGCCTTCGCCACCACTTTTGTGACGCGGTAGTAAATCAAGATCCAACCAATCAAGAAAAACTTATGTAAACTATTCAACCCCGAGAGACATGCCTAAGCTAATAAATATGTTTTCCAAAGAATAGATTAGGTAATTAACATTTGCAGGACATGTATTACCATATAGAAGCATTTTTGCTGAAAAATATTTCAACACATGAAAAATATTTCAGATTCATATGGTCATAGAATACGAAACAAAAACTATACACAATAATCAGATAAACTTACGATCATTGCTGTTCGTCTGTGCTGCTATAACCAAAATTTGAGTAAAAACAATGAGTAGCCAGACCTGGATTCTTGAACCCATGTCCCAAACAACAAAAAAAATATTGCTGAATCGACAAAAGACCCAACAAAAAACTCCAAAACGACACCACCCTCTGTTCAATTCCAATTCCAATTAACCCAATTCTCAGAAGCAAGTTTTTTATGAAACCATGTATTACCATTGACTTCTACATAGAGATTGAGTACCATACGACTTTGTCTTCAACTCTATGGTAAGTTTCCAGCCCACACCCTTGATTTCTCGGCACAAATATATAAAAATATTGCGATGAAACTTTCTCGGTCAATTCATATTGCCGAGTCTCCTGAACTTGAGTGTCTGGGCTTTTTATATTGAATATACTACGTAAAAAAAGACATTGGCATTGTTCTTCTAGAGATAGAAAATTCCGAAGGCATTACCTGGAGCTAAGTGTGAAAATTCAATTTGGGTTTTTCTTTGGATGATCTTTGGAGGAAACCCTATTCGTTGTCTTCTCTCTCTCTCTCTTTTTAAACTCTAATTCATTGTCAGGTTACTACCTGCTTCAGAGAAACAGTCAAACACATATGTAATGGCGCCAACCACTAGGCAACAGAAATTGGGTTTTAATTCATAAAATATTAAATTACAGAGACATCCCTGATAGATTGCCCTAAATGCATGGGCTTTCCTGATAGTTTCTGAAATTATATTGACATACCTTTTAGTTATCCAGAATACTACACTAACAAAGTTAGTGGTCCAAATTATGTGTGACACGAACACACTGGTTAGATGTTCTTGGGCTTCCCTTGTTTGTTTTTTTTTTTTCCAGCTTAGACGTATCTTGACTAATCTCCTCTTTGGTTCGATCAAAAGCAGGCCATCCATGCCGATATTAAGATATTCATGAAGAATAACTTAGCTTCTAAGGAGTTGTTAACATTCGAACTCAAGACTTCTAAATTTATAACTTGCTCCTGTTATCACTTGAACTACTCTTGACGAATGTGAATGTTCTACATAATTTGGGTCATGAGCTTGAGTTTAACTAAGCTTTTTAATTATTATAGTCACATTAGGTAAACTACCTTTGTCATTGACAGAACTATATTGGCGCGAAGGACGCTATGGTGCCCCTCAACTTCTTAAAAATAATATGTATCCCCTTTAGATTTTTCAAAATCTTATACATTCTTTCAAGTTTCAAAAAAATTTATATATGTAGGGTAATTGAAATTTTACAACACCAAAAACAATAATGGCTTGATATTTAATAACAAAATAGGGATATTAATTACATGAATTAATGCCAAGTAAGAATCAATTTTTAAATTTTATAACCCAAACTAATTTTACAATTCATATCATATAAAAATTGATGTTATAAGTTCTATAAAAGCAAATACTTGCAATAATGACAACTTGTTCAACGATCCTATAGAATAAAACTTCTGTCCAGCCTCCCTTACAATAAAATCTTGATTCTGTCTCTATCGCATTAACATGGATTAAATGGTGTTTATATCATCAAGAGTTATTTTGTTAATACCTACTTTTTCCTTGGTCCCATAACCTAAACTTTCAGTATAATAGGATGGGGGAGATCACACTTCGTACCTAAAAATATTTAAGAATTTCTACTTTACACTCTTTAAGATTAAAATTTTTTACCCTGTACCTTCAATAGATTAAAAGTGTTGCAATGTGACCATTCCATTAACTTTTATTACTTATTCTGTCAAAAACAACCCCATTGACTTGACGGAATGAGCAACATAAGTTGAAAGAAACACTACATTGTAACACTCTTACTCCATCAAGGGTATAATAAGAAAAATTTAAGCTTTAAAAATATAAAATGAGAATTTTTACATTTTTCAAAATACAAAACATAATAGCATCTCATATCGAGACATTAAGGAGTGCAATTTTAGCGGATTTCTCCACATTCTTTTTTTGAATTTATGCTACAAATGATTTGATTATATAACAGTTGTAGCATAAAATTTAGTTATTTTCTCAATGTGATTTTTTTAATGTTACATCAACTATTTTGAGCTAATTATGTGCAAGAAGTAGCTCTATTATACATCCAGACATTAAATAACTATAATATCCTTCATATCGAACTCAAAAATGAATGACCACTTTCTAAGAAAGTAGCGAATAAAGAGATTGAGACCATCTTCATAATACTTACACTTAATTTTACTCAAAAATATTAAAAATTCCCCATATACCAATATCGTCGATCCTGGCAATAGTAAATGCTAATGTCTAGTGGGCGTCGTTACGCTCCTCTAAGTTTTGTTTTGTTACGCTCCGCTCTGCCCACTGTTCATTGTTTTTTGAGCTATCATTCACTACTTTCAACAATGATCATACCAAAATATTTTTTAATCGTAGATTTTAGTTTTATTGTTCGCAACTATCAATTATGAAAATTATTAAGTAAAAGAATAATAAAATAAGAAAAACCATGTGTTTCATACAATAATTAAACAATAAAAAAACAGGGTATGGCGTTATAGTAAACTAGGGGGTCAGCCTCAAAATTGATGTTGCTTGCATCTTAGGCTCCACATAAGCAGATGACTGTGACTTGCTTTGTTGTATGATGTAATCGATATAGAATCGGAATTAGATAAAACTAATGTAATAAATCTCAATCACTATATATACTTGTACATGTAAAACAATTATATAAAATAGGATGTATAAATAAAACAAAAATGATGTACTTATAAAAATACAAAAAAAAATAATAACCAAATTAATAACAATCCGAGCCTTCTGTAACACTGGTTTCTTTAAAACATATTTGCTCATTTTTTATTCTGAAAGTTGATAAGAAACTTTCAACAAAAAGATAAACTATTTGGTTCTCTCCACTTACAATTTCATCATATCATCCTCCTCAAGAGTTCGTGTGGAGTTTGGTCTTGGTTAATGGTTGTAATGTTTGGCACACAATTAGTAAATTATGGTTGATTATTTACTAATAGAAGTTTAAAAATAACCCCATCTTATAAAATAAATAATAAATTGAATGTAAGTTAGTAACAAACACAAATAATTCGATTTGACATTATAAACCCCTTTACTAAGTATTGTTTACAAATTTTTTTTGATTTTTTGATTTGGTAGTCTATGAATTCTTGACTTCTTGTAATATTGAGTAATTTTGTGTGTTTAAAAGCTTAAAGATCAAGTTTGATTTTATAAGAGATATATGAGTGGTGGGTTTGATGGACAAAGGAAAGAATCAATCCAAACATGACATATTTAATAAATAAATCAAATTAATGTTAAAACACTAATATGATTAGATAAATGAATTGGGCTATGATTGATTACTACTTAGCATGACTCAAATACAATACAATATGATTCGATTATCACACTTAGTCTAGGGTTAGTGTTTTTTGATTGATAGCATGGTGATTTAAACTGGGTAAGATCTTTCGAGTTAGATACGAGTTCGAGGCCGAGCAACGAAAGTGGTCACCTCCTATCCAAGATAAGAGAAGGATTAGGTGATCCCAAAGAATTCGAACAGAAGAATAAGATAAAGAAGTTACTAAAATTATGTTGGACGTTGTCAATAGTTCCAAAGAACTAGCTGATTTAAGAACATTGGAGAGATTTCCGTGGAAATGACTTGAAATCTGGCGTAATAGGGGTGTACTACCTTACCTTGCCAACGGTGAAAACACTAGAGGACGAGGACCGAGGCATCCTATAAAAGGGATCCGCAAGGTTTAAGTGGACATACGCATAATAATCCCTACAAATTATTTCATCTTGATCTTTTGTTGACTTAAGTATCAAAATGCCTTCGACCGACCTGTCTCGATCCTTGACAGTTTATTCGTCTTACAGGGGTGTGATGCAACATCTCATCAATTTGTTCCCAATCAAATCATTTTGTAAGAGGTACTTCTTTTTATCTCTTACAATTGGCGCCGTTTGTGGGAACCATTGAACAAAAAGTAATGTCAAGATTGAAAAGCACCATTAGATCTCTGGTGAATCATGACGCCGATCAAGATACCGATCAAAATTACAAAGTGTCCTTTCCATCATGTAGCGATATTCTAGAAGATGCATTCAGTCGACGTAAGCCTGGATACCCTGTAATCCACAAAAAAATAGTCAAAATTGACCGTAAAATTTGACTGCATCAACCTAGTCCAGTCTTGATATTCCCATGATTAATTTGGGCCGAAAGTCAATCAAAAAATTGGAATGAATCACCCACCCACGAGGTCACGTTTAGTAAAGTATTGGTGTTCACATGATTGATTTGAATGATTCATTTGTGCCCAAATTCAAAGAATTTAAGCCGAAATTTATATGATCCGGATGCATATTCATGTATCAACGCTAGAAAGATTCCAAATGGGGAAAATATTGGCACTAGCTCGTTAGCATCACGTGGTGTCATCAATCAATTATAAATAAACATGTAGAACTAGTGGATCCAACAAAATTCTATAATTATCAACTACTTTTGCATTCAATAACTATTATGTAGGATTATCGTGGTTCTATTGTCCTACTTATTTACTCATAATCGATTGATGATACCACGTAATGATGATAGCGTATTGTCACCGTCACATTGAATAATTACTCGTGTAAACGAAGACTCAAAGAGGTTGAATGAATACAGGAAAATGCCAGATAAATTGGGGCGAGACTGACAATGATGCTATAAACAGATTCACTTATAGCTCTTCATTAAATTTCAACCAGAAAAATCATTCAAGGTCAAAGAAAAACTATAAACTATAAACTAAGTGGGAAAAAACTAACATTTCCTCTCATGACCCATTTGTGTTTTTTTTTTTGTATTTCCAAGCTCGGTCCATTGATATGTTGTCTAGGCGTATAAGCATTTGTCATTGCTTTAACTCCAATATTTACAAAATAAAGATGAAACAACTTACCACTTACCTCTCACAGACTACGCTGTAATCAAGCCTCTCTTTTTTATGGGGTAGGGACTTTTCTTGCTAAAAGATGGTGATAGGATTCAAGTCCGAGCGCCCACTCTTCAATAGTTCCTACTAAGAGACCAGTTTGGCTTAATGGTATTAGTCCCTCCTTTTCTTGTGATAAAATAGAGGAAAGGTTTTCATTATGTGAACTGAAGAGGGCAGTTGTGCTACCAACTTGAACTAGTTCAAATTTTAAACCTGTAAAGCTCATACAAAGCATTTTCAACTGCAATAGGAACTAGGAAATGGAGCAATTTTTCACAAGGGAAAAGTACTCAATATCAATGGTTTTGCAGAGAATGAAAACAACTTAGTATAAGGTATAGAAAATACAAAGTATTTGAATCCTAACATTGTCGCGATGTCCCCTGTACAATATACATAGTTAGTTGCATGTGCTTAATGATCGATAAATGCACATCCTAATTACTAGATTGATTACAGCCTAAAATCTGATTCAAAGATCGAAAAAGATTGAAGAAGTTAAATGTTCAAACCAAGGCACTGCAGGAAGGGACAGAAATAGCCTACTGCTACCAACTTGGACATTTGAAATGGAAACATTTATCTTACTAGTGGCCCTCCAAATCCAGAGGTAAGAAGCCACCACTGTAATCAAAGGCCTTACCCCAGTCAAACATCCCCTCATAACTCGATGAAGCGAACTCCGTTTCAGAATTCTTGTTCGAACTAACTAACTGCATGATGTTCTCGATTTCTCTCACCACCTCACCCATTGTAGGCCTATCTGATGAATAGTCTTTGACACATCTCATTGCCAACTCCACAAAATTTTTCAAGCCTCCAAGTTTTGCACTTGAACCGACGGTTGGATCAAGAATGTCTTGAATGTAATATTGATCCGTTGAATTAGCAATTGCATTCTTAACCGCTACCAAAATGTACTTCCCTTGCTCTATTGGTGCCCTTGCAGTTACCAGCTCCAGCAATACAATTCCAAAGCTATAAACATCACTCTTCTCAGACAGCTGTTGGGTCGTGTAATATTCAGGATCCATGTATCCCTACAGTGACAAAAGAATCGATTTTCCATGTGTTAACATAAAGCAAATTGAAGCACCAACAAAATAACCAAAATACCCAATCATACACAACATAGATAAATTTGAGAAACGCTAAATAGCTACTTAAAGTCCTATAAAATGTCAGGGCCGGCCCAACAGTGTAACCAAAAAAGCGGGGGCTTTAGGCCCAAATAACAAAGAAGGCCCCATATTTTCTAATGTATAGTGTAATTCAGCCCAAATATCTAAATACGTGACAATATAAATTCCACAAAAATCCCGAATAAAGTGTAAACTAATCAACTAAATTTCTTTTTTTTTTTCGGTAAGTCAATCAACTAAATTTCAGATTCCATAGTTGAGCTCAAAAATACAGCCCACACATTTTGTTGCAACGGTCAAAACTCAGTGCAGTAAAACAAAAACTGTAAAAGCAAAACTCTCATCTCTCTCTCTCTCTCACACACACACACTCTCACACTCTTACATCTCCAATTAAACACAAACAAAACTCCATCTCTCTCTCACACGCACGCAACTTTTTATCTTAAATCATACACCAAATCAAATTCACATAATATAAACCACTTATTTTACAAACTTTGATCAACAAAGAAATAAAATATCAAATTTTAATGTTGTAAATAACTGTGACAAATCAAACTGTATTTTTTTATATTTTTTTTATAATTTTAAGCTAATGATATATTATGTAATTATAGATACCATATGATTATTTAGAACTAGTTTGTTGATTATGTATTATAAATATGGAACTAGAAAATAATCATTTGGATATGAAATTTTTTTCTTAAAAATGAAAATTTTAAAATAATTGAATTTCAAAACGATCTCTTTATTCCTACTACTAAACAAAACGTCATACTTGCAAACAAAACAATTAATAGATCCCAAAGAATAAGAAATAATACAACAAAATAATAATAAAAAAATATTCACAATGAGAATTAAACATGCAAAACAACTATCCTGGATGCAAAACATACAAAAAAAAAAAATGAAAAAATATTAGTAACGAAAATTTTAAAATTAATAAAGTCTTACTTAAGGTCGACAATATCACAAAAAAGAATAGAGAAATGAACGATACAAACAATTAAAAAAAAGCCTCATTTATAAATATCGCTTTAGGCTTAAAATTTTCTTGAGCTGCCCCTGTAAAATGTGTGTGTAGTATGTGGCCTGGACAAGCACTAGAAGTACGGACCATATCCTCTACCGCCTTCCACTGGAAATGTCAAAAAATGGCTACATAGCAAAGTAGTGGCATCCATGCTAAAGTAAAGGTTTTAAGGATTTCATACTTACCATTGTCCCTTTGACTTGAGTGCTGACATAACTCTTATTGGTATCTTCCATAAGTTTGGATAAGCCAAAATCGGCAACTTTTGCATTTAGACGATCATCTAGTAGGATGTTGGTTGACTTAATGTCCCTGTGTATGATGGGAGGGTTGGCAAGCTCATGCATATAGGCCAGACCTTTGGCTGAATCAAGGGCTATTCTAAGTCTCCTCATCCAGTTCAAATGGAATCCTGACTTCCCTGTATAGATCATGTTCAGATTATCAAAGAGAATTAATTTTCATTTGTGTCTTCTCAATAATAATTCTCCATTTTGTGTCTTGCATAGTTCATTGTGCTTGAGGATAAAAAGGAGACAAAATTTCTGTTAACGAGTGATTGCTCTTCTAGGGTTGGTCCGTCTGGTTGGAAAGGCTAACTTTGCAACCTGTGCAAGCAAATGTCAATACAACCCTACGGTATAATTCAATTGAGTAGTCCAATGGCTTAGGGGTGACACAGGATGGAGGTTTTGAGATAGGGCCCCTGCTTAGATGGAGGCCAGTGGTTAGGTAACATTAATCGTTGAGATTAAGGTGTAAAAGGGGTAGGGCAGGAGAAACAATCCAGTCTGGTTATGAGATGAAGTGATGGTTTTAAATCTCCTTGGTTGAGTTTGACACATGGTCGTATTAGGCAAAGTCTCATTTTTATAGCTCCTATATGATTACCTGCTTGCTTTATTGTCAATATTATGTGTTGAAGGTGGCAGATGATACTATTTCGAATATTCGAAGGACTACAAGAAATTAGTGAAATTACCTGAAATGCCATCTTTCAGGGTACCATTTGGAATATACTCATAGACCAGCATTTGTTCCCCTTGCTCATAACAGAAACCCACCAGGCTGACAACATTCTTATGATGGATCCTTGATAGAAGCTCAATCTCAGTCTTAAACTCAAGCGCACCCTGCAATGATCTCTGTTGAGCTCTTTTGATGGCAACTAATTGGTCAGGGGCAATAGTTCCTCTATAAACCTGTCAACAAACTATAAATTCAGAATGTAGAAAATTATGGAGCTCAACTAATATTGAGAGCGGGAAATTGCCGAGAATCCCATGTTAATCATCAAAATTTTGTCATGTGAGAAGGAAGGTCAAAATAATTTTTATCCAAGGGACGAAGCAAACACATTTTGTTATCAAAAAAGCAAAAAGAGTGCATGTCTGTCGTATGGAGTTTTTAAAATAATAAAGTGAATGGGCAAAATTGTGTATTGTACTTTAGATAATAAAAGCAATTTATCCAGATCTAACATATGTACTGTCTTCTTGTCTAGTATATGATGGTAGATGGATTAATCAATGGTGTGAGAGTCTTAGGACAGGTTTAGGGTCTGACACTGAAGTTTTTAACTAGGACTGGTGGTAAAGTACTAGCTGAAGTATCAATTGGAGATTGAAAAAAAATTGAAAAAGAGAAAGGCAACTATAAATATCTAACCTTCCCATAGCCCCCAGATCCAATAGCGTTCACTTCTGCAAAATTGTTAGTACATTTCCGAAGCTCTTCAAATGAAAACCATCTAGCTCCTTTAAGTTGTGGAACACCGCCACTGCTTTCATCACGGTCCCAATTTGCTACAGTTGTACGGAAATGGTTTTTAGAGCATCTCATATAATTTAGCTAAAAAGAGCTTTGTTTTACAACAAAATATTGATCTTACCAAAAGGGTTGCTCTATTGAATTGCTCGTTTTGCTTTTCTCTTTTGATGGAAAGCATAAAATCCTGCACCGAGTATTAAAAGCACAAGCACAAAGCTACCAACTACTGCTGCAACGTCAATTCCTGTATTAGATGGTTTTTTTGCTCCTGTAAATGCAAAAATAGGTCGATGGATGTGTTAACAAAGGTTGTAATAATTAAGATTGCAAAGGTTTGTTCATGTACTTGATGGCTACTCTACTCATTGGCTATTGGTTTTTAGTTGGATGCTCTAACATGATATTAGAGTTGAGTTTTGGGTGGCCGGTGGATGAAGTCTCTTACCCATTTGAATTTCACAGTATGAATAGTTATTTGTTTATTTTTTGACTCCACATACAAGTCCGGGTCCTACGTGAGGGAGGGTGTTTAAGAGATCTTGTACCTACATTAAATAATTATGACCATCAAGGTTGGAGTATATACTTGAAGGGTTACTCCACTCATTACCAATTAGTTTTGAGTTGGATCATCTAAGAGGATGTACTCCTATGTATGGATAGAAAATGATGTGTCTCATTGCAGCAAACACCCAAAAATGCTTCTACAGTCTACTAGTTAATATGAGATACAAGTTTACCTGCAAAGCAACAATAGCTCTCTTCTTTAAAGAAGTAAGACCCATAATTTGGAGTCGGGAAAGAGTGGCTGGTGAGCAGAAAACCAATTGTAGAAATTCCCGTTCTATTGAAATGATCTAGACCAGAAGGAAAGACTTGCAGTCTGAACTGAAGGTAAGAGTATACATCGACGGTTGGATCTCTAAGAGAAACTGAATCCACGGGAAGTTGATTGGACAGAAAAGCTGACATCAGAGACCCCGTAAGTGTGCTGAAGTAACTTGAGTTTTCTAAATTTGAAAAGGAAAAAGAAAAGAAGTGTAGGGTTCCAGTGTACGGATATGCACATTTGCAATTTGGACTTAATATTTTGTCTGAACGGCGGACCATGGGAGTGCAGCTATTTTTTGGTGTGATGTATGAAGAGATGGATTTCTGAATTGTGCAGTATCGTTCTACTGCTCCATTTCCCTGACAAATTGGGTTGCCCACAAGCCTGCATCAAACAATAGAATATGACCTCTAAGAGGGGTTAACATGCTAATAACATTAAACACACAACATGCACTATCCCAAAATTGAATCAATGGTGAATCAACAAAAAAATAATTTGCCTTACTTCAAGACCATATTGTAACTTGCTTTTTGTGTAAAGTTGGTAATGGAGTTGTTCTGCAAATCAACGGTCAAATTGTTGCTATTACTGGTGCCAATATCCAATGTCCCATTAAGCTTGTTGTTGCTTAGTACCTTGCCAACATGTTTCCAATAAATTGTCCCATAACCTTATTTGGATTCTTTTATGTTGAAAATGAAGCAAAACATATGCTCGTTAAATTTTGTTACTGAACATCTCCCACATTAAATCTGGTGTTCATAGTGTTATTGGAGATTAAGCTTATACTCACACTGTCTCCAATTGAGGGAGGCTGAAAAGATTGACTGGAATGTGTCCTTCAAGTTGTGTATTTTCCATCACTTTGTCAATATGAGGTAAATAATTATTATTTTATGTGCAGCATCAAATAACTCCTTGTAAATTAACAAGAAAATCCACTTTCTTAACTATTCTTAAGACTGCAATGTGTAGAGAACTTTATCGCGAATGAAGGTTTAAAGAAAGAAAAATATCCACAATTTTCATCAAAGAAAAATATGCATGTTTGTGCTGCATGTTTGTGCGTGTGTGAGAGAGAGAGAGAGAGAGAGAGAGAGAGAGAGAGAGAGAGAGAGAGATGGGTACAACGTTGTCAAAGACTGTATTTCGATAAACCACATGGGAATTTCTGATACATCAAAACTATTATTGCTCATATCCCTACAAAGCAAATAGGTTTTGGTCAGAATTTCCAATGGATCAAATTATTAGACAAAGAAAAAAACACAAACGAAAAAAGTATACGAATATGACAGGAGAAAAGTTGAAAATCATCTTTGAAAAGATAGCTTCAAATCGAGCAGCATTGCTTCACCTGGACCATTAATAATATGAAAGATTGAAGAAATAACCCCAGCTTACACGTAGGTAAGGAAGTTCATGCCGGTAAGGTTTGGAAGAGGTTCTGTGAGTTCATTGTTGGACAAGTACCTGAAAGTGGATAGCCAAGTCCCATTTTTATTACTCGGAGAATCTAATGCATGATAATCTAAAAGCTTTAAGTTCGAGAAATCATCTGTGTCTGCTTACAGCTCACTGACACTTGTAAGGTTGTTGAGGTTCAGAGGGATGTACCCACTTAATGAATTCCAATCTAGCCGGCTGTAGCCAAGACAAAATTCAGCGCAAACTAAATTATAAAAGTTAAGGGCAAGCAAGGATGGAGATACTTACACCACCTTCAATGTTTGTACAAGTCCTAGAGTAGGAGGGATGTTCCTCCTCAGCTGATTGTTGTTAAAAACGCTGCAAAAAATAAACAAGAAGAAAATGGAGCTGATTGTGAAACCATCTACCTTCTTACTTATATGTGAACAAAGTGAATGTGCACAAAACATATCTGAATTACCTATTTACTTAAAGGTAATAAAGCAGATATATTAAATATCCATTCCAATATACTCACAAATGTATCAACTTCATGTTTGAGCTGAAAAGTTGTGGTTGGATGGTGCCCGAAAGCTGATTATTTGAGAAAAGACTGCACATAATTGCTAGATGTTCACATTGACAAATACGAAAAAAAAATTACAAGAAAGAAGAAACTAAACATTTTGAAAACTTCAGATGTAGAACATACAAGTGTTGTGCATTAACTAGCATATCCAAACCAGGTGTAGTTCCATTGGATACTGGAATGGTTCCAGTAAGTTGATTCTCACTTACATCCAGCAATATAAGATTCAATAGATTACCAATAGAAGCTGGAATTGGTCCACTGAAGTTGTTAGAATTCAGAGCTCTGCGTAGAACGACAATTCACAAGATACAAAAAATAAGATGACTGCAGCTTCTACTAAAACTCTTCATTTAAATTCACCCGCATTTAAATTTGGGTTTCTGTCTCCTCCTTTAAATTTGATTTTCTCCATTAAAGTGGTCTATACCAAAACAAGCTTTTTACCCCCCCCTTTTTTTTTTTCTCAAAGGGGCCCATTATATATATAGTTCCATGACAATATAAAGATAACTTGAACTGCTTTCAAACTACAATGCCAAAATTCCTGGGCTTGTGTAAGGAAATGGATGATCATCAAACCTTGAGAAAATCAAACAAAGTACGCTGGAATGAAATCCTTACAGAAAGAATAGCTGTTGCAGAGATCCTACTGAGTATGGAATAGGACCAAAGAAACTGCAAGCATCCAGCTTTCTACGTGAAAGGAAAAGAAATTAGTTAAATGCAAAAACTGAAGCACACTAGTTGGTAGCCGACACTCAAAGTAGGAGGGAATAGGGTTTTGCTTACAGGAACGTCAGATTCTTTAAATTCCCAATTGATGGCGGAAGAGTTCCTTTCAGACCTTTGTTATTTGAAAGAGCCCTGCATGCAGAAGCTACTGATAAAAAAATAATTGGTTCTTGCGAAATTTATCAGCAATAATGTTGAATACAAAACAATGTCTATAGGTAAAGTAAAGAGATATCCATTGAATTAATGTAAGATATAAAGCAAAGAATTGAATTTTTTTTTTTTTTTGTGGGATGTGTTCTCTTGGAATTTTCAAGGGCAGAGAAAGTAATATGGTAAGCAAGACTAAATGTTCCCCCAATAATTTTAGGGTCGACTACATAAATCATGTCCCTTCATTAGTTTCCGTGAAGAATCATATTGTTGTGCTTAGTAATAAACTATCATGTCTTTTTTTACGATCTCATTTAATATATATTTTGGTTTGCTACCCTTCACATTATCATTGATAGGTTCCTCATCAATAAGAGATGTGTAGATGGGGAGTTAAAAGAGGCTGACACATGACACTCATGTTTATGCCAAGTGTATTTAAAGGGATGAGTAGAATGAGTGAATCAGATGAAAGGAATTCGAACAACTTATTAATGAAGCGACCAACCAGTTGGGTAAAGGTAGGTAGAGAGGGTAAATGCTCACAACAACCAGAAAATCTATCTCATACCGGATAGTAATGAATGAATGTCCTGTAGTTGGTAAGTAATGCAGGTATTTATAGCACAGTATCTCCTCGTCGCATCCTCCTGACACCTGCGCTAACGTACTGCCTCGACCGTGGCGATGTCGATGACCGCTCACCGTGAGCTGCATATCCCAACATTAATTAGGCGGATGTAATCTTTCCTCGAGCGCAACCTAAATGCGGTCTTCGAGGAGGGGTGCGACAACCGAGGCAAAAGAGGGCTCCCAAGGTCAATAACCTGGTCACTGCGAGAGGGCTATGTCCGTGATACTCATAGCACTCTCCTTCCCAGGGTCCTCCTTTTCCTCTCTGAACCTTTCCTTGAGGCATTTATCAAGGTGCCTAATAGAGAAAACCCACATAGTTTTGGTCCTTCAGTCACCAATCCATATGTCTCATTATCCCATATATTGATCTAAACCAATGACCCCAATTACCTTAGAAGTCTCTCTAAATCTCAGTCAAGCACATTCTAGTGGGCAGTGTGGGCTATGAACTGGGAGACCTGCTTGAGAAGACTAAACTTTTGAGACCCTACTTAAAGGCTGAGGTTGACAATTATGCTCGTCCGCCCCCGTTACTTAGTTGTCCCTTGAGGATGGTTATACTACCTGTCCATAAGTGGGGAACCCTTCTTTTAACCCACTGGGCCAGCTGAGCAACATTGTCCCGTAGGTTGAGGATGTTAATTCCGTCAGCGGTGCAATCCCATCTTTGTACCTTATTTTCGCAATGGCGGAGACGAGTCATGTCAAGGTTGTCCCCAAGACTTCCGTGGTTCCACCATTGTTTGTTCTTGGTTAAGGGTCCATTTTTCCACTTCCAATATGATGACTATGTGCTCCACCCTTCTGCGGCGCTAGGCGCTGTCGCGGTGCTGGAATGCTGCCGCAGCGCTATTATCCGTACCAATTCTATTGGACCCTAATTTCATATCAACTGATGACTCTCTTCTATTTGTCCTTCTGTAGTGTGGACATGCGTTTCAAATTTATCGGGTACTGCAAGGTGTTCTATAAATATGCTCAAACCATTTAAGTCAATTCTCTCTTAATATCTTCTACTGACACTACCTCAATTCTATCACCAATATTTCATTTTGTTCTCTTGTTTTTTACCCTACATTAATCTTAAAGCAAATACTTTTTGGTCATGTTTTTTTTCTTTCTAATTTGCTTAGCACTCTTGTGATCACCACTATACAAGAAAAGGAAAACAAACATATGAAAGAAGAGTAAGGACGAGATATTAGGATTGAATATGAAGGAAGAAATTTTAGGCTTGTCATTTGGTGAAATAAGGAAGAAACAATAAAGCTTATCAATTTTGTTACACTTAATTGAGTGGGTCTGTAATATGAGATCTTCATATGCCATTGTAGTTTGGGGGCAAAATGTAATTTCATGTGAAGATGGGAAGCTTAGCATCAAAATGACAAGATTTATAAATAGTAGTGGAATAGCAATGCAACAGTGACATTCTCAAAGTCAACAGGCTACAAAAACTTAATGAAATATGTTGTAGGCTCTACTATATCAATTAACTAGGGTTAACCTGTGCTTGAAGGTACGGTGCAACGTAAGTAAGAAATGACGAATTTCGCAGGGAAAAAAATTCAATATGAATGGTTTTGAGAGGGTTATTGGTGACTGTTGGATGAGTCTATTTGAGATCGTCGAATGAG
The DNA here is from genome assembly GCA_951799425.1 of Ilex aquifolium. Lineage (NCBI taxonomy): Eukaryota > Viridiplantae > Streptophyta > Magnoliopsida > Aquifoliales > Aquifoliaceae > Ilex > Ilex aquifolium. Next base: position 32,450,015 of record OX637395.1, on the reverse strand, counting down.
CTTATTGAAGTCTGCCCTGTTTTATATTCTAGATGGCAGCAATATAATTTTTTCAACAAAAATGAGCTAATTTTTAGCAGAATTGATACGAAGAATATTGTTCTCGACTAGGAGATTCATGGCTAAACCTTTTCTAATCTTAAGGAAATGTTAGAGTATTGTTTCAAACAATTCACAGAAAAAGGGTAGTAGTACTTCAATACATCTTGTAACACTGGACTTTTATATGTGGGAACAAATGACTAATATGTAGCAACTAAAGTGACATGTCCACACTAACAGTTTGTTCATCCAAAGGGTTTTGTAATCTTAAGTCACAAAGGAGAATAAAAATTCTTTGCACACCCGATCACAATCTTGATGCATCAATTATGAAAATAGAGTCAAAAAAAAAAAAAAAAAAAAAAAATTGCATCAAGTCCAGTGATACAAGTTCCTAAAGATAGTCTACACGGTGCATGTATCAGAGATTTGACGAGTATTTGACCATTACTTATGCTTGTATGAGTGCTCAACAACTTGACTTGTGAATCTTAAGGGTGTTTGAGCAATGTAACCTAGCATGAATAATGTTGGTTTCTGAAATGTCAGATTATATATGAGAACTACAATTTAAGAACATCTTTGATAATTAAAAAAGTAGACACAAATCAAATGTACAAGGAAAAAGTAGAAGAAGAGACAAGAATCTTACAAAATCTGTAAATTGGTGAATGATGCAATGTCGTCAAATTGGTTGCTCGACACAAGCATGCCTGATAAATTTCTGCGATAAGAGTTGGCAAGTTAAAACAGACTAAGCAACTATATGAACTTCAGAAGGTTGAAACCCCACTGACTTACATGGAGGTAACGCTTGAATTGGTACATGCAATACCGTCCCAATTGCTACAAGGATCAGATCCCTTCCAAGAGGGTGGCGTGTTCTGCCAGCTAGACTGGATAGCATATAGAGCAGCAACTGCAATAATGATCAAAATAGTTTTAATGTTTAATCATTGACAAAAGAAATCTCTAACAAATACTATTTAATTCAATCAAAGTATGAAGAACCGTCTTACTTTCCTATTATGTCTATTTTGTATTTTCTTTTTACTTTCATAATATTATATTTGTCTTCCATATCAATTTAATACTATTTTGTATACATTGTATTCTAAGTCTACTTGAATTTTATTTGGAGAAGTTCTTTTACACCATGTCATTTTGTGAGAGCAAGACTTAGACTCTTTTTTATTGTTTGGAATTCACACCAATTGGGACAAGTTATCAAGTCCATCATGTAAAGGACTTTGGATCAAGACATTTTGCCTTTGCCAAGACTTCATGTAATATATGAATTGCTTTTGTCCATAAGCATGGGTTTTTTTCGGTCCTCTCCTGGGGCTTGCCACTGACATCGAACGACAAGGAGTTTTTCATCTTTGGAGATTTGGGGTTTGCTCTATTTTTTTGGGTCTTCTTCACGATAACTATGTACTTTTGAGGAGTTTTTTGGGCACTATGAATATTGTAATAGTGATAGAGTATTGACACGTTCTATTGCCTTTGTTTATGATAACGTTTTGTAATCTTCAACCTTTGATAGCAAAATCTTGCAAGTGTGTTTCTCTTGTGGACATAGGATTGCTTGGTAAGCCGAACCACGTAAATTTTGTGTGTTCTATTTTTATATTTCATTCTATTTTATTTGTTTGTGGCATTTTTTCATAACAAACTGGTATCAGAGCTATTGGTTTCAGGATGACTACAAAAAAATTCGAGATAGAAAAATTTTGATGGTCAGAAGAATTTCAATTTATAGCAGATTAAGATGAAGGCATTGCTTCATCAACAGAGTTGGACAAAGGCCATTGATGGATCTCTATCCAATAAGGCAGATCAGATTAAAATTGTTGATACTGAAGAAAAGACACATAGTGCAATTAAATTGTCTCTTGCTAATGAGGTTCTTCATGAAGTCGTCGATGAAGAGAAAGTCAAAGAGCTCTTAAAAAAGTTGGAGAGTTTGTATATGAAGAAGTCTCTCGCGAATCGCTTGTATTTGAAGCAACGGTTTCAAACACTCAATGTGAAGGAAGATACACTCATTAATGAACATATTGATTAATTTAACAAAATTATTATGAACTTGAAAAATATTGATACTAAAATTGGGGATGAAGATCAAGCCCTTGTTGTGTTATGCTCATTCGCTGATTCGTTTGATAATTTTGTTAATTCAATGTTGTATGGGAGAGACTCGATTTCCTTAATTCTAAAGAGTTGCGTAATAAATTGAATGGTAAAGATAGTGATGTTCAGGTTGAAGGTCTTTTTGTAGAGGGGTCATCGTGATAGTTCCTCTAATAATAATAAAAGTCAGTCTATTGAAATTCAGATAAAGAAAAAGAAAAATCGATCACAATCTAAGAAAAAACACAATAGTGTTGAATATTTCTATTGTCATAAAATTGGTCATTACAATTGTGATTGTTTTAAGTTGAAAAATAAAGAGGGACAAAAAAAATAAAATTCTTCCAAGTTTTATAATGTTGCTGGTGTTGCAAAAGATATCTCTGATAGTTTAGATAATATCCTTATAATAATTGTCTCTTATGAACATTTTAATGGTGATTGGATTCTTGATTCAGGTTGTTTCTATCATATATGCCATAATAAGGATTGGTTTACCACCCACGAGTCAATCAATGGTGGTCCAATTTTAATGGGAAATAATGTTGCTTGCAAGACTGTTGGAATAGGTACTTTTCAGATCAGGACACATGATGAAATTGTGAGGACTTTGACAGATGTTCGACATATTTTAGAATTAATGGATACTTAAGATTTCATTGGGTACTTTAGATTTCATTGGTTGTAGATTTTCTGCTGAAGATGGAGTTTTAAAAGTTTGCAAGGGTTCCCTAGTTGTGATGAAAGGTAAAAAAGATTAATGGCCTCTTTGTTCTTTAGGGTGATACTGTGATTGGTTCAGTTAGTGTGTCATCTTCAAAAAATTCAAATTTAGATACTACCCAGTTATGACATATGCGTTTGGGCCATATGAGTGAGAGGGGCATGACAATCTTGTGCAAATAGGGTTTACTTGGCCAATAGACAATTGGGAAGCTTGATTTTTGTGAGTATTGTGTTTTCGGGAAACAATGCAGAGTCAAGTTCAGTACGGCTATTCACAAAACTAAAGATACAGTTGATTGAATTTATTCAAACCTTTGGGGTCCTTCTCAAGTTCCGTGTAAGGGTGGCTCTCAATATCTTTTGAACTTTATTGATGATTATTCAAGAAAGGTTTGGGTGTATTTACTAAAATGCAAGAGTGATATTTTTGTGACTTTCAAGCAATGTAAGATTTTGATTGAGATACAGACAATCAAGAAAGTCAAGCGTCTCAGAACAGATAATGGTTTGAAAATTTGTGGAGGTGAGTTTGATGAGTTCTATAGAGATGAAGTCATTGTCAAACATCGTATTGTCTAGTATTCCACAGAAAAATCAGGTTACAGAGAGGATGAATAGAACTCTTTTGGAGAAAGCACGTTGCATGATCTTTAATGCGGAGCTGTTTAAGGATTTTTGTGTTGAGGTTGTCATCACTGTTTGCTATTTGGTCAATCGTTCTCCATCCACTGCCATTGAGTTATAAACTCCACATGAAGTATGGTTTGGTACTCTTGTTGATTATTCTGATTTAAAAATATTTGGTTGCACTGTTTATTGTTAGGTGAATGACGGTAAACTTGAGCCTAGGGCTAAAAAGGGCATATTTATTTGTTATGCTAATGATGTGAAAGAATATAGATTGTGATATTTTGATCCTAAATTACCTAAATTTATAGTCAGTAAGGATGTTGTATTTGATGAATCTTCTATGTTTATTTTGAGAAATGAGTTTATTGTTTATACATGAAAAGAACAGAGTTATAGTAATGAGGTGGAGCTATAGGTGGAAGCTTCACAGAAAGTACTTGAAAGTTCTCCAATTCAACCTATTACAATTTCACATGATTCTAGTTCTGGTGATGATCCACAGGAGCAACAACAGTATAGTATTGCAAAAAGATAGGAAAATGAGACAAAAGACCCTCTAAAAATAAGGGTATGCAGACTTGGTGACTTATGCACTTACTATAGCAGAGAAGATTGGTGTTTAGGAGCATTCCACATATTCATAAGTTATCGCAGATGATGAGTCTGCACATTGAGTCATTGCTATGATTGAAGAAATCGAATCTCTTTATAAGAATCGAACTTAGAAATTAGTGAAGTTGCATAAGGGCATGAAGGTTGTTGGTTCCAAATGAGTTTTGAAGAAAAAGAAAAGAATTCCAGGGGTTGAATCTGCAAGGTACAAGACGAGATTGGTTGCAAATGGCTATAGTCAGAGAGAAGGTGTGGATTTCAATGAAGTTTTCTCATTTATTGTGAAACTTAACTCTTCATGTATTTCTTTCCATGGTTGCTTCAATCGGTCTAAAGTTTGAGAAAATTGATGTAAAGACAACTTTTCTATATGGTGAGCTTGAAAAAACCATCAACATGCATCAACAAGAGAGATTTATTGTAAAATGTAAAAAAAAAAAAAATCATGTTTGCTTGTTGAAGAAGTCATTATATGGTTTGAAACAGTCTCGAAGGCGGTGGTACAAGCATTTTAACACTTTATGGTAACTCTAGAAGTAATTATGATAGTTGTGTGTATCACAGACAGTTGTCAAATGGTTCTTTTATATATTTGTTGCTTTATGGCGATGGCATGCTTATTCTTGTGAAGACCATGTTAGAGATTAATAGGCTGAAGAAATAGTTTAAATTAGAATTTTAGACGAAATATTTGGGTGCTACAAAGAAAAATTTAGGTATGGAGATTTATAGAGATAGGAAAGTAGGTATGATGTATTTATCTCAAAAAATATATATTAAGAAAATTATTGAGTGGTTTAGGATTCAAAATTCAAAGTCCGAGGGAAGATTCTTGTTTGTGATTGAGCCTTATTGATTCTCTAATGTATTCTTACCATGTAATATGTTTTTAGATTTTAAAAATCACTTTTGAAAACTAGTGTTTATCTATACTCTTTGATTTATTGTCGAAGGATTTCCGGCACGAGTAATGCTTGGAGTATATGAATACATCTACGCATTTATCATTCTAGAATCAATTTTGAAAACTAATTGTTAAGTGTTCACCTTGATTTCTTGTCGACGGTTCTTCTAGCACAGGTAATGCTCGAAAATCATTTATACATCTACGTATTTATCACTCGAGATTCTATTACCTATCTTTAAAGCAACATATATTTCAAATATGATTTTAGTTGAATATTTTTCATCCGTGTAAAGTTGATTATGAGTTTGGATGAGTTATAAATGAGAATCAACAATCTTGATTACGGTGAGATGATTTTCAAAGACTGGCTGATTGTTTTCCATTTTATTTTATTAGATTAGTTGCTACTCTCACAATTTTTCACAAATCCAAGACTTTTCATTTTATTTTCAAACAAATCACCATTCAAATTCCATTCGTTCCCTAAGGAGATGACCTCGGATTTTATGAGTTACTACATTGCACACAATTTAAAGGTGCAAGCATATTTTGAGAGGAAAAATTGAATCATTATGGGAGAAAGACAAATTTTGATAAAGACAAGAATCTTTGACGAACAAGCATTTTTGACACCGTTGTCGGGAAACAACGGTTCAATTTGAAAGGTAATTCGGATTGACGACATGTAAGTCTTGTGATTTTTATTACGAGCCCAGGTACGTTATTTTGTTGTAAATTATTGAACTTTATATTTTATAAATAATTTTCTATGTTTTGAAATTCTTCTTATATGGTGTCAAATGATTCATTTTTGGAGTATACGTTTGAGATCTGTACTGAGTATGGGTATATCACTAACGAGTGCCCTTTAATTCCAATAGTTTGAAAGTTCTATTGGGATCAATCTAATACAATACTAGATTCCCAACAACTTTACCCCAATCATTACTTTGAAACTTCTTATCAAGATTTAAGTTGGGGAAATGAACATTATCAGCTATCGGTCCATCTCACACCACGACAAGAGCCTCTCCAATATCCACCATAGCATGGCCCATAAGAAAAGAGTTTGAAAAATATTGTGGATGGATTTATGTAAACCCAACTAACTATCAATGCCCAACGAGCCAAAATCTTGAAGAGTTAAAAGACATCCTCAAAACATTGACCATGGTAGTTAGTACTTTAAACCAAGAACAACAAGTTGAGCATAGCCAATGTACTGAGAGTATTTTTTTTCTTGAACTTTAATTTGATGATGAATTTGTTAATATTCTTGATAATGAAAAATTGATCACAAATATTATTCCACAAGAGGCTAATGAGTCCAATGAATTTTCAATATCAAAGATTACTAATGATATTTACATCTCTAAGCTTGGTGGGAATATGAAGGTTGAGTTGAGGGCCATAATTGACAATGATCCATTTGGTACCTCAATGTTGGATTTGCATAAACACGTATATATCATCTTTTCGTTGAATGTTCCAAAGGTGTGTCAAGTGAATGAGTGGATGGTTAGATTAGAGGAGTTGCTTAGGCACCATATTTATAAGCCAAGTGTTTTGTTACCCTTATTGTATTCATTTTTCTCATTGCATGATTGTATTTGCATTGAGGATAATGTATAATTAAGTTTGAGGGTAAGTGTAATAACACATAAATTTTATTTTATTTTATTTTGGTGCATTGACTACTTAGGAGTAATTATATATATAAGGATAAAAATAATTAAAAGAAGACTAATGTGTCTTTAATAAAAGTCTTGTCCTAGAGAGACCTATTAGGACTATAAAAAGGAATTGGACCCTTGAAGGTATGAATTTATTAATTATTTGGTGGGTTTTGTAATTCATTCAATTACATGGTATTAAGTTTATTATAAATAGTGATAATGAATACATACATACATACATATATATATATATATATATATATATATATATATATATATATATATATATATATATTGATGAATATGTAAATGAGTTTTATTGAAAGTTGCTAATTTAGGTGTTTTTAGACCTAATTTAGATTGGTTGGTCTTGAAGCTTTTATAGAATTTATTTAATGTGTTACAAAAAAAAAGCGAAAAGAAAGCAAAGGGGAAGAGGAAGAAAGTTACAGGTTCTGTAATTTTCGGTGGGTGGAGAAGATGGGTTTCTTAAAATTATAGAAACATCCCTTGTAGTTTCAAATAGCTTTATTTTGACCCCTATATTTTTATAAACTCAATCTTGACCACCAGAGAACTTGGTAATTTACATAAATGACCCAATATGCTTGAAACAAATATTGTCATTTCAAAACAGCCCCTGGGTCTTGAAATTGTTTTTGAAATTTTGAAATGACCCCTAAAAGTTTCGATTAGGTGTTTAAAAATCAAGGGTTACTCTAATAAATCAAATCGATGTTATATTCTCAAAAAATGGGTCTCTAGAACCTTAAATAATATTCTGGAAAATTTATGGAAGCCTCGAAAACAGAAAATTTATTTTTAGGAAATTACACTTTTACCCCAAAAGTTTCAAAATTATGATTTGACCCTAAAACTTTAGAAACTTTTTATAAACAGCCCAGATTACTTCGATACCCTATTAGTTCACATTAAAATTGTTACTTCTATGTAGAGGATATATTAAGTATATATCAATAGGTAGGAAGTATGTAAATTAAATATATAATCGCGAAATGATGAAATTAGGAATAGAGATTGATCATTATAACTAATACGTTATTTTGGATTAGGTGGTGATTGCATTGAGGTTGAGAAAGAGGGCTTTAAATTGGATTTTGGGAATCAAGGTGTGTATTTTACTACTTCTTTTGGAAGGATTTTTTATATTAAACTTGTGGGTGCATGCGTGTGGATATTTCTTATTATGATATATATGTTGATGTTTGGGGTTGCAATTAAATGTTTTGCAATTGTGAACTGTTATACATGTAAATTTTGAAAAACTTGTGGGATGATTTTATATAATTGCTTAAATGTGTTTTGGTGATGAAAGAGAAATTTTGTGTGCGTTGGGACTAAAACAACAGTTTTGGTGTGTGTTGAAATCATGTTTTATGAGATGGGGACTGAGTTACCAAGTCTAAATGGTAACGAGATTCAAGGTATACTGGTGTGATCGGTATAGGGATGTGCAGATATGGGCCAGTCATCAAGCTAGTGATGACAAGAGACGGGATCAGTTACCAGGCTAGTGGTGACGAGAGACGGGACCAGTTACCAGGCTAGTGGTAATATATATGATTTGACAAATGTATTTGAGACTGAATGTGTGTGTCAGTGTTTTGAGTTATAAATGTCTTTTCATTTATAAAGTTATTTGTTAAAATGAGTGGTATTTTGGATTATAAATGTCTTCTCATTTATAAAGTTATTTGTGATTATGAGATCATTTTGTTTAAATGATTATGTGAGAGGGGTTGAGGTACAATTTGTTGTACTTATGTTTGTATCAAAATTTATTTTTATATATAAACTGTGGGATTTATTTTCACACCTCATTAGAGGTGGTTGCTATTCACGGGCCATTGTGCTCATACAAAGATTTAAAATTTTTCAGGTGATGATCAGGATGAGGAGTAAGTCCACAGATAGACAAGGGATTAAAAGACTTGAAGATTTATTTTACTATAGGTCTTCACGAATAAATGTCTTTTGTAATTTTGAGACAAGTATTTAATAATTTTGGAAACAATGTTACTCATGTTTGGAGTAGTGAACTTTACGGTTTGATTATTATTTTACATGGGTTTAGTAATGATGTTGGTGATGTTTAATTTATTCCTCTTGTATTCATTAGGTCAGTGGAATATATCACTTTATTATTTATCTTTCATTGTATTTTGCATTTATTATGCACAGGGTTGGTTGGTTAAGGCCTTGGTGGCTGGTCCGCCGCCCACCCTATGTGATCCGGGGTGGGAGTGTGACAGTAAGGGTGCACCAGCACTATGTTACACCACTATGTTATAGATGAAAAATGAGGAAATTTAAAAAATTTAAAAAATGAAAAAGAAGAAAAGGAAACAATACTTTTGTTTTGGACTATATTATTCTCTTTCAATTAGCATGAGATTTGTAATTATTCAACTTGAATCTTGAGTTATTTTCATGTTAGCATATTATAGGAGTTTATTCTATGTTTAAGTATCATGTATATGTTTTCATTTGGAACTCAACTTATGTGCACCATGAGCATGCTAATTTTTATAATTTATGAAATGAAATTCACATCTTAAAAGGCTTGACATATATAGTAGAGATGAATCTATGATCCATGTGAGTGTTTTTGTGTCATTCTTTGTTGGAGGATTGAAATATATTTACTCAAAAGACTATTCTTTCAAATTCAATATCTTTAAATAATCTCATTATTTTTGTTTTGATTAATGTAAATGAGGTAGTTAGTTGATTATATCTCAATGCATAAGAAAAACCTTGCCATGTATTTTTGAGAAATGATCTTAGACCATCTTTGAATTAATTTGAGCCTTAGTCTATTCTTTCTTCACATCATCCCTAGAAGCTGTGATTGAGTTTTAATGCAAATTTCATTTCTTAGCCACATGATTAACCAAGCCATACATAAATATTTTTATCTTGGCTATTCCATGATTGATAATGTTTACAATGTGAAGGGGAATTGTGGTTATAAGAAAAGAAAAGAAGCAAATAAAAGTGGAGAAAAATGGATAATGATTACATGAACTGTTGCTATCCAAAAGCAAAGCAAATAAAGAAAGACAAAAAGAAAGTGAAAAGAAAATACAGAGAAAAAAGAAAAGAAAAAGTTGTAAAAAGGCAATGAAAAAAAGGGGAAAGAAAGAGAAATGAAAGTAGTGAGCCAATTAATTTCCAAAAATGGAGATGTGGTTAGTAAAATCATATTCTCGGGATAACTCCTTTTTGAATTCCTATATCCCTTCGTTTCTTTAGCCTAAAATTTCACCCGAGGCCACATTACAATTGGATAAATCCTGTTTGATCTTGGGAAATATGGAAAGTGTATGTTCTAAATCATATAGAGATAGGTCAACTGCATTACTTTCATTTGTCATAGCTTTTCTTTCATGAGATTATACCAAGGTCGTTTCATTTGCATGATTGTTCATCATTTCTAAATTATATGTGAGCTATACTTTGTTTAGAATCACAAAAATCCGTATCGCATATAGACAACGAGTGAAATGTCAGTAAAATCAGAGTATTTTATGTCTTGAGAGAAAATCCTTGGTGAAATTTGCATCAAAGCTAATATTGGATAGCTAATAGAGATGTGGGTTTTATTTGATATATTTCTTAAATTGCACTATCATTTCACACACACATGAGTCTCTAATGAAAATGTGTATGTGAATATTTTTGCATAGCATTTAAATCTATAATGCAGTTTATGTGTAAATGTCTTGAGTGGATGGGTTTTTTTTTATTAATCTCATTGTTAATTAGAATAGTATAATATGTTCTAAGTCCAGGAAATGTAATAAATAAGTTTGTAGGTATGTTTACTGAAAAACTTCACGAGATAAAACTCGTCCACTAGGGGTGACTTAAGAGTTTAATGGCTTATTGCATATACTAAATGCAATCGTGAATCCTACGAAAAATGGCTTTAGTTTTCATTCGTGTTTTTAATTACAATGCATTGTGAATCCTAGGAGTTTAGTAGTTTTGATGCATGTTTGTGTTTTAATTAGCATGTTGTGTGAGTGTATGGATTACATGTATATTTTGAGTGTGTGTGGGATGAATGAATGGATGAATGCATGTTCTTCTATTTTTGGTTTTCTAGGGACTAGCAAAGCTTAAGTTGTGGGGTATATTGAAGGCATAGTATTGCATATTTCATAGTTTAATTCAATCTTGTTGCACAGGAATTCAATGTTTAATCTTTTGAATTGTGTTGAAATCGGAGTAAAGGGGGTGTTTGTGATTGTAGGTACTATTAGAGATGAAAGAAAACATGTTGAAGCAAGCCTAAGGACATGGGAAACCATTGGAATAAAGATGAGTTGAACCAGAGAAGCAAAGGGGGAAAAAAAATACCACTTCAACCGGTTGAACATCACTTCAATCGGTTGATCAGAGTTTATCAGAAAAATGAAAAGTTTTGAGAGCACTTCGACCGATTAAACATTTGCATTCAACCGGTTGATCAGAAAAATGCCAAACGAGAATAAGATATTGACAGTCATTCAACCGGTTGAAGAGGACGATCAACGGGTTGAACCTCAGTTTCAACCGGTTGATCTTAAGTCGACTAGAAGAAAAATTTTCCCGCATTCTCATTCGTCAAGGGAGGTTGGCTATTCTTCTTCCTACACTCATGAAGTGGCTACGAATCCCCATGAGGCTACTTTCTATTGGTGGATTGCACCTCCCAAAGTTCAAGAAGATTGATTGACAATGGCGGACGAAGCTTCTTCGACAATTCACCCACCACTTGCACCACAACTTCGGTTAATGGATGGAGAAGATCATTACTATATATACATTAGTATTTTCTATACATAAGGGGGAAGCTTTTTAGAGAGTCCTTTAGAGAGTCTTTTGTTTAGTTTTACTTATTTTAGAAATTTATTTTGTAAATTTCCATTTTAAAAGCTTTGCTGTGCTTCAGAGAAGACAACCATTGTTTTTATTTCCGAGTTTCTTTGTTGCATCTAGTCTTTGAATTTGAACTTAGTATTGAGAAGCAATCTTAGTTAAGCATTTCCTTTAATTTTGTTGTTTTTTTACGTATGTTTTGTATGTTGTTTATTGTTGATTTCAAAGTTATAGGTTTTATTTTCGGCTATGTTTCGGTGAGATCCGAGGGATGATTCTTGTTTGTGATTGAGCCTTGTTGATTCTCTAATGTATTCTTATCATATAGTATGGTTTTTATATGGTAAAAATCACTTTTGAAAGCTAGTGTTTATATGTGCTCTTTGATTTATCGTTGACGGATTTCCGGCATGAGTAATGCTCGAAGTATATGTATACATCTACGTATTTATTATTGTAGAATCAATTTTGAAAACTAGTTGTTAAGCGTTCACCTTTATTTCTCGTGACGGTTCTTTTGGCACGGGTAATACTTGGAAATCATTTATACATATACGTATTTATCAATCTAGATTCTATTACCTATCTCTAAAGCAAAAATCCGATTTTAGTTGAATATTTTCCGTTTGAGTAAATTTGATTATGAGCTTAGATGAGTTATAAATGAGAATCAATAAGCTTGATTACGATGAGATGATTTCCAAAGATTGGCCGATTGTTTTCCATTTGATTTTATTAGATTAGTTGCTACTCTCATAATTTCTCACAAATCCAAGACTTTTCATTTTATTTTTCAACAAATCACCATTCAAATTTCATTCGTTCCCTAAGGAGAGGATCTCAAATTTTTCGAGTTACTACACTGCACACACTTCCTACACTTGGGAAACACATTTATATATTTCAAATGTGCGAGCATATTTTGAGAGGAATAATTGAATCATTTTGAGAGAAAGACAAATTTTGATAAAGACAAAGACGAGGATTACATTTATTTAGCATTTGAGAGTATCCTATTAAACTTTCAGGATAATTGCATAATTTTAACAAATATTTATATAATTTATGTAAATCTTAGGAGACCTTTATGAAATTTAAGCATATCGGCCCCACTACACGGTTATATGCATAGTAACTTGTACAGTGACTTGGATAGTGAAAGATACTTATCAAAAATATATGGTCTCAACTCCATTTACTTTTTTTTTGTCCTTCCTCCGAATTTTCTTGCCAACGACTTTAAATAATTACACTTTACTCCCCCTATTATTCAATTTTTCCTTCTTTTAAAACTTAAATGACATGACACGATTGACACCCCTACCCACCACGAACACCACAATGGAGAAGAATCATACAGCGAAGCACGTCACAGGCCCCCCAATTATGCTAAGCCTAATATGCGAGCAACATCAATTTTAAGGCTGACCCACTAAATTACTACAACATCAATTTTTTAAAAATTATTATATGAAACTTAGAAATTTTATTGTTTTATTTTATAAATTCATAATTCGTAATTATAAACAACTCAAACTAAGATCTATAATTGAAAATTATTTTTAGTACAACACAAAAAAATTATTTTGTGATATTATTATTGGAAATAGTAGATCATTCAAATTTATTTGCCCAAAAGAAAAGACAATGAATCTGGAGAAAGCAGAGTGAAACACCATGAAACATAGTGGAGTGTAGCGTCGCTCTTTAGCCATCAAAATTATCGATTGTCGATTGTTGGGGATCGATTTTTAAGTGATTAACAGAGAATAATGATTTTCAACCGGTATCTACAAATAAGATGTAATCCTATTAAAATTCTTAAAAATTGTGAAATTAGTCATTTCTATGAACATAAGTTATGGAACATAAACATGTTAGGAAAGTTTAAAAGAGAATGCCTTCAAGATTATTATTTAAAATCGTAAGTTCAAATTTTATAAAAGATGTTTGATTTATTATCATTAGGGGGTCAAACTCTATTCACCAAAATTCAAATAAACAATGTGGATTATGTTTATGCTCTTTATATTTCAATTCACTACTTACAAAGATAAATCGAACAAAATACTGTATATACAAATAAAGATATCGGCAAAAATGAAAATAAACATAGAACATCAACTAATTAATCGCGGCTCACAAAAAAAATTGATTTGGTTCCGTTCCCTTGGTGCTTTGTTTATTAAAGCAAGAATCGATATCTATCGAAGGCACGAATTGTTGTCCATTTAAACTCCTTGTACTCAATATATTTTCAGTTTTGCAATGGTCTAAGGTTTTTAATTTTGTTTTGTAAACAAATTAGGACTTTTTTATAACTTTATTTGGGATTAGGGCATATTATGAATGTAAATATTATGTTGTGAAAGAATTCTTCCATTATTTTATAAATATTTTTTGTAAACTTTGGAATGTAGCATTATTTTACTAGTTTTTTATTTTCAAAAAAACCTTGTAATAGTAAGAAATATTACTGTACGGTAGACTATACTTGGGGTTCCTGCAGATATTGGGGGGTGGGGGGGGGGGGGGGGGGGGAGTAGTTCCGTCTCAGGACATGTTTAATTTATCCTAATATCAATATTACAATAAAAATCTGAAGAGTAATTAAAATTAGAGGTGTTAATCGAGACGAACTATTCGGGTTTAGTTAAGATAAAACTCGATTCGAGGTCGACTCGTGTTTTAAACGAGTTGAGCTTGAATAATTTTTTAAACTCGTTTAGAAAAATGAGCCTAAAAAGCTTGGCTCAAGCTCACAAAACTCGGCTTATTTATATGTAAAATAGTCGAGCTATCGGCTCGGGTTCTAAACAAGCAGACTTTGAACAATTTTCTAGACTCATTTAGAAAAATAAACTCGCCAGACTCAGGTTCAAGCTCGCAAAGCTCCGCTCGATTAACACCTCTAATTAAATCTCAAAAAAAAAAAAAAATCAAAATTCGTTAAGCATATATAGCTTCCAAAATTTCTACCACACCAATATGTATTCACAATTTATAAAACATATAATAGTGGTTTTTGTCTACAGATATTTAAACCTTTTCATTCAAGAGCAGAGCCGGGAGTTTTTTTATAGTGAGGACAACTTAAAAGTTATTAATAATTTAAATTATTAATATTATTATCTATTTTACAAAATATTAATTCTTAACACTTATCTATAAGTATGATTTTATCGAAAGAAAGTCAATTGAAAGTGTAATTTATAGATCCCGTGATTTGATAACAAAAAATAAAAAAAATCAATGTATCACAAGTTTATTAAGATTGAACTTAGATAAAGACCAATTTAATTCAACATGAAGAAATTGTTAAAGTTCAATTAAATTGAAATAACTTAATCTTAAATATATGTCAGGTTTGATAAATTTTAAATATTGGATTCTAAGTCTAATTATTTATTTAATTATTTTAAAAAATATAACAGTATCCCTAAAGTTTATACAATTTTTAGTGGGGACAAATTTAAAATAATTTCAAAAGTTTGAGTTGACCTCAAAATTTTTTAAAATCATAGTGGAAGCAACTGCTGCCTCACATATTTTGATCCGACCTGACCCGATTATTCGGATTTCACAAATTTTTGGCCGGCTTATAAAACAAATTATAGTATTTCGCAAATGATAGGGGTAGGAATACGGGGTAGGAATGCGAAATAACTATAAAAATTCTACATTTCTATCTGACCTGTATGTATATTTACATTTTTTTTTAAAAATATTTGTATTAAAACTACGTCGTTTTGCAATTATTTATGTATGGTATTTTAGATTTTTAGAGGACATATTATCAGATTTATTGTATTGATATATTATAAAAATAAATACAAATATTACTTAATTGATTTGTTAAAATAATCCAAAAATTAATAGTTAAAAAAATTATCCAAATTTCGACCTGATTTTTTTGGATGGAATTCGGCCGAAACATTAACCTCCATCGGATAAGATTGACCACTTAGTCTTTGACAACGCATCAACTCAAAAGATATTCTACTGGAAAAAAACCATCTACTACGCCATTGGTAAGTCCAAGAAAATATAATTTAGCAAAGAATGACTTGACTTTTCATGAAGTCTGAATGGTACTAACTGGGACCAAGAAGTCGCTGTTTGAAAACATGTCATATGTGACTTTTGTCTTTATCTTGTGATAAAACACTATCATATTTTGGCAGATTAGCTGGTGAATTTTGTTAGAAGATTTGATCTACGCACTATATGTTTTTTGGTCTTAATATTATATAAGTTATAGGTTGATGGGTCCTCGGTGTTTTACCTTTTTTAGTTCCATTTACTTGAAAATTTCGAATTCAATTTACTTGATAAAGGATCAGTGATTACTCCTTTACAATTTATATATGCTTTAGCCTATCATATTCGGGCAATTGATATAGGATCCAAGCTTGGAATCTGGTTTGAGGGTATGTATGCTAAACAGGTGGTTCTAGGTTTTGCAATTCAACCCTTTTACCAAACCTTCGATGATAATCCCTATTTAATCCAATTTGAGTTTTTCTTTTAATATAAATTTTACAATCATGTTATTTTTCAAAATACACTGGTCATTTAACAGTAAAAAAAATTGAATATGTCAATGAATTGCAAAATTCTTCTATGTGGTAGTGTTGGTGGGCATATACTAGTGGCATTATTTTTTCGGTACAACAGTATGAGGGGATTTTAACATTTTCAAAATGAATAAATTGGTTTACTATAGAAAAATTCACCTATTAGATGTGAGGGTATAATGGTAAATTTGGTATACATATTTTTCCTTTCTATCCAATTTTTAATCCAATACCAAACAAGTGAAAATGTATCCCTTCAATTTTTCATCCATCATACCAAACATAAATGAGGGAAAGTATATTACTTCCCTCAAGGGATGGAAAATTCTTTCTATCCATTTTTTTATCCTTCCAATTTTTCATCCCTCCTACCAAACAAACTATTAGTCTGTGAATTTTTAAAATCATTTCAATTTATCAATTTAGTCTATTTTAGATGTTAAATAACGTTTTTTTTTTCTTCATACGAGAATGGTGCACTACTTTACGGGTAGAATCGGAATTTGAAGTCTTAATTATTCAATAATCGTTTATTCTCAATTCCGAATTCATCCAAACTAAAAAGTTTTGTTTTGTTTTTTTGGTCAGATGTGAATACTTGTTAGATCGTTCAAATTTTATTTAGTGAAAATTATCGAAAACTACAAAATTTCGTATCTTTTTATTTACTTATTATGTCTCAGACATGAATACATGATTTTATGTGGCAAAAAAATCATTTGTTCTAAGGCTTGAAATAGATGAAAGAGATCTATTCAAAGGATTGTAAAAATTCAAAGACTAAATTGAAATAATATAACAATTAGAGGTATTCTAAAGCCGTTATCGTAGTTTAAGGGCTGTTTATGACATTCATGACTATTCTTCCATTCAGGATAGAGAGTTTGAAGATTGGAAGAAGGTACGTGCCTGACGCGTCAATTTCTCTCTCTCTCTCTCTCTATATATATATATAATAAAACAGAAGAGATTTTTTCAGCTCTCTCTTTCACCTACTTGCTCTACATTCACACTCTTTCTTTGAATGTCTCTATAACCCACTGCTGCCCACTTGTTCTGAATTTTTCATAGACGATGACCCACGAAAATGAATGCATAAAAAATATATCTTCTAGACCAAAAAGGCTTAATCCAATCATAATCAATTTCTCTCTCATATTAAATTTGCTAATTATGCCTTGAATCGTTCTTATCTCCAATAGTAGATGTCAACTATCAAAGCCCAATCAAGACTTGACCCTGAACCTAGACCTGACCCTGGACCCGAACCCCCACCCCGAACTCGGACCTAAACCTGACTCAAGTGCATTTTGGTGTAGTAGTGTGGTAGTGTGTGTTTTGGTGTATGTGTATGTCTGTACGTATGTGTATTTTGGTGTATAAATGTGTGTATGTATTTTGGTATATTAGCATGTGTGTATGTGTTAGTGTGTGTTTGTGTATGTTTTGTGTATTAGTGTGTGTTTGTGTATGTTTTTGTGTGTTTGTGTATTTGTTTTGGTGTATTAGTGTGTGTGTGTGTGTGCGCGCTTTGGTAGGGGTGGAGCTAGAAAAATATTTTAGGGTGGGCACATTAATAAATTTTAAATTTTTTTATCAATGTTATAGACTTAATTCAATGTAACTGTTATTTTAGTTGTAAATTTCAATGTTAGACGAAGTTTACTTTCAATCAAAGAGGTGCATTGAATTATGTCATCAAATTAGATCTAAATAGTATTTTTAATTTTTTTTTCAATTGACCATAGAAGTTCATAAATTCATATTTATTATAATTATGCGTAAAAATTCCTTAAACATAAAAGGTTTAAAAACGATTTGCATGAAATGAACAAACAAAAAGTAAAAGTAAATTAATTAAAACTTCGTATGAGACTAATTATTATCATTTTACAATTGAATCTGATTATTGTTTATCATTTAAAATAATTACAAATCAATGATATCAATAAATTCTTTTTTTTTCTATATACAAAATGGTACAGTCTTTTATTTATTATCCTGTAATTTATTACATAATGACACTCATTTCTATACAATAACAAAATAATCCTATAATTTAGAAAAATGATTGCGATATGTCTAATAATTATTCGGACATGTCTGTGTCTAAAAATTTAAGAATAATAGTAATTGCATCTAATTTGAAATTTAATTTTATATCTTGACCAAAAAAAAATTCAAAATTTAATTGGTAGGAACCCAATAGTTTGTGACCATTATATAGATAATAGACGTTATTAAATGTAGGGGCTCACTATTAGATTTAATATCATAATGTATTAGTTCCTGATAAGGACAGAATTTTGGGCATGGGCCGCCATAATTCAAGAGCCCAATGAGTCCAAGAGACCCTTTTGCGTAAATGGCCCAAATGAAGTGCCCATAGCTGCCCATGCTGAAAGTAGAAAGGGCCGAAACCAGGGGGCCAAGCCCAACGTCACCAGAAGGCTCGCAACTCAACCTGAACCCAATCCAGTCTAGCCAATGAACATCCCAGGATAGGGAGGTCCAGCTTGACACGAACCCTAGAACATTCCGCTATGCTTTTCCTAGAGATAAAGGAACCAGCTCTGACATCTGCGACATTCACATACTCGCTGGAGGATTGGTGCGTATAACCATTCGGGGATCGTGGAAACAGGGGCGCCGGATGGCAGAGGTTGTCGCCGGATAGTGACAGAAGGGCCCATGGAATCAGGAAGATGGAAGAAGGAGCCACGGAAACCCTAGCAAAAATGGCAGTATAAATAAGACACTGTTACCTAGCAGAAAACTCTCTTCTCCCCCAACAGACCCACTCCCTGTAAGAACCAGTAAGAATAACAAACCCATTCCCTGTAAGAACCCAGTACTTGCTTCTCCATTGTATTGACTAAGGATTGGAAAATATATGATCTCAAGGAGCAAGATACTCTGTTTCAGTGGGCGTAGTCTTAGTCTTTCGGCTAAGGTGAACCACTTACATTGTGCGCTCTTTCATTCCTCATAGATTAACCTCAAAATCACCATAATCCACTAATCACCCCTAGAATATCATTGGCTGGGCTTGAGCAGTTATTTCCGAGCATCATCAGTTCCAATAACATTATTTAAAAATTAATTATTATTTAAGTAGCCGTCTATATTAATCGATATCACAATAACACAATAATAAGATGGACACAATTAAATATGTCTAAATTTTATTTTAAAAAGTATATATCTACTGTAAAAAAAAAATTGAGGGTGGACACAATTAAATATATCTAAATTTTATTTTAAAAAATATATATCTAATGTCAAAAAAAACAATTTGAGGGGGGGGAGGCACCCTAGTCCAAGGGTGGCTCCGCCCCTGTGCTTTGGTGTGTATTGTATTTGTTATATTGGTATGTGTCTATACTAAGATTTTTAATTATTTCAAAGGGTTAATGTGTTTAACTCAATCCGTTATGACCCTACTTATTATAATCTATTTATGAAACGGGTTGAAAATTGATTGGATTTGTTTTACACCAATCCAATTTGAATCAAACCATAACCAACCCAACCAACCCATTTGCCACCTCTAACTCATGGTTTAAAGTTTCGTTTCGGAGATATGTTTCGGTGACTCCAAAAATAGAAACGTTTCGGAAACGTTTCGGAAACGCAAGGAAACGATGTATTTTAGTAGAAACGAATGGAAACTTATGAATGAAATTGGTTTTATGTCAATCAAGTTCTCATTTTGGTTTTTTATCAATCCAATAAAGCAAGAAACAATAGAAAACATATAATTTACAAGAAATTTTTGTGGTTAGGATAATTGAATGTTATTAAACTTGAAGCAAAATGATTCACAACTACAATATTTAACTGAGTGATATTGAATTGTCATTCACACAAAAATCTGTAGTTTCATTCATAAAATTACAAATAATAATAATAATAATGCAAAAACATGGATCATATATGAGCCCTATTTAAATCTCATGCTTACTAAAGTAGTCATTCATCATTTGGCATTGATAAAAAATTCCAGCAATAATAGTAACATCACAAAATCAAAGCAATTAAAAGATGAATTCTAAAGTTTTAGAAAATAATAATCAACTACGACTAAAGTACTTTATTTTATCTAAATTATAAGCCTTGTTAAATTCCCCGATTTCGCATATCATTATTATGACCCATGGAGCGACGACTACCATGATCCTGATCTTGGGTGGCATGATCAAAATATTGCTCTTCAGTGAAATATACACCAGCTGGACTCTCTCCAATGTGATGTTGCTGCGAAGAACTAACAGAATTATTATTTATTGGTTCACTAGTGAAACTGTCATCTTTACCACCAACATCCTCATTGTTAATATTCTCATTGCTACCAATACCACCAACATGGATACTATTATCACGCCCACCTTCTTCATCAACACCACCATTATTGTTAACTTCATCAATGCTTGAATGATGCAATGATGGTCCTCTCATTAATATCTCAAAATCATCGTCATCATCCAAGATAATGCTCGCGCCACTACCTCTTATGTTCCTTTCTCTTGCCTCATTTGAACTTATACCACTTGTACGAGGTCCACTCAATCTTTCGACCCAAGTAGCCAAAAAAGAATTTGGCCTAGCATGTTGTTCTTCATCGTCAAATTCATCTAAGAGTGCATCTCCTGGATCATCTAACCATTCCGTGAGCAAATCATCCTCTTCAAACAAATGAGCCAAATCTATTGGTTTAAAATCAAGGTCTACTTTCCTTTTGTCTTTCATGAGATGTCGCAATCTCAACCTCATGTTATAATGTGCATAGACCAACCTCTCCAACTTTTGATAGTTAAGGCGATTGCGAACTTTAGTATGGATAAGAGCAAATGTACTCCAATTTCTTTCGCAACCACTTGACGAAGCTGTTTGTGATAAAACTCTAATAGCAATTCGTCTTAAATTTGGGGCATCGGTGCCATACATGAACCACCAATCAGCTACAAAATAGAAGAAACAATTTGTAAGTTCAAAAAAGACTTCGTTATATTAAGTATATACGAAATTAAGGATTTCTAAACAATAAATGTCTAAATATTTTTAATTACCTGGTTCAGTTGTCGACCTTCCTCTAATAGCTGCTGCATCACCAAACCCATACATAGCATCTCGAAATGTTTTTGCCTACATGGTAGATCTTTTAGATATTCCTAGTAGGAGATTTTTTTGGTTGTAGTAAAGCATTGTAAAGAAAACTGGTATGTACCTCTGCAAGTGCCATGGTAGCCCGATCACCATCTGGTTCAAGCTTTTGCACAACTCTTCTCAAAGCATCTACCAATTCCTCTTTGTAAGCAAGTTCTTGATCATAGTGGTATGTAGGATTTAAATAGTATGCTGGTAAAATCATAGATGATGTTTTCAATAAGTAACGCTTTAAAAAAATAAAGATGGATACAAAGATAAAAAGGAAGTTACTGCCATATGGAGTGTATGTGTTACTGTGCACGTGACTGGTACTGTTCACAGTACTGTTCATGCTACTGTTTACAGTACTGTTCATGCTACTGTTCACGGTACTGTTCAAAGTACTAATTAGCTAGTTTAGATTTAAGACAGTGATTGAAAAAAGCAGTGATTAATAAAATTGTATTAATAGTTACCTGTTATATGTATGTCTTGTATCATCTGTCTTTTCCATCGATCATCAATTATATTGCAATACTTTTTAGCTGCCCTAGGAAGAGCTGCTTCAATAGCCAACTTGCTTCTCCTCATCCCTTCAAATACATAACCCATAGTAGCTTGCTTCTCTCCATCCACCATTTTAAGCACCTTTGAAATAGGTGCATGTAACTTACACACCATATGTGCTTTATCCCAGAATGAATTACTTAATACAACTTCTTGCAATACTTTACCAACTGGATCCCTACTTGCTGCATTATTTGCCCACTCTTCAGATGTAAACATTCTTTGTAAAGATAGCTTTTGGTCAAGAATACTTTGAATCGCAATAAAGTTTGTTGCAAAACGGGTCGCACCTGGACGTAGAAGCTCTCTTCCTTTGGTGTATTTTCGCATGATATCAAGCACCCTATTATGGTTGTAGATAAAATTTGATATTTTTTTTGCTTGATCAATCACACTCTTCACTAACTGTCCATCGGCAAAATCTTCTAGTATCAAGTCAATGCAATGGGCAGCACAAGGGGTCCAATACAAATGCTTCCTCTTTCTCATCAATAACGCACCAGCCTTTTTATATGCAGACCCATTATCAGTAATCACTTGCACAACATATTTTTCACCGATTTCTTCCACAACATCATCCATTAACTCATAAATATAGTTGGCATCCTTATACTGACTAGAAGCATTCACGGACTTATGAAACACAATTTTTCCATCACAGTAAACTAAGAAATTTATAATTGATAATTTCGTCGTTGATGTCCACCCATCACACATAACAGTGACACCATATGTTTCCCACTTTTTCTTAAAATTTTCAACATACTCCTTTATTTCATCAATTTCTATCCAAAATAGGCCCAGTGATCTCGTAAGGACTTGGACCTTTAAACCCCACTCCTGCTTTCGCAATCTCATCTATCATAGTTTGAAAATATATATTTCCAGCTGCATTAGGGGGAATATGACTATAAATAAACCACTTACCTATGGCATGCTTTGCAGATTTCATAAATTTATTGGAACCAAGCATGTTCGGTAACCTCTGTTGTATGCAATCACGGTTCCTGTAAATGGAAGCATCCATGTCTTCTATGTTTAAACCCTTTGATCTCTTTCTAAATGTTTCTGCCATTCCCTTCATTTTATCTGAACGAGAGAGAAAAGCTCCTTTTGATGTGTCACCACCTTCATACCGTGCTCTGCCTTGTTCAAATTCATGTAGATCGTGCATAGATCTCTGCTTGGCAATATGTAACTGCCTCCTCTCTAAAGGGGTCATCTCCTGGTCTAAGTCAACATACTCATCACAATCAAAACTATCTACATCAATTCCATGTCGTTTTCGTGTGGATTCCATCAAAGTCTCCCTAAGAGCAGCTCTCTCTATAGTTATTTCTTCATTCTCTGTCTTTTGACTATCAAGGTGCTCCCTCATTGCCCTTGACACCTCCACTGGACATTTTTCACATTTTTCAACATTTGAAAAACCACCAGCTATGTGTTGTTTTAAGCGTGATACCCCAGAACCTTTCATCTCTTTTTCGCAGTATTTGCATCTTGTCCACATACGATTGTTGTCGATCATTTCGCCATGATCCCACCCAATATCACGTTTTCTTCGTTTTGTCTCCTTTGGCGGCATATCTATAAAAAAATGATAAAAAAAAAAAATCAATGTGATTGACTTCCATTTCAAAAAAAACTAAACAAATGTGCAGAAATCATAAAACTTCATTTCCTAGGAAGAGTAGGTATTAAAAATTAATAAAAAAACAAAGAGATACCATACAAAAATACAAAGCAAACGGCTGCATATACAAGCAAAAAGTGCTGCATACAGAGCAAAAAAACACAGGTGCATATACAAGCAATGAAAGACATACGGCAAGAGAAATCAACAATAAGTGATGCTATTTGGAAAATAGAAACTAATCTGGCAACAAAGAAATAAATTTGAGAACTCAAGCATGAGAATAAAAAAATAAGTTTAATCATCCATTACATTAACTCAAGAAAACAACAAAAAACAGAAGGAAAAAAAAAAAGTCACCCAAACAATCATAAACTGTTCTATTGATCGCAGGTTTGACAGGAGGAAGGTTATCACAAGCATAGCCTGAGTAACCTGTTTTTTTTCCATGGTATATGATGCCTACTAGACTACTAGTTTTACTCAGAAATCCTCATGTCTAGACTACCATTACTTCAGATATATAGTTCTAAGGGAAAAACACATATTAAAAAAGATTTCACATAATTCCAAATTCACATCAGTATAAATGAAACAAAGCATCATATAAAATCATGCCATTATCATCGTCAAACACTTGAAATGAATTTCGTACTGAATAAACTGCTCCCAGGACAAAAAATTAGACATCTATGAGGTAGAAACTAAAAGAATAAACTCAAACTATTGAAAAACAGAGCATCTCCCACAGAATTGTTGGCAAGACAAGAATACATTGGTAGACAAAAAACAGAGCATGAAACCAATCCATCAAGCTTGGTCAATAAATTCTAACAAGGACCAATTTTGCCCCTTAACTCCACTGATATGCAAGATAATTGACCAAGTAAGACAAGAGAACAAACACAAAGAACAAACCAAAACAGCCCAACACCAACAATTCACCCACCTGCAACCATTACGGTCACCACAAAACAAAGCAAAACATCCCAGCACCAACACCAACACAGCAGCAACAAACATCAAGCAAACAACCCCAAACAGCAAGTAGACCAAAAAATAGCGTACATAAATGAGGATGAAACAGCCAACACAAATACCTTTATATGCCGTCGCCCGTCAACGAAATAGACTCTTGCTGGCTCTTCTTGTTGTTCAATATGCTCCACTCCTTTCATTTAAATTGGTTTAATCCTCACAACCCAGCAAAATAAGTTGAAATCCCTAATTTGCAGTTGAGATCTGAGTTGAAATCTCTAATTTTCAGCTGAGATCTAAGTTGAAATCCCTAATTTTCAGCTGAGATTATATCCCCAACTTCACCAGAGTTATTGGCCGATTGGGTCTCTCGATTTTGTCGTTCCAGACTTCCAGTCGAACTCGAAAATGAACTCCCTGTCTTTTTTTTTTTTTTTAAGTTTTCGCAAAGTAAAGGAAAAGGTCTGCGTCTCGAACGTTTCGTGCGAAAACATAGAAACGTTTCGAGTTTCGTCGAAAAATAATACGTATAGAAATTCTTTTAAAGTTTCGTTTCTGATTTTATAAAAAACGAAACGTTTCGTACGAAAAGAAACGAAATTTAAAACCATGCTAACTTATTCATCAGACAACGAGATACAAGGTTAATTTCTCCACTTATGGGTTAAGGTTGCTTCCTCCTCTAGTACGAATCAAGATGGCTCCTCTCAACCTTGTGATTCCTTTAGCATAATAGTCAAAAGTTTTTCACTCCTTTTAGTCAAGAACGTGCTTATGAAGGATTTCAAAATGATACTCATCCCTTCCCTTCCCCTTGATGGTAGGAATAAGATAAAGGAGCATGATTTTTTGTACTTTAACCGAGTAAGGCGCAAGTAAGGTGCAAATTCACCTCTTTATTTGAATTGCTGACAATTTGGGCAAGCCTGCATGACTAGAATTCTGAAAGAATGAAAGTCTAGCTTTTCTTATTCTATTGGAGGTATTTTCTTGGCATAAATACCTTCACTTTGAGTTGCCCCCTCGTTTTACCCATAGAGAGAGTTAGAGTTGCGCCAGATAGTAGGATCAATCATGTTCAGTTTCATTGAGAAACGATGTGTCCCAGGTTTTAAAAAATTTGATTACAGGCTTTCAATGCGAAAGATTCAAAAAAAAGTAGCAAGACCGTTGAGCGCCGCACGCTTCATTAATTGCAAAACTCATGTTTGTCTCTAAGGTTAATTAAATAAATAAACCACATAAACCAATATTGACTCCAGCAAAATCCTTCCATTTGATTTGTAATTAGGAAGATTAACAAACTTTTAGTTGAAAAATGAATGCCAGTTGCAATTTCAGCTTTGCACAATGAAATTATTCATTTCAAGGGAAACAAAAAGGGAAAAAGAAAGAAACTTATACAAGTAGAGGTGTCAAAGGTGCCATGTTGGCCCATTAACATTTGTGCTTAATCGTGCTTCGATGTCATGTTGTGCCTTGTGTGTTCGGACCTAGGCATAGCCCAATTTGTGCTCGTGCCATAACATGTCTTGTGCTTTGGTCATGTCGTGCTCATGCCTGTTTCATGTCTATATATCAATTCTCAACTAATCACTGTGAATAATTTTTTTACAAATTTTTTGGCAAACCTCGAGTGGTGTAAGAAAATTTTATTAATATAAAATAAAACTTACACCTAGGGGGGACCGTAATGAGCCTTTTCCCAAAGTTAGAGAACTAAATAGATTAAAAATAAAATAAAAACAATGCAATGCATGAGATACAATGTGAAATAAAAATACACAATAGGTATAAAAAATAAAACAAATAGATTAAATTTGTTCACTACTCATTTGATTCATTACTTATATATTAGTTTACAAAGTCTTCAGCCATGTCATCTTTCCAACTCTAACCTTTAAGTGTTGCATCCTCCTAATCCTTCATACACATAAGACATTCCAAGATTTCTAGAGTTAATATGCTCCTCCTCTCGTCCAATACCTATTACCTGCACTAAAAGCAGACTCCGAGGACACTCAAGGGATAAGTATATGAAGTGCCATGGTAGAAAGGATTGGAAAGTTCCTTTCATGTAATTTCCACCATCCCAAAGTATCAAAATTGTTTATTTACTCTTGGGTAAGAAAATCTGTCAAATCAGGCTCTAAATACTTATAGAGTTCAGTGCGTAAATAACTTACATTGGATCTTTGTTTTTCAATCTTGGCAAGTATAGACCAAGATGGGTCACTACTACTCGTTGGAAATAATAAAAATGTAGTTCTTATATTGTTTGTATATTTAAATTGATATGAATTGTACACAAAATTTAATGAAGTATTAATATAGTCTAAAGCAATATGAAGTGGATATGTTTAAATTTTGAGAAATTCCATTTAGTAGCACCTCCACACTAACTAATTTTATTCTAGGATCTATTACCGCACCTAAACAAAAAATAAGTGGTATGTACTCCTAATATTTTTAAATTTTTTCTTCCATTATGGAACAAATGTATACAAAAACTAAGTGCCCATGCCCATTTCTGGGGCGTGCTCGTGCCTGTGCGGTGCCAGCACAATTGGGCTCAAATCAAAGGCCTAGACCAACCCAATTTACACCTCTAATATAACCAAACAAATGTTGTCAGCACCAAACTCTTTCCCTTTTATGTTATTGTTAAGAAGATCAACAGTAAGAATGGACTTTATTAATTGGAAAGCAATTCTAGTGTGATTCACATTAAACAAAAAATCATTACTAAGAAAATAATGATACAAGAAAACAATGCCATTATTTGGATCTTTTTTTGGTCAGAAAATCAAAATTTGCATTAATAGTAAACTTTGAAATAAAATCTACAAGACTTAGCCAACACCAGCCCTTTCCTCCTCTCCAAGAACACTCCTCTGACATGATGGGAGGTGAGTCACCCAATGAGGGGAAAGGTTACCTTTTCTATCCAAACATTCTAGTGTATGAGTCACCTTGTTTTGGTTTCTCTTGATTATCTGGAACTTGAACCTGATCTGGGGAATCTGTTATCCCTAATACCATATATCTTGTGGAACTGGTGCAATACCCTTAATTGTAGCTTCGGCTCCCTTGCATGTTGAATCCATGAGAGCCTTTGAATATGATACTATGATTACTTTTTGGAGCTGAAGTTCTAATGTCATTTTGCAAGCTCTCCTAACTGCATAAGCCTCAGGAACTAATGTAGAAGAAAAATCAAAAGATCTGGCATCCCTATTTATAAAAACCCCGTCCTCATTTCTAACAACTCCATACTCTCCTGTCCTAAACTTCTACAAGAAAGCCCCATCACAGTTGATTTTCATCCACTCTTTACGTGGAGTCAGCCATACAGATTCCTACTCTCTTTAATTTTTCTTTTATGCTGACGTTATCTTTACAAGTAAGGACCTCTTCTGCTGCTAGAATAGCTCTATGGATCATTGTATTGCATTGAGGTACATGATAATTATACACCCATTCATTTCTTGCCTTCTAGGTAAACCAACACAAATAAGTGAGAATAGGTTGGTTTTCTTCCACTTCTAATTGAGCCATAATCCAATCCTCCATTCTGCTTAGTCCATACCTGTTAACTATGATATCCAGAGGGGAGACCTTCCACATCTTCTTAACCCATGGACACAGTACAAATAAATGTTCAATTGTTTCGTCCTCTTTTCCACAGATGGGGCAAGTAGAAGTTTTAGCCAATTTCCTCCTCCATAACTTCCACCTAGTAGCTAAAGCTCAATGTAAAAGTTTCCACATGAAGTTCTAAATTTGAGGTGGGACTTTAATCTTCCATATGCTCTTCTATATGCCTTCAGGTATTTGGTTGGATGAGGAAGCACCAGTTCTTGTTTAATCTGGTAATGGTATCCACTCCTCACAGGATACATTCCTGTGTTAGTATGCCTCCATCTAGTCTTGTCTTCTTGGTGAGTCTCATTGAGAACTATACTCACTATTTCCTTAGCAGCATCAGGAGGAAATATCTCATTAATTAGTTGTCTATTCCATATCCTTCCAGGCCATTAAATTAGTTCATGAACTCTTTGCACACTACTCTGTTGAGAGTTAAGAACCATATCAAATCCAGGTATCCAAGAGTCTTCCCAACACCTTACTTGGTTTCCATCTCATATTTGCCAATTGTTTCCAGACATGATAAGATCTCTTCCATCTACCACACCTCTCCATACCCAGAAACTAGTGGGTTTGACTGTTGCTTTCCAAAATGATGTTCCAGGAAAATATTTGGCCTTAAGTAATGTTGGATAATAGGCTAGTTTATTAGGGTTTCTTTTCACTTTTTTACCCTTGTTATGACTTTTATATTTTTTCTACACCACAAGGATGTTTAGGTCCTTTTGTACTATTATTTGACTATATATAAGGGGCTACTCTTAGTTTGAGTATCCATTTTCACTCACATCTATCTCAAGTTGGTATTAGAGCCACCCTAACCCTAACCCTAGCCCCTCCTCCACGTTGCAGCCACCAGCCACCACACTGCCACCAGCAGCGACCTTCAGCCACAGCAACATACTGCCACACCCAACAACAAACTAGTGACAACCTTACTCCATCGAACCAACATTAAATCAACAACATCACCGACTGCCTCAACTCCACAAACCACACCGACTATCTGACCATATACCACACCGACAAACCTCACTGACAAATCAACGACTTCACTCCATACCATACCCACCGACCAGCATACTCCATTAAACTAGCCAAAAACCAACTGACCCACTGCACCGACTCCATAAAGCACCGACTGACTACACAGCAAACCCA
This sequence comes from Ilex aquifolium, assembly GCA_951799425.1. NCBI lineage: Eukaryota > Viridiplantae > Streptophyta > Magnoliopsida > Aquifoliales > Aquifoliaceae > Ilex > Ilex aquifolium. Next base: position 32,420,690 of record OX637395.1, on the reverse strand, counting down.
GCAACCTACCCAATCCACCAAAACATCAAACCAATAACTCCACCGACTGGCTGCCTCCATAAAGCAGTCGACTGACTGTCACGTGTATTATCAAACTGACATACTGCCCCTCAATCCCACCAATTCCTCACGAATCAAATAAGACCATCGAACCCACCCAGCCACAACCTAGCCTATTGCCCAACCAAATCAGCTCTACTGCCCTAGCAGCAGCGATACCAGCCCCCGCATTCGTGCTTCGCGCTCTTCATAAGTGTCGCCATCTCTTTTGCACCACTGAATTATTTTTCCTAGAGTTGCAGCACCTAGGACCTTTTAAGAGGGATTGAATCCTCTTCTCCGTTGATCTGCTCTTGATGCAGTAGATCATTTATTTATATTTATTGGATTTTTGGGCACCGTGACCTAATTATTTTGGAGTTTTCTGGACCTTCTTTATCTGTCGCTACTGTTTGACTGGAGGTATATTGTTCCCCCTTATTTTATCCCTCTATTTATCTTAGGGTTATTTTTCCTGTCACGAGTGCCCTAGTATTGTTGTTGATATGGCTACTACTGAGAGACTTGAGACCCCTACTGTTGACGTCTCTACCGTTGAGACCTCTATTGGTACTTTCACTTTTATGTTTGACCAGTATACAGTACTTACTGGCACAGTTGCATTACCAGCACTGCCGGGCATGATCTCTCAGAAAGTTACGACACAGTTGTTAAATGGCTGTAACTTCGCTGAGTGGTCTCGCTCATTCCAGCTTTTCTTAGGCTGTGTAGAGAAGCTTGGTTGGTTAACGAGATCTCACCCAAAGCTGCCGACCCTGGATATTCTGTGTGGTTCTCTAAGAACTGCGCCATTCTTGGATGGTTATTTGGCTCGATGGAGCCATCTGTTTACAGGATTCACCAGTTTCATAGCTCTGTTTCGAAGATATGGAGCACATTATCAGAGATGTATTCCTAGTCAGGATAGGGAGTTCGTGTTTATGAGCTTTCTCAGGAGCTCTCATATGCTCGACAGGGAGATATGAACGTGCAGGATTATTATGGCTATTTGACCCAGCGCTGGCTTGAGTATATGACTCTACGTCCTCTTACTGCTATTCTGAAGATAGAGCCCGAGGGAGCAGCATTTTTGCATACTCGAGAGTAGGAAGATAGGATTCACAAGTTCCTTATAGGGCTTCATGATGAGTTTGAGGGACCTTGTTCCCAGATCTTGTCGATGTTGAGGCTTCCGTCTCTTTATGAGGTGTATGCGATGATTGAGCAGCATGAGTGTCGGGTCCGTATTGCATCACTTTCAGTTGCGGCCATGACTCCTCATGCTGACCAAATGACCCTTACAGCTTCTGTAGGGTCCCTTTCAGGATCCTCAGTCAGGGGTGGACAACGCTCGAACCAGAGCTGTCAGGGTGCCCCAGATCAGCGCAAACAGGGGGATTCTCGTCAGTGTGATTATTGTGGCCGACCAGGACATCTCAGGGCTACTTACTAGAAGCTTCATCCGGAGCTTAAGCCCCCTCCGGAGCTTAAGCCCCTTCCTCGCGGCCGTACTACTGCTATTACTGAGATACCACCACCTATTACCGCTACTCCTGCTACTGCTACTCCTTAACTGAGTGATATGGATGTTATCACTTCCCGATTGGATATACTTATGTCCGCTCTGAGTTCTCAGAGTCTGACTACTGCTGCTGCCATCACTACAGGTATACCTCGTGCATTTCATGCTTGTGCCAGTCCGTTTCCCCTTTGGATGCTGGACTCGGGTGCGAATGGTCACATGACAGGTAAGACCCATAACTTCACTACTTTTGACGAGTAGTTACATACACAGGTTTAGCTAGTAGATGAGACTCATGCCCCTATTGTTAGTAGGGGTACAGTCTGTTTCCCAGATAACTTTACATTACGTTCGGTGTTTTATGCACCAAAGCTGGCCATGAATCTATTATCAGTATATCAGTTAGCCAGAAATTTTCACTGTGCGGTTATTTTCTTATCTGATTCGTGTTATTTGCAGGACCTGAGTACCATGAGGATTATTATTAGGGGACATGAGAGAGATAGACTGTATTATCTAGGCGATCCACCTCCAGTTTCACCAGTTCCTTCACCTCCATCATTTGCACCTGCTTTGTCTTTATCTGTTCTTAGCTTGCATGCTAGTATTTCTACCTAGTACTTGTCGTTATGATTTTTCGTCACAAACTATTCAGGTGTGGCATGACTGTTTTGGACATACAAATTTTAAATATTTATGTATGTTGTTTTCTACTTTGAGCAATGCTTGTGTTAGTGGTAAACTTGACTGTGTTATATGTTCCCTATCAAAACATGTTCGGGCCAGTTATATTCCTCGCATGCACCAGTCACCCAAACTATTTGACCAAATATACTTTGATATTTGGGGACCCTCTCCTGTTACTCCTCTCCAGGTGCTCGATATTATGTGACATTTATAGATGACCATACCCGTTGTACTTGGGTCTACCTTTTGCATAGAAAGTCTGATGTATTCCCTATCATCACTCAGTTTCTCTAGATGATTAAGACATAATTCGACGTTATTGTTCGTGCTCTTCGTTCGGATAATGCCAAAGAATATGTGTCTGATGCCTTAGTGTCTCACCTTTCTTCTCAGGGTGTCCTTTAGCAGCTCACTTGTCCATATACTCCTGAACAAAATAGAGTTGCTGAAAGAAAAAATAAGAGTATGGTAGGGATGGTATGTTTATGCTTAGAGGTATGGGAGTACCAAAATCTTATTGGCATTTTGCTGTTTTGACTTCTACCTTTTTGTGTAATCGTACACCGAGTCGTGTTCTTCAGCATAGGGCTCTCTTACAGGTCTTATTCCTTGAGCGGACACTTTTTTCGGTCCCCCCTCGTGTTTTTGGTTGCACATGTTTTGTTTAGGATCGTTCTCCTATTCGCCATAAGCTTGATGATAAAGCGATTCGTTGTATCTTTGTGAACTATTGTCATCAGTCTAAGGGATATTGGTGTTATGATCCTGTTAGGCGACGTATGTATCACAATCTAGATGTTACCTTTCTTGAGCATAATCCTTATTTTTCTTTCAATCCTGTGTCTGCCTCTCTAGTTGATGATACTCCATTTGATTTTCCGTTACCACAAGAATTAGAGCCATTGGTCACTATCACTACTCCAGACCCACTCATCCTTGTCAGTACAGAGTCACTAGTCTCTCTTCCTTTGTAGGTTTATGTTCGTCGTCCTCGCTCTCATCCCCCTGCTGATGTCCCCTCTACCTCAGGTGATGCAGGTAATACTTCTCAGTTCGTTGAGAATATTAATGCACCTGTTGTTAGTACTGATAAGATTGCAGGTACTGCCCCAGTTACTTTACCTGATGAGACATTGTCAATGGAGGATGATTTAGGGCGTCGTTATCCACGGCGTGATCATCGTCCAGTTGTTCGTTATGGTTGGACCGCCAGGACTTTATATCCGATCTCTGCTTATGTTTCTTGTGATGATCTGTCTCTTACATTTCGAGCTTATAGTATGGCCTTATCAGATACACCGGTTCCTCGCTCTGTTTCAGAGGCTATGCGGGAGCCCCAGTGGGTTCTTGCCATGCAGACGGAGATGGACGCTCTTCAGTGTAATCATACGTGGGATCTTGTTTCTTTACCTTCAGGGGTGAAGCCTGTTGGCTGTCGTTGGGTTTACACCTTGAAGTTTCTTGCGGATGGTACTATTGATCCTCACAAGGCTAGACTTATGGTGAAGTGCTTTACTCAGGTACCAGGTCGTGATTTTGGTGCTACCTTTGCCTCCTTGGCAAAATTGACTACTGTTCGATTGATTATTTCTCTGGCTGCGGAGTACTCTTGACCTCTTCATCAGTTGGATGTGAAGAATGCATTTCTTTACGGTGATCTGGATGAGATTATTTATATGGATGCACCACCGGGCTTTCGTGGTGAGGGGGAGTATGCTGGAAAGGTATGTCGACTACGTAAGTCTTTTTATGGATTGAAACAGTCACCACGAGCTTGGTTCTCTCACTTTAGTGGTGTAGTTGTACGTTTAGGGTTCACCTGATGTCATTCTAATCATACCTGCTTCATTCGACAGAATACTTCTAGACAGTGTGTCATCCTTTTGGTATATGTTGATGATATTATTATTACTGGAGATGATGTTTCTGGGACTGTGCAGGTCAAGGTAGACCTTAGGAAGGCCTTCGATGTGAAGGACCTTGGATTTCTGCGATACTTTCTTGGGATTGAGGTTGCCCGTAGCAGCAGGGGTATTGTTCTTTCTCAGAGAAAGTATGTTCTGGATCTTCTCTCAGACACTGGGATGTTGGGGTGCAAACCAGCATCATCACCCATGATTCTAAACCTAAAGCTTACTGCTGAAGGTGAGGGGTTGAAAGATCCGACTGTCTATCAGAGGTTGGTAGGTAGACTTATCTACCTAGCCAACACTAGGCCAGACATTTCATTCGCTGCCAACCGAGTTAGTCAGTTTATGCATAGATCATGGCAGCCTCATCTTGATGCATTTTATCATATTCTTCGGTACCTCAAGTCTTGTCTTGAACTTGGGTTGTTCTATGCATCAGGATCTCAGACTGATTCTATAGCCTGTTATTCAGATTCAGATTATGGGGGAGCGTGTGACGGTCAATCCACTATGGGTTTATTTGCTTTTCGAGGGACTCATCTTATCTCTTGGTAGAGCAAGAAGCAGTCAGTTGTCTCTCGCTCCTCAGCAGAGGTAGAGTATCGGGCACTGACACTTGGCACATGTGAGATTATCTGGCTACAATCGATTCTTGGCGAGTTGGAATTTCCAGTGACTTCTTCATCTACATTATATTGTGATAATCGATTTGTTATTCAGCTCACTTCTGACTCTGTATTACACGAGAGGACAAAGCATATAAAGATTGATGTTCACTTTCTTCGGGAGAAGGTTAGTAGTGGTATTGTCACTCCATCGTTTGTGGGGTCCAGTGATCAGGTTGCAGATGTTTTCACCAAACCTGTCACTCTATCCATTCTCCAGGACTTCGTTGTCAAGCTTGGCTTAGTTGCCATTTTTGCATCTAGCTTGAGGGGGAGTGTTGGAGAATAGACTAGTTTATTAGGGTTTCTTTTCACTTTTTTACCCTTGTTATGACTTTTATATTTTGCCTACACCACAAGGATGTTTAGGTCATTTTGTACTATTATTTGGCTATATATATGGGGCTCTACTCTTAGTTTGAGTATCTTTTTTCACTCACATCTATGTTAAGTAGTAATTTTGCCCACATTGAGTCTAGATTCTGAACTAGCCTCCAAGCCTGCTTGGCTAGCATGGCTGTATTGAAATGTTCTAGATCCCTAAAACCCAAATCCCTTTCAACATTTCCTTTAGAAATGTGCTTCCAGCTCTTCCAATGTATACCTTTCTCCCTAGAAGCTTTACTGCACCAGAATATTTTAATATTAAAAACAATCTCTTGACAGAAACCTTTGGGAAATTTAAACAGTGTCATTACATGTGAAGGAATTTCTTGAACAACAACTTTGATCAGTACCTCCTTTCCAGCTTGATCGAGGAGTTTCTCCTTCCATCCAGCAATTTTAGAGAGAATCCTTTCTTTAATCCATCCCAAGGTCTGCTTGTTGGACCTCCCCCATTGAGTAGGCAATCCCAAATATTTTCCCGCTGATTAGATCAGTGGAATTCTAAGGCAACCTGCCAAGTCCTGTTGAATGTGTGGAGGAGTATTTCTACTAAAAATGACCCCAGACTTGTTGAGATAGATCAATTATCTTGAAGCATAACAATATCTATTCAACAGATCCATTAAGACATGGCATTGAGACATGTTTGCTGTGGAGAAAAAAATAGAGTTATCAGCAAATAACAAATGGGATATATTGGGGGCTGGCATGCAAACCTTAATTCCTTGTAACATTCTATCCTCCACTGCTCTATTCATCATTGTAGATACACATTCTATTAGTAATATAAACGGGTAGGGGAGATCGAATCCTCTTGTCTAATTCCCTAGAAGGCTTAACTTGGGAGGTCCTATCACCATTCATTACTATGTTGTATGTCATTGTACTAACACACTGGATCACTAGTGCCATCCACCTCTGGTCAAATCTCATTCTACTCAAGAGGTCCCTTAGGAAGTCCCACTCTACTCAATCATAAGCTTTAGCCATATCCAACTTTATTGCCATTTGGTACTTTCTCGTGCCCCTCGTTTGTCTCATAGAATGAAGAACTTCCTGGGCTATAGTAGTATTGTCTTTTATCATGCTCCCTCCCACAAATGCACTCTGGCTTTGAGACACTAGGTGATTCATATATGGTTTCAGTCTTAGTGCTAGTAGCTTAACAATGACCTTACATATAAAATTTGAACAACTAATAGGTTTGTAGTCCCCAACCATTTTAGGATTTGCTACTTTAGGAATAAGAACCATATTAGTTTCATTCAACTCTCTTAAAAGAAAACCAAATTGAAAGAATGCTTGAATGATTGCATAAACCTGACTTTGAACTATATCCTAGTACTTCTGATAGAACATACCTGGTAGCCCATTTGAACAACTAATAGGTCTATAGTTCCCAACCATCTCTCATTCTCTTGTAACACTGGACTTTTATATATGACAACACATGGCTAATATGTAGCAACTAAAGTGACATGTCCACACTAACAATTTGTTCATCCAAGTGGTTTTGTAATCTTATGTCACAAAGGAGAATAAAAATTCTCTGCACACCCAGTCACAATCTTGATGCATCAATTATGAAAATAGAGTAAATTTTTTTTTTTTTTTTTTATCACAGTCCAATGATACAGTTCCCAAAGATAGTCTACATGGTTCTTGTATTAGAGATATGAAGAATCTTTGGCCACTATTTATGTCCCTATGAGTGCTCAACAACTTGACCAGTGTTTGAGCAATGTAGTCTAGCATGAATAATGTTGATTTCTAAAAAGTCAATTATATATGACAACTGCAGTTTGAGAAGACCTCTGATAAGTAAAGATGCCTGAAAAACTAGACACAAATCACATGTACAAGGAAAGAGCAAAAGTAGAGACATGGGACTTACAAAAACTGTAAATTGGTGAATGATGCAATGTCGCCAAACTGGCTGCCTGACACAAGTATGCCTGCTAATTTTCTGTGATGAGAGTTGGCTGGTTAAAACAAGAATAAGAGGTAGAATAAGCAACTCTATGAGCTTTAGAAGGTTAAAACACCAATGACTTACATGGAGGTAACGCATGAATTGGTACATGGAATACTGTCCCAACTGCTGCCACAAGGATCTGACCCCTTCCAGGAGGGTGGTAAGTTCTGCCAGCTAGACATAGCATGTAGAGCAGTAACTGCAATAATTATCAAAATAATTTTGATGCTTAATCATTGACCAAAAAAAAAAAAAAAATTTCTCCAACAGATACTATTTAATTCAATCTAAGTACGAAGAACTGTGAGGAAGCCAGAAGACAGAGAAGAAGTTTAGTCCTTGCTTTTTGATTAAGGTTCCACACAGTAAAAATTCGGATACTCTGGCTGCCATATATAAAGTTTACTTGTTTCCTATAGTTAACGAAGCGTTTCTGAGTTTTAAGTACTTCCAAATAACTCAAGCTACAAATATAATCAATGTATATTCAATTCCAATTCCAATTAACCCAATTCTCGGAAGCAATTTATTTATGAAACCATGTATTACCATTGACTTCTACATAGAGATTGAGTACCATATGACTTTGTCTTCAACTCTATAGTAAGTTTCCAACCCACACCCTTGATTTCTCAGCACAAATATAAAAATATTGCGATGAAACTTTCTCGGTCATGTCAATTTCAATATATTGACGAGTCTCCTAAACTTGAGTGTGTGGGCGTTTTATATTGAATATACTATGTAAAAAAAAAAAAAAACATTGACATTGCTCTTCTAGAAATAAAAAATTCCAAAGGCATTACCTGGAGATGAGTGTGAAAATTCAATTTGGGTTTTTCTTTGGATGATCTTTGGAGGAAACTCTATTCGTTGTCTTCTCTCTCTCTTTTTTTATAACTCTAATTCATTGTCAGGTTACTACCTGCTTCTGAGAAACAGTTAAACACATATGTAATGGCGCCAACCACTAGGCAACAGGAATTGGGTTTTAATTCGTAAAATATTGACTCACCTTTTAGTTATCCAAAATACTAACACTGACAAAATTAGTGGTCCAAATTATGTGTGACACCAACACACTAGTTAGATGTTCTTGGGCTCCCCTTGTTTGTTTGTTTTTCAGTTCAACGGTCAGGGGTATTTGGATCAGCTTAGGTGTACCTCGATTAATCTTTTTTCTGATTTGATCAAAAACAGGTCATCCATGTCAAGACTAGGATATTCATGAAGAATAACTTAGCCCCCAAAGAGTTGCCAATATTCGAATTCAGGATTTCTGAATTTATAGCTCGCTCCTATTATCACTTGAACTACCATTAGTTACTCCCCTTGTTGAATGTGAAGGTTCTACATCATTCGGGTCATGAGCTTGAGTTTAACTAAGCTTTTTAATTATTATAGTACCTTTGTCATTGGCAGAACTACATTGGCGCGAAGGAGGCTATGGTGCCCCTCAACTTCTTAAAAATACTCTATATCCCCTTTAGATTTTTCAAAATCTTATACATTCTTTCAAGTTTTCAAAAAAATTTATATATGTAGGGTAATTGAATTGGTGTATCCAAAAACAATAATGTCTTGATATTTAATAACAAAATAGGGATATTAATTACATGAATTAATGCTAATTAAGAATAAATTTTTAAATTTTATAACCCAAACTAATTTTACAATTCATATCATATAAAAATTGATGTTATAAGTTCGATAAAAGCAAATACTTGCAATAATGACAACTTGTTCAATGATCCTATAGAATGAAATTTTTGTCTGGCCTTCCTTACAATAAAATGCTGATTTTGTTTCTATCGCATTACAAACATGGATTAAAGGGTGTATATATTATCAAGAGTTATTTTGTTAATACCTACTTTTTCCTCGGTCCAATAACCTAAACTTTCAGTATAATAGGATGGGGGAAATCACACTTCGTACCAAAAAATATTTAAGAATTTCTACTTTATACTCTTTAAGATTGTAATCTTTTACCCCGCACTTTCAATGAATTAAAAGTGTTGCAATGTGACAATTCTATTAACTTTCATTATTTATTCTGTCAAAAACAACCCCATTGACTTGACGGAATGAGCAACATAAGTTAACAGAGACACTACGTTGTAACACTCTTACTCCATCAAGGGTATAATAAGAAAAATTTAATTTTTAAAAATATAAAATGAGAATTTTTACATCTTTCAAAATACAAAATACATAGCATCTCATATCGAGACATTAAGGGAGTTCAATTTTAGCAGATTTCTCCAAATTCTTTTTTCGAATTTATGCTACAAATGATTTGATTATATAACATTTGTAGGATAAAATTTAGTTATTTTCTCAATGTGATTTTTTTTAATATTACATCAAATATTTTGAGCTAATTATGTGCAAGAAGTAGCTCTATTCTATTGAAGAAAAATCACGTCCAGACATTAAATAACTATAATATCCTTAATATCGAACTCAAAAATGAACAGCCACTTACTAAGAAAGTAGCGAATAAAGAGATTGAGACCATCTTCATTATGCTTGTACTTAATTTTACTCAATAGTATTGAAAATTCCCCATATACCAATATCGTGACATATTTGATCTTGGCAATAGTAAATGTTGATGTCTAGTGGGCGTCGTTATGCTCCGCTCTGCCCACTGTTCATTGTCTTTTGAGCTATCATTCACTACTTTTGATGGTGTTGTTCTATCGAGGACGAGCAGAGTGTATAGATGTGTGTGAGATCAAGTGTGGGTGTCTGAGCTGCAAGACCCGTGCAAGTTGCTGGTAAATGCTTAGGGAATTGAGGAAAAGGAGATGTACACAATGAAATTATAGTAGTTCACCGGCCTGGGAGCTCGGCTAGTCCACTCTTCAATGGAGGTTCTTGCTCTTGTTTTCTTATTGATTACGTTCGGTGTATTACAATGTAGCGTGGAGGAAATTAGGGTTTATCACTACAAGAAAAATGTTTTTTAGTGGCAAAAATAGTCGTCGCTAAAAGTGAATAATTCGCCGCTAAAAGTTTTCTGCGACAAAAAAATTTGGTCGCAAATTTGTCGCGGCAAGCTCGCCACTGAAAGTTTTTGACGACCAACTAAAGTTTCGTCGCTAAAATAGATTAACAGTGACAAAAAACTTAGTCGCTTTAAAATTCATTTACTTGTCACAAAAAAACCATCGTCGCCGAAAGAAATTATATTATGGTAATATTTTTTCTCTTTGGCGATGACATAATATTTGTCGCTAAAAATCAAGGTACATTTTTTGCAACTAACATATTTTTGTCGTCAAAAGAAATTATATTATGGTTATATTTTTTCTCTTTGGCGATGACATAATATATGTCGCTAAAAATCAAGGTATATTTTTTGCAGCTAACATATTTTCGTCGCCAAATAACAAATGAATACTCTCACCTTTAAATAATAGGCGACAAAATTTATTTGTCACCAAAATAAGAGATTTTTTGCAACCAAATTTTACTCATCGCCAAACAAATCATTTCTAAAGAATGACATTTTATGATTACTATTGTCCTTGTAACAAATCAAAATAAATTCACTGTAGTGCTTCAATCATTGAAGATCATTATAAAATAAATAATCCATAAAACCAAACAGAAAAAAATTTCCAAATCATTCATTCAAAATACATTTAAAAACATTCATACAAGAACTCATACCAAAACATCCCATGTAAAAAACTAAACTGAAAAAAAATTAAATGCCACAATATCTAGATGCCACAAGAACTCGAACTACTTGGATCATAGAGGAAGAGATCTCATCGCCAAAACCAACTCCAAGTAATCCATTGTTAATCTGTATCAAACACAACAAAAGTGCATTAGCAAAACTAAAAAATTATTTGTTAGTATAAATAGTAAATTAAGCATATATTTAGAACTGAAAATACTTACCAAGATGAAGTCGTCTCACTAGTCCCCCTATTGCCTCCACCACGTTGCATCGCCAACTTTACCTCTGTCATTTGCCGCAACATCATCTCTTGTGTCTTTTCCATCTGCTCGAGTTTTGCCTTAGTCTCATCCAACTCTCTTTGTCTGCTTTCATTTTCTCTTTGTCTGCTTTCATTTTCACCCTGAAGAGTCGCAACAACTGTCTTCAAACCTCTTACCTCCTGCTCATGTTCAAGAGTTTTGGCACCATTTATTGAAGAAGATGATTTCGGGCCAACCCCATAACTGGACCTATTGCCAAGGACAGTGCATACAATCTCCTCTTGAGACAACGGGGATACACCATCCTCTATTGGTTGATCCTTCAACTCCTTCATCCGTTCCTAAATTTTTTAAAAAGTTATAACCCAACAACAAAACCTATGTATTTTGAAAATGGAAATACAAAGACAATTGATACTCTTACATATCAAGACTCTGCTTCTGGTGAAATCCACTTCATTGACTTCTTGCTGAAGTGGGTTTTATAAAAGAAGTCCACGATATGAGGTGGCTCATGTGTCTCGGGGTCCAACTGTTTTCAGAAATTCACGTGAAACTATATACTTTCAACATTTTAAGCAAATGAAAGACAAATAATTTTAAGTTAAAAAATTATAACCATATCATGCATTGCAGAAATAAAAGACTTAGAACCCATAGCGTGATTGTAGGGCAACTTAGCACGATTTTCAGAATTTGTCTTTGATCGTTTCTGCAAAAAAAAAAAAATTGTATTAGAATAACAAATTACTCATTTATATTGCATTAAAAACTATCAATAAATTACCTGGAAGTTTTGATCCTTGTAAACATGTTCTATTATATAAATCCAATCATCTTGACTAACTTCTCGATAAGGCTTACTTTTTGGGTCCACCCCAGACTCCACCAATCTAATGTAATACTTGTGCATTTTACAACGGTAATGACTATACAACTTAGCAAACTTTTTGTCAATGAATTCCGCAACATGATCAAATTCACCATATCCCACAACATTAAACTTAGTCTGCACGAAAAAGTAGTATATCATTTCAAGAAAAAAATAAATATATATGTTAACTAGTAACATTAAAAAAAAAAATTAATTACCAAGAGTCTTGCAATGATAGGGGCCTGTTTTTCAACAGGTAACTCGTGCCATTGGGTCACATCCCTGACTGGGACAAAACCCCTAGCCAGGGTTCCAATCTCCGTGATAAAACGCTGTGCATTTTCGCCAACAGGAGCACCCACACTTGCGGGGATCTCAACACGTAATTTTCCATGTGCTGCTAATAACTTCTCTGTAGCCTTTCCTCGAGTAATACCTCGCCCTCGTCTCGAGGTCGATCCTGCCAAGCACAAGACAAAATTGAATAATATAAAATAGTTTAGATTCAACTTAAGCAAATAAAATTATACCTTTGTTGCTATCCTCAATACATGGACTAGGCGTAATCGATATCAGTGAACCCATCGTCCCACCAGATGGCATATCTGAACGTGTAGGTGCAGATAAGTCGAGTTTACGTTTTGGAGGCATATGTGTCCTGTAACATTAAGATATTCAGGTCATTATGCAAATATTTAATCATAAATAAAATAAGTAAAAAATAATAAATAATCATACCATCGCCTAGTAATTAGCCTAAAATATTCTACATATCTGGATCAACATCAGATTCAGAAATGATATTCATATCTTCTTCAGAATTACCATATTCCAATAGTGTCTCATCATCGTCATCACAAATGAAATCATCATCGATACTATCATTTTGTCTGTTTTCAGATGTCATATCCCTTTTACTTGGAATAAGCACAGGATCAAGCTCAGTCCTACAAAATGGGTAGGTATCACGATCTTCAACTACTATAGGAACATCTTCAGTTGTTTCATCTTGTTGAAACGCATCCCTTGGACCAAAAAGTTCATCATCATCACCTACTTCTACGTCAGGTAATTCTGGTATATCCCATATGCCTCGATGTTGGACTCTTTGTACTATTTGCCAATGTGGACCATACTTAGTGTCATTAACATAGAAGACTTGTTGCACCTGACTAGGTAGAACAAATGGATCATCTTTGTACCAACGACTTCTAACATCAATACTTGTGAAATGTGCATCAATATGAACTGTTTTTCCCTTAGCAAGATTGAACCATTCACATTGGAACAGAACAACACGATATCCGAAAATATAACTCATTTCCCATACTTTACATAAATAACCGTAGTAGTCAATTGTTTCGTTCTCATGATCCCCTTCAACAACTAACCCACTATTTTGGGTTTTACGACGGTTATCACGATCCCTGGTGTGAAATCGGATTCCATTGCATATGCAACCCGAATACATTCTAACTGTAAAATCAGGACCATTTGCTAATGACCATAATTCATCAGTAACTTCAGTTAAACCTTTAGATCGCAATTGATTGATCTACAAAAATACCATAAGGAAAACAAAATTACCATTTTTCCACTAAAACATACAATGGACTACACTTAGTATTTCATAAATTATTACTTACTCGTTTTTCGAACCACTTGGGAAATTCCTGTTGATGCCTTCTATGAATGTCTTGTTCATTTTGCTCTCGCAATAGGTTTTTGTGCTCTCTACTTACAAAAAAAAAAATTGTGATTGTAAATCATTTAAAAAAAATTAAAATCATGCATTCACATATTTAAAAAGTCAACTTACTCCAGATATGAATCTATCTCAGGGCTGTTATGCAAAACGAACCATTGAGCCATATCACGCTGCTTCTGGGCAACCTCAGTTGCATTTGTTATTGTTCCAAAGGGACGAACATTTTGCGAGAACACCATCAACCCTGGACTACGTTCACCGCCATCGTTATTTCGTTCCTCACGATTAAATACAGTTTCCATCCCATTTAGATATAGTGAACAAAAAGTCAAACACTCATTCACAATATAAGCTTCCGCGATCGAACCTTCAGGATGAGCTCGATTTCCAACATACTTCTTCAAAGTGCCAAGGTACCTTTATACAATATAAGTACAATCAGATTTAAGTCAACAATACATGTATTGATATCAGAAGGATTATTACCTTTCAATCGGGTACATCCAGCGGTAATGAACTGGTCCGGCAAGAATTGCCTCCCGAGGCAAGTGCACAGCTAGATGGACCATAACATCAAAGAATGCTGGTGGAAAAATCTTTTCCAACTTGCAAAGTATTAAAGCTATTCGATCATGAGATATCTTCAAATCTTTAACCCTCAATGTTTTCGAACAGAGTTGCTGAAAAAAATTGCCTAACTCAAACAAAGCAGTATAAATTTCTTTGTCAAGATACCCACGTATTCGAATCGAAATGAGCCGCTGTAGGAGAACATGACAATCATGACTTTTCAAACCCAATACTTTTCCATCCTTAGTACTTACAGATCTTGAGATATTTGCTGCATAGCCATCAGGATACTTAACTGATTTTAGGAACTCACAAAAACCATGTCTTTCCTTCGGGGACAATATGTACCATGCTGGGGGTTTCAGATAAGAATCACATCGCTTCTGGAGGTGCAATTCTTTCCTTATATTCAAATCCTCCAAATCTAAACGAGCCTTTTCAGTATCCTTATTCTTTCCATCAATACTAAGCAATGTTCCAAGAATATTGTCACATATATTTTTCTCTATATGCATGACATCAAGATTGTGTCTGAGGTTTAGTGTTACCCAATATGGTAACTCAAAGAAAATGCTTTTCTTTGTCCAATTAAGTTCATCAGATGTGCGTTTTCTTTTCCTGTTGCTTGGATGCTTCCCAAACTTGACATTTGTCAATGATTGTAGTTGTTCCAAAATCTCATCCCCAGATAACTCTAACGGTTTCAACCGCTTCTCATACTTCCCATCAAATAACTTACTCCGACGCCATGAATGGTCTTGAGGCAAGTAACGACGATGTCCCATGTAACATATTTTACTTCTCAATGGTTGTGATGATGTATCGTAGTTACAAACTGGACATGCCATATAACCCTTTGTACTCCACCCAGACATGTAACCATATGCAGGAAAGTCATTAATGGTCCACATAACGGCCGCACACATTCGAAAAGTATCTTTGCTATATGTATCATAAGTTACTACCCCAACTTCCCACAATTCTTTCAACTCATCGATTAACGGCCGCATATAGACATCAATATCTTTCCCAGGTGATTGCGGACCGGGAATAAGCAATGACATCATAAAGTATGGATCTTTCATACATTTCCATGGAGGCAAATTATAAGCCATAAGTATGACAGGCCATACGCTATATGCATTGCTCATGTTTCCAAAAGGGTTAAAACCATCGGTGGCTAACCCTAATCTAACATTACGTGGATCTCGAGCGAAGACAGGATATTTTAAATCAAATTCCTTCCATTCTACAGCATCAGCAGGATGCCTTGACCCATTCTCATCATCTACACGCTTATCCTTGTGCCATCTCATATCTGTTGCAGTCTTCCTTGACATGTATAACCTCTGTAACCTTGGTTTCAATGGAAAATAACGCAGGATCTTATGAGGTATCTTCTTACCCTTGCCATCATTGACCCTGTATCTAGATTCTCCACATTCTGGGCAATTTTCTTGATTTTCACAGAGAGAGAGACTCACAGCAATTCCCAATGCGGTACAGTAAAGAGCGGCAAGGTGGGGCAAAGCGTTTGTCACTTTGTGAGCGATACAGAATGTAAATTAATCCCTTTGTTGAAGAAGAAGACAAAGGATTAATTTAGGGTTATAATCTTTTATGGAGAATTATATTTAGGTCCCTTGAGATTTGTCAGTAAATCACTCAGATCCCCTAATATTTGAAATATTATATACAAACCTCTTAAAGTTTGTACGCGCGTAACACTTAGGCCCCCTCCTGTAAATATATCTGTTAATAAATTATACTCAAATACCATAAAGTTTGTAAATATATATTTTTTAGACCCCTTAAGTTTAAAATATTATACTGAGATAAAAAATACTTCAATCAAAGATAGAATATCAAATATTTTAAATTTTACAATTAAAATTCATGTTTTATTGTATCATTTATTGAAATAAAATCAAAAATAAAAAATTATTTTTTCTTAAAAAATCATAATTAATATAAAATTATATTGTCTATTGGAATTTAATTTAGTCATTTAAACTAAAAAATATTGTGTCAATTTCAGTTTGACCCTTTGTTTAATTTTTTAGTTTTATTTTAATAGATAGTGATGATGCAAAAAATAGTCTCGTGCAAGATCAACAGTCGAGTGTGTGATATGATATAATAAATAAGACAATTAATAAAGTAATCAATGACAAAACAGTAAATATCGGGTCAACACATAGATATATAGTGATTCGGTCCGGGTGACCTATTCCACTCTCGGGAAACGGCAGCGGTGGCCGGGGGTCTTTATTGATGAATAAAGTAAGAGAGAGAAAGCTCCGGGAGAGGTACAATAGTTAGGAGAGAGAAACTATGTGTGTAGAGAGGTGTGGTGAGATGCCAAGATGTGATGGGAGATGCCTCTCCATGTGGAGAGAGTTTACAATTTATAGGTATGGTAAGGCGGTGACGTGAGTATGAGGGTACTAATTCTTCGGGGAGGATAGTTATAAAAAGTAAGTACAATTAATTCTTGTGTATCCATCCCGATGATCTCTCCCCCCACGCGCTCATTCTTTCATGGAATCTTTGGGTCTTGGACTGGGTCGGACTAGTGAACCGAACTTGGGCTACCTTGTAGCTGATTTGGGCTAACTTGATTTATTGGGCCTGACCTGGTTGGATTTGGGCTCATCAGATGGTATAATTGTATACTAACTATAATTTTTTTTTAAAAAAACTAGATTTTTATTTTTTATTTTATTTCAATAAATAACATATTAGAACATGAATTTTGATTGTAAAATTCATGTTCTATTATCAATGACTTAGACCCCTTGTTTGATTTTTTAGTTTTATTCCAATATATATTATAATTTTATACTAAATACTATTTTTTAAGAAAAAATTGAATTTTTATTTTTAATTTTATTTTAGTAAATGATACAATAGAACATGAATTTTGGTTGTAAAATTTAAAATATTTGATATTCTATCTTTGATTAGAGTATTTTTAGTTTAAGTATAATATTTTAAATTTAAGGGGTCTAAGTATTATATGTCTACAAACTTTTGAGGGACCTAGATGTAATTTATTAACGGATATATTTACGTCAGTGGTCTAAGTGTTACGCGCGTACAAACTTCAAGGGGTCTGTGTGTAATATTTTAAATGTCAAGGGATCTGAGTAATTAAGTGACAAATCTCAAGGAGTCTGGGTGTAATTCTCCAATTCTTGTAACTTCAAAACAACGCCGTTTTAATCCATCAGAGTGCATATTTCATTTAACATATTTTGCGACCAAAAATTATTTGTCACCAAACAAAATTAATTTTAACTTTTTATTTCTGCGACAAACATTTATTGTCGCTAAGTATTATTTTTTTTCTTTTTTTTTTTCCGTAAATTTGGCAAAAATTTTGCAACAAAAAAATTATTTTGGCGACAATTTTTTTTGTCGCCCATAAAATTATCATTTAGCGCCAACATTGGTGCCAAATTTTTTTTGGAGGGAACGTTTTTGCGAAAACTATTGACAACGACTATAAAAAATGGTCGCCAACTTTTTTTTTTTCTGCGACAAACATGTATTGTCGCCAAGTATTATTTTTTTTCTTTTATTTTCCGTAAATTTGACAAAAATTTTGCGACCAAAAAATTATTTTGGCGACAATTTTTTGTCGCCCATAAAATTATCATTTAGCGCCAACATTGGTGCCAATTTTTTTTTGGAGGGAACGTTTTTGCTAAGACTATTAGCAACATCTATAAAAAATGGTCACCAACTTTTTTTTTTCTGCGACAAACATGTATTGTCGCCAAGTATTATTTTTTTTCTTTTTTTTTTTGTAAATTTGACAAATAATTTGCGACCAAAAAAGTATTTTAGCGGCAAATTTTTTTGTTGCCCATAAAATTATCATTGGCGCCAAATTTTTTTTTGGAGGGAACGTTTTTGCGAAAACTATTGGCAACGACTATAAAAAATGGTCGCCAACTTTTTGTTTCTGCGACAAACATGTATTGTTGCCAAATATTATTTTTTTTCTTTTTTTTTCCGTAAATTTGACAAAAATTTTGCGACCAAAAAATAATTTTGCGACAATTTTTTTTGTCGCCCATAAAATTATCATTTAGCGCCAACATTGGCGCCAATTTTTTTTTGGAGGGAAAGTTTTTGCGAAGACTATTGGCAACGACTATAAAAAATGGTCGCCAAAAACATCATAAAAAATTTTTCCGCGACAAACATTTGAAATTGTCGCCGAAAATCACTTTTTTACAACAAATTTTATTGTTCGCCGCCAAAACTCGTCGCTAAAAAACAAATTTGTTGTAGTGTATCCTCGCTCCCCTTTCTCTAAGGTTCCTCCCTCTTTTTATAGTCTCTTGCTTACCTCTAACCTGGATTTACTTTCTATAATCATGGGATCCTTCCCCCACTCTAATTGGATTTTATCCCGAGATCTTTGCATACCATCCGTGGGATCCTCCTTAATTTTTGGAGAGGATCTCGGTTGGTTAAAGGTTTTGTGCCTTGAATTCAGCTTGGCTATTACTTCGGAGGTGTTCGCTATCATCTTGTTGTCCCCTCATCGTTTCCCATATTATCTCTCTTGGGGGAGCTTTAATTCTGGCTCGACGAACTCTACGTGTCTTACCTGACCTCCCGAGCTGAGTTCATTTCCTGGGCTCGTGCTTAGGGTTTATTTTAGGTATCATCAGTTGTCCCCTAGCCCTTGTCTCAAGCGAGCTTGGTCAGGGGCTATGCTGTTTTTAAACCGAGCTAGACCTGTGCGTGGCTGACCCTGGCTTGCACGTGATTGAAACCTTTTGACGGTTTGCAACAATCATGACTTTTCTCGATTCCCGCGCACGTTTCAGCTCACTTTTCTTAAGCTTTAAATGTACAAACGGCTATCTGAACCGTCTCCTCTCACTATTCGACTTCTTTTCTTTCGATTCCAGATTTCCCGGCTTGAAGCTTTCTGATTCTTGCTCAAAACCGAATCCTTTGTGTTCGACTTGAAGATCTGCAATGCACCCTTCCTTCAATTTCGCTTTGGATTGTTGCTCGTTTCTCTTTCCTAGCTAGGTACGCTTTTTCTGTCCCCTTTTCATCTTCTCTCGTTCTGGATCCCTTGAGTTTGAGGTGGTTATTACGTTTCTGGGCTCATAGGTTCTTTTACTTCTAGTCCCGTGACTGTTGCTTGTCTCCTCTTCCCCATTTCGTGGATTGGAGTTCTATTGTGCACATACTTGCTGTTGGAAGCTACTGTGCTGACCCTAGGGTTATTAGGGAGTGTTTGACTGGTGTTCCTCCTCTCTATCGTTGCTTTGATCTTCCTTTTTCCTGCCCAAACATGTATGCCTTTTCTGGAGCCACTCGCTCCTCTGTTTCTCTCTTAGAAGGTAGGTCTGCCGAGGAGGAGACTGAATTAGGGGAAGTGGGTGACGAAATCGAAAATTTCCGTAGTGTTGACGTTGTTGACTCCGAGGTCAATACCAAGGAGCTTCCCTCATCGTTTTCTCCTATGCCCTTCAAGCCTGACAAAGGCAAGGGCAAAGTCAGTGGGGTTGGGGTCTCTGTGGTACATCATACTTAGGAGCTTCCCTAGAGCATGCTGAGCTTGTGGGCCCTAGCAAGGTCGATCCTTCCTTTGTGAAGATTTTTATTGCCCGCTATGGGTTTCCTGCTGGTGTCCAGACAGCTCCACCCTTTATGTTGCCAAAGTTCATAAGAGGGTCTGTTTCTTTGAGGTCGCATTTGAGAATGGCCTTCACTTTCATCTGCACCCATTTATCAAGAACATTTTGTAATATTTCAACGTTTGTCCCTCTCAGCTTTCCCCTAACTTCTGGGGTGTTCTGGTGGGTCTTCTGGTCTTTTTTAAGGACCAAAACCTCGGGGTTCCCAGCAATTCCTTGCTCTTGGACTTTTTCAACGTCAAGCTGACCTCTTCTAAGGGCTTCTTGTGTGAGCCAACGCTAGGCAGATCATCTCTCATATTCCGTCCTCCCATAAACATTGGAAAGAATGGGAATACAACCCTGCTGATAGAACAGATACTCTTGGTATTCCTAAGGCCTGGACTGTTCCAGAGAACTTGCGTGAGTCCTTGCTTGAGTTGACTGAGTTCTGTTTTGAGAATCATAAGTTTTTGACTCTGTTCTGCTTGCGTTGTAGCTAGGTACCCGACCTGAACTTAGTGCTGAGGACGAGGAGGTGAGGTTGAAATTAGCCAAGTGTAACCCACGAAGGTACTCCGAGCTTATCCAACCCTGGGTTCTGGTTGAGAGAGGATTTAGTCCTCTTGGGATAACGATAGACGAGGTCAATAGCTCGGGTGGACAATGAGAAATGTTGGCATGCTCCTGGCAAGTCTTGCATTTCTTGACCAATTCACTGGCATCCTTGAGCATAGTGGGCCAATAATACCCTTGTCTCAGTGTTTTTCCTGCCAAGGCCCGAGCTCCGATGTGATTGCCACAGATTCTCTCATGTACTTCTCTGAGTATATAGTTGGCATCTTCATCTCCCACGCATTTAAGGAGAGGTGCTGAAAAACCTCTTTTGTATAGATTTCCCTGCAGCAAAGAAAATCTAGCTGACTTGACTCTCAGTTTGGAGGCCTCCTTGGTATCGTTTGGCAAGGTTCCGTTCTGCAGGTATTCTATGATGGAGTCCATCCAGCTCGGCTGAGCTATGATTGTGAGCACTTCTTCTTTCTTAATGCTCATTGAAGGCTCTGGAAGGTGCGCCACTGGTATTAGCCTATCCAAGTCTTCTTGCGAGGCAGTTGCTAACCTTGCCAACGCATCTGCTCGTGAATTTTCTGTCCTGGGAACGTGTTTGACCTTAACCTGCACAAACTTCTTGATTAGTTCTTGTACCTTTCTGAGGTAAAGGACCATTTTTTTGCCCCTCGCTTCGTAAGACTCCTATATCTGTTTTACCACTAGTTGGGAGTCACTGCAGATCTCCAGCTGTTCTGCCTCTATGGAGTGAGCAAGATTGAGCCCAGCGATGACAGCTTCATACTCAGCCTCGTTATTCGAGGCCTTAAACCCAAACCTGAGGGCATATTCGGCATCTATCCCGTCCGGAGAGGTCAGAATTAAACCTGCACCGCTTCTTTGAGCATTAGTAGCCCCATCCACTGAAAGCTTCCAAACGGGGAGGTCAGGTACCAGTTGTGTGACCTCCATGGGTGTTGCTGTAGTGAACTCTGCGATGAAATCTGCCAAAATCTGTTCTTTGATTGCAGTTCCCAGCTTATATCTAATATCGAACTCACTAAGCTCTACAGCCCATTTAACCAACCTCCCTGAAGACTCTGGCTTATGCAGTACTTGCTTCATCGGCTGGTCTGTTGGAACCTCGATGGTGTGAGCTTGGAAGTATGGCCTAAGTCTCCTAGCTGTAGTTACCAAGGCTAAAAAAAGTTTCTCCATCTTTGGATATCTCTCCTCTGCCCCCTCAGAGCTCTGCTGCAGTAGTAGACTGGTTGCTGAGCTCTGTCTCGCTCCCTAACCAGTGCTGCACTAGTTGAGAGATCTGAAACAGCTAGGTAGAGAGTAAGGACCTCCCCTTCCAAGGGACTCACCAGAACAGGAGGGGAGCTCAGGTAATTCTTTAATGCTTTGAATGCTTCTTCGCACCGTGTATCCCACTGGAATGCCCTCTTTAAAGTTTGAAAGAAGGGCTGACATTTATCGCTCGATCTGGACATAAAACGACTCAGAGCAGCTATTCTTCCAGTCAAGCGTTGGATTTCTCTTGTACTTGAGGGTGACCGCATGCTGAGCACAACTTTTACCTTTTCTGGATTAGCCTCTATTCCTCTGCTATTAACTATGAAGCCTAGAAACTTCCCTGCAGAAAATCCAAAGGCGCACTTTGCAGGATTAAGCTTCATCTTGTACTTTTTTAGGATCTGGAATGACTTAGCTAGGTGTTCAATGTGGAGCTCTGCTTTTAGTGACTTTACGAACATGTCATCCATGTAGACTTCCATGGACGCACCTATTTGCTTTTGGAACATTCTATTCACTAATCGCTGGTAAGTGGCTCCAGCGTTTTTCAATCCAAAAGACATGACTTGGTTGCAATATGTCCCCTGCTCAGTGATAAAAGAGGTCTTCTTCTAGTCGTTGGGGTCCATTATGATCTGATTATAGCCTGAAAAGGCATCCATAAATCTGAGGAGCTCGTGGCCAGCCGTGGCATCCACTATGAGGTCAATCCGAGGTAGGGAAAAACTGTCATTGGGGCACGCTCGATTGATATCAGTGAAGTCAATACAGAGCCGCTATTTGCCATTGGTCTTCTTGACAGAACCACATTGGCTAACCAGACAAGATAGTCTACATGTGACGCCCCATTTTCCGGGGGTCCTGTATTAACCGTTGACAACCCATCAACCCGCGGAAATACCCGTGGATGTCGCTTAACCCGACACCACATCGATAACATCCTTAAACCGAGGTTATAATCCAAAATGAAAATTCAGTTCAGCATTCATTCGATCCAACCCCAGTCCAACTCCCCATGATTCATACCCCATTAGGGTCCAATTTGATCATTGGAGGGAAGGAAAAACATAGCCCAAAGGCTTGGCAAAGAAAACAAAAATAAAAAAAAATTCTGAGTTTTGATGGGCGTACCGGTACACTGAACCCACTGGATATCGACGTACCGGTACGCGTACCGGTACGCTCTGCCTTCTGTCTGTCTACGTACCGGTACGCGTACCGGTACGATTTTGCCAGTTTTGCCTTTTTCCTTTGTTTTTCACTTCCAATCCATTCTAATACATTCCTAACTCATCCAACACATGTATAATACGATTTTTCATATAATACACAACTTATACAAGTTCCATTACATTTAATTCCATAATCTACACATCAAATGGAATTTATACAAAAGTTTTACAAAAACTCGAACTAAGGCCACATGCCGGCCCCCTTCATTCTTGATGCTCTCCAAGTGAGCCATCTGCCGGTGTAAACCCCATACCTGAAATGTTTCCCGTATAGGGTGAGCCAACGCCTAGTAAAGTAAACCCTACCAGGGCTACTCTTCCCCTAGATGCTCATGCTCATGCAACATTCATTTGCAAACAATCATTTATCAAAAGGACATGCATTCTAAGTTGGAATGCAACATACCATGCCATGAAATGAGATGTCACTCACTCATGCATTTTAACCCGAGTTCTCACCGACTCATACAACACGATGCAATGCCAAAGTGTTTCATTTCATCATTTATGTTTACATCAAATGATATTTTGAAAACTAGGGTCTTTCTTGGGATCGGACTTCTTTATGGACTTAACCAATGGTCTTCCACACCCGTACACTTTATGGGCTCTTATACCAACGGAGTGCACCCCCCAAACACCGGGTCTTTCACCCGAGAGGTCGTCATGCCTCTTCTTGCTCATCCCGACCCAATTTATCATGCAATCAAGCGGCTTAGCTAGGTCTTCGACCCAACTTTTTCCCAAGTCATATTGTCAATCCCCAAGTGTGGTATTGACATCAACCATGCACACACACCCATGTAATGAGATGCATATGCAATGCCATGTTCCATTGCATACAACATAATGCTCAATATGCTCATGACAAACATATAAACATTTCCAATACATCAATGGCAATTATATCAAAAGCACATAACTACCATATCTCATTATGTTCAATCTATCATTTCATGCATATATCAACAACACTCTTCATCCAACAACCATATCCTAAGCATATGATTTCACAATCACCCAAGCATGTTATAACATAGCATCATGCAAGTAACACACACAATTTCACCTAGGCATTTTATCAAACACCTAGTAATCATTAAAGTCATGTTTTCACATAACACATTCCAAGCAACCATATAGCTCAAATGTCACCAGGTTATAAGAGAAACCACATGGAACTCCTATGTAATAACATCAAGCTAGAAGTTAGCCTAGGCCAACTCTATGCTCCCTTTCCATTACCATAACTATAGACATATATATATTTCAATACATATGCATATATAACTTTTAACCCTTAGTCTACTAACACCTAAGGTAAAAATAGTCCCAAGTAGGAGAAACCCTACCTCTTGAAGCGTAATTCTCTCGAAGGAAGCTTCAAGAACACTTTCCAAGCCCAAGTCTAGATTTTCCCCAAATCTCCTCTCTTGGATCTTCGGTGAAATCCCTTGCTCTTGGTGTGGTTGCGTAGCCCTCGTCAATGTGATCGACTTTAGCTCTTGGTTCGACGGAATCCGAGCGACGGAACTCCGGGAATCGACGGAGGAAGCTTGGAGTTTTAGGTTTTCTCTCTTTTCTCTCTTTTCTCTCTTTTCTCTCTCTTGGCCGGCCAAACAAGAACACAAGGGGCAAAAAAATAAATCTAATTTTCTAGATATTTACCCCTATTTATAGTTTTAAATACTCGGCCTACGTCGTGCCACGTGTCCCTCGCTTAATCGGGTTCGATTTCGTCCCGAAACGATTTATTTGGTCCCGGTTTAAGTTCAAATTAATTTTATTTAAACTTAAACTTAATTTTAAGGAAATTTTATAAAACTCATTTATGGGGACGTTCGTGAGGTCATTCGCCACGCAGTCGCCTCGAACGACGTGCAAAATCTGACTATCTCGGAATTCGACGAAATTTGACAAGGTGACTCGTTTTCGCGATACGAATTCAACAGCGAACTCTATTTCCTCATCCGAGGTCTAAAACATGAGTATTTTAAATACGCATTATAGTGGCAAATTACTATTTTGCCCTTTTTAAAAAAAAAATCCAAATTTCCCGGGTTTTACACTACTTCCCTGATTGCTTTGGCACGGAGGAGTTTGCTGACCTCCTCATTGATTGCCCTTTGTCTATCTGAGGTGAAACTTCTTCGTTTCTGCTTAATGGGCTTGTAAGTGGGGTTTACACTTAGCTTGTGGGTAATAACCGAGGGGTCAATACCTTCCATATCTTCTTGCTTCCAAGCAAATACCCCAATGTTTTCCTTCAAGAAATGAATGAGAAAATCCTTAATTTCTCTGCTCAGTTTGGATCCGATGAAAACAAGGTGTTCTGGCTCCTCGTCAAGCTGAACAGGTTCCAGCTCTTCTGATGGCATTGGTCTCGTGTCCAGCTCGTCCCTCATGTCGAGCTCATCCACATGGATGCTTTCAACTTCTTTTTGCTTCATCGAAGTCGTGTAGCATTCCTTGGCTATACGCTGGTCCCCTCGGACCACTCCTACTCCATTTTCTGTAGGAAACTTTACAACCAGGTGATAGGCAGAGGGGATGGCCTTCATCGCATTAAGAGAAAGTCTTCCCAGTAGCATGTTGTATGAGGAAGAAGCATCCACCATCAGGAACTGCACAGTTTTGGTGGCTTGACACGGAGGGTCTCCCATGGTGAGTACGAGCTGAATGGATCCTAGTGGTAATACTCTCTCCCCGGAGAATCCCAATAGGTAGGCACTTACTGGCTCCAGTTTCTCCGTTCCTATGTTCATTTTGTCAAAGGCAAAGGCAAAAATGATGTCTGCCGAGCTCTCGTTGTCAATCAGGACTCGATGAACTGTTCTGTTTGCCACGACAGCCCTTACCACCAGTGGGTCATCATGGGGATGTTGGCAACCTTCCATGTCAGAGTCTGAGAAGGTTATAGTGGTGCTCAACCGGGGTGCCTTGGACACAATATGCACCTCCAATGCTTCTCCAGTTCTGACTCTTTGCAGGTGGGCCTTTCTAGCAGAACTGGACTCCCCACCTCCTACAAATCCCCCAAATATCACCCTGATTTCCCCCAAGGGTTGTTGATGTTAAGCAGGGGCTTGCTGTCAAGGTGGTGGAGGTGGAAGAGCTTGGTTTCGATCCTTATGAGCTATGTAGCGGCGCAGATGTCCACGTTGAATCAGGTATTCAATCTCCTTCTTCAACTGGATGCAATCGTCAGTGTGATGTCCGTGATCTCTATGGAACTCGCAGTACTTGGTGGGATCCCTCTTTGCTGGGTCTGCTTTCATCCTAGGTGGCCACCTCAAAAACTTCTCATTTTGTACCTCATACATAATTTGGGACACCGAGGCAATTAGAGGAGTGAGCTACTGAGGTGGATACCTTGGCTGCAGCTCTGGCTGTGGAGGACCTAAGCGATCCCTAACATTTCCTCTTCTTTTTGGGGAGCGATCTCTGTCTCTTCATGGAGACCTATCACGTTCTCTTTCTCTTCTGGGACTTCGGTCCCTCTTTTTCTCCTCCTTCCCTTTATCCTTTTGCGTGGACGAGCTCCCCACCTTAGAGAGAAGAGCTTCCTCACCATTAATGTACTTCTCTGCTTTAGCGAACACCTTTGCCATGCTTGCTTGTGGGTTTTTCGAGATATAAAACATCAGGTCTTTAGATTGCACTCCCAAACCGGCTATAAATGCAGTGACGGCAAACTTTTCATCCGGGACATCTACCTTTAGTGACTCCGAGTTGAATCTTTGAACATAAGATCTCAGGTTCTCTTGGGGTCCCTGCTTCACATTCAACAGGTGGTAGCTCGGCTTTTTGTATATTCGAGCTCCTATAAAGTGAGATACAAAAGCTATGGAGAGCTCTTTAAAGGATGAGATTGAGGCTAGTTGACGCCTGTTAAACCAGGTCAGGGCAG
Source organism: Ilex aquifolium (assembly GCA_951799425.1). NCBI lineage: Eukaryota > Viridiplantae > Streptophyta > Magnoliopsida > Aquifoliales > Aquifoliaceae > Ilex > Ilex aquifolium. The sequence goes on along the minus strand of OX637395.1, from coordinate 32,393,752 downwards.
AGCCCTTTAACGTGATGGCAAAGGCTCTGCAACGTACAGGATCCTGGTACCCATGCAGCTCCATCTGGTTCTGGTAAGTGTTGAGATGATCTACGGGATCTTTCGTTCCGTCAAAGGCCTCTATTTGTGGCATTCTGAACTTCGGTGGGAGAGGAAAGTGCAGCACTCCAGTGGTGAACGGGGACTCAGTCTGTTGTACCAGGGCATCCATTGTAACCGGAGCCTTGCTCTTTACAGCCTCCTTCATGTGACTGAGCTCTTGCTGAATATCCTTGAAGCGCTACTCCCAATGCTGTTCTCTCTTTTCCTGCTGGTAAGGGAAAAAATCGTCCCTCTCGCCCTCATCGTTCTGACTTTGCACCTCTTCGCTGTGGCCATTCCTAGGGGGTAGGTAGGGAACATGCCCCCTGGTCTGCTGTTTTCTCCTCCTTCATTGACCTCTATGAGGGGGTCTAGGTGTCGTTGTTCCCTGTGAGGGGGATTATTCTGGCCTTCTTGGGCCGGTCGTGCCTCCTGTGGGCGTTGTACAAGCTTCGAGAGCTCTGCATTTTCCTTCAGCAAATGTTGGTTGATGAGGCGAAGGACCTCCATTTCTTTGTTAGTGGGGGAATCCCCCATGGGGGGATTAGTCTCTTGGACGTTCTCGGGTTGTCTGCCGTTGATGGCTTCCTACTGATCCTGCATTTGTGGTAGGTTTGTTTGGCTTTTGCTCATGTATCGAGTTGATACCATCAGTCACTGAGAGATCAGCTTATTTGTAACAGGAACAGTCGTTCCCACAGACAACGCCAAACTGATGGTGTTGTTCTATCGATGACGAGCAGAGTGTATAGATGTGTGTGAGATCAAGTGTGGGTGTCTGAGCTGCAAGACCCGTGCAAGTTGCTGGTAAATGCTTAGGGAATTGAGGAAAAGGAGATGTACACAATGAAATTATAGTGGTTTACCGGCCTGGGAGCTTGGCTAGTCCACTCTTCAATGGAGGCTCTTGCTCCTGTTTTCTTATTGATTACGTTTGGTGTATTACAGTGTAGCGTGGAGGAAATTAGGGTTTATCCTCGCTCCCCTTTCTCTAAGGTTCCTCCATCTTTTTATAGCCTCTTACTTACCTCTAACCCGGATTTACTTTCTATAATCATGGGATCCTTCCCCCATTCTAATTGGATTTTATCCCGAGATCTTTGCATACCATCCATGGGATCCTCCTTAATTTTTGGAGAGGATCTCGGTTGGTTAAGGGTTTTGTGCCTTGGATTCAGCTTGGCTATTACTTCGGAGGTGTTCGCTATCATCTTGCTGTCCCCTCATCGTTTCCCATATTATCTCGCTTGGGGGAGCTTTAATTCTGGCTCGACGAGCTCTGCGTGTCTTACCTGACCTCCCGAGCTGAGTTCATTTCCTGGGCTTATGCTTAGGGTTTATTTTAGGTATCATCAACTTTCAACAATGATCATACCAAAATATTTTTTAATCATAGATTTTAGTTTGATTGTTCGCAACTATCAATTATGAAAATTATTAAGTAAAAGAATAATAAAATAAGAACCATGTGTTTCATACAATAATAAAAAAATAGGGTATGGCGTTGTAGTAAGCTAGGGGGTCAGCCTTAAAATTGATGTTGCTCGCATCTTAAACTCCGCATAAGCAGATGACTGTGACTTGCTTTGTTGTATGATGTAATCGATATAGAATCGGAGTTAGATAAAAGTAATGGAATAAATCTCAATTACTATATATACTTGTACATGTAAAACAATTATATAAAAGAGGATGTATAAGCAAAACAAAAATGATGTACTTATAAGAATGCAAAAAAAACAATAATAACAAAATTAATAAGAATTCGAGGCCTCTGTGAAACTATAGTTTCTTTAAGACAAATTTGCTTCCTCTTAGTGTTGAAAGTTGATAAAATACTTTCAACAGAAAGATAAGATCTTGTTGATCTAAGCCCAAGCCTAGCCGTACGACACATATAATATCCAATCCAAGTTTGTATAAGTGTTATCTCTGCTCATAAAATTGTGGTACCCATTTAAGGTCCAACTCAAGAAGCCAATTAAGAGTATATAAACTCATCAAGTTTTTGGTTTTCTAGTCTGATGGTGTTATTTCACGTGAATGAGCAGTGAGTTTGGGTGCAATTGCATGGGATGGATCTGAGCTATAAGGCTCGTGAATTGGTGGATGAATGCTCTAGTTAACCGAGGTGTAGTGCGTGCAACACAGTGGAAATATAGTGGTTCACCGGCTGATGAGCTCGGCTAGTCCACTCTCCAATGAAGACTCTAGCTCCTTCCTCTCTATTGATCATGATAGAAACTTACAAAGTCTTTTTGACGTTACTAGGGTTCTGTCCCGTGGTTCGGGTAATGTATAGTTTTTATAATGTCTTTTCTAACTCTAGGAGATCTATACTGAGATCTTTGCCCTTTATCCATGGGATCTCCCCTAATTCTAGGAGAGGATCTTGGTCAATTGAGTATTTTACGGTTGGGTTGCCGCTTGGCTATTGTTTCGGGGGTGCCAGCTGTCATCCAACTACTTTCTTATCACTTCGGTTATTATTTCGCTTGGGAGGAGCTCGAGCTCTGGTCCCCTGAGCTCTGGAGCTCCGAACTGACCTCCCGATCTGATCTCCTAGGTTGAGCTCATACTTAGGGTTGATTTTGGGTACCATCAGTTGCCCCCCAGCCCTTAGTCCAAGTGAACTTGGGTAGGGGCTGAGCTGAGGTTCAGTTAGGGCTGACCTCCACTTGCCGACCTCGGTTTGCGTGCGAACAGGTTTTTGACGGTTACATGTAATCATTTACCCTCCTTGTTTCCCGCGCACGTTCTCCATTTTGTGCAGTTAGCTTTAAATGCCTTTTGAATTGACAGTAACGGCTCCCATTTCTCCCTCTCGAATTCTCCTGTCAAGCCCTCCATCTTCCTTCTTCTTCGCAGACTCAGACTCTCCCAATCCATCGGCGACTTTAGGGTTTTTCTGAAACTCATCTCCCTTCGAATTGGTGTGTGTGGCTTGCTTGCTTCGAACTTTGGCTTGCTATTCGCCTTCGATTAGGTACGTTCTTGGCTCCCTACCTGCTATTTTCGTTCTGTATCCCTCGAGTCTGAGGTGGTTTCTTCATTTTTGGACTTTTTTATTCTGTTATTTGAGGAATCGAGGCATTTCCCTGTGTCGTCTTCCCCTCTTTTTGGACCCCTATTCCACCGCTAGAATCTTCATTATCGCGCACAGTTGTGTCGACCCCAGAGTTCTCAAGGAGTGTTTTTTTGAAATTTCCCCCCTCTATAGGTCTTTTAAGCTTCCCTTTACCTGCCCAGCTATGTTTGCTTCCTCTGGAGCTAATCCTTCCTTTGTTTCCCTCTTAGGAGATCGGTCTGTTGAAGAGGATTCTAACTTAGGTGTTGTGGGTGAGGAGATTGACAATTTCTCTAGCGTTGACTCTGTCGATGCTCAGGCACATACTGAGGAGCCTCTCTCAACTTCCTCCCCTGTGGTCAAAAACCCTGACAAAGGCAAGAGTAAGGTGAGTGGCGTAGGTGTTTCGGCTCCAGGTATAGGGTCTTCTTTCAGACATGCAAAGCTCATGGGCCCTAGTGAGGTCACTCCTTCTCTCATGAAGGTTTTTAGTGCTCGTTATGGTTTCCCTTCGGGGGTCCAATACTGGTCTCCAGACGAATTCACCCCATACGTCTCCCAGGTTCATAAGAAGGTTTGCTTCTTCGTGGCTGCCTTTGAGAACGGTTTATGCTTTCCCTTACACCCTTTTATAAAGGGTATTCTTTAGCATTTCAATATTTGTGCTGCTCAGCTCTCTCCTAATTTCTGGGGGGTTCTGGTGGGTCTTCTTGTTTTCTTTAAAATCCGCAAGCTTGGGGTTCCTACTATTTCCCTGCTCATGCATTTTTTCAACGTCAAACACATTGCTTCCGAGGGCTTTCTATATATCTCCAAACGAACAAAGGCTAGAGTAATTATTTCTGACCTCCCGAGCTCCCTCAAGCACTGGAAAAAATAATTCTTTTACGTAGGGGGCTTACAATGGGAGTACAACTCTGCAGATAAGACAGATACTCTTCCAATCGCTAGAGCCTGGTCAGCCCCTGAAAACCTAGGTAAATCCTTGCCCAAACTAACTGTGATCGGGTTTGGTGACTTTCTCTGACTCTGCTTTGTTTATATTGTTTCCCAGGTGAACGCCCTGAGCTCAGTGCAGAGGACGAACGGGTGTTGCTGAGGTTAGAGAAGTGCTCTTTAGCAAAGTACTCTGAACTCATCAAACCTTAGGTTCTTATAGAGCAAGGGTTCAGCCCCCCTGGGGTGATAATAGAATCCCTTACTCCTATTTCTGTCGAAGCATCCATTCCTCTTTCAGTTGCTACGGCTGAAGTGGTAGGTAGTAGTTCTCCTCTCCCTATTCACCTCAAATTTTCATTTTTCCCTTATTCCTTCTTAACTTGCCCATTTTGATTTTTTAGGTTCTTCCTCGATGGAGCCTACCCCAGAAGAACTCAAGGCTAAGGTAGCTTTGTTGAAGAAGGGCAGAAGTGGGAGCAAACGCAAGACAGAGGTCGGTTTTGGCAGCAGTCCTGTTACCCGAGCTAAGATGCAGAAGTCAGGAGTGCCCCCTAGCTCTCCTACTTCTACTACTGTGGCTTTTGCTCCATCATTGAGTGCCCCTCAAGTCTCAGAGATCCTTCCTCACAAAGGGGCTCTGCAAGCACCTGGTAGAGCTCTCGCGTAGGACCTGCCTTCCCCTTCATCGTCTAAGGTCGAGAGGGCCCTGGGGTTGATTCCTCAGCTCCAATTTGCTTCTCCTCCTCTTGGATCACTTGAGAAAATCTCCCAGCCATCCCAACAGAGCTCCAAGTTGGAAAAAGGGAAGTTCCCTAAAGTAGATGGGAACGAAGACTCTTTCCTTGATAATGTTGACTTTGCGGCTGGTGCTATTTATTCCATTATCCCTGACTCCGACGTTCTAAGGGTTGCCACGATGTCTCTTGAGAGCTCCATCAACTCAGCCCTTTATGGAACTATAATTGTAAGTATTTGTTATTGCTCTTCTTAAGCTTCCAACTCATGCTTGCGATTTCATGTTATTTCTTATTTCTGATCGTATCTCTCCCCAGCTGGCTATACATGTGAGAGGTTTGCTGAGTCGAATCCGTTCTCTGGAGAGCTTTGCCAAGGTATCCAAGGCGTTTGAACTCAAAACCACAGAGCTAACCTTTGCTAATGATGACTTCCAAGCCCAACTCCAGAGTCTTCAAGAACAAGCGGAGAAGCAGGCTTCTATCATCAAGGGCTTGGAGGTGGAGAAAAAGAAGGCCGAAGAGGAAGAGAAGAAGAACAGGGATGATCTCAAAAAGGTTTCGGAGGAGCTCAAGCTTAAGAGCGAGGCTTGGGTCAGAGCTAGCCAGGAGAAATTTGAGGCCTTGGGCTCTTATAACAGCATGAAAAGAGAATACAATGTATTGGCCGAGGCGCACGATGCCACACTAGCTGAGCTTGAGGTTCAGAGAGCAGCTGTCAAAGAGAGGGATGATCTGATTGCCAAGCTCATGGACGATGTTGTTACTAGGTGGGCTAAAGGGTGAATTGCTTTTCAAGAGATAGTCGAAGAAACATATCCTGATCTGGACTTCAAATTTGAGATTCCGGTTGAAAGAGAGGTAGAGGTTCCAGTCGAAAAGGAGGCAGAGGTGCCTAGTTCAGCACTTGCCTCTGAGGCTGCTCCTGCGGGTTCTGAGTTGCCTACCTCATTGGCTGAGGTCCAAGCTCAAAATATTCCCACCTCTGAATCCACTGCTACTGTGGGTAATCCTGAGGCTTCTCTAACTCCTGTGCCTGTTGAACTTCCTGCTATTGCCCCTTTTTCTACTGACCTAGTAACGAGGGCTTTAACTGAAGTCGAGGTCTCTGCTCAATTGACTATTCCAGAGATTTCGATTGTTACATTGCCAGAGGCTTCAACTGTCATCTCGCGAGAGATTTTATCTGTTGATCCATCAAGCACTCCCATTGTTGAGCTGCCAGGCTCTCCTCCTCCTGCCTCTTCAGAGTCCTAGGAGTCCAGAACTTAGGGTAGATCTGTGCTGTTATTGATGTAAATGCTGAACACACCCTGAATTATTGATGTAAATGCTGAACACACTTTGTTTTTATTTTTGGAGCTATTCAATACAGTCTACTCTTTATAGTCTAATTTGTTCTTCAATGCAGTCTACTCTGCCATTGTCATTGTTACCTTCATTATTTTGCCTGGGTTCCCCTTGCCCCCCTTTGCCTGGAGGAGTACCTTGGTCCTCCTTTTCGAGCAAAATTTTTCAAACTTGGATGGGGACTAATGGAGAACCAGAGCATAGACTTAACTGATGAGGTTTTGTGCTCTGGATTTCCTTTCCCTTTTTGTTTTGAAGTTACCTTTAGATCTCCTATTCTGCTGAGTTTGCCAAACAACTTTCACCAAGAACTGCTGAGCTAAGAGAGCTTTTGGGACCGTGAGGTTTTACTTCTTGAGAACTTGAAGTTAGCCTCATAACTTATGCTGCAGTTTACTGTGCTGGGCTTCTTTTAGCTTGCTGAGTTCTGGAGATGGTTGAAGAATATCAAGGGAATGTTGAGGTCATTCGGGGGGGTTTTTCTATCTCGCCCTTTGAAAGCAGGAGCCCTTTCAGAGCTCCTTAGGATGTGCGTCTTGTGTGACACTAGTACTCACGCTTTTGGTTCACTCCAGGGAGCATTGGGTAGTGGACTTGGCATTCCTCACGGTGACAAGGGGTTTGCTGGATTTGGAAAAGATAGTAAGCAACCTGATGTTTGAGTTCTTCCAAAGGTAGATCTGCTGAGATCATGTTGCTACATACACGAGGACTTTGATGACAGATGAGCCTGAGAAATACCAGTCCATTTTATCTAGAATATGAATGTGGTTCTTGGGATTGGTGGTCTTGAAAAGCCGTGCTGGAAGGGCTAGGTAGCCATTCGAACTGACCTCTACCCAAAGAAATCTGAGACGAAATTTGTTTAGGTGGGGTCGAACTCAGACTTACTTCCAATTACTTTGATCGCAATGGGGGGGGTCATCTTGTGCTGATTCATCTTTCTACATTTATTCGGCTGCTTTCCAAAACTATAACTGCCATCATTAATTAGGAAACCAAAAGGACCACCGACTCTATTTTCTGTGTGGTTCTTGGTTTCTTAAAAACTCATGATTTTCTTTAACGCTTCCAATACCTCCTGGATTTCTTCCTCCTTTGCCAAAAGATTTCAGGATTTTCTTCCTTCTATCCTCATTGTTGTCTTGATGGCTGCCCCTGTTTCTCCCCAGTTCAAAGAACGCACTTCCTTTGGAATTGACTAGAAGTGGAATTCTTGCTACTTAACCCCTTCAACGATGAAGCCTTCAGACTTGGAAGACATCAAAAAATGACTCTTCCCTGAGCTTGATTTGTCCCTGCGAGTTTCGACTTCTGACGAGCCTTGTAACTACCTTTCTCGAGGGAAAGTTTACTTTTTCGAAGGTGCCATGGACATGGGGCTTTGCCTTCCTATTCATCCTTCAATTGGGCGAATCCTTGCGTACTATGGCTTGTGTCCCTCTCGTCTCTTGCCCCGAGGTTGGGCTGCCATGGTCAGCTTTTTCCTCTTCTGGCGTCTATACGACAACGGTGGATTCCCTACTGTTGCTGAGTTTCTTTACTTTTTTGAGATCGAAGAAGATGAGCTTCCCTGCTTCAGCTTTTTTCGTTGGAGGCACTTCAACTTACCCCCATTAGTTCTTGACCTTCCTCCCCTTCCTGAAGGGTGGTCTCAACGCTTATTTTTTTCCTCCGGGAAGTCTTGGAGGTCTACCGAGCAGCGTTGCCCTAGGACTAGAATTCCACGCTCCTGGGAGAGCTTCTCTCGTGTAGGTATGTTCAGGCAAAGCTATCTCAACTAAATCCTGTGAAAATCCATTCTTATTATGTTTTCGTTATGCAGGTCCCCCTGACCTGGATTTGTCGGAGATGATGAACATCGATCAACTACTGCTTGTAGACCCCAAGCCTTTTTCGGAGTTGATGGCGCTTGAAAATCTTTATTTGCTTGGTGCAGAGGCAACTGCTTGGGAGTTTTCTCTCTTTCTAGATTCTCTTTGGACCTTCCCCTCCGATTCTGACGAGGAAGAGGATGTTGGTGCGTCCTCAAAGAAGCGCAGGAGGGATGGTTCCTCTTCACTTGGTTCTTATCTCGCCACTATCTTGTTTTCCTCAGTAGGCGAGAAGTTTCTCAAATTGTTCTCTGAGACTGAAAAAGAAAGGGACGAGCTGAAAGAGAAGAACGCCCGCCTAAAGGGAGAGGTTGCTGAGCTGAAGCAACAACTTAAAAAGAACTAGGAGCTCCTCTTTCTTGTACTCCCTTTTGTTCAATGAAATGCCAGACTTTTGTGTAACTTTTGCCTTTTTTTTTTTTTTTAATGCTTGTGACTATGAATCCTGGTTTTGACAAGGTTCCATTTTTTGCGTATCCTTGAGTTGAAGTTCTTTATGTTTTGCAGAGCTCATCGTTTATTTATGAGCTGAGGAGCTCATCTTGAGCTGTCGAGCTATTTTTCATCTTTTATGAGCTGAAGAGCTCATCTTATATTTTATGAGCTAAAGAGCTCATCTTGAATTTTATAAGCTAAGGAGCTTATCTGGTGTTTTATGAACTGAAGAGCTCATCTAGAATTTTATAAGCTAAGGAGCTTATCTGTTGTTTTATGAGCTGAAGAGCTCATCTAGAATTTTATAAGCTAAGGAGCTTATCTTGAGCTGTGGAGCTCATTTTACACTTTATAAGCTGAAGAGCTTATCTTGAGATGGAGCTCATTTTGCACTTTATAAGCTGAAGAGCTTATCTTGAGCTGTAGAGCTCATTTCTTGCTTTATGAGTTGATGAACTCATCGTTTGCTTTTTAGCTATTTTTGGAAGCCATGCAAGGATGAATCAAGAATTTGCTTATTTTTATTGAGAATAATTTAATTACAAGGAAAACTTACTGAAAGAACTTCTTAAGATGCTTGACATTCCAAGAATGAGGTAGGACATTTCCTTCTTCTGTTTGTCACTCGCAGTTCCCAGGCCTAATTATTCTTGAAACGATGTAGGGGCCTTCCCAATTTGGCCCCAATTTCCCATGCGTGGGATCCTTTCTTGCAAGTAAAAGCCTCCTAAGCACCAGATCTCAAACCCTGAAGCTTCTGTGTCTTACCTTCCTGTCATAGTACCTTGCGGTCTTTCTCTGATAGCTCTGGATGTGTTGTAGAGCTCTTTCTCTCTTTTCATCTAGGAAATCGAGATTTAGCAGAAGGGATTCATCGTTATGCTCAGACTCTGCGAATTCAATTATGGGGGATGGGAATCCTATCTCTACAGGCGATACTACTTCGGTTCCAAAAGCCAAAGTGAACGGTGTTTCCTGAGTTGCTGCCCTAGGGGTTGTTCTGTATGCCCACAACACCTCTGGGATATATTCAACCCCTTTTCCCTTCAAAGACTCGAGCTTCGTCTTCAAGGCTGCTTTGATCGTTCTGATTGTCACCTCTGCTTGTCCATTTGCCTGTGGATGGGCTGGGGCTGAGAAATAATTCTTTATCCCTAGCTCTGCACAAAACTTTCTGAACTTGGGGTTGTCAAATTGTTTCCCATTGTCATAAACAATTGCTTTAGGTACCCCAAACCTACAGACTATAGACTTCCATGTGAAATTCTGAATCTTCTGCTTTGTGATTGTTGCCAGAGGTTCCACCTCTGCCCATTTAGTGAAATAGTCCACCCCAATGATAGTGAATTTACACTGTCCTACGCTGGTGGGAAGAGGGCCAAGAATGTCCAATCCCCATTGTTGGAAGGGCCAAGGGCTTACCACCGATGTTAGGAGCTCTGGTGGACAATGAGAGATGTTGGTATGTATCTGACACATCTTACACCTTTTAACCAGATCGGTGGCATCCTTTAGCATAGTGGGCCAATAATATCTCTGCCTCAAGGCTTTTCCTGCCAGGGCTCTAGCTCCGATATGATTACCACAAATTCCTTCATGGATCTCCCTAAGTATGTAATTAGCATTCTCCATCTCCTATACATTTGAGGAGAGGCATCGAGAATCCTCGCTTATATAAGTTTCCCTGCAAAATGGAGAATCTGGCTGACCTTACCCTTATCTTTGTGGCCTTTTTAGGGTCTGCTGGTAAGGCTCCGTTCTGAAGATATTCCCTAATGGAGTCCATCCAGCTCGGTTGGGCAAGAACTGGGAACACCTCATCCTCCTCAACTCTTACTGATGGCTCCGCCAAGTGCTCCACTGGTATCAACCTATCCAGGTTCTTCTACGAAGCCATTGCTAGTCTCGTCAGGGCATCTGCTTGAGAATTCTCTGACCTGAACTTCCTGATCAATTCCTATACCTTTCTGAGGTAAATGATCATTTTTTTGTCCTTAGCTTCATAAGACCCCTCTATCTGCTTTACCACGAGCTGGGAGTCACTGCAGATTTTCAGCTGTTCTGCCGCCATCGAGTGAGCAAGATTGAGCCCTGCTATAACAACCTCAGACTCCGTCTCATTGTTTGAGGCCTTAAACCCAAACCTAAGTGCATATTCAACATCTATTTCGTCAGGTGAAGTCAAAATTAAGCCAGCACCGCTACCTTGGGCGTTGGCAGTTCCATCTACTGAAAGTTTCCATGTGGGGAGGTCAGGTACCAGCTGCATCGCCCCCATGGGTGTTCTTGTTGTGAATTCTGCGATAAAATCTGCCAGTACTTGCCCTTTGATAGCTGTTCTTGGTTTGTACCTGATATCGAACTCACTAAGCTCGATGACCCATTTAACCAACCTTCCCGAAGTCTTTGGTTTACGTAATACTTGCTTCATCGGCTGATCTGTGGGGATCTTAATAGTGTGAGCTTGGAAATATGGCCTAAGCCTCCTAACAGTCGTAACCAAGGCTAAAACAAGCTTCTCCATCTTTGGATATCTCTCCTCTGCCCCCCTCAGAGCTCTACTACAGTAATAAATTGGTTGCTGAGCTCTGTCATGCTCCTTTACTAACGCTGCACTTGTTGAGAAATCTGAGACAGCTAAATAGAGAGTAAGGACCTCGCCTTCCAACGGGCTTACTAGAATAGGTGGGGAGCTCAGATAATTTTTCATTGCTTTGAACGCTTCATCACACTGGGTATCCCACTGGAAGGCTCTCTTTAGGACTCGAAAGAAGGGTTGGCACTTGTCGCTTGATCTAGACACAAATTGACTCAAAGTCGCTATTCTTCCCGTCAGACGTTGTACCTCCCTTGTGTTGGATGGCGGTTGCATATCCAGTACTGCCTTTACTTTTTCTAGGTTAGCCTCTATTCCTCTGCTGTTAACTATGAAACCCAGAAATTTCCCAGCAGAAACTCCAAAGGCATACTTGGAGGGATTAAGCTTCATTTTGTATTCCTTCAGGACCTGGAAAGATTCTACCAAGTGCTTGATGTGGAGCTCTGCTTTCAATGATTTGACCAACATATCATCAATGTAAACTTCCATGGTTGTTCCAATTTGTTTTTGGAACATTTTATTCACCAAGTGTTGATAAGTGGCTCCAACATACTTTAACCCGAAGGGCATAACCTGGTAACAGTACGTCTCTTGCTCGGTTATGAAGGAGGTCTTTTCCTGGTCATTAAGATCCATCCTAATCTGATTATACTCTGAGAAGGTGTCCATGAAGGTGAGGAGCTCGTGTCCAGTGGTAGCATCCACAATCAGATCTATCCGAGGTAAGGGGAAGCTGTCCTTGGGGCAAGGCCGATTAAGGTCAGTAAAGTCAATGCAGAGGCGCCACTTGCCGTTGGTCTTCTTAACGAGGACCACGTTGGCTAGCCACACTGGGTAATCCACCTCCTTAATGGCTCTAAGTTTGCTGACTTCTTCATTGATGGCTTTCTGACATTCTGGGGTGAAACTCCTCCTCTTATGTTTGATGGGTTTGCAAGTAGGATCCACACTGAGCTTATGTGTGATGACTGAGGAGTCAATACCCTCCATGTCTTCTTGTTTCCAGGCGAATACTTCCATATTTCTCTTCAGAAATTGGATGAGGAGGTCTTTAATCTCTCTGCTCAGCTTGGTCCCTACATAAACGAGATGTTCTGGCTCCTCGTCGAGCTGTATAGGCTCCAGTTCTTCCGATGGGATCAGTCTCGTTTCCAGCTCATCCCTTATGTCAAGTTCATCCAGCTAGATGTTCTTAACCTCTTTCCTCTTTACAGATACCATGTAGCATTCCCTAGCCACATGCTGGTCTCCTCGGACCACTCCAACTCCATTCTCTGTTAGAAATTTGAAAACCAGGTGATAGGCAGATGGGATGGCCCTCATAGAGTTGAGGGAAGATCTTCCAAGCAGAATATTGTACGCAGAGGGTGCGTCAACCACTAGGAACTTCACGGTTGTAGTCGCTTGGCAAGGCGGGTCACCTAGGGTGAGCACAAGTTGAATCAACCCTAAGGGTAGCACCATCTCTCCTGAGAAACCGAGAAAGTGGGCACTCACAGGCTCGAGTTTTTCCCTCCCTATGTCTATCTTATCGAATGCAGACGAAAAAATGATGTCTGCCGAACTGCCGTTGTCAATCAGGACTCGATGTACAGTTCTGTTGGCTACCACAGCTCTTATCACCAGGGGATCATCATGGGGTACTGACACCCTTCCAAGTTTGAATTTGAAAAAGTGATAGCTGTGTCTAAGCGCGGTGCTTTGGACACAGTATGCACCTCGAGAGCTTCTCCGGCTCTGATCCTTCGGAGGTGAGCTTTTCTGGCTGAGCTGGATTCTCCTCCTACAAACCCTCCAGATATTACTCTGATCTCTCCCATAGGTTGTTGATGTAGCGCAGATGCTTGCTGATGAGCACAAAATATTGTATATTTCAAGGCCTCATTACATGCATTTTAACTCAACTTTTGCATCTAAGTACTTAGAGTTAGTCGATTTTATGAATAATGTTGAATTCTTGATGTTGCATGTTTTTATAGCTTAAATCATGTATTTTAGGACCTTGCAACTATGATGGATGTGTGGTGAGGGCATGGACACATTACATGAAGATTTGGAGGCTTAAAAGTGAAGAAATCAAGGAGGTATTGGTGTTTGGGAACAAAGGCGCTAGCAGCCACACCACTGGGTTGATAAGCCTCGGTTTTCCTCCATTTTGACCATGATCCGATTCGAATCTGAAAAAGTTCAAAACATGAAAGTTGTAGATCTGGATGTCTTCTGTATTGTGTCAAAATTTCAGCTCAATCGAACGGTTAGATCAAAAGTTATACCAATTCTACGAAGACTGATCTGGAGCAGAAAAACAGTACCGGTACTGTACCGTACCGGTACGCCGAAGCTACTGGTGTTCGAAGTACCGATACGGTACAGTACCGGTACTGTCTTCTGAAAAAGCCCGAAATGCCTCCAAATCACTTCCCACTTGCTTGGGGGTCCCACCAATGCTTCTCCCACTTGCCCCCAACATTTCCTTACACATTTCCATGCCTCCCTGACACAACTTGAAGACTTTTGAGGCTTGGCATTCAAGTAGGAAGAGAGAGAAATGGGCTGCCATGTGGGTTGCAGGCTAGCCTGTCCAAGGCTTCAACTCAACCTCCTATTGATGGGTGGCCTGCACACAGCTGGGGGGACCACCATGCACGAAATTTGAAGGCTCACACTCAATATACTCAGCATTATTCAGCATTGTAAAGGTGTGGCTACCTAAGCTTAGTTTTAGTGAAGAAGATGATGAATAGTAGAAAGCTTATGTTCTTGCATTTTCTTTTCCATTTTTGTTCCTGTAAGCTTTAATCTTCTTGTAATCTTTATTTCTTGCATTGTAATCTCCTTTATTTCAAGTTCATTTCAAGTTTAGTTCTACATTTTACATTTCACCATTGTTATGTTAAGTTTTCCATTTCAAGCTTTTTAGTTGGGTAGTAAAGGCACTTATTTTTCTAGTTTCATTTCTCTTCACCTTAATGCAAGTTTAATCTCCATTTCAATACCATGTCTCTTTACATATTATGCTTGTCTTTCCTTTATGCATGACTAGCTAGATTTTTAAGTTGGTTAATCCAAGGGAGAATTCCACTTGGGTATGCCATTCCAACTCTCTTTCATTCCTTTTCTCGGTGTATGATGGCTCGGTTTGACTGGGTTGGGGTGAGGACATGGTTGTGAGTTCTTGATACACCGTAGGCATCGTCACGGGGTATGCTTGAATCCTCACCTCCATTTTAGTCCCGAGCTTCCCACGAATCAATCGTACTTCTAGGCACCATTGGAGGAAGGCTTTGAGTTGGCTTGACATTCTCATTGGAGTGAACCTTTGTGATTAGCCAACAATTGTTTTCTTGCATTTTCATTCAAAAACTTCACTCACAAACACAAAAAAAAGATTTTTCATTTTCTTTACCTTTTGCAAAATCACATTCACACAACTTGAACTTTCCTTCCCTGAGGAGACGACCTTGGAATACTTTTCCAAGTAAAACACCGACACACAAAAGACTCTTTGCGATTGGGGAGCACTTTTGTTCACACACACACACCCGCATTTCATTTCACATTTTGTTCATTCCATTTTCCACTAATCCGTTGTTGCCTAATCTCTTGTATCATTCCGAGGGAGAGTGACACTCCCTTCACACATACACCATATACACATTAAAGGGATGATATTAAGGGGTTAGGAACTACAATGTTTTTGCTCAATCACTTGCTGTTGAGGTGGCGGTGGTGGAAGAGCTCGATTTTGATTGTCATGGGCCACAAAGCGACGCAACTGCCCTCGTTGGATTAAAAACTCGATTTCCTTCTTTAGCTGAATGCAATCATCGGTATGGTGACCATGATCTCTGTGGTAGTCACAATACTTTGTGGGGTCTGTCTTTGTTAGATCTGCTTTCATCTGAGGTGGCCACCTCAGGAATTTCTCGTTCTGGACCTCATACAGGACCTGGGACATTGTGGCGGTGAGCGGGGTGATTTGTCGAGGTGCATACCTAGGTTGTAACTCAGGTTGCGGAGGGCCTAAGCGGTCTCTAACATTTTCTATTCTCTTTGGGGATCGATCTCTATCCCTCCTTGGAGACCTTTCTCGTTCTCTTTCTTTCCTGGGACTTCGGTCCCTCTTCTTCTCTTATTTCCCTTTCTCCTTTCGTGATGATGCACCCCCCACCTTGGAAAGCAGTGCTTCCTCACCGTTTATATATTTTTCTGCCTTGGCCAACACCTCAACCATGCTTGCTTGGGGATTCTTTGATATAGAGAACATCAAGTCCTTTGAATGCACTCCTAATCCTGTAATGAAAGCAGTGATGACAAACTTTTCATATGGGACATCTACCTTCAGAGATTCTGAATTGAATCTCTGTACATAAGATCGCAGGTTCTCATCAGGTTTCTGCTTTATGTTCAATAAATGATAGCTCGGCTTCCTATAGATCCGGGCTCCTATGAAGTGAGACACGAAAGAAATTGAGAGTTCTTTGAAGGAAGAGATCGAAGCTGGGGGGAGTCTATTGAACCATGCTAAGGCTGACCCCTTTAGAGTAATGGCAAAGGCCCTACATCGCACCGGGTCCTGGTATCCATGCAGCTCTATTTGATTTTTATAGGTATTGAGGTGATCCACAGGGTCTTTTATCCCATAAAAAACCTCCATCTGAGGCATTCTGAACTTTGGAGGGAAAGGGAAATGCAACACCCCAGCAGTGAATGGGAATTTTGTTTGTTGCATCAAGGCATCCATCGTTACTGGAGTCTTCACCCTCACCGCCTCCCTTATGTGGCTGAGCTCTTGCTGGATGTCCTTGAAGCGATGTTCCCAATATTGCTCCATTCTCTCTTGCTGGAAAGGGAGGAAATCATTTTTCTCAACTCCTTCGTTTTGGCTCTGTACTTCTTCATTAACACCCTTCCTAGGTGGCGGATGAGGCCCCTGACTGTTCTCCCCTCCTTCGTTTACTTCTTTGAGGGGATCAAGGTATTGTTGTTCCCTACGAGGGAGATCATTCTGGCCTTGCTGGGCTGGTTGTGTTTGCTGAGGACCTCGTAAGAGCTTCAAGAGCTCTTCATTTTGTTGAAGTAAACGCTGATTGACCAGACGAAGGGCGTCTAGTTCATTGTTGGTGGGGGGATCCACCACAAATGAATCATCTTCGGGGGTGGGCACGAAATCATGAAGGTTTTCTGGTTGTCTCCCACTAGTGACCTCTTGTAGATTCTGCATCCTTGGGGGATTCATCTGAATTTTGCTCATATTGCGTGTAGAGATCATCAATTACTGAAGAATCAGTATACTTGTAACAAGAACAATCGTTCCCACAGACGGCGCCAAACTGATGGTGTTATTTCAAGTGAATGAGCAGTGAGTTTGGGTGAAATTGCATGGGATGAATCTGAGCTATAAGGCTCGTGAATTGGTGAATGAATGTTCTAGTTAACCGAGGTGTAGTGCGTGCAACACAGTAGAAATATAGTGGTTCACCGGCTGATGAGCTTGGCTAGTCCACTCTCCAATGGAGGCTCTAGCTCCTTCCTCTCTATTGATCATGATAGAAACTTACAGAGTCTTTTTGACGTTACTAGGATTCCGCCCCGTGGTTCAGGTAATGTACAATTTTTATAATGTCTTTTCTAACTCTAGGAGATCTATATCGAGATCTTTGCCCTTTATCCATGGGATCTCCCCTAATTCTAGAAGAGGATCTTGGTCAATTGAGTATTTTACGCCTGTGGTGCCGCTTGGCTATTGTTTCGGGGGTGCCAGCTATCATCCAGCTACTTCCTTATCACTTCGGTTATTATTTCGCTTGGGAGGAGCTCGAGCTCTGGTCCCCTGAGCTCTGGAGCTCCGAATTGACCTCCCGATCTGATCTCCTAGGCTGAGCTCATACTTAGGGTTGATTTTGGGTACCATCATAATCAATGTGGGATAAGACTTATTACACTACACTATATCAATCTTAATTTCTTTTATCCATTTAAGTGAGTCATTTTGAGACAAAATTTCTCATTCAATAATTAATGAATTTTGAAACAAGTGAATATTTCATGTTAATCTTCTCACAAAGAAGAACATGGTGGGATTAATGGCACACATCGGATATTTATTGCAAAAAGGTAAGGGGCTTGGTCAACAATGGAGGCAAGGTCCAGAGTTTCACTTAATAAACCAAACACTCTTTCATTCCAATCCACTAAACCATTTGGTCCTCTCCACTTACAATTTCATCATATCATCCTCCTCAAGAGTTCGCGTGGAGTTTGGTCTTGGTTAATGGTTGCAATGTTTGGCACGAAATTAGTAAATTATGATTGATTATTTACTGATAGAAGTTTAAAAATAACCCGATCTTATAAAATGAATAATAAATTGGATTTAAGTTAGTAACAAACACAAATAATTTGGTTTGACATTATAAACCCCTTTACTAAGTATTGTTTAAATATTTTTTTCATTAGGTAGTGTATGAATTCTTGACTTCTTGTAACATGAGTAATTTTTGTGTTTTAAAAGCTTAAAGATCAAGTTTGATTTTATAAGAGATCTATGAGTGGTGGGTTTGATGGACAAAGAAAAGAATGAACCCAAACATGACACATTTAATAAATAAAAAAAAATAGTCAAAATTGACCGTAAAGTTTGACCACAGCGACCTAGTCCAGTCTTGATATTCCCATGATTAATTTGGGCCGAAAGTCAATCAAAAAATTGGAATGAATCACCCACCCACGAGGTCACGTTTAGTAAGGTATTGGTGTTCACATGATTGATTTGAACGATTCATTTGTGCCCAAATTCACAGAATTTAAGCAGAAATTTATTTGTTCCGTATGCATATTCGTGTATCAATGCTACAAAGATGTCCAAAGGGGAAAATGTTGGCAATACCTCGTTAGTATCACGTGATGTCATCAATCAATTATAAATAAATATGTAAAATTAGTGGGAGAAAGTAAATAATTTTAATTACGGTAGGATTACGCCAATGATAAGCTTTAAGTCAATACATATTTGTCCTAATTATGGATGAACTCACTAAGAATATTCAAGTTGATATCTCATGGTGTATGCTATTTGCAGATGGTATTGTCTTAGTAGATGAAACTCGAAGGAAAATTAACAATAAGCTATAAATATGGAGAGAGAAACTCGAGTCAAAAGAGTTTAAAATAAGAGAAATACTATGTATCCCATGGGACCCACTGATCCAATGGTCTTCCTTCATTTGGGATGCAAATTTGTGTTACGTAGCATTACTCTTAAAATAAATAGGAGGAAAACTGAATACATTTTTTTTTTTTGGGAATGGGAATGGGAATGGGAATGGGAAGGGGAAGGGGGAGGGGAACTTGAACCTTTGACCTCAAGAAAGTAAAGCCTTCACAAGCCAAAGAGTACCATTGGACCAAAGGCCCATTGGTGGAAAACTAAATACATGCAATATAATTTTAGTAATAGAAGAAGTATACATAATGAAAAAGTTAACATTGAAAATCAAGAAATACCAACGAGTAAACGATTCAGATATATAGGATCAATCAATAAAAATGATGGAGAAATTGGATATGATGTAATTCATAGAATCAACACTGGTTGGCTTAAGTGGAGGAAAACCTCTGGTATATTATGTGATAGAACGATACAAATAAAATTGAAAGACAAGTTTTACCGAATGACAATAAAGACAAAAATGTTTGTATGAGACGGAATGTTGGGCAATTGAAAAATAACATAGTGAAGAAATAAGCGTAGGGAAAATGAAAATGTTAATGTGGATGTGTGGAAAAACTAAAAAAGATAGAATACAGAATGACCGTATTGGAGAAATGATAGGATAAACTCCAATTGAAGATAAGTTGATAGAGAATAGATTAAGATGGTTTAGTCATGTTCAACGGAGGTTGATAGAGACACTAATTAGAAAAAATGATAGAATTTCTCTTATTGGTACTAGGAGTAGGGGTAGACCTAAATTAACATTGAATGAAATAATAAGAAAGTATATGAAAATATTTAACTTAAAATGAGTGTATAGCGCATGATCAAAATGAATGTCGAAGACGAATTTATATACCCAACCCCAAATGATTAGGACATAAGACTTGATTTGATTTATGTAGAATTAGTGGATCCCACAAAATTCTATAACTGTCAACTACTTTTACATCCAATGACTATTATGTAGGATTATCATGGTTCAATTGTCCTACTTGTTTACTCATAATCAGTTAATGATACCACGTAACAATGATAATATACTGTCACAGTTACATTGAATATTTACTTGTGCAGACGAAGACTCAAAGAGGTTGAATGAATACAGGAAAGGAACACATAATTTGGGCCGAGACTAATAAGGATGTTATAGGTATATTCACTTGCAGCCCTCCATTAAATTTCAAGCAGAAATATCATTTAAGATCAAAGAAAAACTGTAAACTAGGTCAGAAAAAACCAACATTTCTTCCCATGGCCCATGTGTGTGTGTGTGTGTTTTTTTGACATTTTTGTAGGCTGGTACACATAATATAATTTATTGGGCTAAAAGTCCATTGAGCAAAATATTTTATGTAAAATTATATCCTGAATTTGGAAGACTAATATAGCCCTCATTTAATTGGTATGAAGTTCCTCACTTGAATTAGGAAACCGTCAACCATATCTACGATTTTCGATTCCAAGGATCTTCACATCTCCACTAAAAGAGGCTGACATTTGCACCATTCAAGGAAATGATATTAAATTCAAAAAAAAAAAAAAATCTTCATTGATTTCGTTCACCCAAAAATTACGATTTTGATTCATATCTTTGGAAAAATCGTTTGTTTTGCATAGCAGTACGAAGGTTCGAAATTAACCGATTTTGCTTCCTTTTGCCAACATCAATGGAAGACGTGAGGTTAGTACACCTATTGTTGCCGAAAATAGGACTGGATTATAAATATTATTACTATATTAAAACCCCCAAAAATTATGAGATAAAACCGTTAATATGAAACAAAAATTCTATGAAAAATGGGTTTTACAATGTGATATCAAGATATTATGGATGTGAGAGTGTGACAATAGGGTGTGATATCAATGTCTGATTGCATATACGCAACATACTACATTTGACACAGTGTGATATCAAGGTAGTTGGCTTTGACTCTAAACAACTTGTCACACTGAATGCTCTGCTTCACACAGTGCGACAACACAGTGTCATATTAAATCTAGTTGGCCTGGACATTACTCTGCGTGTCACATTGTTTAAAGAGAACAAGTCGTTACATTAACATAAAATATATATACCCAAACCTAACATGAAGTAGAAGATATACGCTGAAGTAGAAGAAGAACACTAGCTATTGAAGTAGAAGAAGAAGATAAACATTTAAAATTCAAATATCCTGATCTATTAAAATAGGAAACCATTGATACTATAAAACAAATCCCAAAAAAAATGGAACGGACAAACTAAATAGTCCATGAATTATGGAAGAGTGCATTTTAGTAAAGGAAATATTTTAAAAACTACCGATGTGTATGTAGACACAAGACATTTTACTTATCAACAATAGATTTCAAGAAGACATTTTCCCACAAATAAATAATTTGTATGGTACCTACCCACAATTTTTCATTTTTTTTGTATTTCCAAGCTCGGTCCACTGACGAGCGTATGAACATTTGTCATTGCTTTAAGCCCAATATTTACAAAATAAAGATGAAACCACCTACCACTTACATCTCACAAACTCCACTTTAATCGGGCCCTTTGTTTATGGGGTAGGACTTTTCTTGCTAAAAGATGGTGATAAGATTCGAGTTCGAGCACCCACTCTTCAATAGTTCCTACTAAGACACCAGTTTGGCATAATGGTATTAGTCCCTCCTTTTCTTGTGCAAAAACAGAGGAAAGGTTTTCATTATGTGAACTAAATAGGGCGGTTGTGCTACCAGCTTGAACTAGTTCAAATTTGAAACCTGTAAAGCCCATACAAAGCATTTTCAACTGCAATAGGAACTAGGAAATGGAGCAATTTTTCACAAGGGAAAAGTACTCAATATCAATGGTTTTGCAGAGAATGAAAACAACTTAGTATTAAGGTATAGAAAATACAAAGTATTTGAATCCTAACATTGTCGCGATGTCTCCTGTACAATATACTTATTTAGTTGCACGTGCTTAATGATCGATATATGCACATCCTAATTACTAGATTGATTACAACCTGAAATCTGATTCAAAGATTGAAAAAGATTGAAGAAGTTAAATGTTCAAACCAAGGCACTGCAGGAAGGGACAGAAACAACCAACTGCTACCAACTTGGACATTTGAAATGCAAACATTTATCTTACTAATGGCCCTCCAAATCAAGAGGTAAGAAGCCACCACTGTAATCAAAGGCCTTACTCCCGTCAGAAATCCCCTCATAACTCGATGAAGTGAACTCTGTTTCAAAATTCTTGTTCGAACTAGCTAACAACATGACATTCTCAATTTCTCTCACCACCTCACCCATTGTAGGCCTCTCAGATGAATAGTCTTTGACACATCTCATTGCCAACTCCACAAACTTTTTCAAGCCTCCAAGTTTTTCACTTGAACCGAGGGTTGGATCAAGAATGTCTTGAATGTAATATTGATCCGTTGAATTAGCAATTGCATCCTTAACCGCTACCACAATGTACTTCCCTCGCTCTATTGGTGCCCTTGCAGTTACTAGCTCCAGCAATACAATTCCAAAGCTATAAACATCACTCTTCTCAGACAGCTGTTGGGTCGTGTAATATTCAGGATCCATGTATCCCTACAGTGACAAAAGAATCGATTTTCCATGTGTCAACCTAAAGCAAAATTGAAGCACCAACAAAATAACCAAAATACCCAATCATGCACAACATAGATAAATTTGAGAAAAACTAAATAGCTACTTAAAGTCCTAAAAAATGTGTGTGCAGTATGTGGCCTGGGGCAAGCACCAAAAGTACGGACCATATCCTCTACCGCCTTCCACTAGAAATGTCCAAACTTTCCGGCATTTTTTTTTTGCATGCATTGTACATCCGGGAGACATATTTTAAATTAGGGCAACTATCAAGGGAGATATTTTATTTAAAACAGTGGGCAACTTTTCAAGCAAGTGTAAGAAATCATAATTACAACGAATATAATCCTCAGATGTATGTTTATAATAAACAGTTGGCATCCTGCTTGAGAAGTACTAGAAATTATTCCAATAAGCTACCCGCTTATCAATGCTTATCCAATAACTGAAGTGATGCACAATGAAAATTGAAAATTCCAGTAATATTCAGCTGCTTACAAAAAATAGTGGGACAACTCTGGAGTCATTTCATAGATCAGTGCCTTGATTAGCTAGCAAAATGAGGTTATAATAATCTTCTATCTTAACAATTCCAGAAACAATTTGAAACTGGTAACCATCCAAAAAGCTTTCCAGGGCAAAGCTATACTATTTTCCATCTCCCCCCTCAGGAAAAAAAAAAGATAGCCAAAAATGGCTACATAGCAAAGTAGTGGCATCCATGCTAAAGTAAAGGTTTTAAGGATTTCATACTTACCATTGTCCCTTTGACTTGAGTGCTGACATAACTCTTACTAGTATCTTCCATAAGTTTGGATAAGCCAAAATCGGCAACTTTTGCATTTAGACGATCATCTAGTAGGATGTTGGTTGACTTAATGTCCCTGTGTATGATGGGAGGGTTGGCAAGCTCATGCATATAGGCCAGACCTTTGGCTGAATCAAGGGCTATTCTAAGTCTCCTCATCCAGTTCAATTGGAATCCTGACTTCCCTGTATAGATCATGTTCAGATTATCAAAGAGAATTAATTTTCATTTGTGTCTTCTCAATAATAATTCTCCATTTTGTTTATTGCATAGTTCATTGTGCTTGAGGATAAAAAAGAGAGAAAATTTCTGTTAACGAGTGATTGCTCGTCTAGGGTTGGGTTGTACAACCTTACGGTATAATTCAATTGAGTAGTCCAATGGCTAAGGGGCGACACAGGATGGGGGTTTCGAGACAGGGCCCCTGCCCACTAGCCATTACGTAATTCGGCACGGCACCATGAATCTATTTTTATAGTTGTACTAAATTAGATGGAGGCCCGTGGTTAGGTAATGTTAATCGTTGAGATTCAAGTGTAAAAGGGGTAGGGTAGGAGAAGCAATCCAGTCTTGTTATGAGATGAAGTGATGGTTTTAAATCTCCTTGGTTGAGTTTGACACATGGTCGTATCAGGCAAAGTCTCATTTTTATAGCTCCTATCTGATTATCTGATTGCTTCATTGTCAATATTATGCGTTGAAGGTGGCAGATGATACTATTTCGAATATTCAAAGGACTACAAGAAATTAGTGAAATTACCTGAAATACCATCTTTCAGGGTACCATTTGGAATATACTCATAGACCAGCATTTGTTCCCCTTGCTCATAACAAAAACCCACCAGGCTGACAACATTCTTATGATGGATCCTTGATAGAAGCTCAATCTCAGTCTTAAACTGAAGAGCATCCTGCAATGATCCCTGTCGAGCTCTTTTGATGGCAACTAATTGGTTAGAGGCAATAGTTCCTCTATAAACCTGTCAACAAACTATAAATTCAGAATGTAGAAAATTTTGGAGCTCAACTAATATTGAGAGCGGGAAAATTCCGAGAATCCCATGTTAATCATCAAAATTTTGTCATGTGAGAAGGAAGGTCAAAATAATTTTTATCCAAGGGATGAAGCAAACACATTTTGTTATCAAAAAAGAAAAAAGAGTGCATGTTTGTCGCATGGAGTTTTTAAAATAATAAAGTGAATGGAAAAAATGGTGTATTGTACTTTAGATAATAATGCAGTTATATACTCTTGAGAACTTATTTTGCTTGTACTTCAATATCCCATTCTCTAAAGTCATTGGCTTGTCCACATAGGAAGTTAAATAGTTCAGGATATTTCGATAATTGCCAAATAAGACCAATTCATCCAGATGATGGTGAATGGATTAATCAATGGTGTGAGAGTCTTAGGACAGGTTTAGGGTCTGAAACTGCAGTTTTTAACTAGGACTGGTGGTAAAGTACTAGTTGAAGTATCAATTGGAGATTGAAAAAAAATTGAAAAAGAGAAAGGCAACTATAAATATCTAACCTTCCCATAGCCCCCAGATCCAATAGCGTTCACTTCTGCAAAATTTTTAGTACATTTCCGAAGCTCTTTAAATGAAAACCATCTAGCTCCTTTAAGTTGTGGAACACCGCCACTGCTTTCATCACGGTCCCAATTTGCTACAGTTGTACGAAAATGGTTTTTAGAGCATCTCGTATTATTTAGCTAAAAAGAGTTTTGTTTTACAACAAATATTGATCTTACCAAAAGGGTTGCTCTGTTGAACTGCTCGTTTTGCTTTTCCCTTTTGATGGAAAGCATAAAATCCTGCACCGAGTATTAAAAGCACAAGCACAAAACTACCAACTACTGCTCCAACGATAATTCCTGTATTAGATGGTTTTTTTGCTCCTGTAAATGCAAATATAGGTCGATGGATGTGTTAACAGAGGTTGTTGTAATTAAGATTGCAAAGGTTTGTTCATATAGTTGAAAGCTACTCTACTCATTGCCTATTGATTTTTAGTTGGATGCTCTAACTTGATATTAGAGTTGAGTTTTGGGTGGCTAGTGGATGAAGTCTCTTACCCATTTGAATTTCACAGTATGAATAGTGTTTGTTTATTTGTTCACTCCACATACAAGTCTGGGTCCTACGTGAGGGAGGGTGTTTAAGAGATCTTGTACCCTACATTAAATAATTATGACCGCCAAGGTTGAAGTATATACTTGAAGGGTTACTCCACTCATTACCAATTAGTTTTGAGTTGGATCCTCTAAAAGGATGTACTCCTATGTATGGATAGAAAATGATGTGTCTCATTGCAACAAACAACCAAAAATGCTTCTACTAGTTAATATGAGATACAAGTTTACCTGCAAAGCAACAATAGCTCTCTTCTTTAAAGGAGTAAGACCCATAATTTGGAGTCTGTAAAAAGTGGTTGGTGAGCAGAAAACCAACTGTAGAAATTCCTGTTCTATTGAAATGATCTAGACCAGAAGGAAAGATTTGCAGTCTGATCAAAAGGGAAGAGTTTACATTGACGTTCGGATCACTAAGAGAAACTGAATCCACAGGAAGGTGATTGGACAGAAAAGCTGACATCAAAGACCTCTCAAGTGTTCTGAAGTAACTTGAGTTTTTTAAATTTGAGAAGGAAATAGAAACGAAGTGTAAGGTTCCGGCGTATGGATATGCACATTTGCAATTTGGACTTGATATACTGCCTGAACGGCAGACCGCAGGAGTGCAGCTATTTGTTGGTGTCAAGTATGAAGGGTTCGATTTCTGAATTGTGCAGTATCGTTCTGCTGCTCCATTTCCCTGACAAATTGGGTTGCCCACAAGCCTGCATCAAACAATAGAATATGACCTCTAAGAGGGGTTAACATGCTAATAACATTAAACACACAGCATGCACTATCCCAAAATGGAATCAACAAAAAAATAAATTGCCTTACGCCAAGTCCATATTGTAACTTGCTTTTTGTGTAAAGTCGGTAATGGAGTTGTTCTGCAAATCAACGGTCAAGTTGTTGCGATAACTAGTGCCAATATCCAATGTCCCATTAAGCTTGTTGTTGCTTAGTACCCTGCCAATATATTTCCAATAAATTGCCCCATCTCCCTCATTTCTCATTTAAAAAACCTTATTTGGATTCTTCTATGTTGAAAATGAAGCAAAACATATGTTCGTTAAATTTTGTTACTGAACATCGCCCACATTAAGCTTATACTCACACCGTCTCCAATTGAGGGAGGCTGAAAAGATTGACTGGAATGTGTCCTTCAAGTTGTGTATTTTTCATCATTCTGTCAATATGAGGTAAAGAATTATTATTTTATGTACAACATCAAAAAACTCCCTGTAAATTAACAAGAAAATCCACTTTCTTTTATTGTTATCGAAGAGCTGTTGGGGCTTCCAACCCTTGAAGGTGCTCATGGCTATCTTGTATACCCATTAGGTTGACAACTAGACACACGCACACACATAACAAAAACACATTGAGAGAGATAGAGAGAGAGGGTACAGAGATGGAAGGAAAGTGATGGAAAGAGAGGCCTCATTTTGGAAGAAGTTCAGGGCATTGTCTTTTGTGTACCCAGTTCCAATTTGAAAGACAGAAAAAAAGTCCATGTTTTGGGTAGACAGACAACAAAAGTCTTGAGTCAGAAGCGGATTGAGAGAGAGTTCTCCCTTTGGAAGAAGTTTAGGGCAGTGTTTTTTTTATATCCAATTCCAAATTGAAAGACGGAAAGTCCATGTTTTGGGTTGACAGAACAAAAATCTGAGTCAGAAGCTAATGAACACGAATGCATACACAAAATGAGGCCCTCTTACTATTAGACATCTCCAGTGAAGTTTTTCCACTTACCTCTCCTAATCCCGCCAGAGGCGGGAAGTATTGTTCATTGGGTATGACAAGGACACAAAAATCATAGTTTAACTACTCTTAAGACTGCAATGTGTAGAGAGCTTTTCCATGAATGAATGTTTAAAGAAAGAAAAATATCCACAATTTTCGTCAAAGAAAAATATGCATGTTTGTGCGTGTGAGTGAGAGAGAGAGAGAGAGAGAGAGAGAGATGGGTACAATGTCGTCAAAGACTGTATTTCGGTAAACCACAGGGGAATTTCTGATACATCAAAACTATTATTGCTCATATCCCTACAAAGAAAATAGGTTTTGGTCAGAATTTCCAATGGATCACATTATTACAGAGTATAATTGCCATAAGAATTTGACGAAGAAAAAATACAAACGAAAAAAGTATGCGAATATGACAGGAGAAAAGTTAAAAATCATCTTTGAAAAGATAGCTTCAAATAGAGCAGCATTGCTTCACCTACACCATTAATAATATGAAAGATTGAAGAAAGTAACCCCAGCTTACATGTAGGTAAGGAAGTTCATGCCGGTAAGGTTTGGAAGAGGTCCTGTGAGTTCATTGTTGGACAAGTACCTGAAAGTGGATAGCCAATTCCCATTTTTATTACTCGAAGAATCTAATGCATGATAATCTAAAAGCTTTAAGTTCGAGAAATCATCTGTGTCTGCTTACAGCTCACTGACACTTTTAAGGTTGTTGAGGTTCAGAGGGACGGACCCATTTAATGAATTCCAATCTAGCCGGCTGTAGCCAAGACAAAATTCAGCGCAAACTAAATTATAAAAGTTAAGGGCAAGCAAGGATGGAGATACTTACACCACCTTCAATGTTTGTACAAGTCCTAGAGTAGGAGGGATGTTCCCCCTCAGCTGATTGTTGTTAAAAATGCTGCAAAAAATAAACACGAAGAAAATGGAGGCCTATTGTGAAACCATCTACCTTCTTACTTATATGTGAACAAAGTGAATGTGCACAAAACATATTGGAATTACCTATTTACTTAAAGGTAATAAAGCAGATATACTAAATATTCATTCCAATATACTCACAAATGTATCAACTTCATGTTTGAGCTGAAAAGTTGCGGTTGGATGGTGCCCGAAAGTTGATTATTTTGGAAATGACTGTACATAATTGGTAGATGTTCACATTGACAAATAGGGAAAAAAAATTACAAGAAAGAAGAAACTAAACATTTTGAAAACTTCAGAAGTAGAACATACAAGTGTTGTGTATTAACTAGCATATCCAAACCAGGTGTAGTTCCATTGGACACTGGAATGGTTCCAGTAAGCTGATTCTCACTTACATCCAGAAATATAAGATTCAATAGATTACCAATAGAAGCTGGAATTGTTCCACTGAAGTTGTTAGAATTTAGAGCTCTGCGTAGAACGACAAACACAAGATACAGAAAATAAGATGAATGCAGCTTCTACTACAACTCTTCATTTAAATGGTCTATACCAAAACAAGCATTTTACCCCCTTTTTTTAACTCAAGTTTGGGTAGGTGTTTGGGTTTTCATTGGAGATGGTGTAAAGGGGCCCATTATATATAGTTCCATGACAATATAAAGATAACTTGAACTACTTTCAAACTACAATGCCAAAATTCTTGGGCTTGTGTAAGGAAATGGATGATCATCAAACCTTGAGAAAATCAAACAAAGTACTCTGGAATGAAATCCTTACAGAAATACTAGTTGTTTCAGAGATCCTATTGAGTATGGAATTGGACCAAAGAAACTGCAAGCATCCAGCTTTCTACGTGAAAGGAAAAGAAATTAGTCAAATGTAAAAACTGAAGCACACTAGTTGGTAGCCGACACTCAAAGCAGGAGGGAATAGGATTTTGCTTACAGGATGATCAGATTCTTTAAATTCCCAATTGATGGTGGAAGAGTTCCTTTCAGACCTTTGTTATTTGAAAGAGCCCTGCATGCAGAAGCTACTGATCAGAAAATAACTGGTTCTTGCGAAATTTATCAGCAATAATGTAGAATACAAAACAATGTCTACAGGTAAAGTAAAGAGATGTACATTGAATTAAAGCAAGATATAAACCACGTAATTGAATTTTAGTTTTTTTTTTTTTTGTGGGATGTGTCCTCTTTGAATTTTTTAGGGCAGGGAAAGTAATATGGTAAGCAAGACTAAGTGTTCTCCCAATAATTTTAGGGTTGACTATATAAATCATGTCCCTTCATTAGGTTCCGTAACGAATCATATTGTTGTGTTCAGTAATAAACTATCATGTCCTTTTTTACGATCTCATTTAATATATATTTTGGTTTGCTACCCTTCACATTATCATTGATAGGTTCCTCATCAATATAGTAAGAGATGTGTAGATGGGGAGTTAAAAGAGGTTGATACACGACACCCGTGTTTATGCCAAGTGTATTAAAAGGGATGAGTAGAATAAGTGAATCGGATGAATGGAACTTGAACGACTTATTATGAAGTGACCAACCAGTTGGGTAAAGGGTAGGTAGAGAGGGTAAATGCTCTCAACAACTAGAGTACCTATCTCATACCGGATAGTAATGAATGAATGTCTTGTAGTGAGTAAGTAATGCAGGTATTTATAGCATAGTATCTACTCGTCGCGTCCCTCTGACACCTGTGCTAACGTACTGCTGCCTCGACCGTGGCGATGTCGGCGACTGCTCACCGCCACATATCCCAACATTAATTAGGCGGATGTGATGTTTCCTCGAGCGCAGCCTAAATGCGGTCTCCGAGGAGGGGTACGACAACCGAGGCAAAAGAGGGCTCCAAGTTCAATCACTTGGTCACCGCGGGAGGGCCATGTCCGTGATCCTCCGAGCACTCTCCTTCCCAGGGTCCTCCTTTTCATCTCTGAACCTTTCCTCGAGGCATTAATCAAGGTGCCTAATAGAGAAAACCCACATAGTTTTGGTCCTTCAGTCACCAATCCATATGTCTCATTATCCCATATATTTATCTAAACCAATGACACCAGTTATCTTAGAAGTCCCTCTAAATCTCAGTCAATCACATTCTACTGGGCAGTGGGCTATGAATTGGGAGACCTGCTTGAGTAGACTAAACCTTTGAGACCCTACGTAAAGGCTGAGGTTGACAATTATGCTCGTCCGCCCCCGTTACTTAGTTGTCCCTTGAGGAGGGTCATACTACTTGTCCATAGGTGGGGAACCCTCCTTTTAGCCCATTGGGCGAGCTGAGCAACACTGTCCCGTAGGTTGAGGATGTTAATTCTGTTAGCGGTGCAATCCCATCTTTGTACCTTATTTTCGCAATGGGGGATGCGAGTCATGTCAAGGTTGCCCCCAAGACTTCCGTGGTTCCACCCTTCTTTGTTCTTGGTCAAGGGTCCATTTTTCCACTTACAATATGATGGCTATGTGCCCCACCCTTCTACGGCGCTAGGCGTTATCGTGGCGCTGGAATGCTGCCGCAGCGCTATTATCCGTACCAATTCTATTGGACCCTAATTTCATGTCAACTGATGTCTCTCTTCAATTTGTCCTTCTGTAGTGTGGACATGCGTTTCAAATTTATCGGGTACTACAAGGTCTTCTATAAATATGCTCAAACCATTTAAGTCAATTCTCTCTTAATATCTTCTCCTGACACTAGCTCAACTCTATCACCAATATGTTCATTTAGTTCTCTTGTTTTTTACCCTACATCCATCTTAAAGCAATACTTTTTGGTCATGTTTTTTTTTTTCTTTCTAATTTGCTTAGCACTCTTGCGATCACCACTATACAAGAAAAGGAAAAAAAAAACATATGAAAGAAGAGTAAGGACGAGATATTAGGCTTGAATATGAAGAAAGAAATTTTAGGCTTGTCATTTGGTGAAATAAGGAAGAAACAATAAAGCTTATCAAGTTTGTAATATGAGATCTTCATATGCCATTGTAGTTTGGGGGCAAAATGTAATTTCATGTGAAGATGGGAAGCTTAGCATCAAAATGACAAGATTTATAAATAGTAGTGGAATAACAATGCAACAGTGACATTCTCAAAGTCAACAGGCAACAAAAACTTGATGAAATATGTTGTAGACTCTACTATATCAATTAACTAGGGTTAACCCGTGCTTAAAGGTACGGTACAACGTAAGTAAAAAGTGACGAATTTCGGAGGGAAAAAAATTCAATATGAATAGTTTTGAAAGGGATGTTGGTGACCGATGGATGAGTCTATTTGAGATCGTCGAATGGGCTTATTGAAATCTGCCCTGTTTTATATTATAGATGATAACAATATAATTTTTTCAACAAATGAGCTAATTTTTAGCAGAATTGATACGAAGAATATTGTTCTCGACTAGGAGATTCATGGCTAAACCTTTTCTAATCTTAAGGAAATGTTCGAGTATTGTTTCAAACAATTCACAGAAAAAGGGTAGTAGTACTTCAATACATCTCTTGTAACACTGGACTTTTATACGTGACAACAAATGACTAATATGTAGCAACTAAAGTGACATGTCACTTACCGAAAAAAAAAAGAGACATGTCCACACTAACAGTTTGTTCAACCAAAGGTTTTTGTAATCTTAAGTCACAAAGGAGAATAAAAATTCTTTGCACACCCGATCACAATCTTGATGCATCAATTATGAAAATAGTGTAAAAAAAAAAAAATTGCATCATGTCCAGTGATATTAGTTCCCAAAGATATTCTACAAGGTGCTTGTATCAGAGATATGAAGAGTATTTGACCATTACTTATGTCTGTATGAGTGCTCAACAACTTGACTTGTGAACCTTAAGGGTGTTTGAGCAATGTAGTCCAGCATGAATAATGTTGGTTTCTCAAATGTCAAATTATATATGAGAACTACAGTTTAAGAACATCTTTGATAATTAAAAAAGTAGACACAAATCACTTGTACAAGGAAAAAGTAAAAGAAGAGACATGAAACTTACAAAATCTGTAAATTGGTGAATAATGCAATGTCGTCAAACTGGTTGCTCGACACAAGCATGCCTGATAAATTTCTGCGATAAGAGTTGGCAAGTTAAAACAGACTAAGCAACTCTATGAACTTTAGAAGGTTGAAACCCCACTGACTTACATGGAGGTAATGCGTGAATTATTACATGCAACACCGTCCCAATTGAGACAAGGATCAGACCCCTTCCAGGAGGGTGGCGTGTTCTGCCAGCTAGACTGGATAGTATATAGAGCAGCAACTGCAATAATGATCAAAATAGTTTTAATGTTTAATCATTGACAAAAAAAATCTCTAACAAATACTATTTAATTCAATCAAAGTATGAAGAACCGTGTTACTTTCCTATTATGTCTATTTTGTATTTTCTTTTTTACTTTCATAATATTATAATTGTCTTCAATATCAATTTAATACTATTTTGTATACATTGTATTCTAAGTCTACATGAATTTTAGTTGGAGAAGTTCTTTTACACCATGTCATTTTGTGAGAGCAAGACTTAGACTCTTTTTTATTGTTTGGAATTCACACCAATTGGGACAAGTTATCAAGTCCATCATGTAAAGGACTTTGGATCAAGACATTTTGCCTTTGCCAAGACTCCATGTAATATCTGAATTGCTTTTTTCCATAAGCATGAGTTTTTTGCGGTCCTCTCCTGGGGCTTGCCATACGTACATTGAACGACAAGGAGTTTTTCATCTTTAGAGATTTGGGGTTTGCTCTATTTTGTTGGGTCTTCTTCACGAAAACTATGTACTTTTGAGTAGTTTTTTGGGCACTATGAATATTGTAATAGTGATAGAGTAATGACACGTTCTATTGCCTTTGTTTATGAGAACGTTTTGTAATCTTCAACCTTTGAAAGCAAAATCTTGCAACTGTGTTTCGCTTGTGGACATAGGATTGCTTTGTAAGTCGAACCACGTAAATTTTGTGTGTTCTATTTTTATATTTCATTCTATTTTATTTTTTTGTGGCCTTTGTTCACAACAAACTGGTATTAGAGCTATTGGTTTTAGGATAACTATAAAAAAAATTCGAGATAGAAAAATTTTGATGGTCAGAAGAATTTCAATTTATGCAGATTAAGATGAAGACATTGCTTCATCAACAGAGTTTGACAAAGACCATTGATGGATCTCTATCCAAGGAGGCAGATCAGATTAAAATTGTTGATGTTGAAGAAAAGACACATAGTGCAATTAAATTGTCTCTTACTAATGAGGTTCTTCATGAAGTCGTCGATGAAGACAAAGTCGAAGGGCTCTTAAAAAAGTTGGAGAGTTTGTATATGAAGAAGTCTCTCGCGAATCGCTTGTATATGAAGCAACGGTTTCAAACACTCAATATGAAGGAAGATACACTCATTAATGAACATCTTGATTAATTTAATAAAATTATTATGGACTTGAAAAATATTGATACTAAAATTGGGGATGAAGATCAAGCCCTTATTGTGTTATGCTCATTCTTTGATTCGTTTGATAATTTTGTTAATTCAATGTTGTATGGGAGAGACTCGATTTCCTTAGTTGATGTGAAATCCTCTTTGAATTTTAAAGAGTTGCGTAATAAATTGAATGTTAAAGATAGTGATGTTCAGGTCGATGGTCCTTTTGTAGAGGGGTCATCATTATAGTTCCTCTAATAATAATAAAAATTAGTCTGTCGAAATTCAGATAAAGAAAAAGGAAATCGATCACAATCTAAGAAGAAACACAATAGTGTTGAATATTTCTATTGTCATAAAATTGTCCATTACAATCGTGATTGTTTTAAGTTAAAAAATAAAGGGGGACAAAAAAAATAAAATTCTTACCGACTTTTATAATGCTGCTGGTGTTGCTAAAGATATATTTGATAGTTTAGATAATGTCCTTACAATTATTGTCTCTAATGAACATTTTAATGATGAATGGATTTTTGATTCAGGTTGTTCCTATCATATATGCCCTAATAAGGATTGGTTTACCACCTACGAGCCAATCAATGGTGGTTTAATCTTAATGGGAAATAATGTTGCTAGCAAGACTGTTGGAATATGTACTTTTCAGATTAGGACACATGATGGAATTGTGAGGACTTTGAAAGATGTTCGACATATTCTAGAATTAAAAAAAAATGATTTCTTTGGATACTTTAGATTCCATTGGTTGTAGATTTTCTGCTGAATGTGGAATTTTAAAAGTTTGCAAGGGTTCCCTAGTTGTGATGAAAGGTAAAAAAATTAATGGCCTATTTGTTCTTCAGGGTGATACTGTGATTAGGTCAGCTAGTGTGTCATCTTCAAAAATTTTAGATTTAGATACTACCTAGTTATGACATATGCGTTTGGTCCATATGAGTGAGAGGGGCATGACAATCTGGTGCAAATAGGGTTTACTTGGCCAATAGACAATTGGGAAGCTTGATTTTTGTAAGTATTGTGTTTTCGAGAAACAGTGCAGAGTCAAGTTCAGTATGACTATTCACATAACTAAAGATACAGTTGATTGAATTTATTCAAACCTTTGGGGTCCTTCCGTGTAAGGGTGGCTCTCAATATCCTTTGAACTTTATTGATGATTATTCAAGGAAGATTTGAGTGTATTTACTAAAATGCAAGAGTGATATTTTTGTGACTTTCAAGCAACGGAAAATTTTGATTGAGATACAGACAGTCAAGAAAGTCAAGCGTCTCAGAACAGATAATGGTTTGAAAATTTGTGGAGGTGAGTTTGATGAGTTCTACAAAGATGAAGGCTTTGTCAAGCATCGTATTGTCTAGTACTCCACAGAAAAATAGGGTTACAGAGAGGATGAATAAAACTCTTTTGGAGAAAGCACGTTGCATGCTCTCTAATGCAGAGTTGTTTAAGGATTTTTGTGTTGAGGCTGTCAGCACTGTTTGCTATTTGGTCAATCGTTCTCCATCCACTGCCATTGAGTTATAAATTCCACATGAAGTATGGTTTGGTACTCTTGCTGATTTTTCTTATTTAAAAATATTTGGTCGCACTGTTTATTGTTAGGTGAATGACGGTAAACTTGAGCCTAGGACTAAAAAGTCCATATTTATTGGTTATGCCAATGATGTGAAAGAATATAGATTGTGATATTTTGATCCTAAATTACCTAATTTATAGTCAGTAAGGATGCTGTATTTGATGAATCTTCCATGTTTATTTCAAGAAATGAGTTTATTGTTTATACAGGAAAAGAACAGGGTTATAGTAATGAGGTGGAGCTATAGGTGGAAGCTTCACATAAAGTACTTGAAAGTTCTCCAATTCAACCTATTACAATTTTACATGATTCTAGTTCTGGTGATGATCCACAGGAGCAACAACAGTCTAGTATTGCAAAAAGATAGGAAGATGAGACAAGAGACCCTCTAAAAAATAAGGGTATGCAGACTTGGTGACTTATGCACTTACTATAGTAGAAAAGATTGGTGTTCAGGAGCATTCCACATATTCAGAAGTTATCGCAGATGATGAGTCTGCACATTGGGTCGTTGCTATGATTGAAGAAATTGAATCTCTTTATAAGAATCAAACTTGGAAATTAGTGAAGTTGCATAAGGGCATTAAGGTTGTTGATTCCAAATGGATTTTTAAGAAAAAGAAAAGAATTACAGGGGTTGAATCTGCAAGGTACAAGACGAGATTGGTTGCAAATGGTTACAGTCAGAGAGAAGGTGTGGATTTCAATGAAGTTTTCTCGTTTATTGTGAAACATAACTCTTCATGTATTTCTTTCCATGGTTGCTTCAATCGGTCTAAAGTTTGAGCAACTTGATGTAAATACAACTTTTCTATATGGTGAGCTTGAAAAAACTATCTACATGCGTCAACCAGAGGAATTTATTGTTAAATGTGAAAAAAAAAATCATGTTTGCTTGTTGAAGAAGTCATTATATTGTTTGAAACAGTCTCCAAGACAGTGGTACAAGCGTTTTAACACTTTATGGTAACTCTAGAAGTAATTATGATAGTTGTGTGTATCACAGATAGTTGTTAGATAGTTCTTTTATATATTTGTTGCTTTATGTGGATGACATGCTTAATCTTGCGAAGACCATGTTAGAGATTAATAGGCTGAAGAAATAGTTTAACTCAGAATTTGAGATGAAATATTTGGGTGCTACAAAGAAAAATTTAGGTATGGAGATTCATAGAGATAGGAAAGCATGTATGATGTATTTATCTCAAAAAATATATATTAAGAAAATTATTGAGCGGTTTAGGATGCAAAATTCAAAGCCCGCGGGAAGATTCTTGCTTGTGATTGAGCCTTATTCATTCTCTAATGTATTCTTACCATGTAATATGTTTTTAGATTGTAAAAATTACTTTTGAAAACTAGTGTTTATATATACTCTTTGATTTATCGTCGAAGGATTTTTGGCACGAGTAATGCTTGGAGTATATGAATACATCTACCTCTTTATCATTCTTGAATCAATTTTGAAAACTAGTTGTTAAGTGTTCACCTTGATTTCTTATCAACGGTTCTTCTGGCACATGTAATGCTTGGAAATTATTTATACATCTACGTATTTATCACTCGAGATTCTATTACCTATCTTTAAAGCAACATATATTTCAAATCTGATTTTAGTTGAATATTTTTCATCCGAGTAAATTTGATTATGAGTTTGGATGAGTTATAAATGAGAATCAACAAGCTTGATTACGGTGAGATGATTTTCAAAGATTGACTGATTGTTTTCCATTTTATTTTATTAGATTAGTTGCTACTCTCACAAGTTTCCACAAATCCAAAACTTTTCATTTTATTTTCAAACAATTCACCATTCAAATTCCATTCGTTCCCTTAGGAGATGACCTCGGATTTTATGAGTTACTACACCACACACAATTTAAAGGTGCAAGCATATTTTGAGAGGAATAATTGAATCATTATGGGAGAAAGACAAATTTTGATAAAGACAAGCATCTTTGATGAACAAGCATTTTTGGCACCGTTGTCGGGAAACAACGGTTCAATTTGAAAGGTAATTCGGATTGACAACAGGTAAGTCTTGTGATTTTTATTACGAGCCCAGGTACATTATTTTGTTGTAAATTATGGAATTTTTTATTTTATAAATAATTTTCTATGTTTTCAAATTCTTCTTATATGGTGTCAAATGATTCATTTTTGGAGTAAACGTTTGAGATATGTGCTGAGTATGGGTATATCACTATCGAGTGCCCTTTAATTCTAATGGTTTGAAAGTTTTATTGGGATCAATCTAATACAATACTGGATTCCCAACAACTTTACCTCAATCATTACTTAGAAATTTCCTTTCAAGATTTAAGTTGGGGGAATGAACATTATCAGCTACCGGTCCATCTCAAACCACCACAAGAGCCTCTCCAATATCCACCATACCATGGCCCATAAGAAAAGAGTTTGAAAAATATTGTGGATAGATTTATGCAAACCCAACTAAATATCAATGCCCAAACGAGCCAAAATCTTGAAGAGTTAAAAGACATCCTCAAAACATTGACCATGGTAGTTAGTACTTTAAACCAAGAACAACAAGTTGAGCATAGTCAATGTACTGAGGGTATTTTTTTTCTTGAACTGTAATTTGATGATGAATTTGTTAATACTCTTGATAATGAAAAATTGAACAAAAATATTATTCCACAAGATGCTAATGAGTCCAATGACTTTTTAATATCAAAGATTACTAATGAGATTTACATCTCTAAGCTTGGTGGGAATATGAAGGTTGAGTTGAGGGCCATAATGGCAATGATCCATTTGGTACCTCAATGTTGGATTTGCATAAACATGTATATATCATCTTTTTGTTGAATGTTCCAAAGGTGTGTCAAGTGAATGAGTGGATGGCTAGATTAGAGGAGTTGCTTAGACACTATATTTATAAGCCAAGTGTATTGTTACCCTTATTGTATTCATTTTTCACATTGCATGATTATATTTGCATTGAGGATAATGTATAATTAAGTTGGAGGGTAAGTGTAATAGCACATAAATTTTTTTTATTTTATTTTGGTGCATTGGCTACCTAGGAGTAATTATATATATAAGGATAAAAATAATTAAAAGAAGACTAATGTGTCTTTAATAAAAATCTTGCCATAGAGAGACCTATTAGGACTATTCTACATGTGATTTAAATAGGGTAGTATTGTTGGATAGGTAAAACCCTAGAAGACCAAAGCAAGTGGTAACAAACAAAAAAAAATATATATATATATATATGAGAGAGAGAGAGAAAAAAAAAATGAAGGAAGAAAAGAAGAACGAAAAAGAAAAAGGAATTGGACCCTTGAAGGTATGAATTCATTAATTATTTGGTGGGTTTTGTAATTCATTCAATTACATGGTATTAGGTTTATTATAAATAGTGATAATGAATACATACATATGTATATATATTTATTGATGAATATGTAAATGAGTTTTATTGAAAGTTTCTAATTTAAGTGTTTTTAGACCTAATTTAGATTGGTTGGTCTTGAAGCTTTTAAAGAATTTATTTAATGTGTTACAACCAAAAAAAAAAGAAGCAAAAAGAAAGCAAAGGGGAAGAGGAAGAAGATGAGTTTCTTAAAATTATAGAAACATCCCCTTTAGTTTCAAATAACTTTATTTTGACCCCTATATTTTTATAAACTCAATCTTGACCACCATAGAACTTGATAATTTACATGACTGACCCAATATGCTTGAAACAAATATTTTCCTTTCTAAACAGCCCCCGAGTCTTGAAAAATTTCTGAAATTTTGAAACGACCCCTAAAAGTTTCGATTAAGTGTTTAAAAATCAAGGGTTACTCTAATAAATCAAATCGATGTTGTATTCTCAAAAAATGGGTCTCTAGAACCTTAAATAATATTCTGGAAAATTTATGGAAGCCTCGAAAACAGAAAATTTATTTTTTGGAAATTACACTTTGACCCCAAAAGTTTCAAAAATTATGATTTGACCCCAGAACTTTAGAAACTTTTTATAAATAGCCCAGGTTACTTCCATACCCTATTAGCTCACATTAAAAATGTTATTTCTATGTAAAGGATTTATTAAGTATATATCAATGGGTAGGAAGTACGTAAATTGAATATATAATCGCGAAATGATGAAATTAGGAATAATGATTGATCGTTATAACTTATATGTTATTTTGGATTAGGTGGTGATTTCATTGAAGTTGAGAAAGAGAGCTTTGAATTGGATTTTGGGAATCAAGGTGAGTAGTTTACTACTTTTTTTGGAAGGATTTTCTATATTAAACTTGTGGGTGTGTGTGTGTGTGGATATTTCTTATTATGATATATATGTTGATGTTTGGGGTTGCAATTAAATGTTTTTCAATTGTGAACTGTTATACATGTGAATTTTGAAAAACTTGTGGGATGATTTTATATAATTGCTTAAATGTGTTTTGGTGATAAAAGAGAAATTTTGTGTGTGTTGGGACTAAAACAACAGTTTTTGTGTGTGTTGAAATCATCTTTTATGAGACGGGGACTGGGTTACCAGGTCTAAATGGTAACAAGATTGAAGGTATACTGGTTTGATTGGTATAGGGATGTGCACATAGGGGTCAGTCATTAGGCTAGTGATGACAAGAGACGGTGTCAGTTATCAGGCTAGTGATGACAAGAGACGAGCCCAATTACCACGCTAGTGGTAACAAATATGATTTGATAAATGTATTTGAGACTGAATGTGTGTGTAAGTGTTTTGAGTTATAAATGTCTTTTCATTTATAAAGTTATATGTGAAAATGAGTGATATTTTGGGTTATAAATGTCTTTTCATTTATAAAGTTATTTGTAATTATGAGATCATTTTGTTTAAATGATTATGTGATAGGGGTTGAGGTACAATTTGTTGTACTTTTGTTTGTATCAAAATTTATTTTTGTATATAAACTGTGGGATTTATTTTCACACCTCATTAGAGGTGGTTGCTATTCACGGGCCATTGTGCTCATACAAATATTTAACATTTTTCAGGTGAGGATCAGGATGAGGAGTAAATCCACATATAGACAAGGGATTAGAGGACTTGAAGATTTATTTTACTGTAAGTCTTCACGAATAAATGTCTTTTGTAATTTTGATACAAGTATTTAATTATTTTAGGAACAATGTTACTCATGTTTGGAGTAGTGAACCTTACGGTTTGATTATTATTTGACGTGTGTTTAGTAATGATGTTGGTGATGTTTAATTTATTCCTCTGGTATTCATTAGGTCAGTGGAATATATCACTTTATTATTTATCTTTCACTGTATTTTGCATTTATTATGCACAGAGTTGGTTGGTTAAGGCCTTGGTGGCCGGTCCGCCGCCCACCCTATGTGATCCAGGGTGGGGGTGTGACAGTAAGGGTACACCAGTACTACGTTACACCACCATGTTATAGATGAAAAATGAGGAAATTTTAAAAAGTTTAAAAAAATGAAAAAGAAGATAAAGAAACAATACATTTGTTTTGGACTATATTATTCTCTTTTAATTAGCATGATGTAATTATTCAACTTGAATCTTGAGTTATTTTCATGTTAGCTATTATAGGAGTTTATTCTATGTTTAAGTATCATGTATATGTTTTCATTTGGAACTCAACTTATGTGCACCATGAGCATGCGAATATTTGTAATTTATGAAATGAAATTCACATCTTAAAAGGCTTGACATATATAATAGAGATGAATGTATGACCCATGTAAGTGTTTTTGTGCCATTCTTTGTTGGAGGATTGAAATATATTTACTCAAAAGACTATTCTTTCAAATTCAATATCTTTCAATAATCTCATTATTTTTGTTTTGATTAATGTAAAGGAGGCAGTTAGTTAATTATATCTCAATGAATAAGAAAAACCCTGCCATGTATTTTTGAGAAATGATCTTAGGCCATCTTTAAATTAATTTTAGCCTTAGTCTATTCTTTCTTGACATCATCCCTAGAAGCCGTGACTGAGTTTTAATGAAAATTTCATTTCTTAGCCACATGATTAACCAAGCCATCCATAAATATTTTATCTTACCTTAGTTATCCCATGATTGATAATGTTTACAATGTGGAGGGGAATTGTGGTTATAAGATAAGAAAAGAAAAGAAGCAAATAAAAGTGGAGGCAAAAGGATGATGAGTACATGAATTGTTGATATCCAAAACCAAAGCAAATAAAGAAAGAAAGAAAGAAAGTGAAAAGAAAATACAGAGAAAAAAGAAAAGAAAAAGTTGTGAAAAGGCAATGAAAAAAAGGGGAAAGAAAAAGAAATGAAAGTAGTGAGCCAATTGATTTAAAAAAAAAAGAGATGTGGTTAGTAAAGTCATATTCTCGGGATAACTCCTTTTTGAATTCCTATATCCTTTCGTTTTTTTAGCCTAAATTTTCACCCGAGGCCACGTTACAATTGGATAAAGTCCTATTTGATCTTGGGAATTAGGGAAAGTGTATGTTCTAAATCATATAGAGATTGGTAAATTGCATTACTTTCATTTGTCCTAACTTTCCTTTCATGAGATTATACCAAGGTCGTTTCATTCGCATGATTTTTCGTCATTTCTAAATTATATGTGAGTTATACTTTGTTTAGAATCACAAGAATCCGTATCGCATATAGACAACGAGTGAAATATCAGTAAAATCAGAGTGTTTTATGTCTTGAGAGAAAATCCTTGGTGAAATATGCATCAAAGCTAATATTGGATAGCTAATAGAGACGTGGGTTATAATTGATATATTTCTTAAATTGCACTATCATTTCACACACACGAGTCTCTAATGAAAATGTGTATGTGAATATTTTTGCATAGCATTTAAATCTATAATGCAGTTTATGTGTAAATGTCTTGAGTGGATGGGGAGTTTTTATTAAATCTCATTGTTAATTAGAATAGTATAATATGTTCTAAGTCCAGGATGTGTAATAAATAAGTTTGTAGGTATCTTTACTGAAAATCTTCATGAGATAAAACTCGTCCACTAGGGGTGACCTAGGAGTTTAACGACTTGTTGCATATAATAAATGCAATCGTGAATCCTACGAAAGTGGCTTTAGTTTTCATTAGTGTTTTTACTTACAATGCATTGTGAATCCTAGGAGTTTAGTAGTTTTGATGCATGTTTGTGTTTTAATTAGCATGTTGTGTGAGTGTATGGATTACACGTATATTTTGAGTGTGTGTGGGATGAATGAATGGATGAATGCATGTTCTTCTATTTTTGGTTTTCTAGGGACTAGCAAAGCTTAAGTTGTGGGGTATGTTGAAGGCATAATATTGCATATTTCATAGTTTAATTCATTCTTGTTGCACAGGTATTCAGTGTTTAATCTTTTGAATTGTGTTGAAATCGGAGTAAAGGGGGTGTTTGTGATTGTAGGTACAAACAGAGATGAAAGAAAACATGTTGAAGCAAGCCTAAGGACATGGGAAACCATTGAAATGAAGATGAGTTGAACCAGAGGAGCAAAGGGGAAAAAAAAACCACTTCTACCGGTTGAACACCACTTCAATCGGTTGATCAGAGTTTATCAGAAAAATGAGAAGTTTTGAGAGCACTTCGACGGATTAAACCTTTGTGTTCGACCGGTTGATCAGACAAATGCCAAACGAGAACAAGATACTAACAGTCATTCAACCGGTTGAAGAGGACGATCAACGGGTTGAACCTCAGTTTCAATTGGTTGATCTTAAGTCGGCTACAAGAAAAATTTTCCTGCATTCTCATTCGTCGAGGGAGGTCAGCTATTCTTCTTCCTACACTCATGAAGTGGCTACCAATCCTCATGAGGCTACTTTCTATTGGTGGATTGCACCTCCCAAAGTTCAAGAAGACTCCTCATTGATTGACAATGGCGGACGAAGCTTCTTCGACAATTCACCCACAACTTCGGTTAATGGATGGAGAAGATCATTACTATATATACATTAGTATTTCTAAACATAAGGAGGAAGCTTTTTAGAGAGTTCTTTAGAGAGTCTTTTTTTTAGTTTTACTTATTTTAGAAATTTATTTTGTAAATTTCCATTTTAAAAGCTTCGCTGTGCTTCGAAGAAGACAACCATTGTTTTTATTTCCGAGTTTCTTTGTTGCATCTAGTCTTTGTATTTGAACTTACTATTGAGAAGCAATCTTAGTTAAAGCATTTCCTTTAATTTTTTTATTTTTTATGTATGTTTTGTTTGTTGTTTATCGCGATTTCGAAGTTATAGGTTTTATTTTCAGCTAAGTTTCGGTGTGATCTGAGGGATGATTCTTGGTTGTGATTGAGCCTTGTTAATTCTCTAATGTGTTCTTATCACATAGTATGGTTTTTATATGGTAAAAATCACTTTTGAAAGCTAGTGTTTATATATGCTCTTTGATTTATCGTTGACGGATTTCCGGCATGGGTGATGCTCGAAGTATATGTATACATCTACGTATTTATCATTCTAGAATCAATTTTGAAAACTAGTTGTTAAGTGTTCACCTTTTGAAAACTCGCCGACAGTTCTTTTGGCACGGGTAATACTTGGAAATCATTTATACATATACGTATTTATCACTCTAGATTCTATTACCTATCTCTAAAGCAACATATATTTCAAATCTGATTTTAGTTGAATATTTTCCGTTTGAGTAAATTTGATTATGAGCTTAGATGAGTTATAAATGAGAATCAGTAAGCTTGATTACAGTGAGATGATTTCCAAAGATTGGCCGATTGTTTTCCATTTGATTTTATTAGATTAGTTGCTACTCTCATAATTTTTCACTAATCCAAGACTTTTCATTTTATTTTTCACCAAATCACCATTAAAATTTCATTCGGTCCCTAAGGAGATGATCTCGAATTTTCTGAGTTACTAGACTACACACACTTCCTACACTTGGGAAACATTTATATATTTCAAATGTGCGAGCATATTTTGAGAGGAATAATTGAATCATTTTGGGAGAAATACAAATTTTGATAAAGACAAGCATTACATTTATTTAGTATTTGAGAGTATCCTATTAAACTTTCAGGATAATTGCATAATTTT
The DNA here is from genome assembly GCA_951799425.1 of Ilex aquifolium. Lineage (NCBI taxonomy): Eukaryota > Viridiplantae > Streptophyta > Magnoliopsida > Aquifoliales > Aquifoliaceae > Ilex > Ilex aquifolium. Next base: position 32,350,176 of record OX637395.1, on the reverse strand, counting down.
AACAAATATTTATATAATTTATGTAAATCTTAGGAGACCTTTATGAAATTTAAGCATATCGGCCCCACTACACGGTTATATGCGTAGTAACTTGTATAGTGACTTGCATAGTGATAGATACTTACAAAAAATATATGGTCTCAACTCCATGTACTTACATTATTCAACGACTTTAAATAATTACACTTTACTCCCCTATTATTCAATTTTTCCTTCTTTTAAAACTTAAATGTTTATGTTATCTCTCAAACGCTTTTTTGTTATCTCTTTTATATTCTTATTCTCAATGTAGTGATAATTTTTTTTTTTTATGTAATTATATATCACTACGATCATGATTTCTGTAAATTTATTTGATATAATTTTATCGAAGGGTCGTTTGTAATTTTTTTTATTTGTTTTTCAAGCAAGTTAATAGTGCTTCTTATAAAATTGTATCATTAATAAAAGATCTTATGTATTTATATTGGTTTGCCATCAAAAGAATCTATTTATAAATATGTCAGAAAAATTCAGGTCAAAAATACAAATTTTAAAAATTGAAGGATTTAACTAGTACTCATTATAAGATAAGGGGGTTACAGTATAAAATTTATTTTATTAAGTCCAACCTTTCAACTATCAGGGGGATCGATCTCTAAAGCTATTGTTTAGAGATCGATCTAAAGCTATTTTCTAAAGCTACGAGATTGATCTCTTTAATATTTTTTATAAATAGTTTATTTGAATTAGTGACCTCTACTCTCTCAAGGTGGGTTAACTATTTTAGATAGACCTGTAGGTCTGAATAAATTTAGTGACAAAATACGTAAATATGCACGAATATAATGAGAAGAATGTAACAAACATCAATTAATATCCAACATCTTGCTAACACAATTTTAGGTATTTAATTATTTACGAGCTTTAGGCTCTACAAGTTAAATTGTGATATTTTGATATCACAATAATTTATAAACTTTAAGTATGTAATTTATAAATTTTAGGTCTATAATTTATGTGTAATTTACAAATTTTAAGTCTTTAATTTATATATAATTTACAAACTTCGGGTCTATAATTTATATGCTCTTTTTTAAGCACAATGAAATTCTTTGTACTTCAAGTACTAGATTTTTTTTTTTCATATTCTTCAGGAACATAATTTATATTAAGTTTTTATATACTTCAGGTAACATAATTTATTTGTTTCTAGCTCTAATTCAAATATAATGAAAATTTAAAAATATGACATCAAATACCCACATCCATGTTCTCTCATAACATGTATGGTGTTAATTAAAAAAAAAAAATCATTACTTGATTTTACCTTTCATATACAGAATATTATTCTACTGTGACTTAGTTAGTTAGTTTTTGTGTTGATAACGTGTTATAAAACTAGGAAATTAATTTAATTTCAAACAATTAATTCAAAAACTAATAGAGAGAGAATAATGAGAGAATATAGAAAAGAATACTAAGAGAATAGAAAGAAAAGCTCTTTGGAGTGTCATCTTATTCAGAAGTGTGAGGCCTTTTATAGGCAAATACATAATCACTTAGAAATGTTGGCAAGAGATGGCTTTAATGATGCTGGGTGAACTTTAATGGTGAATTTTCAACATTTTCCAGATAATATATTTAGTAATTAAACATTTGCAGGACATGTATTATCAAATAGAAGCATTTTTATTGAATATGTGCAAGGAAACAAATCATTATTAGCTACTAAATGAAAACAATAAACAAGTATCTAATCATATCAACACATGAAAAATATTTCAGATTCATCTGGTCGTAGAACAATGAACAAGAACTGCACAAAATAATCAGAAAACTTAGTAAGTTTAACTTACAATCTTTGCTGTTCGTCTGTGCTGCTATACTCAACATTTGACTAAAAACAACCAACAGGCAGACCTGGATTCTTGAACCCATCTCCCAAAACAACAAAAATGTTGTAAAATTGACCAAAAAGCTCTAAAACGACACCACTCTCTGTTCAGATTTCAGTTCTGTATAACCCAATTCTCAGAAGCAAGTTTTCAATTCTCTCTCTCTCTCTCTCTCTAACTCTAATTCATTGTCAGGTTACTTCTTGCTTCTGAGAAACAGTCTATAACGCGCTACTATATAACGGGTAGCTAAGAGTTGGCTTAAAAAAAATTCCGAGTCTTTGGGACCAACCCATCTCCCACGCTTACTCCACCCACAAACACCCATAGGTGTCAATTTTATTCATTAATACGAATTTGATTTGACATAAAACTCGAAAATAACATGATTTGTTCACACGAGTAATAAATATGTCAAATTAAGGTTCGACATGAATAACACGATTAAGGAGTGCTATAAATAAAAAAATAAGTATTTAAAGAGTATTTTAAACAGAAAATAAAAATTTTATATATATTTTTTAATTTTTAAAATAGTATTATATGAATTATTGTGAAATTAAATAATTTTTTATTGACATGAACTCGACAAATATAAAAAATGACTTGACACAAAAATAATATGATCAAACATGACATGACACGATAGACACCCCTACTCACCACGAACACCACAAAGGAGAAGAATCATACAGCAAAGCACGTCACAGGCCCCCCAATTATGCTGAGCCTAATATGCGAGCAACATCAATTTTAAGGCTGACCCACTAAATTACTACAACATCAATTTTTTAAAAATTATTATATGAAACGTAGAAATTTTATTTTTTTATTTTATAAATTCATAATTCGTAATTATAAACAACTCAAACTGAGATCTATGATTGAAAATTATTTTTAGTACATCACAAAAAAATTATTTTGTGATATTATTATTGGAAATAGTAGATCATTCAAATTTATTAGCCCAAAAGAAAAGACAATGAATCTGGAGAGAGCAGAGTGAAACACCATGTAACATAGTGGAGTGTAGCGTCACTCTTTAGCCATCAACATTATCGATAAGATTTTCAACCATTGTCTATAAATAAGATGTAATCCTATTAAAATTCTTAAAAATTGTGAAATTAGTCATTTCTATCAACTTAAGTTATGGAACATAAACATGTTAGGAAAGTTTAAAAGAGAATGCCTTCAAGATTATTATTTAAAATCTTAAGTTCAAATTTCATAAAAGAGGTTTGATTTATTATCATTAGGGCGTCAAACTCTATTTACCAAAATTCAAATAAACAACGTGGATTATGTTTATGCTTTTTATATTTCAATTCACTACTTACAAAGATAAATCAAAAAAAATACTGTATATACAAATAAAGATATCGACAAAAATGAAAATAAACATAGAACATCAACTAATTAATCGTGGCTCACAAAAAAATTTGATTTGGTTCCATTACCTTGGTGTTTTGTTTATTAAAGCAATAATTGATGTCTATCGAAGGCACGAATTGTTGTCCATTTAAACTCCTTGTACTCAATATATTTTCAGTTTTGCAATGGTCTAAGGTTTTTAATTTTGTTTTGTAAACAAATTAGGACTTTTTTATAACTTTATTTGGGATTAGGGCATATTATGAACGTAAATATTATGTTGTGAAAGAATTCTTCCATTATTTTATGAAGAGTTTTTGTAAACTTTGAAATGTAGCATTATTTTACTAGTTTTTTATTTTCAAAAAAACCTTGTAATAGTAACAAATATTACTTTACCAAAGTTAGAGAATATTTTGTACAATTAAGACTTTGTAGCTTTGCGATCCTTCAAGCGACAAATTTTGTCTTGGGGGCCAATGCATAGTGTAGTTGGGGCTTACTTTGGGGAACGGTAGACTATACTTGGGGTTCGTGCAAATATTGGGGGTGGGGGTGACCACCCCAAGCCCCTCTGTAGTTCCGTCTCTGGTTATGAGATGCACGTTTAATCACCCTATAGAATCCCCAAGCATGTCTCCACATAGGACCCATATGCTCAACCACCATAGACCATATAAACTTATCAAAAATCTCAAGACATGTTTAATTTATCCTAATATCAATACTACAATAAAAATCTGAAGAGTAATTAAAATTAGAGGTGTGAATCGAGATGAACTATTCGGGTTCAGTTAAGATAAAACTCGATTCGAGGTCGACTCGTGTTTTAAACGAGTTGAGCTTGAATAATTTTTTAAAACTCTTTTAGAAAAATGAGCCTAAAAGGCTTAGCTCAAGCTCACAAAACTCGACTTATTTATATGTAAAATAGTCGAGCTATCGGCTCGGATTCGGCTCGGGTTCTAAACAAGCAGAGTTTGAACAATTTTCTAGACTCGTTTAGAAAAATTAACTCACCAGACTCAGGTTCAAGCTCGTAAAGTTCGGCTCGATTAACACCTCTAATTAAATCTCAAAAAAAAATCAAAATTCGTTAAGCATATATAGCTTCCAAAATTTCTACCACACCAGACACCAATATGTATTCACAATTTATAAAACATATAATAGTGGTTTTTGTCTATAGATATTTAAACCTTTTCATTCAAGAGCGGAGCCAAGAGTTTTATTATAGTGAGGACAACTTAAAAGTTATTAATAATTTAAATTATTAATATTATTATCTGTTATACAAAATATTAATTCTTAACACTTATCTATAAGTATGATTTCATCGAAAGAAAGTCAATTGAAAGTGTAATTTATAAATCTTGTGATTTGATAAAAAAAAATCGATGTATCACAAGTTTATTAAGATTGAACTTAGATATACGACCAATTTAATTCAACATGAAGAAATTTTTAAAGTTCAATTAAATTGAAATAATTTAATCTTAAATATATTTCAGGTTTGATAAATTTTAAATATTGGATTCTAAGTCTAATTATTTATTTAATTATTTTTTAAAAATATAAAAGTATCCCTAAAGTTTATACAATTTCTTAGCGGGGTCAAATTTAAAATAATTTCAAAAGTTTGAGTTGACCTCAAAAAATTTTAAAATCATAGTGGAAGCAACTGCCGCCATTGTCCACATATTTTGATCCGACCTGACCCGATTATTAGGATTTCACAAATTTTTGGCCGGCTTATGAAACAAATTATATTATTTCGCAAATGATAGGGGTAGGAATGCGGGGTAAGAATGCGAAATAACTATAAAAATTCTGCATTTCTATCCGACCTGCATGTATATTTACATTTTTTTTTTAAAATATTTGTATTAAAACTATGTCGATTTGCAATTATTTATGTATGGTATTTTAGATTTTTAGAGGACATATTATCAGATTTATTGCATTGATATATTATAAAAATAATCCAAAAATTACTTAATTGAGTTGTTAAAATGACTAAAAATTAATAACTAAAAAATTATAAATATTGATATATTTGCAACCTTACCCAAATTTCGAGCTGATTTTTTTGGACGGAATTCGGTCGAAACATTATCCCCAATCGAATAAGATTGACCAATTAGTCTTTGACAACGCATCAACTCAAAAGATATTCTAGTGGAAACAAACATGTCTGAATGGTACCCTATAGGTAAGTCCAAGAAAATATAATTTAGCCAAGAATGACTTGACTTTTTATACGGTCTCTGAATGGTACTAACTGGGACCAAGAAGACGCTGTTTGAAAACATCTCATATATGACTTTTGTCTTTATCTTGTGATAAATCACTATCATATTTTGGCAGATTAGTTAGGATCCAAGCTTGGAATGTAGTTTGAGGGTGTGTATGCTAAACAAGTGGTTCATGTGTTTTGCAATTCAACCCTTTTAATATAAATTTTGCAATCATGTTATTTTTCAAAATACTGTCACTGGTCATTTAACAGTAAAAAAATTGAATATGTTAATGAATTGCAATATTCTTCTATGTGGTAGTGTTGGTGGGCATATACTAGTGGCATTATTTTTTCGGTATAACAGTATGAGGGGATTTTAACATTTTCAAAATGAATAAATTGGTTTACTATAGAAAAATTCACCTATTAGATGTGAGGGTATAATGGTAAATTTGGTATACATATTTTTCCTTTCCATCCAATTTTCAATCTAATACCAAATAAAGGAAAATTTATCCTTTCAATTTTTTATCCATCATATCAAACATAAATGAGAGAAAGTATATTACTTCCCTCTAGGGATGGAAAATTCTTTCTATCCATTTTTCCATCCTTCTAATTTTTCATCCATTTTACCAAACAGACCATTAGTCTGTATATTTTTAAAATCATTTCAATTTATCAATTTCGTCTATTTTAGATGTTAAATAACGTTTTTTTTTCTTCATACGAGAATGATGCACTACTTTACGGGTAGAATAACAATTTGAAGTCTTAATTATTCAATAATCGTTTATTCTCAATTCCGAATTCATCCAAACTGAAAAGTTTTGTTTTGTTTTTTTGGTCAGATGTGAATACTTGTTAGATCATTCAAATTTTATTTAGTGAAAATTATTGAAAACTACAAAATTTAGTATCTTTTTATTTACTTATTATGTCTCAGACATGAATACATGATTTTATGTGGCAAAAAAATCATTTGTTCTAAGGTTTGAAATAGATGAAAGAGATCTATTCAAAGGATTGTAAAAATTCAAAGACTAAATTGAAATAATAAAACAATTAGAGGTATTTTAAAGCTGTTATCATAATTTAAGGACTGTTTATGACATTCATGACTATTCTTCCATTCAGGATAGAGAGTTTGAAGATTGGAAGAAGGTACGTGCCTGACGTGTCAATTTTTCTCTGTCTATATATATATATATCTATATAATAAAACAGAAGAGATTTTTTCAGCTCTCTCTTTCACCTACTTGCTCTACATTCCCACTCTTTCTTTGAAGGTCTCTCTAACCCACTGCTGCCCACTTGTTCTGAATTTTTCATAGACGATGACCTACGAAAATGAATGCAGAAAAAATATATCTTCTAGACCAAAAAGGCTTAATCCAATCATAATCAATTTCTCTCTCATATTAAATTTGCTAATTACGCCTTGAATCTTTCTTATCTCCAATAGTAGATGTCAACTATCAAAGCCCAATCAAGACTTGACCCCGAACCTAGACTTGACACTGGACCCGAACCCCCACCCCGAACTTGGACCTGAACCTGACTCAAGTGCATTTTGGTGTAGTAGTGTGTGTTTTGGTGTATGTGTGTGTCTGTACGTATGTGTGTATGTGTATTTTGGTGTATAAATATATGTATGTATTTTGATATATTAGCGTGTGTGCGTGTGTTAGTGTATATTTTGGTGTGTTAGTGTGTGTTTGTGTATGTTTTGTGTATTAGTGTGTGTTTGTGTATGTTTTTGTGTATTAGTGTGTGTTTGTGTATTAGTGTGTGTGTGTGCGCTTTGGCAGGGACGGAGCCAGAAAAATATTTTAGGATGGACACATTAATAAATTTTAATTTTTTTTATCTATGTTATAGACTTAATTATGTAACTGTTATTTTAGTTGCAAATTTCAATGTTAGATGAAATTTACTTTCAATCAAAGGGGTGCATTGAATTATGTCATCAAATTAGATCTAAACAGTATTTTTCATTTTTTTTTTCAATTGACCACAGAAGTTCATAAATTCATATTTACTATAATTATGCGTAAAAATTCCTTAAACATAAAAGGTTAAAAAACGATTTGCATGGAATGAACAAACAAAAAGTAAAAGTAAATTAATTAAAACTTCGTATGAGACTAATTATTATCATTTTACAATTGAATCTGATTATTGTTTATCGTTTAAAGTAATTACAAATTAATGATATCAATAAATACTTTTTTTTTTTCTATATACAAAATGGTAATAACAGTCTTTCATGTATTACCCTGTAATTTATTATATAATGGTGCTCATTTCTATAAAATAACAAAATAATCCTATAATTTAGAAAAATGATTGTGATATGTCTAATAATTATTCGGACATGCCTGTGTCTAAAAATTTAAGAATAATAGTAATTGCATCTAATTCGAAATTTAATTTTATATCTTGACCCAAAAAAAATTCAAAATTTAATTGGTAGGAACCCAATGGTTTGTGACCATTAGATAGATAATAGACGTTATTAAATGTAGGGACTCACTATTAGATTTAATATCATAATGTATTAGTTCCAATAATATTATTTAAAAATTAATTATATTTTAAGTAGCTGTCTATATTAATCGATATCACAATAACACCATAATAAGGTGGGCACAATTAAGTATGTCTAAATTTTATTTTAAAAAATATATATCTAATGTAAAAAAAAATTTGAAGGTGGACACAATTAAATATATCTAAATTTTATTTTAAAAAATATATATCTAATGTAAAAAAAAAAAATTGAGGGGGGGCACGTGCCCACCCTGGTCCAAGGGTGGCTCCGCCCCTGTGTTTTGGTGTGTATTGTATTTGGTATATTGGTATGTGTTTATATTAAGATTGTTAATTATTTCAAAGGGTTAATGTGTTTAACTCAATCCGTTATGACCCTACTTATTGTAACCTATTTATGAAATGAGTTGAAAATTGATTGGATTTATTTTACACAAATCCAATTTGAATCAAACCATAACCAACCTAACTCAACCAACCCATTTGCCACCTCTAACTGTAACTTATTCATCAGGCAACGAGATACAAGGTTAATTCCTCCACTTATGGGTTAAGGTTCCTTCCTCCTCTAGTACGAATCAAGATGGCTCCTATTAATCTTGTGATTCCTTTAGCATCATAGCCAAGAGTTTTTCACTCCTTTTAGTCAAGAACGTGCTTATGAAGGATTTCAAAATGATACTCATCCCTTCCCTTCCCCTTGATGGCAGGAATAAGATAAAGGAGCATGATTTTTTGTACTTTAACCGAGTAAGGCGCAAGTAAGGTGCAAATTCACCTCTTTATTTGAATTGCTGACAATTTGGGCAAGCCTGCATGACTAGAATTCTGAAAGAAGGAAAGTCTAGCTTTTCTTATTCCATTGGAGGTATTTGCTTGGCATAAATGCCTTCACTTTGAGTTGCCCCCTCGTTCTACCCATAGAGAGAGCTAGAGTTGCGCCTGATAGTAGGATCAGTCATGTTCAGTTTCATTGAGGAACGATGTGTCCTAAGTTTTAAAAAATTTGATTATAGGCTTTCGATGCGAAAGATTCAAAAAAAAGTAGCAAGACCCCTTGGCAAAGGGTCTTTCAAGCCCCAAGATTGTTGAGCGCCGCACGCTTCATTAATAACAAAACTCATGTTTGTCTCTAAGGGTAATTAAATAAATAAACCACATAAACCAATCTTGACTCCAGCAAAATCCTTCCATTTGATTTGTAGTTAGGAAGATTAACAAACTTTTAGTTGAAAAATGAATGCCAGTTACAATTTCAGCTTTGCACAATGTAATTATTCATTTCAACGGAAACAAAAAGGGAAAAAGAAAGAAACTTATACAAGTAGAGGTGTCAAAGGTGCCATGTTGGCCCATTAACATTTGTGCTTAATCGTGCTTCGTTGTCGTGTTGTGCCTTGTGTGTTCGGACCTGGGCATAGCCAAATTCGTGCTCGTGCCATAACATGTCTCGTGCTTTGGTCATGTCGTGCTCACGCCTGTTTCATGTCTATATATCAATTCTCAACTAATGACTGTGAATAATTGTTTTACAAATTTTTTGGCAAACCTCGAGTGGTGTAAGAAAATTTTATTAATATAAAATAAAACTTACACCTAGGAGGGACCGTAATGAGCCTTTTCCCAAAGTTAGAGAACTAAAATAGATTAAAAATAAAATAAAAACAATGCAATGCATGAGATACAATGTGAAATAAAAATACACAATAGGTATAAAAAATAAAACAAATAGATTAAATTTGTTCACTACTCATTTGATTCATTACTTATACATAAGTTTACAAAGTCTTCAGCCATGTCATCTTTCCAACTCTAAGCTTTAAGTGTTGCATCCACCCAATCCTTCATACACATAAGACATTCCAAGATTTCTAGAGTTAATGTGCTCTTCCTCTCGTCCAATACCTATTGCCTGCACTAAAAGCAGACTCCGAGGACCCTCAAGGGGTAGGTATATGAAGTGCCATGGTAGAAAGGACACGAAAGTTCCTTTCATGTAATTTCCACCATCCCAAAGTATCAAAATTGTTTATTTACTCTTGGGTAAGAAAATCTGTCAAATCAGTCTCTAAATACTTATAGAGTTCAGTGCGTGAATAACTTACATTGGATCTTTGTTTTTCAATCTTGGCAAGTATAGACCAAGATGGGTCACTACTACTCGTTGGAAATAATAAAAATGTAGTTCTTATATTGTTTGTATATTTAAATTGATATGAATTGTACACAAAATTTAATGAAGTATTAATATAGTCTAAAGTAATATGAAGTGGATATGTTTAAATTTTGAGAAATTCCATTTAGTAGCACCTCCACACTAACTAATTTTATTCTAGGATCTATTACCGCACCTAAACAAAATATAAGTGGTATCTACTCCTAATATTTTTAAATTTTTTCTTCCATTATGGAACAAATGTATACAAAAACTAAGTGCCCATGCCCATTTCTGGGGCGTGCTCGTGCCCGTGCGGTGCCAACACAATTGGGCTCAAATCACAGGCCTAGCCTGACCCAGGGTGTATGCTCATGTTTGGGCTGGCCCATTTCGAGCTGTGCTCACCTTTAGTCGTGTCGTGCCCGTGCCAGACCAACCCAATTTACACCTCTAATATAACCAAACAAATGTTGTCAGCACCAAACTCTTTCCTTTTTATGTTATTGTTAAGAAGATCAACAGTGAGAATGGGCTTTATTAATTGGAAAGCAGTTCTAGTGTGATTCACATTAAGCAACAAATCATTACTAAGAAAATAATGATACAAGAAAACAATGATATTATTTGGATCTTTTTTTGGTCAGAAAATCAAAATTTGCATTAATAGTAAACTTTGAAATAAAATCTACAAGACTTGGCCAACACCAGCCCTTTCCTCCTCTCCAAGAACACTCCTCTGAGATGATGGGAGGTGAGTCACCCAATGAGGGGAAAGGTTACCTTTTCTATCCAAACATTCTAGTGTATGAGTCACCTTGTTTTGGTTTCTCTTGATTATCTGGAACTTGAACTTGATCTGGGGAATCTGTTATCCCTAATACCATATATCTTGTGGAACTGGTGCAATACCCTTAATTGTAGCTTCGGCTCCCTTGCATGTTGAATACATGAGAGCCTTTGAATATGATTCTATGATTACTTTTTGGAGCTGAAGTTCTAATGTCATTCTGCAAGCTCTCCTAACTGCACAAGCCTCAGAAACTAATGCAGAAGAAAAATCAAAAGATCTGGCATCCCTATTTATAAAAACCCCGTCCTAATTTCTAACAACAACTCCATACTCTCCTGTCCTAAACTTCTGCAAGAAAGCCCCATCACAGTTGATTTTCATCCACTCTTTACATGGAGTTAGCCATACAAATTCCTACTCTCTTTAATTCTTCTTTTATGCTGACGTTATATTTACAAGTAAGGACCTCTTCTGCTGCTAGAATAGCTCTATGGATCATTGTATTGCATTGAGGTGCATGATAATTATACACCCATTCATTTCTTGCCTTCTAGGTAAACCAACACAAATAAGTGAGAATAGGTTGGTTTTCTTTCACTTCTAATTGAGTCATAATCCAATCCTCCATTATGCTTAGTCCATACCTGTTAACTATAATATCCAGAGGGGAGACCTTCCACATCTTCTTAACCCATGGACACAATAGAAATAAATGTTCAATTGTTTCGTCCTCTTCCCCACAGATGGGGCAAGTAGGAGTTTTAGCCAATTTCCTCCTCCATAACTCCCACCTAGTATCTAAAGCTCAATGTAAAAGTTTCCGCATGAAGTTCTGAATTTGAGGTGGGACTTTAATCTTCCATATGCTCTTCTATATGCCTTTAGGTATTTGGTTGGTTGAGGAAGAACCAGTTCTTATCTGAGAGGTTTTATCATGTTTAATCTGGTAATGGTATCCACTCCTCACAGGATACATTCCTGTGTTAGTATGCCTCCATCTAGTCTTGTCTTCTTGGTGAGTCTCATTGAGAACTATACTCACTATTTCCTTAGCAGCATCAGGAGGAAATATCTCATTAATTAGTTGTCTATTCCATATCCTTCCAGGCCACTAAATTAGTTCATGAACTCTTTGCACACTACTATGCTGAGAGTTAAGAACCATATCAAATCCAGGTATCCAAGAGTCTTCCCAACACCGTACTTGGTTTCCATCTCCTATTTGCCAATAGCTTCCAGACTTGATAAGACCTCTTCCATCTACCATACCTCTCCATACCCAGAAATTGGTGGGTTTGACTGTTGCTTGCCAAAATGATGTTCCAGGAAAATATTTGGCCTTTAGTAATGTTGAAGAATAGGCTAGTTTATTAGGGTTTCTTTTCACTTTTTTACCCTTGTTATGACTTTTATATTTTGTCTACACCACAAGGATGTTTAGGTCATTTTGTACTATTATTTGACTATATATATGGGGCTCTACTCTTAGTTTGAGTATCCTTTTTCACTCACATCTATCTCAAGTTGGTATCAGAGCCACCCTAACCCTAACCCTAACCCTAACCCTAACCCTAGCCCCTCCTCCATTTTGCAGCCACCACACTGCCACCAGCAGCGACCTTCAGCCACAACAAGATACTGCCACACCCAACAACAAACCAGCGACAGCCTTACTCCATCGAACCAGCAATAAATCAATAGCATCACCGACTGCCTCAACTCCATAAACCACACCGACTGTCTGGCCATATACCACACCGACAACCTCACCGACAAATCAACGACTTCACTCCATACCTTACCCACTGACCAGCATACTCCATTAAACCAGCCAAAAACTGACTGACCCACTCCACCGACTCCATAAAGCACCGACTGACTACATAGCAAACCCAGCAACCACCCCAGCCTACTCCACAAACCACAGTCGACTGACCGTCACGTGTATTATCAAACTGACATACTGCCCCTCAATCCCACCAACTCCTCACAAATCAAGTAAGACCAGCGAACCCACCCAGCCAGAACTCAACCCATTGCCCAACCAAATCAGCTCTACTGCCCCAGCAGTAAATCCATCCAGTAGCGATACCAGCCCCGCCTTCGTGCTTCGCGCTCTTCATAAGTGTCGCCATCTCTTTTGCAACACTGACATATTTTTCCTAGAGTTGCAGCACCTAGGACCTTTTAAGAGGGATTGAATCATCTTCTCCATTGATCTGTTCTTGATGCAGTAGATCATTTATTTATATTTACTGGATTTTTGGGCACCGGGACTTGATTATTTGGGAGCTTTCTAGACCTTATTTATCTGTTGCTACTGTTCTACTAGAGGTATATTATTTTCCCTTATTTTATCCCTCTATTTATCTTAGAGTTGTTTTTCCTATCACGAGTGCCCTAGTATTGTTGTTGATATGGCTAGTACTGAGAGACTTGAGACCCCTACTGTTGACACCTCTATCGTTGAGACCTCTATTGGTACTTCCACTTTTATGTTTGACCAGTATACAGTACCTACTGGCACAGTTGCTTTACCAGCACTTCCGGGCATGACCTCTTTTGGCCCTTGCAGTTTCTGTAGGGTCTCGTTCAGGATCCTCAGTCAGGGGTGGACAGCGCTCGGACTAGCGCAGTTAGGGTGCCCCAGATCAGCGCAGACAGGGGGATTCTCGTCAGTGTGATTATTGTGGCCGACCAGGACATCTCAGGGCTACTTGCTAGAAGCTCCATCCGGAGCTTAAGCCCCCTCCTCGCGACCGTACTGCTGCTATTGCTGAGATACCACCACCTACTACCGCTACTCTTGCTACTGCTCCTCCTTGGCAGAGTGATATGGATGCTATCACTTCCCAATTGGATATACTTATGTCCGCTCTGACTTCTCAGAGTCCGACTACTACTGCTGCCACCACTACAGGTATACCTCGTGCCTTTCATGCTTGTGCCAGTCCGTCTCCCCTTTGGATGCTAGACTCGGGTGCGAATGGTCACATGACAGGTGAGACCCATCACTTCACCACTTTTGACGAGTAGTTACATACACATGTTCAGCTAGAAGATGAGACACATGTCTCTATTGTTAGTAGGGGTACAGTCTGTCTCCCAAATGACTTTACATTACGTTCGGTGTTTCATGCGTCAAAGCTACCATGAATCTATTATCTGTACATCAGTTAGCTAGAGATTTTCACTATGCGGTTGTTTTCTTATCTGATTCGTGTTATTTGCAGGACCTGAGTACTAGGAGGATTATTATCAGGGAACATTAGAGAGATGGACTATATTATCTAGGCGATCCACCTCTAGTTTTACCAGTCCCTTCACCTCCATCATCTGCACCTGCTTTGTCTTTATCTGTTCCTAGCTTGCATGCTAGTATTTTACCTAGTACTTGTCGTTATGATTTTTTTGTCACAAACTGTTCAGTTGTGGCATGACCGTTTTGGACATACAAATTTTAAATATTTATGTATGTTGTTTCCTGCTTTGAGCAATGCTTGTGTTAATGGTAAACTTGATTGTGTTATATGTTCCCTATCAAAACATGTTCGGACCAGTTATATTTCTCGCATGCACCAGTCACCCAAACAATTTGACCTAATACACTCTGATATTTGGAGACCTTCTTCTGTTACTGTTCTCTAGGTGCTCGATACTATGTGACATTTATAGATGACCATACCCGTTGTACTTGGGTCTACCTTTTGCATAGAAAGTCTGATGTACTCCCTGTCATCACTCAAGTTTCTCCAGATGATTAATACACAATTCGACGTTATTGTCCGTGCTCTTCGTTCGGATAATGCCAAAAAATATGTGTTTGATGCCTTAGTGTCTCACCTTTCTTCTCAGGGTATCCTTCAGCAGTTCACTTGTCCATATACTCCTGAGCAAAATGGAGTAGCTGAAAGAAAAAATAGGAGTCTGGTACGGATGATACGTTGTATGCTTAGAGGTATGGGAGTACCAAAATCTTATTGGCATTTTGTTGTTTTGACTTCTACCGTTTTGTGTAATCGTACACCGAGTCGTGTTCTTTAGTATAGGGCTCCCTTACAAGTCTTATTCCCTGGGCGGACACTTTTTCTGGTCCCCCATCGTGTTTTTTGTTGCACATGTTTTGTTCAGGATCGTTCTCCTACTCGCCATAAGCTTGATGATAAAGTGATTCGTTGTATCTTTGTAGGCTATTGTCATCAGCCTAAGGGGTATCGGTGTTATGATCCTGTCAGGCGACGTATGTATCATAGTCTAGATGTTACATTTCTTGAGTATATTCCTTATTTTTCTTCCAATCCTGTGTCTGCCTCTCCAGTTGATGATACTCCATTTGATTTTTCGTTACAACAAGAGTCAGAACCATTGATCACTATCACTACTCCAGAGCCACTCATCCCTGTCAGTACAGAGTCACCAGTCTTTCTTCCTTTGCAGATGTTCGTCGCCCTCGCTCTCATCCCCTGCTGATGTCCCCTTTACCTCAGGCGATGCAGGTAATACTTCTCAGTTCGTTGAGCATATTAATGCACCTGTTGTTAGTACTAATGAGATTGCAGGTACTGCGCCAGTTACTTTACCTGATGAGACATTGTCAGTGGAGGATGATGATTTAGGGCGTCGTTATCCGTGACGTAATCGCCATTCAGTTGTTCGTTATGGTTGGACCGCCATGACTTTATATCCGATCTTTGCTTATGTTTCTTGTGATGATCTGTCTCCTACATTTCGAGCTTATAGTATGGCCTCATCAGATACGCCAGTTTCTCGCTCTGTTTCAGAGGCTATGCGGGAGCCCCAGTGGGTTCTTGCCATGTAGACGGAGATGAACGCTCTTCAGCGTAATCATACTTGGGATCTTATCTCTTTACCTTCAGGGGTGAAGCCTGTTGGCTGTCGCTGGATTTATGTTGTCCGAATTTGGTATTGACAATTTACGTGCAAGTCTACACGATCAAAAAGTAATAAAGTGATAAGTAGAGTATCGTTCCCACGGAGAATTATTGCTAATAACTTTCAAGTACTAACTTTATATCAATTCGATTTTATTTAAACAATAGGAATTAAACTATGAATTTACTAATTTAAGACTAAACCTAAACTTAATAATCAAGAGTTAGATTTACCGGATAAAAGAAGTTAAGATTACAACTTCCCCTAATGCTTCGTATAAATCTTTCCACTCTCTTTCCAGTTAATTGATCAAAATAAGTTGTTAACTGAGACTTCAAAATTATTTGTCAAACCTCTTCTGATAGTTAGAAAAGCATATCTCTCCCAATTAAATTGCTATATTCCTATGCAAAATAAGTTGGAATAGATTCATTAAGTTCAAACTCTCATAAAAGTTACACACGGCATATAGGTATATTCCTGTCATATACACAAACCCAGCTATTCAATCCGAAGAAGAATCAACTAGACGCATGTCATCATATTCAGATCTAAACCTAGAATTCATCTCCCAATTTCATCTAGGTTATCAACTTAATTGTTGGCCACACAATTATATATTAAGCACAAAATATGACAAACAACTCATATATGATCAATAAAACTAGAAACGAGGGTAGATCAATTTAACTAGACATTAGGTTCCGTTGCAATCTTAATAAAAATTTAGTTCATAATGTAATTGAAAAATATCATTCTCAAATTAAACAACATCTCAGAAAATCAAGAAGTAAAAGTAAGAGAAAAGAATGAAAACTTAGTTGCAATCTTCAACTCCTCTCTAGTCTTCAAGTCCAATATTCTTCGCGTCGGTTCCTTTGATTCTTGCCTTCAATTCTATATCAATCTTGGTCTTTTTCCTCCTGTTTTCAGCCCCCAAAATCAGTATTTTTATATCCCCGCTCAAACCCTAGCATATATGAGGCATTAGAGTCCAATTTCGGGTCAAAAACATGTAGGAATTCGCGTCCAAAGCCACACACACGCGCAGCTGCGCTGGGACAGCGCTTAATGGGCAGTAAGTGGGTGCTGGGGCACTGAAACAGTGCTGGAACAGCGCTGGCCCTTTTTTTTCCTTCAGCTCCCTTTGTTGTTTTGCCTTAAAAAATCTAACTTTTAGACTCCAAATTGACCTTGTTTCCTTCCAAATGATCTTGTTTTCTTCCAAATGATGATTCCTATCAAATAACATCAAAACACACAAAAAAAATAAAAAAAAACATAAAATAATTGAAAACTTGCAGATTTCTCAAGCCGAAAGTACTCAATTCGTAGGTATAAAACCGACTCATCAGTTTACACCTTGAAGTTTCTTGCGGATGGTACTATTGATCGTCACAAGATTAGACTTATGGCAAATGACTTTACTCAGGTAGCAGGTCGTGATTTTGGTGCTACCTTTGCCCCCGTGACAAAATTGACTACTATTCGATTGGTTATTTCTCTGGCTGCGGAGTACTCTTGGCCTCTTCATTAGTTGGATGTGAAGAATGCATTTCTTCACGGTGATCTGGATGAGATTATTTATATGGATGCACCACCGGGCTTTCGTGGTGAGGGGGAGTATGCTGGAAAGGTATGTCGACTACGTAGTCTCTTTATGGACTGAAACAGTCATCATGAGCCTGGTTCTCTCGTTTTAGTGGTGTAGTTGTACGTTTAGGGTTCACCAGATGTCATTCTGATCATACCTGCTTTATTCGACAGAATACTTCTAGATAGTGTGTCATGCTTTTGGTATATGTTGATGATATTATTATTATTGGAGATGATGTTTCTGGGACTGCACAGGTCAAGGTAGACCTTGAGAAGGCCTTCGATGTGAAGGACCTTGGATTTCTGCGATACTTTCTTGGGATTGAGGTTGCCCGTAGTAGCAGGGGTATTATTTTTTCTCAGAGAAAGTATGTTCTGGATCTTCTCTCAGACACTAGGATGCTAGGGTACAAATCGGCATCATCACCCATGATTCCAAACCTAAAGCTTACTGCTGAAGGTGAGGGGTTGAGAGATCCGAATGTCTATTAGAGGTTGGTAGGTAGATTTATCTACCTTGCCAACACTAGGCCAGACATTTCATTCGCTGTCAGCCGAGTTAGTCAATTTATGCACAGGTCATGTCAGCCTCATCTTGATGCAGTTTATCATATTCTTCGGTACCTCAAGTCTTGTCTTGGACTTGGGTTGTTCTAAACATCAGGATCTCAGACTGGTTCTCTATCTTGTTATTCAGATTCAGATTATGGGGGAGAGTGTGACGGTCGATCTACTACGGGTTTCTGTGCTTTTCGAGGGACTCATCTTATCTCTTGGAAGAGCAAGAAGCAGTCAGTTGTCTCTTGCTCGTCAGCAGAGGCAGAGTATCGGGCATTGGCACTTGGCACATGTGAGATTATCTTGCTACGATCGATTCTTAGCGAGTTGGGATTTCTAGTGACTTCTTCATCTACGTTATATTGTGATAATCGATCTTCTATTCAGCTCACTTTTGACTCTGTATTACACGAGAGGACGAAGCATATAAAGATTGATGTTCACTTTCTTCGGGAGAAGGTTAGCAGTGGTATTGTCACTCCATCGTTTGTAGGGTCCAGTGATCATGTTGTAGATATTTTCGCCAAACCTGTCACTCTATCCATTCTTCGGGACTCCGTTGCCAAGCTTGACTTAGTTGACATTTTTGCGTTTAGCTTGAGGAGGAGTGTTGAAGAATATGCTAGTTTATTAGGGTTTCTTTTCACTTTTTTACCCTTGTTATGAGTTTTATATTTTGCCTACACCACAAGGATGTTTAGATCTTTTTGTACTATTATTTGGCTATATATATGGGGCTTTACTCTCAGTTTGAGTATCCCTTTTCACTCACATCTATCTCAAGTAGTAATTTTGCCCACATTGATTCTGGATTTTGAACCAGCCTCCAAGCCTGCTTGGCTAGCATGGTTGTATTGAAATGTTCCACCCCAATCCCTTTCAACATTTCCTTTAGAAATCTGCTTCCAGCTCTTCCAATGTATACATTTCTCCCTAGAAGCTTTACTGCACCAGAATCTTTTAATATTAAAAATAATCTCTTGACAGAAACCTTTGGGAAATTTAAACAGTGTCAGTGCATATGAAGGAATTTCTTGAACAATAGCTTTGATCAGTACCTCCTTTCCAGCTTGATCGAGGAGTTTCTCCTTCCATCCATCAATTTTAGAGAGAATCCTTTCTTTAATCCATCCCAGGGTCTGCTTGTTGGACCTCCCCCATTGAGTAGGCAATCCCAAATATTTTCCTACTAATTGGATCAGTGGAATTCTAAGGCAACCTGCCAAGTCCTGTTGAATGTGTGGAGGAGTATTTCTACTAAAAATGACCCCAGACTTGTTGAGATAGATCAATTATCCTGAAGCATAACAATATTTATTCAACAGATCCATTAAGACATGGCATTGAGACTTGTTTGCTGTGGAGAAAAAAATAGAGTTATCAGCCAATAACAAATGGGATATATTGGGGGCTGGCAAGCAAACCTTAATTCCTTGTAACATTCTATCCTCCACTGCTCTATTCATCATTGTAGATAGACATTCTATTAGTAATATAAATGGGTAGGGGAGATCGAATCCTCTTGTCTAATTCCCTAGAAGGCTTAACTTGGGAGGTCCTATCACCATTCATTACTATGTTGTATGTCATTGTACTAACACACTGGATCACTGGTGCCATCTACCTCTGGTCAAATCTCATTCTACTCAAGA
Source organism: Ilex aquifolium (assembly GCA_951799425.1). Taxonomy (NCBI): domain Eukaryota; kingdom Viridiplantae; phylum Streptophyta; class Magnoliopsida; order Aquifoliales; family Aquifoliaceae; genus Ilex; species Ilex aquifolium. Next base: position 32,330,486 of record OX637395.1, on the reverse strand, counting down.
GGTCCCTTAGGAAGTCCCACTCTACTCAATCATAAGCTTTAGCCATATCCAACTTTATTGCCATTTGGTACTTTCTCGTGCCCCTCATTTGTCTCATAGAATGAAGAACTTCCTGGGCTATAGTAATATTGTCGTTTATCATGCTCCCTCCTACAAATGCACTCTGGCTTTGAGACACTAGGTGATTCATATATGGTTTCAGTCTTAGTGCTAGCAGCTTAATAATGACCTTACATATAAAATTTGAACAACTAATAGGTCTGTAGTCCCCAACCATTTCAGGGTTTGCTACTTTAGGAATAAGAACCATATTAGTTTCATTCAACTCTCTTAAAAGAAAACCAAATTGAAAGAATGCTAGAATGACTGCATAAACCTGACTTTGAACTATATCCTAGTACTTACGATAGAACATACCTGGTAGCCCATCTGAACAACTAATAGGTCTATAGTCCCCAACCATCTCTCATTCTCTTGTAACACTGGACTTTTATATATGACAACACATGGCTAATATGTAGCAACTAAAGTGACATGTCCACACTAGCAATTTGTTCATCCAAGTGGTTTTGTAATCTTAAGTCACAAAGGAGAATAAAAATTCTCTGCACACCCGGTCACAATCTTGATGCATCAATTATGAAAATAGAGTAAAAAAAAACAATTTTTTTTTATCACAGTCCAATGATACAATTCCCAAAGATAGTGTACATGGTGCTTGTATCAGAGATATGAAGAATCTTTGGCCACTATTTATGTCCCTATGAGTGCTCAACAACTTGACCAGTGTTTGAGCAATGTAGTCTAGCATGAATAATGTTGATTTCTGAAAAGTCAATTATATATGACAACTGCAGTTTAAGAAGACCTCTGATAAGTAAAGATGCCTGAAAAACTAGACACAAATCACATGTACAAGGAAAGAGTAAAAGTAGAGACATGGGACTTACAAAAACTGTAAATGGGTGAATGATGCAATGTCGCCAAACTGGCAGCCTGACACAAGCATGCCTGCTAATTTTCTGCGATGAGAGTTGGCTGGTTAAAACAAGAATAAGAGACAGAATAAGCAACTTTATGAGCTTTAGAAGGTTGAAACACCAATGACTTACATGGAGGTAATGCGTGAATTGGTACATGGAATACTGTCCCAACTGCTGCCACAAGGATCTGACCCCTTCCAGGAGGGTGGCAAGTTCTGCCAGCTAGACTTGATAGCATGTAGAGCAGCAACTGCAATAATTATCAAAATAGTTTTGATGCTTGATCATTGACCAAAATAAAAAATAAAAAAAATCTCCAACAGATACTATTTAATTCAATCCAAGTACGTAGAACTGTGAGGAAGCCAGAAGGCAGATAAGAAGTTTAGTCCTTTCTTTTTTATTAAGGTTCCACACAGTAAAAATTCGGATACTCTGGCTGCCATATATAAAGCTCACTTGTTTCCTATAGTTAACGAAACAAGTGAGCTTTTTGATTAAGATTAATTTCCTCCCAGGTTCGGTCAAAGGCATCCACGCCGAAACTAGGGTATTTATGAAGAATAGCTTAGCCTATAAGGAATTGTCAACATTCGAACTCAGAACTTCTAGATTTACAGCTCGCGTCCTGTTACGACTTGAACTACCCTTGGGTTGCTCCCTTTGTTGGATGTGAAGGTTCTACATCATTCAGGTCATGAGCTTGAGTTTAACTAAGCTTTTTAATTGGTAAATTGGAAGGGGGTACACAAAATTGGATTTAATTGTAAAAAAAGTACAAGGAAAAAAATGTGAAGTAAGGAAGACCTTAATTTTAGTTCTTAATTGTGTCCAAGTACATAATTTGAAATTTTTGAATTTTTCTTTGACATTTGTGTCCTCCCTTAATTTATGCGATTTATTTTTAGAAACTGATTTTTTTTTTTTTCAGATTATATGTATGCATTAAAAATCTTCTAATTTATTGGAAGATTTAATTCTTCCGTTTATTTTGAGGATAAATCAGTTGGTTTGAATTTTAAATTTTGCAACAGTATCATTTGTTATCTTCTTCTTCTTTCGGCCTGGAAGCCATTTATCAGTGTACATCCTTATCATTCAATCTAATCAATTACAATGTTTGAATTCATTACTCAATTAGGTTTATGCCTGTCATTTTAAAGGTGATTATTCTGTTTTTTAATATGCAAACACCATAACAGTGTAACAATAATAGTGTAACAATACACTTACACAAAATATTGTACTATTACATTTTGTCAAACATATATTTGCATATAACTTCATTCAAACAGTCCAGTTCTGTTTTGAATTTGTTACTACATCCACAAAATCATTGAACACTGTCTTTGTTACAGTGTATTATTACACTGTATTTGTTACACTATGAGGGAAACATAGTCGGGAGTTAAGAGATACACAGTTTATTCACACACAATGAATTAATATGGCAGAAACACCGTATTTCACACAGGCCAACGATCAACTTTCAACAACTGGTTCTGGTCTTCAAATGCTGAAGTTCGTACGTATCTTCAAATGGCGAACAAATCTTCAAAAAATAGATGTTGTTAACGATCATACATCAAATGGGCTGAACAGTAGGATTTTTCCTTCAAAGACAAAACCCTATAGATGTTCAGGGAACAATTTTAGGGTTTATCGCTGATGAAGATGAAACGGTTTTTGGAGAGGAAGAAGAAGCCCAAACGTTTTCCGAAGATGAAGCGCTTCGTGAATAAATGTTCCTAAATTTCAGCGATTAACCATTATCATTGTGTATCTAATTAATTAATTAAGATATATTCCTAAAACCGTTTTTAGGAAACTAAATTTTAGGAAATGGGTAGTTTTGTCTTTATATTTTAGTAGTGTACTTTTTTACAACACATTTTCTTTTTGTGTATTTTTTTATAATTATGTCTAATTTAGTGTACCGGCTTCCAAATGACCCATTTTTAATTATTATAGCCACATTAGATATACTACCTTTGTCATTGACAGAATTACATTGGCGCGAAAGGAGGCTATGGTGCCCCTCAACTTCTTAAAAATACTCTATATCCCCTTTAGATTTTTCAAAATCTTATACATTCTTTCAAGTTTTCAAAAAAAAATTATATGTGTAGGGTAATTGAATTGGTGTATCCAAAAAAAATAATGGCTTGATATTTAAAGACAAAATAGGGATATTAATTACATGAATTAATGCTAAGTAAGAATGAATTTTTAGATTTTATGACCCAAACCAATTTTACAATTCATATCATATAGAAATTGATGTTATAAGTTCTATAAAAGTAAATATTTGCAATAATGACAACTTGTTCAATGATCCTATAGAATAAAATTTTTGATTGTGCAACTATTTTTGTGTAGCCTTCCTCACAATAAAATCCTGATTTTGTTTTTACCCACATTAACAACATGGATTAAAAGGTGTTTATATCATCCGATAGCCTAAACTTTCAGTATAATAGGATAGTCCTTAATGTATTAAAAGTGTTGTAATATGACCATTTCATTAACTTTCATTGCTTATTTTGTCAAAAACAACCCCATTGACTTGACGGAATGAGCAACATAAGTTGACAGAGGCTCTACATTGTAACACTCTTATTACATCAAGTGTACAATATAAAAAATTTAATCTTTAAAAGTATAAAATGAGAATTTTTACATCTTTCAAAATACAAAATGCATAGCATCTCATATCGAGACATTAGGGAGTGCAATTTTAGCGGATTTCTCCACATTCTTTTTTCGAATTTATGCTACAAATGATTTGATTATATAAGCATAAAATTTAGTTATTTTCTCAGTGTGATTTTTTTTTAATGTTACATCAACTATTTTGAGCTAATTATATGCAAAAAGTAGCTCTATTCTATTGAAGAAAAATCACATCTCGACATTAAATAATTATAATATCCTTAATATCGAACTCAAAAATGAACGGCCACTTACCATGAAAGTAGTGAATAAGGAGATTGAGACTATCTTTATTATACTTACACTTAATTTTACTCAATAGTATTGCAAATTCTCCATATATAAATATGGTGACATATTCGATCCTGGCAATAGTAAATCTTGATGGCTAGTGGACGTCGTTACGCCCCTCTAAGTTTTGTTGTGTTATGCTCTGCTCCTCCCTCTGTCCATTGTCTTTTGGGTTATCATTCACTATTTTCAACAATGATCATACCAAAATATGTTTTAGTCGTAGATTTTGTTTGATTTGTTGGCAAGTACAACTATCAATTATGAAAATTATTAAATAAAAGAATAAAATAAGAGAACCTTGTGTTTCATACAATAATTAAACAAAAAAAAAAAAAAAGGGGTATGGTGTTGTAGTAATCTAGGGGGTCAGTCTTAAAATTGATGTTGCCCGCATGTTAGGCTCCGCAGAAGCAGGTGACTGTGAATTGCTTTGTTGTATGATGTAATCGACATAGAATCAGAATTAGATAACATTCCTAAAATATATCTCAATCATTATATATACTGTTACATGTAAAATATTTATATAAAATAGGATGTATAAACAAAACAAAAATGATGTACTTATAAGAATACAGAAAAAACAATAATAACAAAATTAATAAGAATTTGAGGCCTCTGTGAAATCACAGTTTCTTTAAGACAAATTTGCTCGTTCTTGGTGCTGAAAGTTGATAAGCAACTATCTCCCAAGATAAAACAGATTTTGTCTTTGAAAAAGTAACACTTTAATCTCCAAAAACCAACGGACAACCACTAGAGTTTTGTACTTGAACTGAACAAAATGATAATGTAGAGAGACAAGAAAAACGAATGCAGAATGCAAGAATTTAATTTTGATATGTATTTCAGTATTTTAAAAATGGCATCACATGAGTTCTTTTGTAGATCCTCTTGTGTCTGTTTGCATTGAAAAAACGCTACTGTTCAAAGAGTAGTGACGAAAGACATCTCTAGAGAATGAACAGAGTTGAAATTGGCGTCAAAATCAAATAAAAAGACGGACATAAAATTTGAATTTCAATTGGAAGAATAAGTGCGATTCGAATTCAGATTCAGATCCATTTCATTTGACCCATAACCTGCACCGCGCCAAATAAATTTTCAACAAAAAAATAAGATCTTGTTGATCTAAGTTCAAGCCTGGCCGAACGGCACATATAGTAACCAAGTTTTTATATGTACTTGCTCTGCTCATAAAATTGTGGTATTCTTTTAGAGTCCAAGACAATAAGCCAACTAGGAGTTTATTAACTCATCAAGTTTTTGGTTTTCTAGTCAATATGGGATAAGACTTATTACACTACACTACATCAATCTTAATTTCTTCCATTCATTTAAGTGGATCACTTTAAGACAATTTCTCTTTCAATACTTAATAGTTTTGAACAATTAAATATTTCATGTAAATCTTTTCACAGAGGAGAACACGTTTAAACATGATCTCACAAATTTTAAGACGTGGATTTCACTTTTATTAAACTCAAATTTACTCGAAATAACTTGTTCAGAAAACCATTTTGTTGGGGGGGGGGGGGGGGAGGAATTGATGGCACACATTGGATATTTATTGCAAAAAGGTAAGGGGCTTGGTCAACAATGGAGGCAAGGTCCATAGTTTCACTTAATCCACCAACACTCTTTCATGCCAATCCACTGGACTATTTGGTCGTCTCCACTTACAGTTTCATCGTATCATCCTCCTCAAGAGTTCGCGTGGAGTTTGGTCTTGGTTAATGGTATTTGGCACGAAATTAGTAAATTATGATTGATTATTTACTGATAGAAGTTTAAAAATAACACGATCTTATAAACTGAATAATAAATTGGATTTAAGTTAGTAACAAATACAAATTATTCGATTTGACATTATAAACCCCTTTAGTAAGTATTGTTTATATATTTTTTTCATTAGGTAGTGTATGAATTCTTGACTTCTTGTAACATGAGTAATTTTTGTGTTTTAAAAGCTTAGAGATCAAGTTTGATTTTATAAGAGATCTATGAGTGGTGGGTTTGATGGACAAAGAAAAGAATCAATCCAAACGTGGCACATTTAATAAATAAATCAAATTAATATTAATACAATATGATTCGATTATCACACTTAGTCTAGGGCTAGTGTTTGTGTGATTGATAGCATGGTGGTTTAAATCGGGTTGGATCTATTGAGTTAAATACGAGCTCGAGAGAGTAGTCGACACAAGCCTGAATACTCTATAACTCACAAAAAAAAAGAAGAAGTCAAAATTGACCGTAAAATTTAGCCGCATCAACCTAGTCCAGTCTTGATATTCCCATGATTAATTTGGGCCGAAAGTTAATCAAAAAATTGGAATGAATCACCCACCCACGAGGTCACGTTTAGTAAAGTATTGGTGTTCACATGATTGATTTGAATGATTCATTTGTGCCCAAATTCACAGAATTTAATCCAAAATTTATATGATCCGGATGCATATTCATGTATCAACGTTAGAAAGATGTCCAAATGGGGAAAATATTGGCAATAGTTAGTTAGCGTCACGTGGTGTTATCAATCAATTATAAATAAACATGTAGAATTAGTGGATCCCACAAAATTCTATAATTATCAACAACTTTTGCTTTCAATAACTATTATGTAGGATTATCGTAGTTCAATTGTTGTACTTATTTACTCATAATCGGTTGATGATACCACGTGACGATGATAACGTATTGTCACTGTCACATTGAATAATTACTCGTGTAGACGAAGACTCAAAGAGGTTGAATGAAAACATGAAAATATCATATAAATTGGTGCAAGACTGAAAAGGATGTTATAAACTGTGACACCCCAAAATCCGGGGGTCCATTGATTACCCATCAACTCGCGGAATACCCGTGGATACCGAGAAACTCGATATCACGCCGTTATACCCCATTTATCGGGATCCTTAATTTAACAAAAATTCAGGCAGAGTCTCCTTTGTACGGGGAGCTCTACCCAAAACACAACCTGTGCAATACACATTCACATGACCCATCCGAGGTCCAATATAAATAATGACCACACAGGGTCCATTTATCCATACTTTTGACGCCCCTAAAACTGGGGTTCCTAAATTAATGTATGAAGTGTGACATTGAATTGTAAAAGTGTAACATGGCCCGTAAAAGTGTAACCTTGCCATGTAAAAGTGTAACATTGCCATGTAAAAGTGTAACATGGCCTGTAAAAGTGTAACATTGCCATGTAAAAGTGTAACATGACCTGTAAAAGTGTAACATATAAACACGTCACACCTATGCATCAAACATAATTAATATAAGTTTAAGTTCCAACCCTTTTACATACATTACATGCCAAAATTTAATTACAAGCCTAGTTTTACACAAAAAAATGGATTGAAAGCCACAAGTCGGTTTTTCTTCCTCCTCAAGTGCCCGAGTGAGTCCCGTCCGTTGGCGTAAAACCCGCACCTGAAATGTTTTCCCGTATAGGGTGAGCCACGCTCAATAGAGTATCCCCTACAGAGGCTACTCCCCACCTAGATGCATATGTAATGTCACATGCAACACATTTCAAACAACGTTCTTTTCATATCAAGAAAATACAATCCCATGAAAGGGATTTCTATGTCATGCTATGAAATGAGATGAACTCACTCATGCAATTATAACCTGAGTCCTCCCCGACTCCCACAACACAATGCAATGCACTTGCGAAGTAAATCATTCATTTAAGAAAATTTCATCCAACGGTCGTTTTAAATAAAACTCCTTTGTTAATAAACCAAATCGTTGTTGGATGATGCCCATTAAATGAGTACTTTATAAAACAAAACCATGTGTCTTTTTGGGCAACGGATTTTGGTATCTCAACCGCCGGTTCCGTAAACACCAGCACTTTTCTGGAATTACACCGCCGGCAAAGTGCCTGAATCATGTGACCGGGCTTTGCACCCGAGGGAGAGTCTAGCCCTGCTTGCTATACCCGACACAAGTTTTTCTCATGCAATCATGCGACTCAGTCGGATCTTCGATCCAACTTTCCCGAGACCACATATCAAATCACCAAGTATGGTGTTTGATCAACCATGTACTCACACACCCACACTCATGACTTATGCCCATGAATGTGATGCCAACTTCATGCCCAATATGCAATAATGCCAAATGAGCAATTCAACCACATGTCCACATGTTCCATGACAATTTATATCACATGTATATAATCACCAAAATTCATTATCATGTCAATACATCAACTAACATAGATCAACATTTATACCCAACACAAAGCTCAAGTATGGCATTACACAATTTCATGCCAATCACACTTAATCACAAGGCATAATATAAGCACATAGCATGCCCACATAAACCCAATTTTCAAGAGTTTACATAAATACTTCCACATAACAACAAGTTACAAGAAAATTTCACAAGTAACTTCCCTAAACCAAATTTAACTAGAAATTGGTCTAGGTCATTTCTATATCCATTTCCTTATTTCCATGACTATAGGCAAGTCATAAATCATTTATACCCCTAACCATTCCATACGGACACTCTAGGTTAGAAATAAACCGGAGTAGGAGGGAACCCTACCTCTTGAAGCATAAAACACTCGTAGGAAACTTCAAGAACACGATTCAAGCCCAAAACTTTGATTTCTCCAAAATCCCCCCTTTGGATCTTCGGTGAAATCTTCGATTTTTGGTATGGTCTTGTAGCCCACGTCGAGGAGAACACTTTTTGTTCTTGGTCCAAGTTGATTCGACCAAAGCTTGGCCCTAGATCGCAAGAAAAAAAGGCTTGAGAACCCTTGTTTTATCTCTTTTGCTCCCTCTCAGCCCAACGTTCAGACCAGCAGAGAAAATCAGTGGGGAAATCAGATTTTTCCACCTATTTATAGTCCCAAAACCCTTGGCTCACAATGCGTCACACAGCTCCTATTTCCAGGTCCGTTTTCGTTCCGAAACGATTAAATTTCGCTCCGATTCAAGCTCAAATATTTTTATTTCAACTTTCTTTAAATTATTTTTCAAAATTTAAAATTTTATTAAAATTTCGTTTTTGGGGGTCACCGGACACCCGTCGTCTCGAAAAACGTGAAAAATCCGACTATCTCGGAATTCGGCGAAATTTGACAGGGTAACTAAATTTCGCGAGACGAATCCAACGGCAAAGTCCGTTGTGTCATCCGAGCTCTAGAAACATAAGTATTTTAAATACGCATTATAGTGGCAAATTATCGTTTTGCCCTTTTTCAGAAAAGTTTAAATTTTTCCCGGGTTTCACATAAACAGATTCACTTGTAGCTCTCCATTAAATTTCAACCAGAAAAATCATTTCAGGTCAAAGAAAAACTATAAACTAAGTCAAAAAAAATCAACATTTCCTCTCATGACCCATTTGTGTGTTTTTTTTTTTGTATTTCCAAGCTCGGTCCATTGATATGTTGTCTAGGCGTATAAGCATTTGTCATTGCTTTAAGTCCAATATTTACAAAATAAAGATGGAACAACCTACCACTTACCTCTCACAGACTACGTTATAATCAGGCCCTTTGTTTATGGGGTAGGGCTTTTCTTGCTAAAAGATGGTGATAGGATTCGAGCCCGAGCGCTCACTCTTCAATAGTTCCTACTAAGAGACCAGTTTGGCCTAATGGTATTAGTCCCTCCTTTTCTTGTGCAAAAACAGAGGAAAGGTTTTCATTATGTGAACTAAAGAGGGCGGTTGTGCTACCAACTTGAACTAGTTCAAATTTTAAACCTGTAAAGCTCATACAAAGCATTTTCAACTGAAATAGGAACTAAGAAATGGAGCAATTTTTCACAAAGGGAAAAGTACTCAAGATCAATTGCTTTTGCAAAGAATGAAACACAACTTACTTAGTATTTGGTATTCAAATCAATAGTACAAAAATTCCTAACATTGTCACGATGTCTCCTGTACAATATACTTATTTAGTTGCACGTGTTTGATGATCAATGTATGCACATCCTAATTATTAGATTGATTACAGCCTGAAATCTGATTCAAAGATCGAAAAAGATTGAAGAAGTTAAATGTTCAAACCAAGGCACTACAGGAAGGGACAGAAACAGCCTACTGCTACCAACTTGGACATTTGAAATGGAAACATTTATCTTACTAGTGGCCCTCCAAATCAAGTGGTAAGAAGTCGCCACTGTAATAAAAGGCCTTACTCCCGTCAGAAATCCCCTCATAACTCGATGAAGCAAACTCCGTTTCAGAATTCTTGTTCGAACTAGCTAACTGCATGATGTTCTCCATTTCTCTCACCACCTCACCCATTGTAGGCCTCTCTGATGAATAGTCTTTGACACATCTCATTGCAACTCCACAAACTTTTTCAAGCCTCCAAGTTTTGCACTTGAACCGAGGGTTGGATCAAGAATGTCTTGAATGTAATATTGATCCGTTGAATTAGCAATTGCATCCTTAACCACTACCACAATGTACTTCCCTCGCTCTATTGGTGCCTTTGCAGTTACCAGCTCCAGCAATACAATTCCAAAGCTACAGTGTAATAATCAGATAGCTGTTGGGTCGTGTAATAATCAGGATCCATGTATCCCTACAATGACAAAAGAATCGATTTTCCATGTGTCAACCTAAAGCAAAATTGAAGCACAAACAAAATAACCAAAATACCCAATCATACACAGCGTAGATAAATTTGAGAAATGCTAAATAGCTACTTAAAGTCCTATAAAATAAAAATGCGTGTAGTATGTGGCCTGGGGCAAGCACTAGAAGTACAGACCATATCCTCTACCGCCTTCCACTAGAAATGTCCAAACTTTCATGGATTTTTTTTTTTGCATGCATTGTACATCTGGGAGACATTCTTTAAATTAGGGAAACTTTTCAAGCAAGTGTAAGAAATCAAAATTACAGAGAATATAATCCTCAGATGTATGTTTATAATAAACAGTTGGCATCCTGCTTGAGAAGTACTATAAATTATTCCAATAAGCTACCCGCTTATCTGCTTACAAAAAAATAGTGGGACAACTCTGGAGTCATTTCATAGATCAGTACATCTATCTCAACAATTCCAGAAACAATCCGAAACTGGTAACTACCTAAAAAGCTTTGTAGGGCAAAGCTATACTATTTTCCATCTCCCCCCAAGGAAAAAAAGACATCCAAAAATGGCTACATAGCAAAGTAGTGGCATCCATGCTAAAATAAAGGTTTTAAGGATTTAATACTTACCATTGTCCCTTTGACTTGAGTGCTGACATAACTCTTACTGGTATCTTCCATATGTTTGGATAAGCCAAAATCGGCAACTTTTGCATTTAGACGATCATCTAGTAGGATGTTGGTTGACTTAATGTCCCTGTGTATGATGGGAGGGTTGGCAAGCTCATGCATATAGGCCAGACCTTTGGCTGAATCAAGGGCTATTCTAAGTCTCCTCATCCAGTTCAAATGGAATCCTTACTTCCCTGTATAGATCATGTTCAGATTATCAAAGAGAAATAATTTTCATTTGTGTCTTCTCAATAATAATTCTCCATTTTTGCGTCTTGCATAGTTCATTGTGCTTGAGGATAAAAAAGAGACAAAATTTCTGTTAATGAGTGATTGCTTGTCTAGGGTTGGACTGTACAACCCTACGGTATAATTCAATTGAGTAGTCCAATGGCTTAGGGGCAACACAAGATGGGGGTTTCGAGACAGGGCCCTGCCCACTAGCCATTATGTAATTCGGCATGGCACCATGAATATATTTTTATTAGTCGTACTTAATTAGATGGAGGCCCGTGGTTAGGTAACGTTAATCGTTGAGATTCAGGAGGATCTATCAGACCCATATCGGTAAATGATCAAATTTCCACCCTTCCTTTCCAAGGAGTTGTAAAAGGGGTAGGGCAGGAGAAGCAATCCAGTCTTGTTATGAGATGAAGTGATGGTTTTAAATCTCCTTGGTTGAGTTTGACACATGGTCGTATCAGGCAAAGTCTCATTTTTATAGCTCCTATCTGATTACCTGCTTGCTTCATTGTCAATATTATGCGTTGAAGGTGGCAGATGATACTATGTCGAATATTTGAAGGACTACAAGAAATTAGTGAAATTACCTGAAAGACCATCTTTCAGGGTACCATTTGGAATATACTCATAGACCAGCATTTGTTCCCCTTGCTCATAACAGAAACCCACCAGGCTGACAACATTCTTATGATGGATCCTTGATAGAAGCTCAATCTCAGTCTTAAACTCAAGAGCACCCTGCAATGATCTCTGTTGAGCTCTTTGATGGCAACTAATTGGCCAGGGGCAATAGTTCCTCTATAAACCTGTCAACAAACTATAAATTCAGAATGTAGAAAATTATGGAGCTCAACTAATATTGAGAGCGTGAAAATGCCGAGAATCCCATGTTAATCATCAAAATTTTGTCATGTGAGAAGGAAGGTCAAAATAATGTTTATCGAGGGGACGAAGCAAACACATTTTGTTATCAAAAAAGAAAAAAGAGTGCATGTCTGTCACATGGAGTTTTTAAAATAATAAAGTGAATGGGCAAAATGTTGTATTGTACTTTAGATAATAATGCAATTATATACTCTTGAGAACTTATTTTGCTTGTATTTCAATATTCCATTCTCTAAAGTCACTGGCTTGTCCACATAGGAAGTTAAATAGTTCGGGATATTCGATAATTGCCAAATAAGACCAATTCATCCAGATCTAACATATGTACTGTCTTCTTGTCTAGTATATGATGGTGAGTGGATTAATCAATGGTGTGACAGTCTTAGGATAGGTTTAGGTCTAAAACTGCAGTTTTCAACTAGGACTGGTGGTAAAGTACTAGCTGAAGTATCACATGGAGATTGAAAAAAAATTGAAAAAGAGAAAGGAAACTAAAATATCTAACCTTCCCATAGCCCCCAGATCCAATAGCGTTCACTTCTGCAAAATTGTTAGTACATTTCCGAAGCTCTTCAAATGAAAACCATCTAGCTCCTTTAAGTTGTGGAACACCACCATTGCTTTCATCAGGGTCCCAGTTTGCTACAATTGTACGAAAATGTTTTTTAGAGCATCTCGTATAATTTAGCTAAAAAGAGCTTTGTTTTGCAACAAATATTGATCTTACAAAAAGGGTTGCTCTGTTGAACTGCTCGTTTTGCTTTTCCTTTTGATGGAAAGCATAAAATCCTGCACTGGGTATTAAAAGCACAAGCACAAAACTACCAACTACTGCTCCAACAATAATACCTGTATTAGATGGTTTTTTTGCTCCTGTAAATGCAAAAATAGGTCGATGGATGTGTTAACAGAGGTTGTAATAATTAAGACTGCAAAAGTTTGTTCATATACTTGAAGACTACTCTACTCATTGCCTATTGGTTTTTAGTTGGATGCTCTAACATGATATTAGAGTTGAGTTTTGAATGGCCAGGGGATAAAGTTTCTTACCCATTTGAATTTCACATTATGAATACTTGTTTGTTTATTTGTTGACCCCAAGTGCAAGTCCAGGTCCTAAGTGAGGGAGGGTGTTTAAGAGATCTTGTACCCAACATTAAATAATTATGACCGCCAAGGTTGGAGTATATACTTGAAGGGTTACTCCACTCATTACCAATTAGTTTTGAGTTGGATTCTCTAAGAGGATGTACTCCTGTGTATGGATAGAAAATGATGTGTCTCATTGCAACAAACACCCAAAATGCTTCTACTAGTTAAAATGAGATACAAGTTTACCTGCAAAGCAACGATAGCTGTCTTCTTTAAAGAAGTAAGACCCATAATTTGGAATCTCGATGTGGCGGGTGAGCAGAAAACCAACTGTAGAAATTCCTGTTCTATTGAAACGATCTAGATCAGAAGGAAAGATTTGTAGTCTGATTTGAAGGTAAGAGTTTACATCGATGTTTGGATCACTAAGAGAAACTGAATCCACAGGAAGTTTATTGGACTGAAAAGCTGACGTCAAAAACTCCGCAAGTGTTCTGAAGTAACTTGAGTTTTCTAAATTTGAGAAGGAAATAGAAACGAAGTGTAAGGTTCCTGTGTATGGATATGCACATTTGCAATTTGGACTTGATATACTGCCTGAACGGCAGACCGCAGGAGTGCAGCTATTTGTTGGTGTCAAATATGAAGGGTTCGATTTCTGAATTGTGCAGTATTGTTCTGCTGCTCCATTTCCCTGACAAATTGGGTTGCCCACAAGCCTGCATCAAACAATAGAATATGACCTCTAAGAGGGGTTAACATGCTAATAACATTAAACACACAGCATGCACTATCCCAAACTGGAATCAATGGTGAATCACCAAAAAAATAAATTGCCTTACGCCAAGTCCATACTGTAACTTGCTTTTTGTGTAAAGTCGGTAATGGAGTTGTCCTGCAAATCAACAGTCAAGTTGTTGCGATAACTGGTGCCAATATCCAATGTCCCATTAAGCTTGTTGCTGCTTAGTACCCTGCCAACATATTTCCAATACACTAATGCTATTGTGACATAATTGAGGGACATAATTTGGGGACATAATGAGTTGTCACCAATGAAATAATAGTGAAATGTATTTAATGATGGGTCCCATTGTAGCATTAAATGAATTCATTATCATTTCATTGGTGACAACTTATTATGTCCCCAAATTATGTCCATAAATTATGTCCCAATAGCATTGCTCTTTCCAATAAATTGCCCCATAACCCTCTTTTGTCATTTAAAAAACCTTATTTGGATTGTTTTATGTTGAAAATGAATCAAAACATATGCTCGTTAAATTTTGTTACTGAACATCGCCCACATTAAATCTGGTGTTCATGGTGTTATTGGAGATTAAGCTTATACTCACACCGTCTCCAATTGAGGAAGGCTGAAAAGATTGACTGGAATGTGTCCTTCAAGTTGTGTATTTTCCATCTTTCTGTCAATATGAGGTAAACAATTATTATTTTATGTACAACATCAAAAAACTCCTTGTAAATTAACAAGAAAATCCACTTTCTTTTATTGTTATTCAAGAGCTGTTGGGGCTTCCAACCCTTAAAGGTGCTCCTGGCTATCTTGTATACCCATTAGGTTGACAACTAGGCACACACACACACACAACAAAAACACATTGAGAGAGAGAGAGGGTAGAGAGATGGAAGGAGAGCGATCGAGAGAGGGTCCTCTTTTTGGAAAAAGTTAAGGGCATTGTCTTTTGTGAACCCAGTTCCAATTTGAAAGATAGAAAAAAGTCCATGTTTTGGGTAAACAGACAACAAAAGTCTAAGTCAGAAGTTGATTGAGATAGAGTTCTCCCTTTGGAAGAAGTTTAGGACACTGTCTTTTTTATATCCAGTTCCAAATTGAAAGACGGAAAGTCCATGTTTTGGGTTGACAGAACAAAAATCTGAGTCAGAAGCTAATGAACAAGAATGCATACACAAAATGAGGCCCTCTTACTATTAACCAAAACCATCAAATTGTTGTAACCATAGAAATCCAATTACAGTAGGGGAAAAGTACAGAAAAAATACCTGCCTGCCAAAATTTCATATTATTGCTTCAATCATCCACGAATTAGGGAAATACAGCGGGAATTGCTGATGGTTTTGGCTAAGGGTCGTTTTGGAGTGTTATCCAAATTAGACATCTCCAGTGAAATTTTTCTCCCTACCTCTCCTAATCCCTCCATAGGAGGGAAGGATTGTTCATTGGGTATGACGACACAAAAATCATTGTTTAACTTCTCATAAGACTGTAATGTGCTTCCAGTTCACGGAGCCATATGGAGAAGGCAAATATATATGCACAAACTTTCCAGACAAAACACAATGGATCCTGATTTAACAGAATAGGGCCTTATAGAAAACAGACTGGAAAAGGGTTCAAATGCCAGACCTTCAAGTAGCTGGGTTCCTGTGTGTATATGCGCCCGCATGCATGTGTGTGTGTGTGAGAGAGAGACAGAGAGAGAGACAGAGACAGAGACAGAGACAGAGACAGAGATGGGTACAATGTCGTCAAAGACTGTATTTCGGTAAACCACAGGGGAATTTCTGATACATCAAAATTTTTATTGCTCATTTCCCCACAAAGCAAATAGGTTTGAGAATATGACAGGAGAAAAGTTGAAAATCATCTTTGAGAATATAATTACAGATTAAGCAGCATTGCTTCACCTGCACCATTAATAATATGAAAGATTCAAGAAAGTAACCCCAGCTTACACTTTGGTAAGGAAGTTCATGTCGGTAAGGTTTGGATGAGGTCCGGTGAGTTCATTGTTGGACAAGTACCTGAAAGTGGATAGCCAAGTCCCATTTTTATTACTTGAAGAATCTAATGCATGATAATCCTTACATCCAAGAGACAAAAAATAAAAGCTTTAAGTTCTCTGTCTGCTTACAGCTCATTTAATGAATTCCGATCTAGCCGGCTGTAGCCAAGGCAAAATTTAGCGCAAACTAAATTTTAAAAGTTTAGGGCAAGCAAGGATGGAGATACTCACACTATCTCCAATGTTTGTACAAGTCCTAGAGTACGAGGGATGTTCCCCGTGAGCTTATTGTTGTCAAAAACGCTGCAAAAACGCACACACAGAGAAAATGGAGGCCGTTAGGAGTCACAATATAAATTGGCTGTTCAAGGAACTTATGAACTCCAGAGTCACAATATTTATTGAAATATATTAATTCCTAGCTAACTATGTTGTCAAGTTTATTTGAAAAAGCAATTGAGAGTGATCTTACCCTTAAGACTATGCTAGAGAAGCATATTTCCAAAATACAGGTTCGATTTCCTATTGTGAACATCTACCTCCTTACTTATAGGTGAACAACGTGAATGCGCACAAAAACATATATGAGTTACCTATTTACTTAAAGTAATAAAACAGATATATTAAATATCCATTCCAATATACTCACAAATGTATCAAGGTCATGTTTGAGCTGAAAAGTTGCTGTTGGATGGTGCCCGAAAGCTGATTATTTGAGAATGACTGTACATAATTGGTAGATGTTCACATTGACAAATAGGAAAAAAAAATTACTAGAAAGAAGAAATTAAACATTTTGAAAACTTCAGAAGTAGAACATACAAGTGTTTTGTATTAATTAGCATATCCAAACTAGGAGTAGGTCCACTGGATACTGGAATGCTTCCATTAAGCTGATTGTCACTTACATCCAGCAATATAAGATTCAATAGATTACCAATAGAAGTTGGAATTGGTCCACTGAAGCTGTTAGAATTCAGAGCTCTGAGTAGAACAGCAATTCACAAGATACAGAAAATAAGATGACTGCAGCTTCTACTAAAACTCTTCAAAAGACAGGCACATAAAAGCTTCAGAATGGTTGAATTATAAAGAGTTCAATTAGGAGACCAAAGAGGCACTAAAAGGGCCCATTATACATAGTTCCATGGCAATATAAAGATAACTTGAACTGCATTCAAACTACAATGCCAAAATTCCTGGACTTCTGTAAGGAAATGGATGTTCATCAAACCTTCAGAAAATCAAACGAAGTACGCTAGAATGAAATCCTTACAGAAATACTAGCTGCTGCAGAGATCCTATTGAGTCTGGAATTGGACCAAAGAAACTGCAACCAACCAGCATTCTACGTGAAAGGAAAACAAATTCGTCAAATGTAAAAATTGAAGCACACTAGTTGGGTAGCTGACACTCAAAGCACGAATAGGAATTTGTTTATAGGGTCGTCAGATTCTTTAAATTCCCAATTGATGGTGGAATAGTTCCTTTCAGACCTATGTTATTTGGAAGATCCCTGCATGCAGAAGCTACTGATCAGAAAATAACTGGTTCTTGCGAAATTTATCAGCAATAATGTAGAATACAAAACAATGTCTACAGGTAAAGTAAAGAGATGTCCATTGAATTAAAGTAAGACATAAACCAAAGAATTGAATTTTAGTTTTTGTGTGGGCTGTGTTCTACTGGAACCGGGGAGTGGGAGAGGAAAAATGGAGCAGGAGAATTTTCAAGGGCAGAGAAAACAATATGGTAAGCAAGACTAAGCCTTGTCCCAATAATTTTAGGGTCGGCTACATAAATCATGTCCCTCCATTATGCTCTATAAAGAGTCATATTTTCCTGTTCAGCTATAAACTATCATGTCCTTTTTTACGATCTCTTTTAATGTACATTTCATTCTGCTACCCTTCACATTATCATTGATAGGTTCCTCACCGGTATAGTAAGAGGGCTTCTGTAAACGTGCTCAAACCATCTAAGTCAATTCTCTCTTAATATCTTCTCCTGACACTACTTCAACTCTCACCAATATGTTCATCATAGTTCTCTCTTTTTTCATAACCCACATCCATTTTAACGCACGTACTTTTTGGTCATGTTTTTTTTCTAATTTGCTCAGCACTCTTGTGATAACCGCTACACAAGAAAAGGAAAATAAACATATGAAAATAGAGTAAGGGCGAGATATTAGGCTTGAATACGAAGGAAGATATTAAGGCTTTTCATTTGGTGAAATAAGGAAAAAACAATAAAATACATATTAATTGACTACATGTATATAGATTTATAATTAAATATTATTTTACATAATAGAAAATCAAGCTCAACTATAAAATAAATGGTAAGTAACTTAGTGTTTTATTAATGTTCTGTAATATATAATGTTGTATAGTAGGGAAAACGATCTACATAAGAGTTTTAAAACGAATTGCGATCCAAAATACCGTACCAACTAAATCTACCTCCATCGTACCTCGTACCTAAGAAAATGTCGTACTATGTACCCGTATCCGTATTACGTATCAAAGCAACCCACAATCTAGGTAACATTGAGTAGTACTTCAATACATCTCTTACTATGAAGCACGGATATGGATACAGGTACTATACGATATGGATACAGCGATATGACAAAGTCTAAAAATGTAGGATACGGGTACGGCCAAGATACGACTATAATAAAATATGTTTAATATTTTTATTATTTTCAACGAACTTAATACTTATATATTTTAGTAGTTCTTTAACACACAATAAGAAAAATTAGTAATTTTTTTTAGTTTCAAGAAAATATATATCGTATCACTATGGTATATTTACAAAGTGAAGTAACTAATTAAAAGAATCAAAGTTAATATTTACCTAGTATTTAGAAGTAATTTTTGCTAAGATTATAATGTAATAGCTTTACTTTATGCTCTTTTGACATGTAATTGTACATAATACTTAAGAAACACTCATGTCCCTTTGAAGTAATATGAATTTTTGTTAATGTATTGTATGATATGTGAATTCGAAAAGAGATGTTAAAAATTCAACTCAAAAATTATATATGTTGCTCGACCACAAAAGTATTCATGAAGTATCATAATATTTAATTATTATCGGATACGTAGAAGGTGTATCCGATACATATCTTCGAGTATCCGACGAGTATCATATCCGATACGGGTTTGCCAACCTCAATGAAGTATCCGTGCTTCATAGATCTCTTGTAACACTGGACATTTATATATGATAGCCCATGGCTAATATGTAGCAACTAAAGTGACATGTCCACATTGACAGTTTGTTCATCCAAGTGGTTTTGTAATCTTAAGTCACAAAGGAGAATAAAATTCTCCGCACACCCGGTCACAATCTTGATACATCAATTATGAAAATAGAGTAAAAAAAAAAAACAAAAAATTTGCATCACAGTCCAATGATACAAGTTCCCAAAGATAGTCTACATGGTGCTTGTATCAAAGATATGAAGAATCTTTGGCCACTATTTATGCCCCTCTGAGTGCTCAACAACTTGACCAGTGAACCTTGCGGGTGTTTGAGCAATGTAGTCTGAATAATGTTGATTTTTGAAAAGTCAATTATATATGAGAATTGTAGTTTAAGAAGATCTCTGATAAGTAAAGATGCCTGAAAAACTAGACACAAATCACATGTACATGGAAAGAGTAAAAGTAGAGACATGGAACTTACAAATTTCGTAAATTGGTGAATAATGCAATGTCGCCAAATTGGCTGCCTGACACAAGCATGCCTGCTATTATTCTACGATGAGAGTTGGCTGGTTAAAACAAGAATAAGAGGCAGAATAAGCAACTCTATGAGCTTTAGATGGTTGAAACACCAATGACTTACATGGAGCTAACGTGTGAATTGGTACATACAATACCGTCCCAACTGCTGCCACAAGGATCTGACCCCTTGTAACGCCCCAAATACCACCCTGGACGGCATTACATTCTAAAACCATTTATACCATGAGAGCAACTAATAAAAAAAATCCATAAATAACCGGGGGTCCTTAATTCAACGAAATTCGGGCAGAGTCTCATTTGTTCGGAGAACTCTACCCAAAACACAACCTGTGCAATTATATTACACCGACCACACCGGGTCCATTTATCCATCAAATATTAACAACATTATCCCAAAAGATTTCCATTCACCACATGTAATATTCACAATAACATTCCCAAAAGAATACGCCAAGCCATGGCCACAATATCAAAAGAATATGCCCAACAATGGCCTTCACATTTCCAAATGAATTAAATTAAGGTAACGCAGCGGAATAACAAAATACTAGACTTTACATGACTTCATAATAGTTTCTCTAGTCTAGTACAAAAATACATGACATCTCTAGATGTCCCACTCGGGATCCCCGTATCCCTCTAATGAAGTTTCTCCTTGACCCGGCTCATTAGCACCGAACTCCTCCTCTAGAGTAAAATCTGAAAATATTCAACTGTAGGGGGTGAGCATGAAGCTCTGTAGAAAAATCCTCCCAAACCCAAACAAGGTTTCAAAAACATAGAAAACGGTCGGTCTCCTTTCACAAATATCATATATAACATTTGAAGTAAATACAGGACATTTTAAATAGATCTCAAGTTAAGGAGTAACAATAATTGAATGAATAAGTGAAACCATTATACCGTTAACAAACCATTTCCAAAAATAATCCAGTCCACCATACACTGTTTCCACAAGTTCTCGCGGAATCCCATACTTCCCAAGACTCTTGTAGAAACCGTCTATGGTAGAATGAACAATAACCAATAATCCATTTCCAACTTTAAACCATTTAAGAAGGGCGCCTTCCGATGCATTGTCCCATACCAATGCACCGGCCAAGACGATTCAACCCATCATCTCATATATATATATTGGTTCATCCCCGTACCATGTATGTTGATTGCTTCTCATGAATCTACCCTACGATTATACCTAGTCCACCTATTACCATCGCAATCACAAGCACTATAGGAAAGGGCGTCTACCATCCCAATGGCAGTGACGAATCTCTTCCTAGGAAAAGTATACCATCCATTGTTCGAACTTCAGTGAACGATAGTGGTCGCATTACCAAATGACAATCCACTACAAGTGTTAGGAAACCATCTCACCCCCACTGGGATAGACTAACCTCTAACACTCTACGGCATCTCTCGAAGGCAATCCAAGTCCATCACAACAACCATACAAATGAGGAAACCAAAATATTCTCAATTCACCAACAATTCCAAAAAAATACAAAATCCACAATTTCTCATTTATAATTCAAGTATCACAATTGTACCACTCTCAATATACTACAATAATAAGGGATTAAAATATGCAAGAGATCATATCAATAAAACCTTCACAATCTTGATATCAAAATTCTAGGGTTTTCCAAACAAAACATAATTTCTTGGAACTAGAACAAGGATTTGATGAAAACATGATTTAATCAACTATAGGCATTTAGAAATCAATAATCCATGTATTTTGCATAACCCAAATAGGTAATTTCTAAAACTACTATTTTGGAAATTCAAGAACAAGGTCTCTTGAACCCAAACATACATTTTGTTCAAAATCATGTTTCAATAAACAAGGAACCAAGAATTCTTAACTATTTATCATATAACTATCAAGAATATGGAAAACATACATATATAATAACCCTGACCTCAATGTAAGTGAATGGAAAGGAAACCCCTACCTTGAATCCTTAATTTGTATGAAGAACTTGAGATTTGATCTTGAATCTACCCTTAAATCTATTGTTTTTCCCTTCCTTTCTTCCTCTTTAATGCTCTCTAGGGTTCCAAGAGATGTGGGGGTGTGAGGGGAGTGAAAGAAATGAGGGCAAATGGGCTGAATCTGTGTTTTAAACACAGCAGTCCGCGAGTTTACTGTTCATGGCTGAATTTGGGTTTTCTCCAAAATTACGGTTTTGCCACTAAAAATCTTCAATTTGATCCGTATGACTACCCTAATGTTTTTCGACGTTCCGGATTCATTTTTAATGTTATTTTAACCTAAAAACATTTATTTTTATGATTTATTTCAAAACTAAAATAAATTTACACTCGAAACATTAAAATTACTATCCAAAGAATACCACAGTGCAGATTTTTGGTCAACTTCGGAGAATAAACTGATTTGACTCAGGTATTTCTAGTATGTGTGACCTCTATGGTTGGAAATATATACAAGTTAGGGTTCTAACAAAAATAACGGTGCGCAATTTGGACTTTCCAACAAATAGTTATGATCAAATTGGTGAAAGGTAGTCTGCCGGACTGTTTCGACATCGCTTCGTTATCTGGATATAACTCTCTCATCCGAGCTCCGATTGAGATGATTCAAGATGCTATGGAACGCTACGAAAGATCTCTACAACTTTCATGTTTTGAGTTTTGAGAGATATTGACTGCATCAAGGTCGAAATCGCACTTGAAGTTGCAGCCAGTGCACTGTTCACGTGCACTGTTCACATCCTATTTCATCCATTTTTACAACAATTATTTACTATATATCTATATACATATATAAAATAAAATGCGGGGTGTTACACCCCTTCCAGGAAGGTGGCAAGTTCTGCCAGCTAGACTTGATAGCATTTAGAGCAGCAACTGCAATAATGATCAAAATAGTTTTGATGTTTAATCATTGACCCAAAAAAAAAAATTCTCCAACAGATACTATTTAATTCAATCTAAGTGCGAAGAACTGTGAGGAAGCGAGAAGGCAGAGAAGAAGTTTAGTCCTTGCTTTTTGATTAAGGTTCCACACAGTAAAAATTGGGATACTCTGGCTGCCATATATAAAGCTCACTTTTTTCCTATAGTTAACGAAGAATTTCCGAGTTTTAAGTACTTCCAAATAACTTAAGCTACAAAAACAATCAATTATAATCAAATACATTCAACTGTAATTGCTTATGCCAAAGGAGTTAAAGCCTAGATCTCTGAGTTAGAGTGTTACTTTCCAATTATATTATTTTCCTATTATGTCTATTTTGTATTTTCTGTTTACTTTCCTATTATATTGTTTCGTAATCTCTTTCTTCCTCTCTTCTTCTTCCTCTTTCTTTCTTTTCTAAAACCTAATATAAAACAATTCAAGGTATCGGAGCAAGATAGTTAGGTAAGTGGAGCCCTAGGAGAGTGCTAGTCGCCTAGGTGTAGGGCCGGCCCTGCATACATCGAGTTATAGTCGTCTCTGTATTCGCCAGCTATTGCCAGGTTTAGTGTCGTTTCGGCGATTTTTGGCCTAATTTGGTATTGGTTTAGCGGTTTTCATCCCGGTTCACTGGATCATTGTCGGTACATTGTTTTCAGCCTAGTTTAGTGCCTAAATTAATGACTTTACTCATGTACAAAGTAGAATATAAATTGCATCTCTAAAAGACGATGTGGATAAAAAGCTAATGTAACAAGAATTGACAAAAAACCATATCTTAAGGGCCATTCCAAATGCCCAGAGATATTTCAGCTGACTACTACATTTGTTAAAAACATTCCATTATCATCCAAAAAAGAGGTAATCTATTATGCAGTTAATGACCTAAACCTGCAAAATATTTTGAAGGCAACTGTGAGGAAAATTTAGTTGGAGACTATGTGTAAACACTTCAAATCGTTTCAAATCAAGCCTTTCCATACTTGGAGCCTATATAGAAGAAAAGAAAGCAATCAAAATTAAAAAGTCAGACACCGCAAATGGAACATCAAAGAAAAACCAGAGCCTTCGCTACCACTTCTGTAACGCGGTAGTAAATCACGATCCAACCAATGAAGAAAAACTTATGTAAACTATTCAACCCCGAGAGACATGGCTAAGCTAATAAATATGTTTTCCAAATAATGGATTAGGTAATTAACATTTGCAGGACATGTATTACCAAATAGAAGCATGTCCGCACTGTTTGCTATTTGGTCAATTGTTCTCCATCCACTGACATTGAGTTATAAACTCCACATGAAGTATGGTTTGGTACTCTTGTTGATTATTCTGATTTAAAAATATTTGGTTGCACTGTTTATTGTTAGGTGAATGACGGTAAACTTGAGCCTTTGGCTAAAAAGTGCATATTTATTGGTTATGCTAATGATATGAAAGAATATAGATTGTGATATTTTTATCCTAAATTACCTAAATTTATAAGGGTGCTGTATTTGATGAATCTTCCATGTTTATTTCGAGAAATGAGTTTATTGTTTATACATGAAAAGAACAGGGTTATAGTAATGAGATGGAGCTATAGGTGGAAGCTTCACATAAAGTACTTAAAAGTTCTCCAATTCAACCTATTGCAATTTTACATAATTCTAGTTCTGGTGATGATCCACATGAGCAACATCAATATAGTATTGCAAAAAGATAGGAAAATGAGACAAGAGACCCTTTAAAAAATAAGGGTATGCAGACTTGGTGACTTATGCACTTACTATAGCAGAGAAGATTGGTGTTTAGGAGCATTCCACATATTCAGAAGTTATCGCAGATGATGAGTCTGCACATCGAGTCGTTGCTATGATTGTAAAATGTAGAAAAAAAAATCATGTTTGCTTGTTGAAGAAGTCATTATATGGTTTGAAACAGTCTCCAAGACAGTGGTACAAGCATTTTAACACTTTATGGTAACTCTTGAAGTAATTATGATAGTTGTGAGTATCACAGACAGTTGTCAGATGGCTCTTTTATATATTTGTTACTTTATGGTGATGACATGCTTATTCTTGTGAAGACCATGTTAGAGATTAATAGGCTGAAGAAATAGTTTAACTTAGAATTTGAGATGAAATATTTGGGTGCTACAAAGAAAATTTTAGGTATGGAGATTCATAGAGATAGGAAAGCAGGTATGATGTATTTATCTCAAAAAATATACATTAAGAAAATTATTGAGTGGTTTAGGATGCAAAATTCAAAGCCCGAGGGAAGATTCTTGTTTGTGATTGAGCCTTATTGATTCTCTAATGTATTCTTACCATGTAATATGTTTTTAGATTTTAAAAATCACTTTTGAAAACTAGTGTTTATATATACTCTTTGATTTATCGTCGAAGGATTTCCGGCACGAGTAATGCTTGGAGTATATGAATACATCTACCCATTTATCATTCTAGAATCAATTTTGAAAACTAGTTGTTAAGTGTTCACCTTGATTTCTTGTCGACGGTTCTTCTGGCACAGGTAATGCTTGAAAATCATTTATACATCTACGTATTATCACTCGAGATTCTATTACCTAAGTAACATATATTTGAAATCTGATTTTAGTTGAATATTTTTCATCTGAGTAAATTTGATTATGAGTTTGGATGAGTTATAAATGAGAATCAACAAGCTTGATTACGGTGAGATGATTTTCAAAGATTGGTTGATTGTTTTCCATTTTATTTTATCAGATTAGTTGCTACTCTCACAAATTTCCACAAATCCAAGACTTTTCATTTTATTTTCAAACAAATCACCATTCAAATTCCATTTGTTCCCTAAGGAAATGACCTCGGATTTTATAAGTTACTACATTGCACACAATTTAAAGGTGCGAGAATATTTTGAGAGAAATAATTGAATCATTCTGGAAGAAAGACAAATTTTGATAAAGACAAGAATATTGACGAACAAGCATTTTTTGCACCGTTGTCGGGAAACAACGGTTCAATTTGAAAGGTAATTTATATTGACGGCAGGTAAGTCATGTGATTTTTATTACGAGCCCAAGTACGTTATTTTGTTGTAAATTATTGAATTTTTTATTTTATAAATAATTTTCTATGTTTTCAAATTCTTCTTATATGGTGTCAAATGATTCATTTTTGGAGTATACGTTTGAGATTTGTGTTGAGTATGGGTATGTCACTGACGAGTGCCCTTTAATTCCAATAGTTTGAAAGTTTTATTGGGATCAATCTAATACAATACTGGATTCCCAACAACTTTTCCCCAATCATTACTTTGAAACTTGCTATCAAGATTTAAGTTGGGGAAATGAACATTATCAGCTACCGGTCCATCTCACACCACCACAAGAGCCTCTCCAATATCCACCATACCATGCCCCATAAGAAAAGAGTTTGAAAAATATTGTGGATGAATTTATGCAAACCCAACTAACTATCAATGCCCAAACGAGCCAAAATCTTGAAGAGTTAAAAGACATCCACAAAACATTGACCATGGTCGTTAGTACTTTAAACCAAGAACAACAAGTTGAGCATAGTCAATGTACTGAGAGTATTTTTTTTCTTGAACTTTAATTTGATGATGAATTTGTTAATACTCTTGATAATGAAAAATTAAACAAAAATATTATTCCACAAGAGGCTAATGAGTCCAATGACTTTTCAATATCAAAGATTACTAATGAGATTTACATCTCTAAGCTTGGTGGGAATATGAAGATTGAGTTGAGGGCCATAATCGACAATGATCCATTTGGTACCTCAATGTTGGATTTGCATAAACACGTATATATCATCTTTTTGTTGAATGTTCCAAATGTGTGTCAACTGAATGAGTGGTTGGTTAGATTAGAGGAGTTGCTTAGACACTATACTTATAAGCCAAGTGTTTTGTTACCCTTATTGCATTCATTTTTCTCATTGCATGATTGTATTTGCATTGAGGATAATGTATAATTAAGTTGGAGGGTAAGTGTAATAACACATAAAAAAAAATTTATTTTATTTTGTTGCATTGACTACCTAGGAGTAATTATATATAAGGATAAAAATAATTAAAAGAAGACTAATGTGTCTCTAATAAAAGTCTTGTCCTAGAGAAACCTATTAGGACTATTCTACATGTGCTTTAAATAGGGTAGTATTGTTGGATAGGTAAAACCCTAGAAGACCAAAGCAAGTGGCAGCAAACAAAAAAAAAAAAAAAATATGAGAGAGAGAGAGAGAGAGAGAGAGAGAGAGAGAGAGAGAATGAAGGAAGAAAAGAAGAACGAAAAGGAAAAAAGAATTGGACCCTTGAAGGTATGAATTCATTAATTAGTTGGTGGGTTTATTTTATATATATATATATATATATAAATTGATGAATATGTAAATGAGTTTTATTGAAAGTTGCTAATTTAGGTGTTTTTAGACCTAATTTGGATTGGTTGGTCTTGAAACTTTTAAATTATTTATTTAATTTGTTAAAAAAAAAACAAAAAAACAAAAAAAAAAAATCAAAGGGGAAGAGGAAGAAAGTTACAGGTTCTGTAATTTTCGGTGGGTGGAGAAGATGGGTTTCTTAAAATTACAGAAACATCCCCTTTAGTTTCAAATAGCTTTATTTTGACCCCTATATTTTTATAAACTCAATCTTGACCACCATAGAACTTGGTAATTTACATAACTGACACAATATGCTTGAAACAAATATTGTCATTTCAAAACAACCCCCGAGTCTTGAAAAGAATTCTGAAATTTTGAAACGACCCCTAAAAGTTTCGATTAAGTGTTTAAAAATCAAGTGTTACTCTAATAAATTAAATCGAGGTTGTATTCTCAAAAAATGGGTCTCTAGAACCTTAAATAATATTCTGGAAATTTTATGGAAGCCTCGAAAACAGAAAATTCATTTTTAGGCAATTACACTGACCCCAAAACTTTAAAAACTTTTTATAAACAGCCCAGGTTACTTTCATACCCTATTAGCTCACATTAAAAATGTTATTTCTATGTAAAAGATATATTAAGTATATATCAATGGGTAGGAAGTACATAAATTAAATATATAATCGCGAAATGATGAAATTAGGAATAGAGATTGATCGTTATAACTTATATGTTATTTTGGATTAGATGGTGATTGCATTAAGGTTGAGAAAGAGGGCTTTGAATTGGATTTTGGGAATCAAGGTGTGTAGTTTACTACTTCTTTTGGAAGGATTTTTTATATTAAATTTGTGGGTGCGTGTGTGTGGATATTTTTTATTATGATATATATGTTGATGTTTGGGGTTGGAATTAAATGTTTTGCAATTGTGAACTGTTATACATGTGAATTTTGAAAAACTTGTGGGATGATTTTATATAATTGCTTAAATGTGTTTTCGTGATGAAAGAGAAATTTTGTGTGCGTTGGGACTAAAACAACAATTTTGGTGTGTGTTGAAATCATGTTTTATGAGACGGTGAATGGGTTACCAGGTGTAAATGGTAACGAGATTGAAGGTATACTGGTGTGATCGGTATAGGGATGTGCACATGGGGGCCAGTCATCAGGCTAGTGGTGACAAGAGACGTGGCCAGTTACCAGGCTGGTGGTAATAAATATGATTTGACAAATGTATTTGAGACTGAATGTGTGTGTGAGTGTTTTGAGTTATAAATGTCTTTTCATTTATAAAGTTATTTGTGAAAATGAGTTGTATTTTGAGTTATAAATGTCTTTTCATTTATAAAGTTATTTGTGATTATGAGATCATTTTGTTTAAATGATTGTGTGAGAGGGGTTGATGTACAATTTGTTGTACTTATGTTTATATCAAAATTTATTTTTATATATAAACTGTGGGATTTATTTTTCACACCTCATTAGAGGTGGTTGCTATTCACGGGTCATTGTGCTCATACAAATATTTAACATTTTTCAGATGAGGAGTAAGTTCACAGATAGACAAGAAATTAGAGGATTTGAAGATTTATTTTACTATATGTCTTCACGAATAAATGTTTTTTGTAATTTTGAGACAAGTATTTAATTATTTTGGGAATAATGTTACTCATGTTTGGAGTAGTGGTACTAAGAGCAGGGTAAGACCTAAATTAACATTGAACGAAATAATAAGAAAATATATAAAATATTTAACTTAAAATGAGTGTATAGAGCATGACCGAAATGAATGTCAAAGATTGACTCATATAGCCGACCCTAAATGATTGGGATATAATACTTAATTTAGTTTATGTAGAATTAGTGAATCCCACAAAATTCTATAACTGTCAACTACTTTTGCATCCAATAACTATTATGTAAGATTATCGTGGTTCAATTCTCCTACTTTTTTACTCATAATCAATTGATGATACCACATGACAATGATAATATACTATCACAGTTACATTGAATATTTACTCGGGCAGACGAAGACTCAAAGAGGTTGAATGAATACAGGAAAGGAACACATAATTTGGGCCGAGAATGATAAGGATGTTATAGGTAGATTCACTTGCAGCCCTCCATTAAATTTCAAGCAAAAATATCATTTAAGATCAAAGAAAACTATAAACTAGGTCAGAAAAAACCAACATTTCCTCCCATGGCCCATTTGTGTGTTTTTTTTTTTTGGTTGAGATTTTTGTAGATCGGTACATATAATATAATTTATTGGGCTAAAAGTCCACTGAGCAAAATATTTTATGTAAAAAGTCTATCCTAAAATTGGTAGGCTAATATACCCCTCATTAATTGGTACGAAGTTCCTCACCTAGACTAGGAAACCGTCAACTATATCTACGATTTTCGATTCCAAAGATCTTCACACCTCCGCCAAAAGCGATTGAAATTTGCACGATTCATGGAAACGATATTAAATTCAAAAAAAAATATTTCATTGATTTCGTTCACCCAAAACTTACGATTTTTATTCATATATTTAAAAAAAAATCGTTTGCTCTGCATACTGCATAGCAGTACGAAAGGTTCGAAATTAACCGGTTTTGCTTTTCATCAACTATCACCGACTTCCTTTTGCCAACATCAATGGAAGATGTGAGGTTAGTATGCCTATTGTTGCCGGAAATAGAACTGCATTATAAATATTATTATTGTATTAAAACCTCCAAAAATTATGAGATAAAACCCTTAATATATAACAAAAATTCTATGAAAAATGGGTTTTACAGTGTGATATCAAAGATATTATGGATGTAAGAGTGTGACAACTGGGTGTGACATCAATGTCTGATTGCATATACACAACATACTATGTTTGACACAGTGTGATATGAAGGTAGTTGGCTTTGACACTAAACAGCTCGTCACACTGTGCTACAAAGTTGTATGATTATTTGTGTACACAAAATGCTCTGCTTCAGACAGTGTGACAACACAATGTCATATTAAATCTAGTTGGCTTGGACATTACTCTGTGTGTCACACTGTTTAAAAGAACAAGTCGTTACATTAACATAAAATATATATACCCAAACCTAACGTGAAGTAGAAGAAGAACACTAGATATTGAAGTAGAAAAAAAAAACCAGACGTTGAAGTACAACACCAGCCATTGAAATAGAAGAAGATATACATTTAAAATTCAAATATCCTGATCTATTAAAATAGGAAACCATTGATACTATAAAACAAATCCCACGAAAATGGAACTGCCAAACTAAATAGTCCATGAATTATGGAAGAGTGCATTTTAGTAAAGAAAATATTTAAAAAACTATTAATGTGTATCTAGACATAAAACATTTCTAATTAGGAGCACTTATCTGCAATAAATTTCAACAAGACATTTTCCCAGAAATAAGTAATTTATATGGCACCTACCCACAATTTTTCTTTTTTCTTTTTCGTTTTATTTTTGTGTATTTCAAAGCTTGGTCTACTGACGTGTTGTCTAGTCGTATGATCATTTGTCATTGCTTTAAGTCCAATATTTACAAAACAAAGATGAAACAACCTACCACTTACCTCTCCTAAACTCCACTTTAATCGGGCCCTTTGTTTATGGGGTATGATTTTTCTTGCTAAAAGATGGTGACAGGATTCGAGTCTAAGCGTCGACTCTTCAATAGTTCCTACTAAGATACCAGTTTGGCTTAATGGTATTAGTCCCTCTTTTCAAGTGCAAAAACAGAGGAAAGGTTTTCATTATGTGAACTAATGAGGGCAGTTGTTCCACCAACTTGAACTAGGTCGAATTTTAAACCTATAAAGCTCATGCAAAGCATTTTCAACTGCAATAGGAACTAGGAAATGGAGCAATTTTTCACAAAGGGATAAGTACTCAAGATCAATGGCTTTTGCAGAGAATGAAACACAACTTACTTAGTATAAGGTATTTGAATCAATAGTACAAAAATTCCTAACATTGTCACGATGTCTCCTGTACAATATACTTATTTAGTTGCACGTGCTTAATGATCGATATATGCACATCCTAATTACTAGATTGATTACAGCCTAAAATCTGATTCAAAGATCGAAAAAGATTGAAGAAGTTAAATGTTCAAACCAAGGCACTGCAGGAAGGGACAGACACAGCCTGCTGCTGCCAACTTGGACATTTGAAAAGGAAACATTTATCTTACTCAGTGGCCCTCCACATTGAGAGGTAAGAAGCCGCCACTATAATCAAAGGCCTTACTCTCGTCAGAAATCCCCTCATAACTCGATGAAGTGAACTCCGTTTCAGAATTCTTGTTCGAACTAGCTAACTGCATGATGTTCTCGATTTCTCTCACCACCTCACCCATTGTAGGCCTCTCAGATGAATAGTCTTTGACACATCTCATTGCCAACTCCACAAAATTTTTCAAGCCTCCAAGTTTTGCACTTGAACCGAGGGTTGGATCAAGAATGTCTTGAATGTAATATTGATCCGTTGAATTAGCAATTGCATCCTGAACCACTACCACAATGTACTTCCCTCGCTCTATTGGTGCCCTTGCAGTTACCAGCTCCAGCAATACAATTCCAAAGCTATAAACATCACTCTTCTCAGACAGCTGTTGGGTCGTGTAATATTCAGGATCCATGTATCCCTACAGTGACAAAAGAATCGATTTTTCATGTGTCAACCTAAAGCAAAATTGAAGCACCAACAAAATAACCAAAATACCCAATCATACACAGCATAGATAAATTTGAGAAACGCTAAATAGATACTTAAAGTCCTATAAAATGACAAAATGTGTGTGTAGTATGTGGCCAGGGGCAAGCACTAGAAGTACAGACCATATCCTCTACTGCCTTCCCCTAGAAATGTCCAAACTTTCCTGGATATAATCCTCAGATGTATGTTTATAATAAACACTTGGCATCAGATTTAGATCCCCTCCATTACTCATTCCTTTCAATTTCCCTCAATACACTTGGCATCTTGCTTGAGAAGTACTACAAATTATTCCAATAAGCTACCCGCTTATCAATGCTTATCCAATAACTGAAGTGATGCACAACGAAAATTGAAAATTCCAGTAAAATTCAGCTGCTTACAAAAAAATAGTGGGACAACTCTGGAGTCATTTCATAGAGTAGTGCCTTGATTAGCCAGCAAAATGAGGTTATAATAATCTTCTATCTCAACAATTCGAGAAACAATCCGAAACTGGTAACTATCCAAAAAGCTTTGCAGAGCAAAGCTATACTATTTTCCATCTCCCCCCAAGAAAAAAAGACATCCAAAAATGGCTACATAGCAAAGCAGTGGCATCCAAGCTAAAGTAAAGGTTTTAAGTATTTCATACTTACCATTGTCCCTTTGACTTGAGTGCTGACATAACTCTTACTAGTATCTTCCATAAGTTTGGATAAGCCAAAATCGGCAACTTTTGCATTTAGACGATCATCTAGTAGGATGTTGGTTGACTTAATGTCCCTGTGTATGATGGGAGGGTTGGCAAGCTCATGCATATAGGCCAGACCTTTGGCTGAATCAAGGGCTATTCTAAGTCTCCTCATCCAGTTCAATTGGAATCCTGACTTCCCTGTATAGATCATATTCAGATTATCAAAGAGAATTAATTTTCATTTGTGTCTTCTCAATAATAAATCTTCATTTTGTTTCTTGCATAGTTCATTGTGCTTGAGGATAAAAAAGAGACAAAATTTCTGTTAATGAGTGATTGCTTGACTAGGTTGGACTGTACAACCCTACGGTATAATTCAATTGAGTAGTCCAATGGCTTAGGGGCGACACAGGATGGGGGTTTCGAGACAGGGCCCCTGCCCACTAGCCATTATGTAATTCGGCATGGCACCATGTGATGAAAAAGGGGTAGGGCAGGAAAAGCAATCCAGTCTTGTTATGAGATGAAGTGATGGTTTTAAATCTCCTTGGTTGAGTTTGACACATGGTCGTATCAGGCAAAGTCTCATTTTTATAGCTCCTATCTGATTACCTGCTTGCTTCATTGCCAATATTATGCGTTGAAGGTGGCAGATGATACTATTTCGAATATTCGAAGGACTACAAGAAATTAGTGAAATTACCTGAAAGACCATCTTTCAGGGTACCATTTGGAATATACTCATAGACCAGCATTTGTTCCCCTTGCTCATAACAGAAACCCACCAGGCTGACAACATTCTTATGATGGATCCTTGATAGAAGCTCAATCTCGGTCTTAAACTCAAGAGCACCCTGCAATGATCTCTGTTTAGCTCTTTTGATGGCAACTAATTGGTCAGGGGCAATAGTTCCTCTATAAACCTGTCAACAAACTACAAATTCAGAATGAAGAAAATTATGGAGCTCAACTAATATTGAGAGCTGGAAATGCCGAGAACCCCATGTAAATCATCAAAATTTTGTCATGTGAGAAGGAAGGTCAAAATAATTTTTATCCAAGGGACGAAGCAAACACATTTTGTTATCAAAAAAGAAAAAAGAGTGCATGTCTGTCGCATGGAGTTTTTAAAATAATAAAGTGAATGGGAAAAATTGTGTATTGTACTTTAGATAATAAGAGCAATTTATCCAGATCTAACATATGTACTGTCTTCTTGTCTAGTATATGATAGTAAATGGATTAATCAATGGTGTGAGAGTCTTAGGACAGGTTTAGGGTCTGACCCTGAAGTTTTTAACTAGGACTGGTGGTAAAGTACTAGCTGAAGAATCAATTGGAGATTGAAAAAAAAATGAAAAAGAGAAAGGCAACTATAAATATCTAACCTTCCCATAGCCCCCAGATCCAATAGCGTTCACTTCTGCAAAATTGTTAGTACATTTCCGAAGCTCTTCAAATGAAAACCATCTAGCTCCTTTAAGTTGTGGAACACCGCCACTGCTTTCATCACGGTCCCAATTTGCTATAGTTGTACGAAAATGGTTTTTAGAGCATCTCGTATAATTTAGCTAAAAAGAGCTTTGTTTTACAACAAAATATTGATCTTACCAAAAGGGTTGCTCTGTTGAACTGCTCGTTTTGCTTTTCTCTTTTGATGGAAAGCATAAAATCCTGCACCGAGTATTAAAAGCACAAGCACAAAACTACCAACTACTGCTGCAACGTCAATTCCTGTATTAGATGGTTTTTTTGCTCCTGTAAATGCAAAAATAGGTCGATGGATGTGTTAACAAAGGTTGTAATAATTAAGATTGCAAAGGTTTATTCATGTACTTGATGGCTACTCTACTCATTGGCTATTGGTTTTTAGTTGGATGCTCTAACATGATATTAGAGTTGAGTTTTGGGTGGCCAGTGGATGAAGTCTCTTACCCATTTGAATTTCACAGTATGAATAGTTATTTGTTTATTTTTTGACTCCACATACAAGTCCGGGTCCTACGTGAGGGAGGGTGTTTAAGAGATCTTGTACCCTACATTAAATAATTATGACCGTTAAGGTTAGAGTATAAACTTGAAGGGTTACTCCACTCATTACCAATTAGTTTT
The DNA here is from genome assembly GCA_951799425.1 of Ilex aquifolium. NCBI lineage: Eukaryota > Viridiplantae > Streptophyta > Magnoliopsida > Aquifoliales > Aquifoliaceae > Ilex > Ilex aquifolium. The sequence goes on along the minus strand of OX637395.1, from coordinate 32,295,659 downwards.
GAGTTGGATCCTCTAAGAGGATGTACTCCTGTGTATGGATAGAAAATGATGTGTCTCATTGCAACAAACACCCAAAATGCTTCTACTAGTTAATATGAGATACAAGTTTACCTGCAAAGCATCGATAGCTGTCTTCAATAAAGAAGTAAGGCCCATAATTTGGAATCAGGATGTGGCTGGTGAGCAGAAAACCAACTGTAGAAATTCCTGTTCTATTGAAACGATCTATATCAGAAGGAAAGATTTGCAGTCTGATCAAAAGGTAAGAGTTTACATTGACGTTCGGATCACTAAGAGAAACTGAATCCACAGGAAGGTGATTGGACAGAAAAGCTGACATCAAAGACACCGCAAGTGTTCTGAAGTAACTTGAGTTTTTTAAATTTGAGAAGGAAGTAGAAATGAAGTATAAGGTTCCTGTGTATGGATATGCACATTTGCAATCTGGACTTGATATACTGCCTAAACGGCAGACCGCAGGAGTGCAGCTATTTGTTGGTGTGAAGTATGAAGGGTTCGATTTCTGAATTGTGCAGTATCGTTCTGCTGCTCCATTTCCCTGACAAATTGGGTTGCCCACAAGCCTGCATCAAACAATAGAATATGACCTCTAAGAGGGGTTAACATGCTAATAACATTAAACACACAACATGCACAATCCCAAAATGGAATCAATGGTGAATCAACAAAAAAATAAATTGCCTTACGCCAAGTCCATATTGTAACTTGCTTTTTGTGTAAAGTCGGTAATGGAGTTGTTCTGCAAATCAACGGTCAAATTGTTGCTATTACTGGTGCCAATAGCCAATGTCCCATTAAGCTTGTTGTTGCTTAGTACCCTGCCAACATATTTCCAATAAATTGTCCCATAACCTTATTTGGATTCTTTTATGTTGAAATGAAGCAAAACATATGCTCGTTAAATTTTGTTACTGAACATCGCCCACATTAAATCTAGTGATTATGGTGTTATTGGAGATTAAGCTTATACTCACACTGCCTCCAATTGGGGGAGGCTGAAAAGATTGACCGGAATGTGTCCTTCAAGTTGTGTATTTTCCATCACTCTGTCAATATGAGGTAAATAATTATTATTTTATGTACAGCATCAAAAAACTCCTTGTAAATTAACAAGAAAATCCACTTTCTTAACTAGTCGTAAGACTGCAATGTGTGGAGAACTTTATCATGAATGAATGTTTGTGATGCATGTTTGTGCGTGTGTGAGTGAGTGAGTGATTGAGTGAGAGAGAGAGAGAGAGATGGGTACAATGTCGTCAAAGACTGTATTTCGGTATACCACAGGGGAATTTCTGATACATCAAAACTATTATTGCTCATATCCCTACAAAGCAAATAGGTTTTGGTCAGAATTTCCAATGGATCACATTATTTGACAAAGAAAAAAACACAAACGAAAAAAGTATACGAATATGACAGGAGAAAAGTTGAAAATCATCTTTGAAAAGATAGCTTCAAATCGAGCAGCATTGCTTCACCTGCACAATTAATAATATGAAAGATTGAAGAAATAACCCCAGCTTACACGTAGGTAAGGAAGTTCATGCCGGTAAGGTTTGGAAGAGGTCCTGTGAGTCCATTGTTGGACAAGTACCTGAAAGTGAATAGCCAAGTCCCATTTTTATTACTCGGAGAATCTAATGCATGATAATCTAAAAGCTTGAAGTTCGAGAAATCATCTGTGTCTGCTTACATCTCACTGACAACTGTGAGGTTGTTGAGGTTTGGAGGGACGAACCCACTTAATGAATTCCAATCTAGCCGGCTGTAGCCAAGACAAAATTCAGCGCAAACTAAATTATAAAAGTTAAGGGCAAGCAAGGATGGAGATACTTACACCACCGTCAATGTTTGTACAAGTCCTAGAGTAGGAGGGATGTTCCCCCTCAGCTGATTGTTGTTAAAAATGCTGCAAAAAATAAACACGAAGAATAAAAACAAATATGAATTACCTATTTACTTAAAGGTAATAAAGCAGATATACTAAATATCCATTCCAATATACTCACAAATGTATCAACTTCATGTTTGAGCTGAAAAGTTGCGGTTGGATGGTGCCCGAAAGCTGATTATTTGAGAAATGACTGTACATAATTGGTAGATGTTCACATTGAAAAATAGGAAAAAAAAATTACAAGAAAGAAGAAACTAAACATTTTGAAAACTTCAGAAGTAGAACATACAAGTGTTGTGCTTTAACTAGCATATCCAAACCAGGTGTAGTTCCACTGGACACTGGAATGGTTCCAGTAAGCTGATTCTCACTTACATCCAGCAATATAAGATTCAATAGATTACCAATAGAAGCTGGAATTGTTCCACTGAAGCTGTTAGAATTCAGAGCTCTGCGTAGAACGGCAATTCACAAGATACAGAACATAAGATGACTGCAGCTTCTACTAAAACTCTTCATTTAAATTCACCCCCATTTAAATTTGGGTTTCTGTCTCCTCCTTTAAATTTGAGTTTCTCCATTGAAGTGGTCCATACCAAAACAAGCTTTTTACCCCCTTTTTTTTACTCAAATTTGGGTAAGTGTTTGGGTTTTCATTGGAGATGGTGTAAAAGGGGCCCATTATATATATAGTTCCATGACAATATAAAGATAACTTAAACTGCTTTCAAACTACAATGCCAAAATTCCTGGGCTTGTGTAAGGAAATGGATGATCATCAAACCTTGAGAAAATCAAACAAAGTACTCTGGAATGAAATCCTTACAGAAATACTAGCTGTTGCAGAGATCCTATTGAGTCTGGAATTGGACCAAAGAAACTGCAAGCATCCAGCTTTCTACGTGAAAGGAAAAGAAATTAGTCAAATGTAAAAACTGAAGCACACTAGTTGGTAGCCGACACTCAAAGCAGGAGGGAATAAGATTTTGCTTACAAGATCACCAGATTCGTTAAATTCCCAATTGATGCTGGAAGAGTTCCTTTCAGACCTTTGTTATTTGAAAGAGCCCTGCATGCAGAAGCTACTGATCAGAAAATAACTGGTTCTTGCGAAATTTATCAGCAATAATTTAGAATACAAAACAATGTCTACAGGTAAAGTAAAGAGATGTCCATTGAATTAAAGTAAGATATAAACCACAGAATTGAATTATAGTTTTGGGAAATTTGGAGGCCGGTCCCCCTATATGGACTTGTTTGGACTTAAGTAGGTCAAGGAAACTTATTTGTTATGAAGTCCGTTTTTTGTCAATTTTACCATACTATCTCTTCCCTTTAGAAGTGAAATAAAAATAAAAATTAAAAACTCCTAAATCTTAGGAGTTTGACTAACATTAAAATCTTTTCTCTCTCATATCTATCTATATACATATATAGGTTAAGAGTTTGACTAACATTAAAATTTTTCCTCTCTCTTATCTATCTATATCCATATATAGGTTAGGTGTATATATATATAGTAACATTAAAAATAAAAAATAGTAACATTCAAATACAAAAAAAAAAGTAAAATGATATTAATAGTAAAATAATAGTAGTAACACGCTCAACAAAAACAGTAACATGCTCAAAATAATAGTAACATGAACAGTAATATAATAAAAAAAATAGTAACATGAATTTGAATATATATATATTCGGCTACCACTTTCCTCACCATAGCACTGCCACCATCGCACCATCGTCACCTCCCGAGCAACGCCAACCATCACATTGTCATCACCTCCACAACAACGCTCACCACCACACAAAAGTCCATTCAAGTTCTACTTCGATAACTCATTTTTACTCCACACCACCGCCACCACTATACTTACATCATCTCCATACTATACTTGAATTTTAAATTTATGATGGAGATTTTATTGGCATATTTTAATTGACATTGAATTAAGGGATAACAATTTCCAAAATAAGAAATTAATTTAACTTCCTTTCAAGGAAGGATATTTTTGAGATAAAAAAAAAAAGTGGACTTAAGTCATTACATATAATTTTAAACATGGACTTAGCCCCTTATAATTTTCTTTGCAGGACTTATCTCCAAACAAGTACATCTAGGGGGACTTACTTCCAATTTTCACTATAGTTTTTTTTTTTTTTGTGGGATGTGTTCTCTTTGAATTTTCAAGGGCAGATAAAGTAATTTGGTAAGCAAGACTAAGTGTTCTCCCAATAATTTTAGGGTCGACTACATAAATCATGTCCCTTCATTAGGTTCCGTAAAGAATCATATTGTTGTGTTCAGTAATAAACTATCATGTCCTTTTTTACGATCTCATTTAATATATATTTTGGTTTGCTACCCTTCACATTATCATTGATAGGTTCCTCATCAATATAGTAAGAGAAGTGTAGATGGGGAGTTAAAAGAGGCTGATACACGACACCTGTGTTTATGCCAAGTGTATTTAAAGGGATGAGTAGAATGAGTGAATCGGATGAAAGGAACTTGAACGACTTATTAATGAAGCGACCAACCAGTTGGACAAAGGGTAGGTAGAGAGAGTAAATGCTCTCAACAACTAGAGTATCTATCTCATACCGGATAGTAATGAATGAATGTCTTGTAGTGGGTAAGTAATGCAGGTATTTATAGCATAGTATCTACTGGTCGCGTCCCTCTGACACCTGCGCTAACGTACTACTGCCTCGACCGTGGCGATGTCGGTGACCGCTCACCGTGAGCCACATGTTCCAACATTAATTAGGCAGATGTGATGTTTCCTCGAGCGCGGCCTAAATGCGGTCTCCGAGGAGGGGTGTGACAACCGAGGCAAAACCCACATAGTTTTGATCCTTCAGTCACCAATCCATATGTCTCATTATCCCATATATTGATTTAAACCAATGACACCAGTTACCTTAGAAGTCCCTCTAAATCTCAATCAACCACATTCTAGTGGACAGTGGGCTATGAACTGGGAGACCTGCTTGAGTAGACTAAACATTTGAGACCCTACCTAAAAGCTAAGGCTGACAATTATGCTCGTCCGCCCCCGTTACTTAGTTGTCCCTTGAGGAGGGTCATACTACCTGTCCATAGGTGGGGAACCCTCCTCTTAGCCCATTGGGCCAGCTGAGCAACACTGTCCCATAGGTTGAGGATGTTAATTCTGTTAGCGGTGCAATCCCAACTTTGTACTTTATTTTCGCAATGGGGGAGGCAAGTCATGTCAAGGTTGCCTCCAAGACTTCCGTGGTTCCACCCTTGTTTGTTCTTGGTCAATGGTCCATTTTTCCACTTCCAATATGATGACTATGTGCCCACCCTTCTGCGGCGCTAGGCGCTGACACGATGCTGGAATGCTGCCGCAACGCTATTATCCGTACCAATTCTATTGGACCCTAATTTCATGTCAACTGATGTCTCCCTTCAATTTTTCCTTCTGTAGTGTGGACATGCGTTTCAAATTTATCGGGTACTACAAGGTCTTCTATAAATATGCGCAAACCATTTAAGTCGATTCTCTCTTAATATCTTCTCCTGACACTACCTCAACTCTATCACCAATATGTTCATTTAGTTCTCTTTTTTTTTTACCCTATATCCATCTTAAAGCAATACTTTTTGGTCATGTTTTTTTCTTTCTAATTTGCTTAGCACTCTTGTGATCACCACTATACAAGAAAAGGGAAAAAAAAACATATGAAAGAAGAGCAAGGACGAGATATTAGGCTTGAATGTGTAGGAAGAAATTTTAGGCTTGTCATTTGGTAAAATAAGGAAGAAACAATAAAGCTTATCAATTTTGTTACACTTAATTGAGTGGGTCTGTAATATGAGATCTTCATATGCCATTGTAGTTTGGGGGCAAAATGTAATTTCATGTGAAGATGGGAAGCTTAGCATCAAAATGACAAGATTTATAAATAATAGTGGAATAACAATACAACAATGACATTCTCAAAGTCAACAGGCTACAAAAACTTAATGAAATATGTTGTAGGCTCTACTATATCAATTAACTAGGGTTAACCCGTATTTGAAGGTACGGTGCAACATAAGTAAGAAGAGACGAATTTCGGAGGGAAAAAAATTCAATATGAATAGTTTTGAGAGGAATGTTAGTGAACGTTGGATGAGTCTATTTGAGATCGTCGAATGGGCTTATTGAAGTCTGCCCTGTTTTATATTATAGATGGCGGCAATATAATTTTTTCAACAAATGAGCTAATTTTTAGCAGAATTGATACGAAGAATATTGTTCTCAACTAGGAGATTCATGGCTAAACCTTTTCTAATCTTAAGGAAATGTTAGAGTATTGTTTCAAACAATTCACAGAAAAAGGGTAGTAGTACTTCAATACATCTCTTGTAACACTGGACTTTTATATGTGACAACAAATGACTAATATGTAGCAACTAAAGTGACATGTCCACACTAACAGTTTGTTCATCCAAAGGGTTTTGTAATCTTAAGTCACAAAGGAGAATAAAAATTCTTTGCACACCCGATCACAATCTTGATGCATCAGTTATGAAAATAGAGTCAAAAAAAGAAAAAAAAATTGCATCAAGTCCAGTGATACAAGTTCCCAAAGATAGTCTACACGGTGCTTGTATCAGAGATATGCAGAGTATTTGACCATTACTTATCCTGTATGAGTGCTCAACAACTTGACTTGTGAACCTTAAGGGTGTTTGAGCAATGTAGTCTAGCATGAATAATGTTGGTTTCTCAAATGTCAGATTATATATGAGAACTACAGTTTAAGAACATCTTTGATAATTAAAAAAGTAGACACAAATCACTTGTACAAGGAAAAAGTAAAAGAAGAGACATGAAACTTACAAAATCTGTAAATTGGTGAATGATGCAATGTCGTCAAACTGGTTGCTCGACACAAGCATGCCTGATAAATTTCTGCGATAAGAGTTGGCAAGTTAAAACAGACTAAGCAACTCTATGAACTTTAGAAGGTTGAAACCCCATTGACTTACATGGAGGTAACGTGTGAATTATTACATGCAACACCGTCCCAATTGCGACAAGGATCAGACCCCTTCCAGGAGGGTGGCGTGTTCTGCCAGCTAGACTGGATAGCATATAGAGCAGCAACTGCAATAATGATCAAAATAGTTTTAATGTTTAATCATTGACAAAACAAATCTCTAACAAATACTATTTAATTCAATCAAAGTATGAAGAACCGTGTTACTTTCCTATTATGTCTATTTTGTATTTTATTTTTACTTTCATAATATTATAATTGTCTTCAATATCAATTTAATACTATTTTGTATACATTGTATTCTAAGTCTACTTGAATTTTATTTGGAGAAGTTCTTTTACACCATGTCATTTTGTGAGAGCAAGACTTAGACTCTTTTTTATTGTTTGGAATTCACACCAATTGGGACAAGTTATCAAGTCCATCATGTAAAGGACTTTGGATCAAGACATTTTGCCTTTGCCAAGACTTCATGTAATCTCTGAATTGCTTTTGTCCATAAGCATGAGTTTTTTTTGGTCCTTTACTGGGGCTTGCCATTGACATTGAACGACAAGGAGTTTTTCATCTTTGGAGATTTGGGGTTTGCTCTATTTTGTTGGGTCTTCTTTACGAAAACTATGTACTTTTGAGGAGTTTTTTGGACACTATGAATATTGTAATAGTGATAGAGTAATGACACATTCTATTGCCTTTGTTTATGAGAATGTTTTGTAATCTTCAACCGTTGATAGCAAAATCTTGCAGTTGTGTTTCGCTTGTGGATGTAGGATTGCTTTGTAAGCCGAACCACATAAATTTTGTGTGTTCTATTTTTATATTTCATTCTATTTTATTTGTTTGTGGCCTTTGTTCATAACAAACTGGTATCAGAGCTATTGGTTTCAGGATGACTACAAAAAAATTCAAGATAGAAAAATTTTGATGGTTAGAAGAATTTCAATTTATGACAGATTAAGATGAAGGCATTGCTTCACCAATAGAGTTTGACAAAGGCCATTGATGGATCTCTATCCAAGGAGGCAGATCAGATTAAAATTGTTGACATTGAAGAAAAGACACATAGTGCAATTAAATTGTCTCTTGCTAATGAGGTTCTTCATGAAGTCGTCGATGAAGACAAAGTCGAAGGGCTCTTAAAAAAGTTGGAGAGTTTGTATATGAAGAAGTCTCTCGCGAATCGCTTGTATCAAAAGCAACGGTTTCAAACACTCAATATGAAGGAAGATACACTCATTAATGAACATCTTGATTAATTTAACAAAATTATTATGGACTTGAAAAATATTGATACTAAAATTGGGAATGCAGATCAAGCCCTTATTGTGTTATGCTCATTCTTTGATTTGTTTGATAATTTTGTTAATTCAATGTTGTATGGGAGAGACTCGATTTCCTTAGTTGATGTGAAATCTTCTTTGAATTCTAAAGAGTTGCGTAATAAATTGAATGGTAAAGATAGTGATGTTCAGGTCGATGGTCCTTTTGTAGAGGGGTCATCTCCATAGTTCCTCTAATAATAATAAAAATTAGTCTGTTGAAATTCAAATAAAGAAAAAAGAAATCGATCACAATCTAAGAAGAAACACAATAGTGTTGAATATTTCTATTGTCATAAAATTGTCCATTACAATCGTGATTGTTTTAAGTTAAAAAATAAAGGGGGACAAAAAAATAAAATTGTTACCGATTTTGATAATGCTGCTGGTGTTGCAAAAGATATCTCTAATAATTTAGATAATGTACTTATAATTATTGTCTCTAATGAACATTTTAATGATGAATGGATTCTTGATTCAAGTTGTTCCTATCATATATGCCCTAATAAGAATTGGTTTATCACCTACGAGCCAATCAATGGTGGTTCAATCTTAATTGGAAATAATGTTGCTTGTAAGACTGTTGGAATATGAACTTTTCAGATTTGGACACATGATGGAATTGTGAGGACTTTGACAGATGTTCGACATATTCTAGAATTAAAAAAACAAATGATTTCTTTGGATTCTCTAGATTCCATCGGTTGTAGATTTTCTGCTGAATGTGGAGTTTTAAAAGTTTGCACGGGTTCCCTAGTTGTGATGAAAGGTAAAAAGATTAATGGCCTCTTTGTTCTTCAGGGTGATACTGTGATTGGTTCAGCTAGTGTGTCATCTTCAAAAATTTCAGATTTAGATACTAACCAGTTATGACACATGTGTTTGGGCCATATGAGTGAGAGGGGCGTGACAATCTTGTGCAAAGAGGGTTTACTTGGCCAATAGACAATTGGGAAGCTTGATTTTTGTGAGTATTGTGTTTTCGAGAAACAGTGCAGAGTCAAGTTCAGTACGGCTATTCACATAACTAAAGATACAGTTGATTGAATTTATTCAAACCTTTAGGGTCCTTCTCAAGTTCCGTGTAAGGGTGGCTCTCAATATCTTTTGAACTTTATTGACGATTATTCAAGGAAGGTTTGAGTGTATTTACTAAAATGCAAGAGTGATATTTTTGTGACTTTCAAGCAATGAAAGATTTTGATTGAGATACAGACAGTCAAGAAAGTCAAGCGTCTCAGAACAGATAATGGTTTAAAAATTTGTGGAGGTGAGTTTGATGAGTTCTACAAAGATGAAGGCATTATCAAACATCGTATTGTCTTGTACTCCACAAAAAAATGGGAGTACAGAGAGGATGAATAAAACTTTTTTGGAGAAAGCACGTTGCATGTTCTCTAATGCAGAGTTATTTAAGGATTTTTGTGTTGAGGCTGTCAGCACTGTTTGCTATTTGGTCAATCGTTCTCCGTCCACTACCATTGAATTATAAACTCCACATGAAGTATGGTTTGGTACTCTTGCTGATTATTCTGATTTAAAAATATTTGGTTGCCCTGTTTATTGTTAGGTGAATGACGGTAAACTTGAGTCTAGGGCTAAAAAGAGCATATTTATTGGTTATGCTAATGATGTGAAAGAATATAAATTGTGATATTTTGATCCTAAATTACCTAAATTTATAGTCAGTGAGGATGTTGTATTTGATGAATCTTCAAGTTTATTTCGAGAAATGAGTTTATTGTTTATACAGGAAAAGAACAGGGTATAGTAATGAGGTGGAGCTATAGGTGGAAGCTTCACAGAAAGTACTTGAAAGTTCTCCAATTCAACCTATTACAATTTTACATGATTCTAGTTCTGGTGATGATCCACAGGAGCAACAGCAGTATAGTATTGCAAAAAGATAGGAAGATGAGACAAGAGACCCTCTCAAAAATAAGGGTTTGCAGACTTGGTAACTTATGCACTTACTATAGCAGAAAAGATTGGTGTTTAGGAGCATTCCACATATTTAGAAGTTATCGCAGATGATGAGTCTACACATTGGGTCGTTGCTATGATTGAAGAAATCGAATCTCTTTATAAGAATCAAACTTGGAAATTAGTGAAGTTGCATAAGGGCATTAAAGGTTGTCGATTCCAAATGGGTTTTTAAGAAAAAGAAAAGAATTACAGGGGTTGAATCTGTAAGGTACAAGACGAGATTGGTTGCAAATGGTTACAGTCAGAGAGAAGGTGTGGATTTCAATGAAGTTTTCTCGTTTATTGTGAAACATAACTCTTCATGTATTTCTTTCCATGGTTGCTTCAATCGATCTAAAGTTTGAGCAACTTGATGTAGAGACAACTTTTCTATATGGTGGGCTTGAAAAAACTATCTACATGCATCAACCAGAGGGATTTATTGTTAAATGTAAAAAAAAAAAAAAAAATCATGTTTGGTTGTTGAAGAAGTCATTATATGGTTTGAAACAGTCTTCAAGGCAGTGGTACAATCGTTTTAACACTTTATGGTAACTCTAGAAGTAATTATGATAGTTGTGTGTATCATAGACAGTTGTCAGATGGTTATTTTATATATTTGTTGCTTTATGTGGATGACATGCTTAATCTTGCAAAGACCATGTTAGAGATTAATAGGCTGAAGAAATAGTTGAACTCAGAATTTGAGATGAAATATTTGGGTGCTACAAAGAAAAATTTAGGTATGGAGATTCATAGAGATAGGAAAGCATGTATGATGTATTTATCTCAAAAAATATGTATTAAGAAAATTATTGAGTGGTTTAGGATGCAAAATTCAAAGCCCGAGGGAAGATTCTTGTTTGTGATTGAGCCTTATTGATTCTCTAATGTATTCTTACCATGTAATGTTTTTAGATTGTAAAAATTACTTTTGAAAACTAGTGTTTATATATACTCTTTGATTTATCGTTGAAGGCTTTTTGGTACGAGTAATGCTTGGAGTATATGAATACATCTACCTATTTATCATTCTAGAATCAATTTTGAAAACTAGTTGTTAAGTGTTCACCTTGATTTCTTGTCGACGGTTCTTCTGGCACAGGTAATGCTTGGAAATCATTTATACATCTACGTATTTATCACTCGAGATTCTATTACCTATCTTTAAAGCAACATATATTTCAAATCTGATTTTAGTTGAATATTTTTCATCCAAGTAAATTTGATTATGAGTTTGGATGAGTTATAAATGAGAATCAACAAGCTTGATTACGGTGAGATGATTTTCAAAGATTGGCTGATTCTTTTCCATTTTATTTTATTAGATTCGTTGCTACTCTCACAATTTTCCACAAATCCAAAACTTTTCATTTTATTTTCAAACAAATCACCATTCAAATTCCATTCGTTCCCTTAGGAGATGACCTCGGATTTTATGAGTTACTACACTACACACAATTTAAAGGTGCGAGCATATTTTGGGAGGAATAATTGAATCATTATGGGTGAAAGACAAATTTTGATAAAGACAAGCATCTTTGACAAACAAGCATTTTTGGCATCGTTGTCGGGAAACAACGGTTCAATTTGAAAGGTAATTCGGATTGACAACAGGTAAGTCTTGTGATATTTATTACGAGCCCAGGTACATTATTTTGTTGTAAATTATGGAATTTTTTATTTTATAAATAATTTTCTATGTTTTCAAATTCTTCTTATATGGTGTCAAATGATTCATTTTTGGAGTATACGTTTGAGATATTTGCCCTTTAATTCCAATGGTTTGAAAGTTTCATTGGGATCAATCTAATACAATACTGAATTCCCAACAACTTTATCCTAATCATTACTTTGAAATTTCCTATCAAGATTTAAGTTGGGGGAATGAACATTATCAGCTACCGGTCCATCTCACACCACCACAAGAGCCTCTCCAATATCCACCATACCATGGCCCATAAGAAAAGAGTTTGAAAAATATTGTGGATGGATTTAGGCAAATCCAACTAAATATCAATGCCCAAACGAGCCAAAATCTTGAAGAGTTAAAAGACATCCTCAAAACATTGACCATCGTAGTTAGTACTTTAAACCAAGAACAACAAGCTGAGCATAGTCAATGTACTGAGGGTATTTTTTTTCTTGAACTGTAATTTGATGATGAATTTGTTAATACTCTTGATAATGAAAATTTGAACAAAAATATTATTCCACAAGATGCTAATGAGTCCAATGACTTTTTAATATCAAAGATTACTAATGAGATTTACATCTCTAAGCTTGGTGGGAATATGAAGGTTGAGTTGAGGGCCATAATTGACAATGATCCATTTGGTACCTCAATGTTGGATTTGCATAAACATGTATATATCATCTTTTTGTTGAATGCTCCAAAGGTGTGTCAAGTGAATGAGTGGATGGCTAGATTAGAGGAGTTGCTTAGACACCATATTTATAAGCCAAGTGTATTGTTACCCTTATTGTATTCATTTTTCTCATTGCATGATTATATTTGCATTGATGATAATGTATAATTAAGTTGGAGGGTAAGTGTAATAACACATAAAAAAAATTATTTTATTTTGGTGCATTTGCTACCTAGGGGTAATTATATATATAAGGATAAAAATAATTAAAAGAAGACTAATGTGTCTCTAATAAAAGTCTTACCCTAAAGAGACCTATTAGGACTATTCTACATGTGCTTTAAATAGGGTAGTATTGTTGGATAGGTAAAACCCTAGAAGACCAAAGCAAGTGGTAGCAAAGAAAAAAAAAATAATGAGAGTGAGAGAAAAAAAAATGAAGGAAGAAAAGAAGAACGGAAAAGAAAAAGGAATTGGACCCTTGAAGGTATGAATTCATTAATTATTTGGTGGGTTTTGTAATTCATTCAATTACATGTTATTATGTTTATTATAAATAGTGATAATGAATACATACGTATGTATATATATTTATTGATGAATATGTAAATGGGTTTTATTGAAAGTTGCTAATTTAGGTGTATTTAGACCTAATTTAGATTGGTTGGTCTTGAAGCTTTTAAAGAATTTATTTAATGTGTTACAACAAAAAAAAAAAAGCAAAGGGTAAGAGGAAGATGGGTTTCTTAAAATTATAGAAACATCCCCTTTAGTTTCAACTAGCTTTATTTTGACCCCCTATATTTTTATATACTCAATCTTGAGCACCATAGAACTTGGTAATTTACATAACTGACCCAATATGCTTGAAACAAATATTTTCATTTCAAAACAGCCCCCGAGTCTTGAAAAATTTCTGAAATTTTGAAACAACCCCTAAAAGTTTCGATTAAGTGTTTAAAAAACAAGGGTTACTCTAATAAATCAAATCGAGGTTGTATTCTCAAAAAATGGGTCTCTAGAACCTTAAATAATATTCTGGAAAATTTATGGAAGCCTCGAAAACAAAAAATTCATTTTTTTGGAAATTACACTTTGACCCCAAAAGTTTCAAAAATTATAATTTGACCCTAGAACTTTAGAAACTTTTTATAAATAGCTCAGGTTACTTCCATACCCTACTAGCTCACATTAAAAATATTGTTTCTATGTAAAGGATATATTAAGTATATATCAATGGGTAGGAAGTACGTAAATTAAATATATAATCGCGAAATGATGAAATTAGGAATAGGGATTGATCGTTATAACTTATATGTTATTTTGGATTAAGTGGTGATTGCATTAAGGTTGAGAAAGAGGGTTTTGAATTGGATTTTGGAAATCAATGTGAGTAGTTTACTACTACTTTTTTGGAAGGATTTTCTATATTAAACTTGTGGGTGCGTGTGTGTGGATATTTCTTATTATGGTATATATGTTGATGTTTGGGGTTGCAATTAAATGTTTTGAAATTGTGAACTGTTATACATGTTAATTTTGAAAAACTTGTGGGATGATTTTATATAATTGCTTAAATGTATTTTGGTGATGAAAGAGAAATTTTGTGTGTGTTGGGACTAAAACAACAGTTTTGGTGTGTGTTGAAATCATGTTTTATGAGACGGAGACTGGGTTACTAGGTCTAAATGGCAACAAGATTGAGGTATACTGGTGTGATCGGTATAGGAATGTGCACATAGGAGCCAGTCATTAATAGGGATGTCAGTGGACCGAAGCGGGGGCGAGGGGTGTAGTCTCCATCCCCGTACCCGCTTAAAAAAAATTCGTCCATCCCCAATCCACCCCCATTAATGGGTATAATTTTCATCTTCATCCCTGTCCACGGGTAAATTTCTAATCCCCGTCCCCGCTTCCCCCGTACCCTCCCAAGCCCAAGCCCAAGCCTAAGCCCAAGCTCAAGCCAACATAATCCAAAATTCTAAATAAATTTGTTCTGCAACACAGGAAAAAAATCAGCATGCGATAACATGTGAGAAACCAAATATCCTCAATGCAGTTGCATTTTCCTTGCACTGAGTAATATATAAAGTATTATTCTATTAGCATCTCTAGCAGGACACATGTGCTAAAAGTTCATATGAAAATAAGCAGATGAGATTGCAATTTAAACAGCTGGAGAGAGATGGCAGTTTAGATCCATGGCCAAAGACCTCTTAGTTTCGTTTATAGTTCCCTTATAATATTTACAACAAACTTGTCCAACTCTAAGCAGCATTATGATTATAACAATGGAAAAACGATTGAAATAAGAAGTTGTGAGGGAGACGGGGACAAATTTTAGGGCTTTATATATATATATATATATAACGGGTATAACGTGGATGGGGCGGGACGAGACGGCGCGGGGCGGGGTAAGGGTAAGTCCATCCCCGCTTTCATATATGTATATATATAACGGGTATAACGTGGATGGGGCGGGACGAGACGGCGCGGGGCGGGGTAAGGGTAAGTCCATCCCCGCTTTCATCCTCGCTCGGGTTTATACGAGTATTCTCGTATACGTCTATCGTCCAATATGTATAGTCCATCCCCGGTCCAAACGGGACAGGTTTGGACGAATACCCGTTTTTCCCCGATCCACTGCAATCCCTAGTCATTAGGTTAATGATTACAAGAGACGAGGCCAGTTATCAGGCTAGTGGTGACAAGAGACGAGGCCAGTTACCACGCTAGTGGTAACAAATAGTATTTGATAAATGTATTTGAGACTGAATGTGTGTGTAAGTATTTTGAATTATAAATGTCTTTTCATTTATAAAGTTATATGTGAAAATGAGTGGTATTTTGGGTTATAAATGTATTTTCATTTATAAAGTTATTTGTGATTATGAGATCATTTTGTTTAAATGATTATGTGATAGTGGTTGAGGTACAATTTGTTGTACTTATGTTTGTATCAAAATTTATTTTTGTATATAAACTGTGAGATTTATTTTCACACCTCATTAGAGGTGGTTGCTATTCACGGGTCATTGTGCTCATACAAATATTTAACATTTTTCATGTGAGGATCAGGATGAGGAGTAAGTCCACAGATAGACAAGGGATCAGAAGACTTGAAGATTTATTTTACTGTAGGTCTTCACGAATAAATGTCTTTTGTAATTTTGATACAAGTATTTAATTATTTTGGGAACAATGTTACTCATGTTTGGAGTAGTGAACCTTACGGTTTGATTATTATTTTACGTGTGCTTAGGTAATGATGTTGGTGATGTTTAATTTATTCATCTGGTATTCGTTAGGTCAGTGGAATAGATCACTTTATTATTTATCTTTCACTGTATTTAGCATTTATTATGCATAGGGTTGGTTGGTTAAGGCCTTGGTGGCCGGTCCGTCGCCCACCCTATGTGATTCGGGGTGGGGATGCGACAGTAAGGGTGCACCAGTACTACGTTACACCACCATGTTATAGATGAAAAATGAGAAAATTTTAAAAATTTAAAAAAAAAATGAAAAAGAAGATAAAGAAACAATACATTTGTTTTGGACTATATTATTCTCTTTTAATTAGCATGAGATATGTAATTATTCAACTTGAATCTTGAGTTATTTTCATTTTAGCATATTATAGGAGTTTATTCTATGTTTAAGTATCATGTATATGTTTTCATTTGGAACTCAACTTATGGGCACCATGACCATGCTAATTTTTGGAATTTATGAAATGAAATTCACATCTTAAAAGGCTTGACATATATAATACAGATGAATGTTTGACCCATGTGAGTGTTTTTGTGCCATTCTTTGTTGGAGGATTGAAATATATTTACTCAAAAGACTATTCTTTCAAATTCAATATCTTTCAATAATATCATTATTTATGTTTTGATTAATGTAAAGGAGTTAGTTAGTTGATTATATCTCAATGAATAAGAAAAACCTTGCCATATATTTTTGAGAAATGATCTTAGCTCATCTTTGAATTAATTTGAGCCTTAGTCTATTCTTTCTTGACATCATCCCTAGAAGCCGTGATTGAGTTTTAAAGCAAATTTCATTTCTTAGCCACATGATTAACCAAGCCATCCATAAATATTTTTATCTTACCTTGGTTATCCCATGATTGATAATGTTTACAATGTGAAGGGGAATTGTGGTTAGAAGAAAAGAAAAGAAGCAAATAAAAGTGGAGGAAAAAGGATGATGAGTACATGAACCGTTGATATCCAAAACCAAAGCAAATAAAGAAAGAAAGAAAGAAAGTGAAAAGAAAATACAGAGAAAAAAGAAAAGAAAAAGTTGTGAAAAGGCAATGAAAAAAAGGGAAAGAAAAAGAAATGAAAGTAGTGAGCCAATTGATTTCAAAAAAAAAGAGATGTGGTTAGTAAAGTCATATTCTCGGGATAACTCCTTTTTGAATTCCTATATCCTTTCGTTTCTTTAGCCTAAATTTTCACCCGAGGCCACGTTACAATTGGATAAAGTCCTATTTGATCTTGGGAATTAGGGAAAGTGTATGTTCTAAATCATATAGAGATAGGTAAACTGCATTACTTTCATTTGCCCTAACTTTCCTTTCATGAGATTATACCAAGGTCGTTTCATTTGCATGATTGTTTGTCATTTCTAAATTATATGTGAGCTATACTTTGTCGCATATAGACAACGAGTGAAATGTCAGTAAAATCAGAGTGTTTTATGTCTTGAGAGAAAATCCTTGGTGAAATTTGCATCAAAACTAATATTGGATAGCTAATAGAGATGTGGTTTTAATTGATATATTTCTTAAATTGCACTATCATTTCACACACACACGAGTCTCTAATGAAAATGTGTATGTGAATATTTTTGCATAGCATTTAAATCTATAATGCAGTTTATGTGTAAATGTCTTGAGTGGATGGGGAGTTTTTATTAAATCTCATTGTTAATTAGAATAGTATAATATGTTCTAAGTCCAGGATGTGTAATAAATAAGTTTGTAGGTATCTTTACTGAAAATCTTCACGAGATAAAACTCGTTCACTGGGGGTGACCTAGGAGTTTAACGACTTGTTGCATATACTAAATGCAATCGTGAATCCTACGAAAGTGGCTTTAGTTTTCATTAGTGTTTTTCAATACAATACATTGTGAATCCTAGGAGTTTAGTAGTTTTGATGCATGTTTGTGTTTTAATTAGCACGTTGTGTGAGTGTATGGATTACACGTATATTTTGAGTGTGTGTGGGATGAATGAATGGATGAATGCATGTTCTTATATTTTTGGTTTTCTAGGGACTAGCAAAGCTTAAGTTGTGGGGTATGTTGAAGGCATAATATTGCATATTTCATAGTTTAATTCATTCTTGTTGCACATGTATTCAGTGTTTAATCTTTTGAATTGTGTTGAAATCGGAGTAAAGGGGGTGTTTGTGATTGTAGGTACAAACAGAGATGAAATAAAACATGTTGAAGCAAGCCTAAGGACATGGGAAACCATTGAAATGAAGATCAGTTGAACCAGAGGAGCAAAGGGGAAAAAAAAAACCACTTCAACCGGTTGAACACCACTTCAATCGGTTGATCAGAGTTTATCAGAAAAATGAAAAGTTTTGAGAGCACTTCGACCGATTAAACATTTGTGTTCGACCGGTTGATCAGACAAATGCCAAACGAGAACAAGATACTGACAGTCATTCAACCGGTTGAAGAGGACAATCAACGGGTTGAACCTCAGTTTCAACCGGTTGATCGTAAGTCGGCTACAAGAAAAATTTTCCCACATTCTCATTCGTCAAGGGAGGTCAGCTATTCTTCTTCCTACACTCATGAAGTGGCTACCAATCCCCATGAGGCTATTTTCTATTGGTGGATTGCACCTCCCAAGGTTCAAGAAGACTCCTCATTGATTGACAATGGCGGACGAAGCTTCTTCGACAATTCACCCACAACTTCGGTTAATGGATGGAGAAGATCATTACTATATATACATTAGTATTTCTAAACATAAGGGGGAAGTTTTTTAGAGAGTTCTTTAGAGAGTCTTTTTTTTTAGTTTTTCTTATTTTAGAAATTTATTTTGTAAATTCCATTTTAAAAGCTTCGCTATGCTTCGGAGAAGACAACCATCGTTTTTATTTCCGAGTTTCTTTGTTGCATCTAGTCTTGGTATTTGAACTTAGTATTGAGAAGCAATCTTAGTTAAAGCAATCTCAGTTTTTTTACGTATGTTTTGTATGTTGTTTATCGCCGATTTCGAAGTTATAAGTTTTATTTTTAGCTAAGTTTCGGTGTGATCCGAGGGATGATTCTTGTTTGTGATTGAGCCTTGTTAATTCTCTAATGTATTCTTATCCCATAGTATGGTTTTTATATGGTAAAAATCACTTTTGAAAACTAGTGTTTATATATGCTCTTTGATTTATCGTTGACGGATTTCTGGCATGAGTAATGCTCGAAGTATATGTATACATCTACATATTTATCATTCTAGAATCAATTTTGAAAACTAGTTGTTAAGTGTTCACCTTTTGAAAACTCGCCGACGGTTCTTTTGGTACGGGTAATACTTGGAAATCATTTATACATATACGTATTTATCACTCTAGATTCTATTACCTATCTCGAAAGCAACATATATTTCAAATCCGATTTTAGTTGAATATTTTCCGTTTGAGTAAATTTGATTATGAGCTTAGATGAGTTATAAATGAGAATCAATAAGCTTGATTACAGTGAGATGATTTCCAAAGATTGGCCGATTGTTTTTCATTTGATTTTATTAAATTAGTTGCTACTCTCATAATTTTTCACTAATCCAAGACTTTTCATTTTATTTTTCAACAAATCACCATTAAAATTTCATTCGGTCCTTAAGGAGATGATCTCGAATTTTCCGAGTTACTAGACTGCACACACTTCCTACACTTGGGAAACATTTATATATTTTAAATGTGCGAGCATATTTTGAGAGGAATAATTAAATCATTTTGGGAGAAAGACAAATTTTGATAAAGACAAGCATTACATTTATTTAGTATTTGAGAGTATCCAATTAAACTTTCAGGATAATTGCATAATTTTAACAAATACTTATATAATTTATGTAAATCTTAGGAGACCTTTATGAAATTTAGGCATATCGGCCCCACTACACGGTTATATAGATAGTAACTTGTATAGTGACTTGCATAGTGATAGATACTTATCAAAAATATATGGTCTCAACTCCATTTGCTTTTGTTTTTGTCCTTTCTCCGAATTTTCTTGTCAACGACTTTAAATAATTACACTTTATTCCCCCTATTATTCAATTTTTCCTTCTTTTAAAACTTAAATGTTTCTGTTATCTCTCAAACGCTTTTTTGTTATCTCTTTTATATTCTTATTCTCAATGTAGTGATCATTTTTTTTTATATAATTATATATCACTACGATCATGATTTCTGTAAATTTATTTGATATAATTTTATCAAAGGGTTGTTTGTAATTTTTTTTATTTGTTTTTCAAGCAAGTTAATAGTGCTTTTTATAAACTTGTATCATTAATAAAAGATCTTATATATTTATATTGGTTTGCCATCAAAAGAATCTATTTATAAATATGTCAGAAAAATTCAAGTTCAAAATACAAATTTTAAAAATTGAAGGATTTAACTAGTACTTATTATAAGATAAGGGGGTTATAGTATAAAATTTATTTTATTAAGTCCAGCCTTTCAACTATCAGGGAGATCGATCTCTAAAGCTATTTTTTAGAGATCGATTTAAAGCTATTTTCTAAAGCTACGAGATCGATCTCTTTAAATATTTTTTATAAATAGTTTATTTGAATCGGTGACCTCTACTCTCTCAAGGTGTGGTTAAATATTTTAGATAGACTTGTAGGTCTGAATAAATCCGGTGAAAAAATACGTAAATATGCATGAATACGTAAATATGCATGCATTAATTAACATCTTGCTGGCAAAATTTTTGGTATTTAATAATTTACGAGCATTATGCTCTACAAGTTAAATTATGATATTTTGATATCACAATAATTTATAAACTTTAAGTATGTAATTTATAAATTTTAGGTCTATAATTTATGCGTAATTTACAAATTTTAAGTCTATAATTTATATGCTCTTTTTTAGCACAATAAAATTCTTTGTATTTCAAGTACTATATTTTTTTTTTCATGTTCTTCAGGAACGTAATTTATATTAATTTTTTATATACTTCAGGTAACATAATTTATTTGTTTCTAGACCAAATTCAAATATAATGAAAATTTAAAAATATGACATAAAATACCCATATCCATGTTCTCTCATAACATGTATGGTGTTAATTAAAAAAAATAAATTCATTACTTGATTTTACCTTTCAGATATAGAATATTATTCTACTGTGATTCAGTTAGTTAGTTCTTGTGTTGATAACGTGTTATAAAACTAGAAAATTAATTTAATTACAAACAATTAATTCAAAAACTAATAGAGAGAATATAGAAAAGAATAGTAAGAGAATAGAAAGAAAACTCTTTGGTGTGACATCTTGTTCAGAAGTGTGAGGCCTTTTATAGGCAAATACAGAATCATTTAGAAGTGTTGACAAGAGGTGGCTTTAATGATGCTGGATGAACTTTAATGGTGAATTTTCAACATTTTCGAAATAATAGATTCAGTAACTAACAGTTGCAGGACATGTATAACCAAATAGAAGCATTTTTATTGAATATGTGCAAGGAAACAAATATTTGAGATTCATCTGATCATAGAACAGTGAACAAGAACTACACATAATAATCAGAAAAACTTAGTAAGTTTAACTTACGATCATTGCTGTTCGTCTCTGCTGCTATACTCAACATTTGACTAAAAACAACCAGCAGGCAGACCTGGATTCTTGAACCCATTTCCCAAAACAACAAGAATATTGTAAAATTGACCAAAAAGCTCCAAAACGACACCACTCTCTGTTAAGATTTCAGTTCTGAATAACCCAATTCTCAGAAGCAAGTTTTCAGTTCTCTCTCTCTCTCTCTAACTCTAATTCATTGTCAGGTTACTTCCTGCTTCTGAGAAACAGTCCATAACGCGCTACTATATAACGGGCTGTTAAGAGTTGGCTTAAAAAAAAATTCTGAGCCTTTGGGACCAACCCATGTCCCACGCTTACTCCACCCACAAACACCCAGAGGGTCACTTTTATCCATTAATACGAATTCGACCTAACATAAAACTCGAAAATATCATGATTTGTTCACACGGATAATAAATGGGTCAAATTAAGGTTCGACACGAATAACACGATTAACGAGTACTGTAAATAAAAAAATAAGTATTTAATAAGTATTATAAACAGAAAATAAAAATTTTATAATTTTTTTTTAATTTTTAAAATAGTATTATATGAATTGTTGTAAAATTAAATAATTTTTTATTGACATAAACACAACACATATAAAAAATAACTTGACACAAAAATAATACAATCGAAGATGACATGACACGATAGAACAAACACCACAAAGGAGAAGCATCATACAGCAAAGCACGTCACAGGCCCCCCAATTATGCTGAGCCTAATATGCGAGCAACATCAATTTTAAGGCTGACCCACTAAATTACTACAACATCAATTTTTTAAAAATTATTATATTAAACGTAGAAATTTTATTGTTTTATTTTATAAATTCATAATTCGTAATTATAAACAACTCAAACTAAGATCTATGATTGAAAATTATTTTTAGTACAGCACAAAAAATTTATTTTGTGATATTATTATTGGAAATAGTAAATCATTCAAATTTATTAGCCCAAAAGAAAAGACAATGAATCTGGAGAGAGAGAAGGAGCAGAGTGAAACACCATGAAACAGAGTGGAGTGTAGCGTCGCTCTCTAGCCATCAACATTATCGATTGTCAATTGTTGAGATGCACATTTAACCACCCTATAGAATCCCCAAGCATGTCTCCACATGGGACCCATATGCTCAACCACCATAGGCCATATAAACTTATCAAAAATCCCAAGACATGTTTAATTTATCCTAATATCAATACTACAATAAAAATCTGAAGAGTAATTAAAATTAGAGGTGTTAATCGAGACGAACTATTCAGATTCAGTTAAGATAAAACTCGATTCGAGGTCGACTCGTGTTTTAAACGAGTTGAGCTTGAATAATTTTTTAAACTCGTTTAGAAAAATGAGTTTAAAAGGCTTGGCTCAAGCTCACAAAACTCGGCTTATTTTTAAGTAAAATAGTCGAGCTATAGGCCCGGGTTTTAAACCAGCAGAGTTTGAACAACTTTTTATACTCGTTTAGAAAAATAACACCTCTAATTAAATCTCAAAAAAAAATCAAAATTCGTTAAGCATATATAGCTTCCAAAATTTCTACCACACCAATATGTATTCACAATTTATAAAACATATAATAGTGGTTTTGGTCTAAAGATATTTAAACCTTTTCATTCAAGAGCGGAGCCAGCAGTTTTTTTATAGTGAGGACAACTTAAAAGTTATTAATAATTTAAATTATTAATATTATTATCTATTTTACAAAATATTAATTCTTAACACTTATCTATAAGTATGATTTCATCGAAAGAAAGTCAATTGACAGTGTAATTTATAGATCCCGTGATTTGATAAAAATAAAATAAAAAAAATCAATGTATCACAAGTTTATTAAGATTGAACTTAGATACATGACCAATTTAATTCAACATGAAGAAATTGTTAAAGTTCAATTAAATTGAAATAACTTAATCTTAAATATATTTCAGGTTTGATAAATTTTAAATATTGGATTCTAAGTCTAATTATTTATTTAATTATTTTTTAAAATATAAAAGTATCCCTAAAGTTTATACAATTTTTTAGTGGGGACAAATTTAAAATAATTTCAAAAGTTTGAGTTGACCTCAAATTTTTTTAAAATCATAGTGCAAGCAACTGCCGCCATTGTCCACATATTTTGATCCGACCTGACCCGATTATTCGGATTCCACAAATTTTTGGCCGGCTTATGAAACAAATTATAGTATTTCGCAAATGATAGGGGTAGGAATGCAAAATAACTATAAAAATTCTTCATTTCTATCCGACCTACATGTATATTTACATTTTTTTTTTAAAATATTTGTATTAAAACTATGTCGTTTTACAATTATTTATGTATGGTATTTTAGATTTTTAGAGGACATATTATCAGATTTATTGTATTGATATATTATAAAAATAATCCAAAAATTACTTAATTGAGTTGTTAAAATGATCCAAAAATTAATAAGTAAAAAATTATAAATATTGATATATTTCACAATCTTACCCAAATTTCGAGCTGATTTTTTTGGACGGAATTCGGTCGAAACATTATCCTCAATCGAATAAGATTGACCAATTAGTCTTTGACAACGCATCAACTCAAAAGATATTCTAGTGGAAAAAAACATCTACTACGCCATAGGTAAGTCCAAGAAAATATAATTTAGCCAAGAATGACTTGACTTTTTATGAAGTCTGAATGGTACTAACTGGGACCAAGAAGTCGCTGTTTGAAAACATCTCATATATGACTTTTGTCTTTATCTTGTGATAAATCACTATCATATTTTGCCAGATTAGTTAGGATCCAAGCTTGGAATGTAGTTTGAGGGTGTGTATGCTAAACAAGTGGTTCATGTGTTTTGCAATTCAACCCTTTTAATATAAATTTAACAGTAAAAAAATTGAATATGTCAATGAATTGCAATATTCTTCTATGTGGTAGTGTTGGTGGGCATATACTAGTGGCATTATTTTTTCGGTATAATAGTATGAGGGGATTTTAACATTTTCAAAATGAATAAATTGGTTTACTATAGAAAAATTCACCTATTAGATGTGAGGGTATAATGATAAATTTGTATACATATATTTTCATTTCCATCCAATTTTCAATCCAATACCAAACAAAGGAAAAGGTATCCCTTCAATTTTTCATCCATCATACCAAATATAAATGAGGGAAAGTATATTACTTCCCTCTAGGGATGAAAATCCTTTCTATCCATTTTTCCATCCTTCTAATTTTTCATCCCTCCTACCAAATAGATCATTAGTCTGTGAATTTTTAAAATCATTTCAATTTATCAATTTCGTCTATTTTAGATGTTAAATAACTTTTTTTTTCCTTCATACGAGAATGATGCACTCTTTTACGGGTAGAATCAGAATTTGAAGTCTTAATTATTCATTAATCCTTTATTCTCAATTCTGAATTCATCCAAACTAAAAAGTTTTGTTTTGTTTTTTTGGTCAGATGTGAATACTTATTAGATCGTTCAAATTTTATTTAGTGAAAATTATTGAAAACTACAAAATTTCGTATCTTTTTATTTACTTATTATGTCTCAGACATGAATACATGATTTTATGTGGCAAAAAAATCATTTGTTCTAAGGCTTGAAATAGATGAAAGAGATCTATTCAAAGGATTGTAAAAATTCAAAGACTAAATTGAAATAATAAAACAATAATTAGAGGTATTTTAAAGCCATTATCATAATTTAAGGGCTATTTATGACATTCATGAGTATTCTTCCATTCAGGATAGAGAGTTTGAAGATTGGAAGAAGGATTGATCAAAAAAAAGATTGGAAGAAATACGTGCCTGACACGTCAATCTCTCTCTCTATCTATATGTATATTCGTCATCAGTGGGTTGATTTTCAGCTCTCTTTCACCTACTTGCTCTACATTCACACTCTTTCTTTGAATGTCTCTATGAAGTTATGGCTATTTATGAGAATAACCTACTGCTGCCCACTTGTTCTGATTTTTTATGGACGATGCCCACGAAAATGAATGCAGAAAAAATATCTCATCTACACCAAAGGGGCTTAATCCAATCATAATCAATTTCTCTCTCATATTAAATTTGCTAATTACGCCTTGAATCGTTCTTATCTCCAATAGATGTTAACTATCAAAGCCCAATCAAGACTTGACCAAGAACCTAGACCTGACCCCTGATCCGAACCCCCACCCCGAACTCGGGCATGAACCTGACTCAAGTGCATTTTGGTGCAGTAGTGTGGTAGTGTGTGTTTTGGTGTACGTGTGTGTGTCAGTTCGTATGTGTGTATGTATACTTTGGTGTTTAAGTGTGTGTATGTATTTTGGTATATTAGCGTATGTGTATGTGTTAGTGTATACCTACCACTTACCTCTCATAGATTACGCTGTAATCAGGCCCTTTGTTTATGGGGTTGGGCTTTTTTTGCTAAAAGATGGTGATAGGATTCGAGTCCGAGCGCCCACTCTTCAATAGTTCCTACTAAGAGACCAGTTTGGCCTAATGGTATTAGTCCCTCCTTTTCTTGTGCAAAAACGGAGGAAAGGTTTTCATTATGTGAACTAAAGAGGGCGGTTGTGCTACCAACGTGAACTTGTTCAAATTTTAAGCCTGTAAAGCTCATACAAAGCATTTTCAACTGAAATAGGAACTAGGAAATGGAGACACCCCTGATAGATTGGCCTAAATGCGTGGGCTGTCCTTATAGTTTCTGAAATTATATTGACACACCTTTTAGTTATCCAGATTACTACACTGACAAAATTAGTGGTCCAAATTATGTGTGACACCAACACACTAGTTAGATGTTCTTGGACTCCCCTTGTTTAATTTTTTTTTTCAACGGTCAAGAGTATCCGAATTAGTTTATACGCACCTCAATTAATCTCATCTTCGGTTCGGTCAAAGGCAAGTCATCCACGTGAAAACTAGGGTATTCATGAGAAATAGCTTGGCCCCCAAGGAGTTGCCAACATTTGAACTCAATATTTCTATATTTATAGCCCGCTTCTGTTACCACTTCAACTACCCTTTACTTTCTCCTAATATCAAAAATTATTTTTTAGTATAGTGCTGACATTACTATAAACTAATATTATATTACAATAAAAATGCATAATTTGGAATTATTTTAATTTTTTAGGCCAATCTAAAAATTTTCATCATACTTGACTGCACTTAATTGCAATTTAACCCCAAAAAATTATAAATTAATTCAAAAAAATTAAAACTTGTGGGTACGTTAACGCCTGCGGTACTATACCGTAGTCTAAAGATAAGTATTGATCTCATTCTACATCATTCGGGTCATGAGCTTGAGTTTAACTAAGCTTTTTAATTATTATAGTACCTTTGTCATTGACAGAACTACATTGGCGCGAAGGAGGCTATGGTGCTCCTCAACTTCTTAAAAATACTCTATATCCCCTTTAGATTTTTCAAAATCTCATACATTCTTTTAAGTTTTCAAAAAAATTTATATATGTAGGGTAATTGAATTGGTGTATCCAAAAACAATAATGGCTTGATATTTAATAACAAAATAGGGATATTAATCACATGAATTAATGCTAAGTAAGAATCAATTTTTAGATTTTATGACCCAAACTAATTTTATAATTCATATCATATAAAAATTGATGTTATAAGTTCTATAAAAGCAAATACTTGCAATAATGACAACTTGTTCAATGATCCTATAAAATAAAATTTTTGATAATCCGACTATTTTTGTCTAGCCTCCCTCACAATAAAATCCTGATTCTGTCTCTATCGCATTACGAACATGGATTAAAAGGTGTTTATATCATCCAATAACCTAAACTTTTAGTATAATAGGATGCGGAAAATCACACTTCGTCCCTAAAAATATTTAAAAATTTCTACTTTATACTTTTTAAGATTAATTTTTTTTATCATGCACCCTCAATTTATTTAAAGTGTTGCAATGTGATCATTCAGCTAACTTTCATTGTTTATTCTGTCAAAAACAACCCCATTGACTTGACGGAATGAGCAACATAAGTTAATAGAGACGCTACATTGTCACACTCTTACTACATCAAGGGTACAATATGAAAATTGTAATTTTTAAAAATCTAAAATGAGAATTTTTACATCTTTCAAAACACAATAGCATCTCATATCGAGACATTAAGGAGTGCAATTTTAGCGGATTTCTCCACATTCTTTTTTCGAATTTATGCTACAAATGATTTGATTATATAACAGTTGTAGGATAAAATTTAGTTATTTTCTCAGTGTGATTTTTTTAATGTTAAATCAGCTATTTTGAGCTAATTAGGTGCAAAAAGTAGATCTATTCTATTGAAGAAAAATCACTTCCATACATTAAATAACAATAATATCCTTAATATCGAATTCAAAAATGAACGGCCAGTTACCATGAAAGTAGTGAATAAGGAGATTGAACTATCTTCATTATACTTACACTTAATTTTACTCATTAATATTGAAAATTCCCCATATACCAATATCGTGGCATATTCGATCCTGGCAATAGTAAATGTTGATGGCTAGTGGGCGTCGTTATGCTCCTCTAAGTTTTGTTGTGTTACGCTCCACTCTGCCCAATGTCCATCGTCTTTTGGACTATCATTCACTATTTTCAACAATGATAATACCAAAATATTTTTTAACTGTCGATTTTAGTTTGATTTATTCGCACAATTAAGAAAATTGTTAAGTAAAAGACTAATAAAATAAGAAAAACCATGTGTTTCATACAATAAAAAGAAAAGTATGGTGTTGTAGTAATCTAGGGGGTCAGCCTTAAAATTGATGCTGCTCGCACGTTAGACTCCGCATACGCAAGTGACTGTGACTTGCTTTGTTGTATGATGTAATCGATATAGAATCAAAATTAGATAAAATTACTAGAATAAATCTCAATCACTATGTATAATATTACATGTAAAACAATTATATAAAATAGGATGTATAAACAAAACAAAAATGATGTACTTATAGGAATACGAAAAAAACAATAATAACAAAATTAATAAGAATTTGAGGCCTCTGTAAAACCACAGTTTCTTTAAGACAAATTTGTTTTTTCTTGGTGCTGAATGTTGATAAGCAATTATCTCACAAGATAAAATAGATTTTGTCTTTGAAGAAGCAACACTTTAATCTCCAAAAACTAATGAACACAACCAATGTTTTGTACTTGAACCGAACAGAATAATAATGCAGAGAAACAAGAAAAATGAATGCAGAATGCAGAAATTTTGATATACATTTCAGTATTTTAATAATGGTTTTCAAATGAGTTTTTTTATAGACCCTCTTGTGTCTATTTGCATTGAAGAAACGCTACTGTTCAAAGAACAGTGACGAAAGACATCTATAGAGTATGGACAGAGTTGAAATTGGAGTCAAATTCAAATAAAATGATGGACATAAAATCTGAATTTCAGTTAGAAGAATAACTGTGATACGAATCCAGATCTATTTCGTTTGACCCATAACCCGCACACCAAATAGACTTTCAACAAAAAGAAAAGATCTTGTTGATCTTAGCTCAAGCCTAGCCGGACAACACATATAGTAACCAAGTTTGTATAGGTGCTTGTTCTGATCATAAAATTGTGGTACCATTTTGGGGTCTAGCACAAGCAGTCAACTAGAAGTATATTAACTCATCAAGTTTTTGATTTTTTAGTCAATGTGGGAAAAGACTTATTACACTACACTATATCAATTTTAATTTTTTTCCTTCCATTCAAGTGGATCACTTTGAGACATAATTTTTCATTCAATACATAATACTTTTAAACAACTGAATATTTCTTGTTTATCTCATAGCGGAGGAAAACAAGTTTAAATATGATCCCACAATTTTTGAGGTATGGGTTCTACTTTGATTTAAGCTCAAAATTACTCCAAATAACTTGTTCAAAAACTAATCTCCAAGCTTTTTTTTTTTTTTTTTTGGGGGGGGGGGGGGGGGGGGGGGGGGGGGGGGGGGGGTGGACACACATTGGATATTTGCACCTTGGTCAACTATGGAGGCAAGCTCCATAGTTTCACTTAATCAACCAACACTTTTTCATTCCAATCCACTAAACTATTTGGTCCTCTCCACTTACAATTTGATCATATCATCCTCCTCAAATGTTTGGCACGAAGGCAGTAAATTATGATCGATTATTTACTGATAGAAGTTTAAAAATAACACGATTTTATAAAATGAATAATAAATTGAAATTTAAGTTAGTAACAAACACAAATAATTCAATTTGATATTAAAAACCCCTTTACTAAGTATTGTTTAAAGATTTCTTTTGATATTTTTCATTAGGTAGTGTATGAAATCAAGTTTGATTTTATAAGAGATCTATGAGTGTGGGTTTGGTAGACAAAGAAAAGAATCAACCCAAATATGGCATATTTAATAAATAAATCAAATTAATATTAAAACATTAATATGATTAGATACATGAATTGGGCTATGATTGATTACTACTTAACATGACTCAAATACAATACAATATGATTCGATTATCACACTTAGTCTAGGGTTAGTGTTTGTGTGATTGATAGTATGGTGGTCGGATCTTTTGAGTTAAATACGAGTTCGAATGAGTAGTCGGCGCGAGTCTAAATACCTTGTAACCCATAAAAAAAATAGTCAAAATTGACTGTGAAGTTTGACCACATCAACCTAGTCCAGTCTTGATATTCCCATGATTAATGTGGGCCGAAAATAAAAAAAATTGGAATGAATCACCCACCCACGAGGTCAAAGGTATTGGTGTTCACATGATTGATTTGAACGATTCATTTGTGCCCAAATTCACAGAATTTAAGCCGAAATTTATTCCGGATGCATATTCGTGTGTCAATGCTACAAAGAAGTCCAAATGGGGAAAATGTTGGCAATAGCTTGTTAGCGTCACGTGGTGTCATCAATCAATTATAAATAAATATGTAGAATTAGTGGAAAAAAGTAAAGAATCTTCAATCACGGTAGGATTACACCAATGATCAGCCCTAAGTCTATACATATTGACCCTAATTATGGTTGAACTCACTAAGCACATTCAAATTGATACCCCATGGTGTATGCTATTTGCAAATGATATTGTCATAATAGATGAAATTCGAAAGGGGATTAACTGTAAAACCCGGGCAAATTTGAACTTTTTCTTAAAAAGGGCAAACTGGTCATTTGTCATCATAATGCTTATTTTAAATACTCATACTCTAGACCTCGGATGAGGAAACGGAGTTCGCCATTGGATTCGTATCGCGGAATCTAGTCACCCTCTCAAATTTCGTCGAATTCAGAGATAGTCGGATTTTTGCACGTCGTTCGAGGCGACTGCGTGGCGAATGACATTTTAAAGGTCCCCAATAATGTATTTTATAAAATTTCCTTCAAATTAAGTTAAATTTCAATAAAAATTAATTTGAACTTAATCCGAGGTATAATGAATCGTTTCGGGACGAAAAACGGACCCGGAAGTCGAAAATATGCGGTGCGATGTGGACCGCACATTTTTGCCTATAAATATCCTCTTAAATCAGCTTTTTGGACAAAGCAAATATCTTCCCTTAGCTGCAAGCAGCCGTCCAAGATCCAAGAGGGAAAAAAAAAATTCTTCAAACTTGTTTCTCCGATTCCGGGAGTTCCGTCGGTCGGAATCCGTCGATCCAAGAGGCAAAGTTCATCTACTCGACGAGGGCTACGCGTACGTACCAAGAACAAGAGATTTCACCGAAGATTCAAGTGGAGTCTTTGGAGAAATCAAGGATTTTGGGATTTTTTGTTGGTGTTCTTGAAGCTTTGAAGCTCTAGTCTTCATCTCACCCTTCAAAAGGTAGGATTTCTCCTACTTGGGACTATTTATCACCTATGGTGTCGTATGGGTGGGTATGTGTGTGTAGAAATATAGGGTTTACTTACCTATGGTTATGGAAAGTGAGGTAAAAAAATGGTTGAATTCAAGTTCTAGTTTGAATTCGGTATATAGAGGTTCCTTGTGTCATTCTTGGAATTTTGGTATTTAGTGATATGCTATGTGTTTATATGATGAGGTGCTATGTGTGTACATTGAGCCTTGTCATAGGAATGAAATGGGCCTATGTATATATATGGCTATGGGAATAAGAAAGTAAGTCTAGAAATGAATTAGACTAAATTTTTGATTTAATTTGAGATGTGGGAGTTACTTAGGTAATTCCTTGTTGTTTGATGTTATGTAGGCTATATTATGTGATAACATGATATTGTGCCTTGAAGGTATTTGATTAAATGCCTTGAATATTTGAATGTTGTTGTTTTAATGAAATAACATGGCTAAGTATGTTGTGATATGTGCACTTATGCTTGTTGATATATTGAGCATGATGAATTATGCAAATTATATGCATGTGATATAAAGTTTCATGGAATATGATGATATATGGTTTGTATTGCTCATGTGACATTCATTACATGGGACATGACATGGATAAGCAATGGTTCATTATATTGCATTTGCACGGAACATCTCATCACATGGGTGTGTGCATGGTTGTCGTCAATACCACACTTGGTGATTGATGGAAGGCTTGGGAAAGTTGGGTCGAAGGCCTAGCTAAGCCGCTTGGTTTCATGATAAATTGGGTCGGGGTTAGCAAGAAGGGCTAGAATATCCCTCGGGTGAAAGACTCGTTGATAGGATTCGCACTCCGTTGGTGTAAAAGGCCATAAAGTGTGTCGGTATACGCGGAACCGTGGGTTGAAGTCCTGAAATTCCGTGTCGATTGGGTGCCGTTGGTGTAAGTCCATGAATGCCCACCCCAAGAAAGACCCTAGTTTTGTAAAATGTCATTGATGTGTAACATAAATGACGGATTCACACATTTGCACTTGCGTGTGTTGGAGAGCCGGGAAGGGCTCGGATTGAGTGCATGAATGAGTCTCACCTCGTTGCATGACATGTCATAAGAAATTCCATATCTGAGTTGCATAAACATGATTAGAATTGTTGTGGATAATTGAGTATTGCATATGAGCATTCCATGTGCATCTAGGTGGGGAGTAGCCTCTGTAGGGAATTTTCTACTGAGCGAGGCTCACCCTATACGGGAAACAATTTCAGGTGTGGGGTTTGCACCGGCGGATGGCTCCCATGTAGAGCATCAAGGGTGAAGGAGGCCGACCTGTGG
This sequence comes from Ilex aquifolium, assembly GCA_951799425.1. Lineage (NCBI taxonomy): Eukaryota > Viridiplantae > Streptophyta > Magnoliopsida > Aquifoliales > Aquifoliaceae > Ilex > Ilex aquifolium. The sequence continues at coordinate 32,263,070 of OX637395.1, read as the reverse complement.
TCTTAGTGCATGATTTTGTAAACATTTTGATTAACATGGTTTTGACTTGTAAAGTTTTCACGAATAAATGTAATAGAATTTATATGGGCTATTGTTAAACTAACCTTGCATGTTTTGATATAAATATTGATAAATGGACCCGGTGCGGTCAAGTTTTACTTATAAATGGATCCTGTGTGGTCATTGTTTTATATTGGGCCTCGGATGGGTCATGTTAATGTATACTGCACAGGTTGTGTTTTGGGTAGAGCTCCCCGTACAAAGGAGACTCTGCCCGAATTTCGTTAAAATTTAGGACCCCGGAAAATGGGGCATAACAGAGTGATATCGAATTACTCGGTATCTACGGGTATTCCGCGGGTTGATGGGTAATCAACGGACCCCCGGATTTAGGGGCGTCACAGCTTGGTATCAGAGCTTAGGTATACGATTAACCTAGGGCTTGATGGGCATGGGTCTAGACCATTGCATTCCATACGCATTTCATGTATTGTGCTATATTTACTACATGTTATGTGCTTTGAAGTTGCTACATGTTATGTGTTACTTGTTGTGTGAATTATATACATGGTAGAATGTATATGGAAATGGACACACTAGGGTTAGCAAACATAACATTGGCAGTGGGAAAGTAAATGAACGGGATAGTTCATGGGGTAAATGTCTACTAATAAATGGCATATGCATTACTAGTGAGACAATGAGAGAATTCTCAAGGTTTTAACTTTGATCCCTATCTTGGGACACTATGTGAGGCTCTATTGCTATTTTATGTGTGTGTAGATGGCAACAAGAAGAAGACCACGCGGTCGAGGCCGAGGCGGTGGGCAGAACAATCCACCACCCCCTACTACTGACCAACAAGCCTTCATAGAGGCTCTTGGTACAGTGGTTGCCACACTCACACAGACGGGTGCAGGTGGGGGCCAAGGAGGCTCCAGTAATCTCCAGAAGTTCAAGGCACATCAGCCTCCGATCTTCATGGGAGGAGCGGACCCTATGGTAGCTGACCATTGGTTCCGACAAGTGGATAGGGTTTTGAGGGCTATGGAGATCACCTCCGACGCCACCAAGATAACTCTAGCTACATTTCAGCTGGAGGGGGAATCCCTAGTGTGGTAGGATTGGGTGAAAGACTCCAAGGACTTGGAGGCTATGACTTGGATTGAGTTCAAGGAACTCTTTATGGGAAAGTACTTCCCGGCCGCAGCAAGACATGCAAAGGCCCGGGAATTCCTGGATTTGAGGCAAGGCACCATGACGGTGATGGAGTACGTTGCTAAATTCACCGAATTAGCACGTTTTGCCGATGACTACGTGGCCACAGATACGGCCAAAGTCAGAAAGTTTGAGGATGGGCTGAAGTTATCCATCTGGGGTAAGATTGTGGGTCTTCTCCTACAAGACTTCGACTTGATGGTCCAGACAGCTATGGCCATTGAGAGAGAAGTGGATGATGCAAGAAACATCCGGGAGGCGGGTGTGAAGGACAAGAAAAAGGAGGGCCAATCCTCTTCTTCTAGTTCTGGAAAGAGGCAGAGGACTTTTCCTCCGCAAGGGCAACAAGGACAAGGTTGTAGCCATCAAGGCCAAGGCCACGGTCGATCCTCCCAAGGCGGGGGAAACCCGGGGACTACATATCAGGCGGGGCAGAAAACATGTTTCCATTGCCGCCAGCCGGGTCACATGAAGCGGGATTGTCCTCAGCGGCAAGGATCTCAAAGCTACGGATCGTCACAGTCCCAGACTTTGGTGGGGCAACCACAGACCCAGTATACTCCTCACTACCCTACCATGGGCCGGGGGAGTCAGTATCAACCAGGGTGCTGCACAAGGCCCTACCACTTCACGTGCGGGGACACCGCAAGCTGGCCAGATGGGCCAAGGCATGGGTCGAGGACGAGGCCAAGGCTCACAAGCCGGGACTTCAAGGACTCAAGGGCGTGTCTACGCCATGATACCACAGACTGAGCCGGCAGATCCGTCGGTGATACAGGGTACATTTCTACTTTCTCGCTTATGGGCTAGAGTATTGTTTGATTCTGGTGCATCGCATTCATTTATTGCTGCATCTTGTGTGAAAGACTTGGGTTTAGAGGTTGAGACCTTAGAAGAGCCATTGCACGTGAGTTCTCCCCTAGGTGCTAGGGTGAGGGTTGATCAGATATGTCGGGGGTGTGAGTTAGAGATCTCAGGGATTCTACTCACCGTGGACCTTCGGGTCATGGACATGTCGGAGTTCGATGTAATCCTTGGGATGGATTGGTTGGCGGCACACTGAGTCGTCATTGATTGTGATCGGAAGCAGGTCACTGCTTACACACCGGATGGGGTTTGTTTCATGTTTCAGGGGGATAAGCACGATGTTTTACCCCAAGCCGTGTACGACTCTAGATGGCACGGGCAGTTGATGGGTTGGCTAGCAAGCCTTACCCTAGAGGACGAGGCGAGACAGGAGTTTGGTCTACCTCGGGTTGTGTGTGATTATGAGGATGTTTTTCCGGATAAACTACCGGGATTACCTCCACATAGGGATGTGGACTTCACTATAGAGTTGCATCCCGGTACATCGCCCATTTCTATGACTCCACATAGGATGGCGCCTGCTGAGTTGCAAGAACTCAAGGTCCAATTACAGGAATTGTTGGACAGGGGGTTCATTAGACCGAGTACCTCACCTTGGGGCGCTCCGGTATTATTTGCAAAGAAGAAGGACAAAACCCTTCGACTATGCATAGATTACCGGCAGTTGAATAGGGTTACTATCAAGAATAGGTACCCTTTGCCGAGGATTGATGACTTGTTTGATCAGCTGAGAAGGGCGCGGGTCTACTCCAAGATAGATCTCCGCACCGGTTACCATCAGTTGAGGGTTAGGGAAGCATATATCCCTAAGACGGCGTTCAGAACGCGGTATGAGCATTTCGAGTTCACAGTGATGCCATTCGGATTGACAAACGCCCCGGCGGCATTCATGGATCTCATGCATAGGGTGTTCCAACCCTACCTTGATCACTTTGTCGTGGTTTTTGTTGACGACATCTTAATCTACTCCAAGTCTGAGGAGGAGCATGAGGGTCACTTGAGGATTGTTCTCCAGGCCTTGAGAGACCACCAGTTGTACGCCAAGTTCAGCAAGTGTGAATTTTGGCTGACTGAGGTGAAATTCTTGGGGCATGTAGTGTCGGCTTCGGGTGTATCTGTGGACCCGAAGAAGGTCGAGACAGTTATGAATTGGGAGAGACCGAAGTCAGTCTTCGAGATACGCAGTTTCTTGGGATTGGCAGGGTATTACCGACGGTTTATTGAGGATTTCTCTCGGCTGGCTGCACCTATGACTAGGTTGACTCGGAAAGAGGTCAAGTTCGAGTGGAATGATTCTTGCGAGAAGGCATTCCAGGAGTTAAAGAGAAGGCTTACTTCATCTCCTATCTTGATAGTCCCGGAAAGGGGACAGAGGTACACAGTTTATTGTGATGCCTCGAAGGACGGACTGGGATGTGTCTTGATGCAATCCGGGAGGGTGGTGGCTTATGGTTCTCGGCAGTTAAAGAACCACGAGCTGAATTACCCCACACAGGATATGGAATTGGCGGCCATTGTCTTTGCCTTGAAGGCTTGGCGTCACTACCTGTATGGCGAGCAGTTTGAAGTGTTTTCGGACCACAAGAGTCTGAAGTACATTTTTACACAGCGAGACCTCAACATGAGGCAACGCAGGTGGATGGAGTACCTCGAGGACTACGATTTTACGTTGCATTACCATCCCGGTAAGGCAAATGTGGTGGCTGATGCACTCAGCCGAAAATCACGGGGAGTGGTGGCTAGTGTGGCTTCCCGAGAGTGGCAGATGCTCGAGACTGTGGGACAGTTTGGGCTACATTACGCTGATCATATTCAAAGTACTTTGGGGAGCTTGGTGGCCACACCTTCCCTACTGAGCAGGGTTATTGAGTCCCAGGGACAGGATACTGAGTTAGTGTCCATCAGGGACCGAGTACGATTGGGTACGGGTGATGAAGGCTGGGCCATTCATACAGATGGTAGTCTTCGGTTCAGGGGACGAATTGTGGTTTCCCAGTCTGCGGAGCTCAGAGAGGAGATTCTCAAAGAGTTTCATTGTTCCCGATTTGCTGTGCACCCAGGTGGCACGAAGATGTATCATGATCTTCGTCGCCAGTATTATTGGAGCGGGATGAAGAGAGATGTTGGAGATTTTGTCAGACGATGTCTCACCTGTCAGCAAGTTAAAGCTGAGCACCAGAGACCAGCAGGATTACTCCAGCCTTTGGAGGTAGCTGAGTGGAAGTGGGAGCATATCACGATGGATTTTGTGACCCATCTGCCACAGACATAGCGGGGGCATGACGCGGTGTGGGTGATAGTGGACCGGCTTACTAAGTCGGCACATTTTCTGGCAGTGCGGATGACCTTCACACTGGAGGAATTCTGCAGGTTGTACATACGGGAGATTGTCTAGTTGCATGGGGTACCCGTATCTATAGTATCGGATCGAGATCCCAGGTTTACGGCTCAGTTTTGGGAGAGTTTCCAGCGAGCCATGGGGACACAGTTGATGATGAGCACTGCTTTTCATCCTCAGACAGATGGTCAGTCGGAGAGGACTATCCAGACCTTAGAGGACATGCTGCGGGCATGCGTCCTAGATCTCAAGGGTAGCTGGGAAGATCATTTGCCCTTGGTGGAGTTCGCCTATAACAATAGTTATCAGGCGAGTATACAGATGGCACCCTATGAGGCATTGTACGGGAGGCCATGTCGTTCTCCGGTCTGTTGGACGGAGGTAGGAGAGAGGTCTTCTATGGGTCCGGAATTGGTAAAAGACACCTCGGAGAAGGTGGACTTGATTCGGAAGCGTCTTCTCACGGCTCAGAGTCGACAAAAGAGTTATGCTGATAGATGACGACGACCTCTAGAGTTTGAGGTGGGAGATCATGTCTTCTTGAAGGTTATACCTAAAAGAGGAGTGGTCCGGTTTGGTAAACGGGGGAAACTGTCGCCGAGATACATCGGGCCCTTCGAGGTACTCGAGAGGGTGGGTACAGTTGCTTACCGGTTGGCGTTACCGCCAAACCTATCAGGTGTTCATGTGGTATTCCATGTCTCTATGCTCCGGAAATACACCCCAGATCCGACTCATGTGGTGGATTGGGGTGAGCTTGTTGTTGATGCGGATGGGACCTTCGAGGAGGGACCGGTGCGCATCATGGATATCCGGGAACAGGTTTTGCGAGGCAAGACCGTGCGGCTAGTGAAGGTGTTGTGGCAGCACCGAGGAATGGAGGAGGCGACATGGGAGCGCGAGGACACCATTCGTACCCATTATCCTTTCTTATTCGATGATGGAGGTACTTTCTAATAGTCATTAAATATTAACTGACTGTTGCATATGCATGTGGTTGTATGTGTATGTATGTGTGAATTTCGGGGACGAAATTCTTTTAAGGGGGGAAGAAGGTAAAACCCGGGCAAATTTGAACTTTTTCTTAAAAAGGGCAAAATGGTCATTTGCCATCCTAATGCTTATTTTAAATACTCATACTCTAGACCTCGGATGAGGAAACAGAGTTCGCCATTGGATTCGTATCGCGGAATCTAGTCACCCTGTCAAATTTCGTCGAATTCCGAGATAGTCGGATTTTTGCACGTCGTTCGAGGCGACTGCGTGGCGAATGACATTTTAAAGGTCCCCAATAATGTATTTTATAAAATTTCCTTCAAATTAAGTTAAATTTCAATAAAAATTAATTTGAACTTAATCCGAGGTATAATGAATCGTTTCGGGACGAAAAACGGACCCGGAAGTCGAAAATATGCGGTGCGATGTGGACCGCACATTTTTGCCTATAAATATCCTCTTAAATCAGCTTTTTGGACAAAGCAAATATCTTCCCTTAGCTTCAAGCAGCCGTCCAAGATCCAAGAGGGAAAAAAAAAATTATTCAAACTTGTTTCTCCGATTCCGGGAGTTCCGTCGGTCGGAATCCGTCGATCCAAGAGGCAAAGTTCATCTCCTCGACGAGGGCTACGCGTACGTACCAAGAACAAGAGATTTCACCGAAGATTCAAGTGGAGTTTTTGGAGAAATCAAGGATTTTGGGATTTTTTGTTGGTGTTCTTGAAGCTTTGAACCTCTAGTCTTCATCTCACGCTTCAAAAGGTAGGATTTCTCCTACTTGGGACTATTTATCACCTATGGTGTCGTATGGGTGGGTATGTGTGTGTAGAAATATAGGATTTACTTACCTATGGTTATGGAAAGTGTGGTAAAAAAATGGTTGAATTCAAGTTCTAGTTTGAATTCGGTATATAGAGGTTCCTTGTGTCATTCTTGGAATTTTGGTATTTAGTGATATGCTATGTGTTTATATGATGAGGTGCTATGTGTGTACATTGAGCCTTGTCATAGGAATGAAATGGGCCTATGTATATATATGGCTATGGGAATAAGAAAGTAAGTCTAGAAATGAATTAGACTAAATTTTTGATTTAATTTGAGATGTGGGAGTTACTTAGGTAATTCCTTGTTGTTTGATGTTATGTAGGCTATATTATGTGATAACATGATATTGTGCCTTGAAGGTATTTGATTAAATGCCTTGAATATTTGAATGTTGTTGTTTTAATGAAATAACATGGCTAAGTATGTTGTGATATGTGCACTTATGCTTGTTGATATATTGAGCATGATGAATTATGCAAATTATATGCATGTGATATAAAGTTTCATGGAATATGATGATATATGGTTTGTATTGCTCATGTGGCATTCATTACATGGGACATGACATGGATAAGCAATGGTTCATTATATTGCATTTGCACGGAACATCTCATCACATGGGTGTGTGCATGGTTGTCGTCAATACCACACTTGGTGATTGATGGAAGGCTTGGGAAAGTTGGGTCGAAGGCCTAGCTAAGCCGCTTTGTTTCATGATAAATTGGGTCGGGGTTAGCAAGAAGGGCTAGAATATCCCTCGGGTGAAAGACTCGTTGATAGGATTCGCACTCCGTTGGTGTAAAAGGCCATAAAGTGTGTCGGTATACGCGGAACCGTGGGTTGAAGTCCTGAAATTCCGTGTCGGTTGGGTGCCGTTGGTGTAAGTCCATGAATGCCCACCCCAAGAAAGACCCTAGTTTTGTAAAATGTCATTGATGTGTAACATAAATGACGGATTCACACATTTGCACTTGCGTGTGTTGGAGAGCCGGGAAGGGCTCGGATTGAGTGCATGAATGAGTCTCACCTCGTTGCATGACATGTCATAAGAAATTCCATATCTGAGTTGCATAAACATGATTAGAATTGTTGTGGATAATTGAGTATTGCATATGAGCATTCCATGTGCATCTAGGTGGGGAGTAGCCTCTGTAGGGAATTTTCTACTGAGCGAGGCTCACCCTATACGGGAAACAATTTCAGGTGTGGGGTTTGCACCGGCGGATGGCTCCCATGTAGAGCATCAAGGGTGAAGGAGGCCGACCTGTGGTCTTAGTGCATGATTTTGTAAACATTTTGATTAACATGGTTTTGACTTGTAAAGTTTTCACGAATAAATGTAATAGAACTTATATGGGCTATTGTTAAACTAACCTTGCATGTTTTGATATAAGTATTGATAAATGGACCCGGTGCGGTCAAGTTTTACTTATAAATGGACCCTGTGTGGTCATTGTTTTATATTGGGCCTCAGATGGGTCATGTTAATGTATACTGCATAGGTTGTGTTTTGGGTAGAGCTCCCCGTACAAAGGAGACTCTGCCCGAATTTCGTTAAAATTTAGGACCCCGGAAAATGGGGCATAACAGAGTGATATCGAATTACTCGGTATCTACGGGTATTCCGCGGGTTGATGGGTAATCAACGGACCCCCGGATTTAGGGGCGTCACATTAACAATAAGTTAAAAAATTGAAGAGCGCAACTCGATTTAAAAGGGTTTAAAATAAGTAGGAGTAAGACTGAATATATGCAATACAATTTTAGTAATAGAAGAAGTAGCCATAATGAAAAAGTTAACACATTGAAAATCAAGAAATACCAACGAGTAAACGATTCAAATATCTAGGATCGATCATTAAAAATAATGGAGAGATTGGATACAATGTAATTCCTAGAATCAACTTCGATTGGCTTAAATGGAGGAAAGTCTCTGGCATATTATGTGATAGAAGGATACAAATAAAATTGAAAGACAAGTTTTACCGAACGACAATAAGGACAACAATGTTTGCATGAGACAGAAAGTAAGACAACTAGAAAATAATATAGTGACAAAATGAATGTAGCGGAAATGAGAATGTTAATGTGGATATCTGAAAAAATTAGAAAAGCTAAAATACAAAATGACCGTATTAAAGAAATGATAGGAGTAGCTCCAACTGAAGATTAGTTGAGAGAGAATAGGTTAAGATGGTTTGATCATATTCAACGGAGGCTGATAGAGACACCGGTTAGAAAAAATGATAAAATTTCTCTTAATGGTACTAAAAGTAGGGTAAGATTTAAATTAACATTGAACAAAATAATAAGAAAATATTTAACTTAAAATGAGTGTATAGCGTATGGCCGAAATGAATGTCAAAGATTGACTCATATAGCCGACCCCAAATGATTGGGACATAATATTTAGTTTAGTTTATGTAGAATTAGTGGATCCCACAAAATTCTATAACTGTCAACTACTTTTGCATCCAATAACTATTATGTAAGATTATCGTGGTTCAATTGTCCTACTTGTTTACTCAATCAATTGATGATACCACGTGACAATGATAATATACTGTCACAGTTACGTTGAATACTTACTCGAGCAGACGAAGACTCAAAGAGGTTGAAAAAATATAGGAAAGGAACACATAATTTGGGCCGAGAATGATAAGGATGTTATAGGTAGATTCACTTGCAGCCCTCCATTAAATTTCAAGCAGAAATATCATCTAAGATCAAAGAAAACTATAAACTAGGCAGAAAAAACCAACATTTCTTCCCATGGCCCATTTGTGTGTGTTTTTTTTTTGAGATAATGGGATGGAGGTACCTTTTTCAAAACTTAGTTGACTTTAAGTTCCACCTCCAAATTTATCCTCATTTAAGTCTTATAATTGATGACTTTTGTCAATAAGTACACATTTTTAAAAAAATTCAAATTCTTTTTGAAATGTACTTCATATTTACCCCTACCATAAATAGTCCATACCTAATAGACAACTTTTATTTTTCCAATATCTAAATATTAGAATGTGAGACTTTCAAGAGTCATTTTGATATTTGTGTATCATTTGAATTTTGAAATTTCAAAACATATTGGTATTTCATTATCAGCTTTTACCAAATTATTTTTTATTTTCAAGTTCATTATCGTAGGGCACTAGGGAGGCCGGTTCAAGTTCATTACCAAATTGTATTTTCTTCCCGGTTCAAGAAGCTACTATTGTATTGCTTCTTTTCTTCCCGGTTCAAGAAGCTGATATTGTCTTTCTTCTTCACCAGTTCAAGCATATCTTACATTGTATCTTTTCTTCACGTGTTCAAGATTATTCTTTACCAAACTGGACGCCATTAATCTGTAAGTATTGAAGATTCTGGTATTATGGTGTTCAGCATATTCATGAAATTTTCGAAATTGTGGAGCATTAAATTCATGAAATTTTTTTATTTTATTATGTTGGAATTTTTCAGAAACATGGAACATTATTTTTTGTTGGTCATTTAATATTTTCAATGTTGAATCTCTTTTTCCATTCCGAAAAGATAAATGAAAATCTCATGCTAAAATTATTTGAAAATTGAAACTAGTTTTTTTCAGCTTCTACGTCACTTTTTTCATGAAGAGTTTTGATTTTTCTAGAATCGAATATGATTTACTATTTGGTGTCACTCTTTCATTTTTTAATTTTTTTTTTGGTCATTGATGAAATCTGGAACATGCATTATCGATAATGATTTACTGTTTGTTGTCATTCTTTCGTTTTGGGAACCTGTTACTGATTTTCTGTTTATAAACCTATTGAAGGTCATGGAAGAAATGACCTTGATATTATGCAAATATCGTCTTGAGACGTTAGTTATGAGATGTTCAGTTCTATCAAGTTTTGATTTCATTTTGCATAGAGTTTGCGAGGAATGGGATGAGTTGAGAAATGTGGTTGTGCGTATATCATATTCGATTCCAGGTCATCTGAATTGTTCACTACGAAATGATGATGACATGAAGAATATGTTTGAGTTAGTACGTTTAATTAATGTCAATCATATTGAATTGAGGGTGTATGTGTCTAATGATACTTCAATTGATGTGGTTGATAATGAGTTGCTTGAAGATGTTAATGTTGTTGAAGACGGAGTTGAATTTGAGGTCGATTTACTTCCTCGTTTTTGTTCACATACCGAGAAAGTTCTTTTAACATCTGGGTGGGAAAATGAAATCAAGTGTGAAGGTCAGAAATTTGAAGGTGGTGTTACCCATTTTCGGACTGCTCTATGCAAATATGCAGTTGAGGTTGGGTTTAATTTCAATTATGCAAAGAATTGTAAGACAAGAGTTGTTGCGGAATGTGCGTCGAAGTACGTTACAGGATGCGAGTGGCATGTCATTGCTACTCTTCAGAGGGTGAATGGTTTCTTTTACATAAGGAAACTACAAAACCAACACACTTGTGGAGTATCTCTACGTACAACCCAAAACAAGAGGATGTCTTCCAATTTGATTGAAGATCTAATTGTGGACAATGTCCGTGAAAACACGAACACTCGTCCAACTGAGGTGGTTAGCGATTTTCGTTCATCGTATGGCCTTACAATATCATATGACCAAGCATTGTTAGGTGTGGAAAAAGCAAAAGCAATGCTTTTTGGGGATTATTCTTTGTCTTATGATCAGTTACGTTGGTATGTAGATGCGGCGAATAATACAAATGACGGTAGCCATATAGTGTTTGATTGTGATCAAATATCTAACCGATTCTATAGGTTATTTGTATCATTCAGGGCATGCATTGATGGGTTCAACTACTGTCGGCCTATTTTGTTTATTGATGGAACATTCCTTAAAGGAAAGTACAAAGGAAATATCCTTTCGGCCATTGGAAAAGATGGAAATCAAGGTATAAGTTATTTTGTATATGATATTTCTGTATTAATAAACTGTTACTATTTATTGTCATTCTTTTTTTGTAATTGAATCTATATACTGCATCTTTTTTTTTTTTTTTTTTGAATATGTATGTTATTACTCTACTTGGTAGGTTTATTCCCTTTAGCCTATGCGGTGGTCGATTCAGAAAATGAGACTAATTGGCATTGGTTCTTACAACAATTGTCGGTGATTTTGGATCCCGAACGAGTGGTTACATTTGTGTTTGACCGGAATGCTGGGTTGTTGGAAGCTATGCCCAAGGTTTTTCTGAGGTGCCACCATGTTTTTTGTTTGCAGCATTTAAAGGCAAACTTGAGGGACAAGTTCAGTGGGTCTCGGTTTTCAAATGTCCTGAGAAAGTATCTGATAAATTTGTTTCGTGAGGCCGCATATGCTCCAACAATTTCAATTTTTAATGAGAAGATTGAAGCTTTAAGACGTGAAGGTGGACCCAATGTGGACAGATTCTTGGAAAATCTTCCTTATGAAAACTGGGCAAATGCTCATTTTAAAGGCAAACGTTATGGTGAGATGACCTCTAATGCAGTGGAATCATTTAATTATTGGATAATTAAGGCACGAAATTTACCGATCACAACCATGGTGGACACTATAAGGGGACAACTTATGAATCAGATGGGGTGCAGGTTGGCTACATCTCACACATGGAAAGAAATTTTGTGTCCTGCTATGGAATCTAAATTACATATTGCATTTGTTGAAGGCAGATCTTGGTCTGTGAGGGTTTCAAGCAACGAAGTCTATGAAGTCAACTCATGTCCTTCGGTTTCTGTTGACATCCAGAATGGAACATGCACTTGTTTTCAGTGGCAAATTAATGGTTTTTCTTGTTCTCATGCGGTAGCTGCGATACGTAAAAGTGGGAGGACTATGAACGAGTTTGTGGATTATTATTATCATGTGAGCACCTACAAGAAAGCATATTCTCAACCTATATTTCCTATTCCGACTCTTGGTCGTCCAGATTTATCGGTGGACGAAGCTGAGATATTGCCACCATTATCTAAGAAGCAGCCTGGCAAACCAAAGAAGTGTAGAATAAGGTCACGTGGTGAACTTATTCGGCGAATTCGATGTGGACGTTGTGGGCGGTTAGGGAGCCACAACAAAAAAACATGTAATGTGGCTTTGTGATTGGATTACTGTTTTTTAATTAATATTTTTCCAGTGCTCATTTAGTTTTCTTGATGTGAGTTTTTTTTTCCTTTTTATAATTCCATAAGAATTTAAGTCCACAAGGAGTGTCAGCTAATAGTTACTTATATTGCCATCAAATAGTGGACACGAATATCAGACATACAAATAGTGTCACTAAAGATTTACAGGAGATATTGATAAAAATATACCAATCAGTGGCGTTATATAATGCACCCTTGGTGGCCAAGTAATGTCAGTAAAGAGTGACAACAATAGATTGTGTGTAAATGATGACAATATATATTTTGCCCACTCAAAGAGTTGTACCTAGAGAGGGACTCGGAAAATTGCCATGCAAACAATGTCACCAAAGAGAGACACGAGATAATGACAATGGGGGTCCAATCAATGGCATCATGTAATGCCCTTTTCATAGTGCCCAAGTAGTGTCAATAAAGAGTTGCAACAATAGATTGTGGGTAAATGATGACAATATATATTTGGCCCACTCAAAGAGTTGCACCTAAAGAGGGACTCGAAAAATTATCATGCAAACAGTGTCACCATACAGAGACACGATATAATGACAATGGTAACTCAATGGATGGCATCATGTAATGCCCCCTTGATAGTGCCCAAGTAGTGTCAATAAAGAGTTGCAACAATAGATTGTACCTAAATTATGACAATATATATTTGTCCAATCAAAGAGTTGCACCTATAGAGGGACTCAAAAAATTTACATGCAAACAGTGTCACCAGAGAGAGACAGGAGATAATGACAATGGAGGTCCAATCAATGGCATCATGCAATGCCCCCTTTATAGTGCACAATTCATGTCAGTAAAGAGTGACAACAATATATTGTGTGTAACTGATGACAATATATATTTTGCCAATTCAAAGAGTTGTACTTAGAGAGGGACTCAAAAAATTGCCATTGAAACAGTGTCAACAAAGAGAGACACGAGATAATGACAATGGGGGTCCAATCAATGGCATCATGTAATCCCCCCTTGATAGTGCCCAATTAGTGTCAGTAAAGATTGACAACAATAGATTCTATCTAAATGATGACAATATATATTTTGCCCACTCAAAGAGTTGCACCTACAGAGGGACTAGAAAAATGTTCATGCAAACATTGTCACCAAAGATATACAGGAGATAATGAAAATGGGGGGCCAATCAATGGCATCATGTAATGCCCTCTTGATAGTGCCCAAGTAGTGTCACTAAAGAGTGACAACAATAAATTGTACCTAAATAATCACAATATATATTTTGCCCACTCAAAGAGTTGCACCTAAAGAGGGACTAGAAAAATGTGCATGCAAACAGTGTCACCAAAGAGAGACACGAGATAATGAAAATGGTATGACAATCAATGGCATCATGTAATGCCCCCTTGATAGTGCCCAAGTAGTGTCACTAAAGAGTGACAACAATAGATTGTACCTAAATAATCACAATATATATTTGCCCACTGAAAGAGTTGTCCCTAAAGAGGGACTCGAAAAATTTTCATGCAAACAGTGTCACCAGAGACATGAAATAGGGAAATTAAATTAATGCAACATAAGCTGGAATAATATAACATTAATAAAAGTGTTATTCAAACACAAAAATTAAAATCTTAACATTTGAACCTTAAATTACATTTCAAAAAATTGACCAGTCAAAGTATGGATATATGCAATAAATTTCCAACATTCAATTGTATCCAGTTAATCTTTGACTCCATATTTTGTCTTCAGTTTCTTCCGTTCATTGAAATCTTCTTCTGTCCAAGATTTGGGATGGTTCAAGAACAGTTCAATCATTTCTGATCGGAATTGTTTCACCTGTGCTATTGTTAATTTCGGTTGTATTTCTTCGCCAAGTGCTAATTTCCTCATTATATAGCAAACATGTAGGCCACAATCAACCCTGCATTACGTGTATTGTTGCAGTATCAGTATGTGTATTTTTGTTCATTCACAAAACATTATGTTAAATACGTACGAGCCAGCTTTTTGCTGTGGACATTTGTCGGACGAATGAATTGGCAGCACTCTATCCTGAGTCTCGACTAACATTTCGTTTGACATTTGCATATCTGATATCTTCTGCTCAACATAATCCTTCTGCATTTCAAAGTAAGCAGTAATCAATTAAAATATAGTAATTATTGCAACTCATAAACTTTTATAAAATGTTGTATATGGTTATTTTGATTACCAGTATGGTTGCATCTTTGAGCCAAACATCTCTTATCCCGCGTCTTGGTTTTAACGAATTGTAGTGTGTCCAAATGCCAGCATCAGTATCCAATATTAGAAGTGTTCAATGGTTTGGCTGTCCATCCTCGCTTTCACCGATTGAATTCATTGGAAATACGAGGTATTGGTAATCTCTCCCAAGTATGAGTTTATTGTCAATTTCAACTTCACGTACATAATCTAGCCGTGGGGAAGTCACCAAGGTCTACAATTTTTGTGAAGTGGATGATTAAATATGTGACAGATGCATATTTCAAAATATTTGTAATATTTATATAATCATTCATTTCATTCCGACTTACCCAACAAAGACTGTTGAAGAAAAAACAACGTCTTTTAAATGTCGATAGTTCGAGGGCTTCCTCAAATTCATGCAAAATATCACCCCAACAGTCTATGATCTATAACAAAAAAAACATGGCTGCAATTAGAACCATTTTCATAAATTCAATGAAAAAATTTAACCACTATAGTACATACATTGTTGTAAAGCGCATCTTCTCCCATCACTTTCACAGCATCTTCGACATTTATATAGCTTCCAACAGACATTCCGGGCCATATTGTTGCCCTGCATAGTTATAACGCGATGTTATTTAAAAAAACAGCAAAAGAGTGACAACAGTGTCAACAAAGAGAGACACTATATAATGACAATGGGTGTCCAACCAATGGAATCATGTAATGCTACCTTAATAGTGCTCAAGTAGTGTCAGTAAAGAGTGACAACAATATATTACACCTAAATAATGACAATATATGTTTTGGGCACAACATACTAAAAACCAGCCCCCAAAAGGAATACACATATAAAATGATTCAGTACACTTACATATATCCTTCTGCTTGCTCAATCTGTCTTAATCTTTTGTATATGGATGGATCGTTTGATTGGCAAACTTTCCACAACCTTTTCATTTCCCTTTCATACTTTTCTTTATCTTGCCTTTCTCTTGTCTTTTCTGACGAATCACCAATGATGATAATGTCATTGGATGTTTCCTTCTGTTTCTTACCCTTTTTTTTGAAGCTGTACTCATAGTTTCCATCCCTTTTCCTTTTCCTGTCTTTTGCTTTCAACTTTCGAACCATTGACGTTTGAACTTTCTCCAATTGCATTGGGTCTCTTTTGGTTTCCTCAACTTCTTCTCTTTTTGTTACAGCAGGTACATGAGCAGTCTGATATTGTTGGGTTATGACATGAACAGACAACTCATTAATCTGTTCCACCATCTCTTCTTTTTCTGATTCAAGTCGTGTCACTGTTTGTTTCAGTTGTACATTCTCAGCCTCTGATGTGTCCTTTTCTTTCCTGTTTTGTTCAACCGAACCCTCAAGATCTAATATTTGTATGTCCCGATCAATCAATGTCAACATGAATTCTGTGACTTGAGTTGCCATGAAATTATATAATGACTGGTTGTCTTGTTGCAATACAGGATGTTGTGACAAAAAATAGTGAAACACAGTGCAATCAAAGAGTGACAATAAATAGATTCAAAATACAATTTTCAACCAAAGAATAACACCAAAGAGTGACCACAAATAGTAACAGATACTTAATAAAGTAAAGATACCAAATAATTGCAACATTTACTGATACCATACACAAATAAAGTTGTTGTACTACTTACTTGTTTTGTCTCTGTGCTGACAATATTTCGTATGATTGTTCTAAGAATTTCATTATCCTTTGACAACTTCTCATTTTTTTCTATCCTTGCTCGATCTTTCTGCCTCATCTCAGAAACAAGTCTTATAACTTCATCTCTTTCTTTCATGATTTTCTCTTTTTCATCTTCGTTACAATCAAACTGTTCAGATGATCGTTTCTCTGTTGAGTCACTGAGAATCGCATCAACTAGAACATCTAATTGCCTCATTTGCTGCTTCTCTTCTCCCGTATTATCCCCTGCATCATGATCAGCATGTTCTTCTTCATCAAGCTCATTACCCATATGATCAACAATTTCATGCATCTCAATTCCATCAACTTCTTCTCCCTCTTCCTTTGTATTCCTTCGTGATCTGATAAACAACTTTTCTTCTTTTGTTCTCTTCAATTTTTTCTTCATCACCTGTAAATAAACAACAACATCAACAATAACAATAAATTTTTTGATCATTTTGTATTCTTAGATTTTAATTTTAAACAAATACTCAAACCTACGTCTTTGGCCTTGATTTTTGCCAACTTTTTTTGTTTGATTGCCATGCTCAGGAGTGTTAAGTTCCATTTGAGAAACCTTGGAAATTTTTTCGTGCAATCTGGTCTGATAATTGATGTGTGCTCGCATATCCAAAACTGCAAAACTCAAATACACCATTAAAACAAATGTGTGATGTTTATAAAATAACAACTCATCAGATTGAACCGAGGATTTTTACTTAAAAAACTAACCGGTATCACAAGGAAGCATCCAGTGACTGTGTCAGGTGTCTCTCTTTTTTTTGTAAGGGATGAAATCAGTGCATTGAGTATTGATTGTGACCAGTTATATTTTCTAATCTCATCCAAATCCTCTATGTATGGAATATACCCCCAACTTAGTGTTTGCCCCGTCGTAGGAAAAAAAACTGTGACTAACAAGTAAAGACACAGTAACCTAGCAACATCCTCGAAATCATTTCCTGTGCTGCCCCTTGATGCTTGTATAAGTGTACTCCTTATAATTGGTCCTGTCAGCCTTCGATCATTTTTAAATCTCCGTTCAACAAATGGAGTCAACACCTTCCCATTTAATGTTGAGTCAATTTTCTCAAAACCGTCTTGAATCCCAAATATCAAACTCACATCATTCCTCCGCATTTTTACTTCTTCGGCCCCTATACAAAATCTGGAAGTGTTGGCATTGAAACATAAAATTATCTCAAGGATACTGTTGTCACTTTTTCTGCACCATTTTTTGTCAACATGTTTGTCTATAATGCTCTCAAAAAACAACCAAAATGGGGTCTTCTTCAACGTTCTCTTGTGCTCTTCGTTGAAGATAATTTCATCCATTGCCCGCATAATAGCAATCATATTAGATCTATACTGTGGATCATATTTATCCACATTCTGATGTTGTTCAGATTTTTTTTCTTCAACTGCTTCCCTACACTTGAACTCATTTTTTTTTGCTGATGAGGACCGTGTTTTTGCCATGCCCCCGTATAGTGTTACGGTATACTGTAAATATATTACAATCACTAAAACCCAATATCAACATTGAAGAGTTTAGTTCAATAATATAGATCTAATGTATTTAACATTAATAAGCAAATTTAAACGAATGCATAGCAAATTTAAACGAATTTATGAATTTTCAAGGAATAAATTATTAAAAAAACGTGATTTTGCACATCAAAGATCTTTGAATTCTCAAAAAGAGATTCATCATATAGTAACACAATGCATAGAGTTTTGAGCAACTCATATAATTCATGGAAAACGAATGTATTTAACTTTAAGGAAAAAAAAGTCATCCTCACAAAATTTATTATTATGTATTTTAGGTTTTCGAAATTTTAAACTAATGTAAAACCTAAAATCTAAAACACTCAAATATACTATGAATATATTTCAAATATCAAAATATTATCACCATACAGAAACACCATACCTACAGAAACTCTTATAATTCGTAGAAACTAAATTCAATGTCGAATAGTTTCCAATATCTCAAAAGAGATCCACCATATAGTAACATCATTTTAACCGTTTCAAAATCAAAAGTTTCATGGAATTCTCAAAAGATATACACCACATACAATAACTAAAATCAACTTCAAACAGTTTTGAAATCTAAAAAAGATATACACATTACAATAACAACATGTTTACATTTTTTATGGAACTCTTAAAATTCATGCAAAAAAATTGTATTTAACATTAAGAAGTAAATTTAATATCATTCTCACTAAAAGAGAATGAACGCTGAATATCATTTTTTATGGAACCCAATTGTACGCTGAATATCTTCGAATTCTCAAAAGAGATTCACCGTACAGTAACACAATGCCTAATAGTTTTTGAAACTGTTAAATTTCATGGAAAACAGCTGAATTTAACATTCATAAGCAAATTTAACACCAATAACCAATAAAAAATCGGTCATTGACAGATTATCAACAAACCAAAAATCAATGTCGAAAAGTATCAAATTATTAATAGAGATTCACCAAAGAGAGACATCATGCATACAAATAATGAAACTCTTACAATTTATGTAAAACAAATGTATTTAACATTAAAAAGAAGTTTTGAAGAAATTTTCATTAAAACTAGGTCTCTGAATTTTGTGTTTTTTTATTTTTCAGCAAATAACAAAAAATTAAAATAGATATTTTTCAAAAAAACCCAAATGTACGCCGAATATCTTCGAATTCTCAAAAGAGATTCACCGTACAGTAACACAATGCCTACTAGTTTCTGAAACTGTTAAAATTCATGGAAAACAGCTGAATTTAACATTCATAAGCAAATTTAACACCAATAACCAATAAAAAATCGGTCATTGGCAGATTATCGACAAACCAAAAATCAATGTCGAAAAGTATCAAATTATTAATAGAGATTCACCAAAGAGAGACAGCATGCATACAAATAATGAAACTCTTATAATTTATGTAAAACAAATGTATTTAACATTAAAAAAAAGTTTTGAAGAAATTTTCATTAAAATTAGGTCTCTTGTGACGCCCCAAAATCCGGGGGTCCCGTTGATAACCCATCAACCCGCGAAAACATCCGTGGATATCGCTTAGCCCGACACCACATCAAGAATATTATTAAGCCGGGATTATAACCCATAATGAAAATTCGGTTTAACATTCATTTGATTCAATTAAAGTTCCATACATCGTGGTTTGTACCCCATTAGGGTCCACTTTGATCATCTAAGGGAAGGAAATTCAAAGCCCAAAGATTTGGCAAAACAATTGAAAATTTCAGATTTTTGGAATGACTACCGGTAGCTGTTTATCGGCTACCGGTAGCCGAAACATTCTGGAGTTACGACTACCTGTTGTCTACCGGTAGCCGAAACCTTCTGGAGTTACGACTACCTGTTGGCTACCGGTAGCTGATACACACTGGACAGTCGACTACCGGTAGTTACCCATTGACTACCGGTAGTTGCTGCCCAGATTTGCTTTCTTGCTCCATTTTTCATTTCCAATTCATCCTAACTCAATTCCACCTCATCCAAGACATGTACAACTATATTTTTACATTTTGCACAAGATCCATACACGACCATTACAATCTATCCCATACAAATATAATTCAAAAAGGGAATGAAATAAGTTTGTTTATACAAAATTTACATGTCATAAACCATTGTAAAACAAAAGGTTTACAAAATCTTGAGATAAGGCCGCACTTAGGCCCCCTTCACCCTTGATGCTCTCCATGGGAGCCAATCGCCGGTGTAAACCCGACACCTGAAATTGTTTCCCGTATAGGGTGAGCACAACGCCCAGTAGAGATAAACCTATAGAGGTTACTCTTCCCCTAGATGCACATGCTCATGTAATCATCACATAAACATATAATTAATCATTTCTCATACTTATGCATTCTATGATGGAATGCAACAATGCTATGCCATGGAATGAAGTGACACTCACCCATGCATTTCAACCCGAGTCCTCACCGACTCACACAACACAATGCAACGCCAAAGTGTAATGCAACCCGTCTATTGACCGAAAAATCCTTCCAATGATCGTTATGAAATCCGATCATTATTGGAATCTACCCATTGAATGGGTGTTTTTATAACCAAATCCTTGTGTTTTCTTTGGGCAACGGATTTTCGGAATCACACCGCCGGTTCCGTACACCGTGTCACTTTTCTGGAATCTCACCGCCGGCCAAGTGACTCAACCAAGTGGTTTAGGGTTTTGCACCCAAGGAAGTCGCCATGCCCCTTCTTGTTATACCCAACACAAGTTTTCCTTATGCAACATGCGACTCAAAAAGGATCGTCGATCCAATTTCTCCCGAGCCCACATATCAAGCACCAAACAAGGTGTCGATTAAATCTATGCATCTCCCACACACCAACACTCATGCAATTGTCCCATGAATGTGATGCCATGATCATGCCCAATATGTAATGTATACTACATGAGCAATAATCAACACATATCTTCACATTCCATGGAATTTAAATCATAAGCATGTAAATTCCATAAACCATCATAAACAACATATCAATGAGCATATGTCAACACATCCATAACACATTCAAACATGTGATTCCAATGGCATCAAATAACCATTTAAACAATCAAGGCATTTTATCAAACACCTTATAGGCACAATGTATAAACTCATAGCATGCTTATCCAACACTTTCAAGGCACATTTCATAACACATAGCATGCCTCCAATAGCCATAAGTCATATGATGAATTACATGTAACATCCTTATATCAAAATTAAGCTAGGATCTAGCCTAAACCAATTTCATGCTCACCTTTTCATTCTCATAACCATAAACACATATATACATCATTACACATGCATGTATATATATATATATATATCCTTAACCTAGCTACACCTAGGGTAGAATGATCCAAGATAGGAATAACCCCTACCTCAATAGAGATGTAGGCAATCTCTATACACCAAAATCACTCAAAAACCAAGACTTTCCCCAAACTTCACCCTTGGATATTCGGTGAAACGCCTTGTTTTTGGTACGTAGTCGAAGCCCTCACCGCGTAGAGCAACTTTAATTCTTGGTTCTTGTTGATCCGAGCGACGGAGCTCCGGGAATCCAAGAGAGAAGACTTGAAGAATTGATTTTCTCTCTTTCTCTCTTCTCACGCCTGAACCAGCCGGCCAAATGGGTATAGAATATCTGATTTTTCAGATATTTTGCCCCTTTTATACTTTTTAAGACTTGGCCCGAGTCGAGCCACATGTCCCCCACTTAATCGGGTCCGATTTTATCCCGAAACGATTTATTTGATCTCGGTTAACTTCAATTTAATTTTATTTGAACTTTAACTTAATTTTAAGGAAATTTAATATTTCTCGTTTTTGGGGACCTTTAAAAGGTCAATCGCCACGCAGTCGTCTCGAACTACGTGCAAAATCCGACTATCTCGGAATTCAACGAAATTTCTGGTGGTCACTAGATTTCGCGTTGCGAATCCAACGACGCACTCCGTTTCCTCATCCGAGGTCTAGAACATATGTATTTCAAATACGTGCAGTAATGGCAAATTACCATTTTGCCCTTTTTCAGAAAAATTTCAAATTTTCCCGGGTTTCACATTCTCCCCCCCTTAAAAGAATTTCGTCCCTGAAATTCACATACACATATACATTTAATAGCATGCATATGCAACAAGTAATGTACTCTCAATACCAAGCCGTAAGTATGAAAATGTACCTCTATCCTCAAACAGGAAAAGGTAATTGGCACGTATGGTGTCCTCACGCTCCCATGTTGCCTCCTCTACTCCCCGGTGCTGCCAAAGCACCTTCACTAGCCTCACGGTCTTGCCTCGCAAAACCTGTTCCCGGCTATCCATGATACGCACCGGTCCCTCCTCGAAGGTCCCATCTGTATCAACAACAAGCTCGCCCCAATCCACCACATGAGTCGGATCAGGTGTGTATTTCCAGAGCATAGAGACATGGAATACTGCGTGAACACCTGCTAAATCAGGCGGTAACGCCAATCGGTAAGCAACTGCACCAACCCTCTCGAGTACCTCGAAGGGCCCGATATATCTCGGAGACAGTTTTCCCCGCTTGCCGAACCTGACCACTCCTCTCGTAGGCATAACCTTCAAAAATACGTGATCTCCCACCTCAAACTCTAGAGGTCGCCGCCGTCTGTCGGCATAGCTCTTCTGCCTGCTCTGCGCCGTGAGAAGACGCTTCCGTATCAAATCCACCTTCTCTGAGGTGTCTCTAATCAACTCTGGACCCGTAGAGGGTCTCTCTCCAACCTCCGTCCAACAAACCGGAGATCTACAATGCCTCCCATATAATGCCTCATAGGGTGCCATCTGTATGCTCGCCTGATAACTATTGTTATAGGCAAACTCTACCAAGGGTAAGTGATCTTCCCAGCTTCCCTTGAGGTCTAGGACGCATGCACGCAGCATGTCCTCTAGTGTCTGGATGGTCCTCTCAGACTGACCGTCCGTCTGGGGATGAAAAGCAGTGCTCATCATCAACTGAGTCCCCATGGTTCGCTGGAAACTCTCCCAAAAATGAGATGTGAATCTGGGATCCCGATCCGATACTATAGATACGGGCACCCCATGCAATCGGACAATCTCCCGTATATATAACCTACAGAATTCCTCCAATGTGAAGGTCATCCGCACAGCCAAGAAGTGTGCCGACTTCGTAAGCCGGTCCACTATCACCCACACCGCATCATGTCCCCGCGATGTCCGTGGCAAGTGAGTCACAAAATCCATCGTGACATGCTCCCACTTCCACTCAGCTACCTCCAAAGGCTGGAGTAATCCCGCTGGTCTCTGGTGTTCAGCCTTCACTTGCTGACATGTGAGACATCTACCAACAAATTCACCGACTTGTCTCTTCATCCCACTCCAATAATACTGGCGACGAAGATCATGATACATCTTCGTGCCCCCTGGATGAACCGCAAAACGGGAACAATGAAATTCCCTAAGAATCTCCTCCCTTAGATCTGGAGTGTGGGGAACCACAATCCTTCCCCTATACCGAAGACTACCATCCAAATGAATGGCCCAGCCCTCGTCACCTGTACCCGACTGCACCCGGTCCTTAATGGACACTATCTCTGGGTCTTGCCCCTGAGACTCAATCACTCTGCTCAGTAGGGAAGGCGTAGCCACCAAACTTCCCAAGGTACCCTGAGCCTGCCCCATGTAATGTAGCCCAAACTGTCCCACAGTTTCGAGCATTTCCCACTCCCGGGAAGCCATACTAGCCAAGACTCCCCTTGACTTCCGGCTAAGTGCGTCAGCCACCACATTTGCCTTACCAGGATGGTAATGCAACGTGAAGTCGTAATCTTCCAGAAACTCCATCCATCTGCGTTGCCTCATGTTGAGGTCCCGCTGTGTAAAGATGTACTTCAGACTCTTGTGGTCTGAAAACACCTCAAACTGCTCACCATACAGGTAGTGGCGCCAAGCCTTCAAGGCAAAGACAATAGCCGCCAACTCCATATCATGCGTAGGGTAATTCTGCTCGTGGTTCTTTAACTGTCGAGAACCATAAGCCACGACCCTCCCGGACTGCATCAACACACATACGAGCCCGTCCTTAGAGGCATCACAATAGACTGTGTACCTCTGTCCCCTTTCTGGAACTATCAACATAGGAGCTGAAGTAAGCCTCCTCTTCAACTCCTGGAATGCCTTCTCGCAAGAATCATTCCACTCAAACTTAACCTCCTTCCGAGTCAACTTCGTCATAGGTGCAGCTAACCTAGAGAAGTCCTCGATAAACCGCCGATAATACCCAGCCAATCCCAAGAAACTGCGTATCTCGAAAACTGACTTCGGCCTCTCCCAATTCATCACCGCCTCGACCTTCTCCGGGTCTACGGATACACCCGAAGCCGACACTACATGTCCCAAAAACTTCACCTCAGTCAGCCAAAACTCACACTTGCTGAACTTGGCATACAACTGATGGTCTCTCAAGATCTGAAGAACGATCCTTAAGTGACCCTCATGCTCCTCCTCAGACTTGGAATAGATCAAGATGTCGTCAACAAAGACTACGACAAATTGATCAAGGTAGGGTTGGAACACCTTATGCATGAGGTCCATGAATGCCGCCGGGGCATTCGTCAATCCGAAAGGCATGACAGTAAACTCGTAATGCCCATACCGCGTTCTGAACGCCGTCTTAGGGATATCTGCCTCCCTAACCCTCAACTGATGGTAACCGGTACGTAGATCTATTTTGGAGTAGACCCGCGCCCCTCTCAGTTGATCAAACAAGTCATCAATCCTCGGCAAAGGGTACCTGTTCTTGATAGTAACCCTATTTAACTGCCGGTAATCTATGCAGAGTCGAAGGGTGTTGTCCTTCTTCTTTGCAAATAACACCGGAGCGCCCCATGGTGAGGTACTCGGTCTAATGAACCCCCTGTCCAACAATTCCTGCAATTGGACCTTGAGTTCTTGCAACTCAGCAGGCGCCATCCTATGTGGAGTCATAGAAATGGGCGAAGTGCCAGGATGTAACTCAATGGTAAAGTCTACATCCCTATGTGGAGGTAATCCCGGTAATTCATCCGGAAAAACATCCTCGTATTCACAAACCACTCGAGGTAGACCTAACTCCTGCCTCTCCTCGTTCTCTAGGGTAAGGCTTGCTAGCCAACCCATCAACTGCCCGTGCCATCGGGAGTCATACACCCCTTGGGGTAAAGCACCATGCTTGTCCCCCTGGAACTTGAAACAAACACCCTCAGGCGTATAAGCAGTGACCCTCTTCCGATCACAGTCAATAACAACACGGTGTGCCGTCAACCAATCCATTCCTAGGATGACATCGAACTCCGACATGTCCATGACCCTAAGGTCAACGGTGAGTAGAATCCCAGAGATCTCTAACTCACAGTCCCGACATATCTGACCAACCCTCACCCTAGCACCTAGGGGAGAACTCACATGCAATGGCTCTTCCAAGGTCTCAACATCTAAGCCCAAGTCTTCCACACAAGATGCAGCAATAAATGAATGTGATGCACCAGAATCA
Organism: Ilex aquifolium; assembly: GCA_951799425.1. Lineage (NCBI taxonomy): Eukaryota > Viridiplantae > Streptophyta > Magnoliopsida > Aquifoliales > Aquifoliaceae > Ilex > Ilex aquifolium. Next base: position 32,237,763 of record OX637395.1, on the reverse strand, counting down.
AATAATACCCTAGCCCATAAACGAGAGAGTAGAAATGTACCCTGTATCACCGATTGGTCTGCTGGCTCAGTCTGAGGTATCATGGCGTAGACACGCCCCTGGGTTCCCGAAGTACCTGCTTGTGAACCCTGTCCTCGGCCTCGACCCAAACTCTGGCCCATCTGGCCTGATTGTGTGGCACTCGCACGTGACGTAGTAGGGGTCTGTGCAGCACCCTGGAACTGGTACTGGCTTCCCTGGCCCGTAGTGGGGTAGGGAGGAACATAAGGTGTCTGTGTGTGCCCCACTGAAGACTGGGACTGGGATGCCCCATAACTCTGGGATCCCTGCCTCTGAGGACAATCCCGCTTCATGTGCCCCGGTTGGTGGCAATGATAGCAAGTCCGTTGGCCTGCCTGGTAGGAAGGCCTCTGATTTCTCCCACCTTGGGAGGATTGACCCTGGCCTTGGCCTTGATAGCCGCGGCTCTGCCCTTGCTGTCCCTGCGGAGTAGAAGTCCTCTGCCTCTTCCCCGTACTAGAAGAAGAGGATGGTCCCTCCTTCTTCTTGTCCTTAGTACCACCCTCGCGAATATTCCTCGCGTCATCCACCTCACGTTCAATTGCCATAGCCGTCGTGATCATTAAATCCAGATCTTGTAGGAGAAGACCTACAATTTTCCCCCGAATGGAAAGCTTCAAGCCTTCCTCAAACCTTCTTACCTTAGCCACAGCTGTGGCTACGTAATCATCGGCGAAACGTGCTAGTTCCGTGAACTTCGCCACGTATTCCATCACCGTCATGGTTCCTTGTTTCAATTCCAGAAACTCCCGGGCCTTTGCATGTCGCATGGCCGGTGGAAAATACTTGCCCATGAAGAGCTCCTTGAACTCTTCCCATGTCATAGTCTCAAGGTTTTTCGTGCCCGAGACCCAATCCCACCACACTTGGGATTCTCCTTCTAGCTGAAATGCAGCTAGTGTTATCTTACTGGCATCGGAAGTGATTCCCATTGCCTTCAAGATCTTCGTAACCTGCCGGAACCAATGGTCAGCCACCATAGGATCCGCCCCTCCCTTAAAAACTGGAGGTTTATGCGCTTTGAACTGTTGGAGGTTACTCATACCTCCCCGGTGTGCAATCGTAGCTGCCATCATGCCCATAGTCTCATTAAAGGCCTGTTGATCGAAGGCCGGTGGGGGTTGATTTGTTCTCCCACCGCCTCGGCGTCCCCTTCCTCGACTAGCCATCTACGTTTGTCAGTTAGCAAACAAGTCTCACAAGGTATCCCAAAATCGGGATCAAGATTCGAAACTTTGAGAATTCTTCTCATTGTCTCACTAGCAATGCTTATGCCACCCACTAGTAGACATTTATACCATGAACCACTCCGTCCATTTCTTTTTCCGAACACAGGGTTTTGTTTTCTAACCTAATGTGTTCCTTTACATGTACATCCTACCATGTATACAATTCACATGTCATGTAGCACATAACATATAGCAAACAACAATTAACATGTAACTTTTAAACACACAAGATGAAATGTACAATGCATGCAATGGTCTAGACCCAATGCCCAACAAGCCCTAAGTAATCGCATACCTAGGCTCTGATACCAAGCTGTGACGCCCCAAAATCCGGGGGTCCCGTTGATAACCCATCAACCCGCGAAAACATCTGTGGATATCGCTTAGCCCGACACCACATCAAGAATATTATTAAGCCGGGATTATAACCCATAATGAAAATTCGGTTTAACATTCATTTGATTCAATTAAAGTTCCATACATCGTGGTTTGTACCCCATTAGGGTCCACTTTGATCATCTAAGGGAAGGAAATTCAAAGCCCAAAGATTTGGCAAAACAATTGAAAATTTCAGATTTTTGGAATGACTACCGGTAGCTGTTTATCGGCTACCGGTAGCCGAAACATTCTGGAGTTACGACTATCTGTTGTCTTCCGGTAGCCGAAACCTTCTGGAGTTACGACTACCTGTTGGCTACCGGTACCTGATACACACTGGACAGTCGACTACCGGTAGTTACCCATTGACTACCGGTAGTTGCTGCCCAGATTTGCTTTCTTGCTCCATTTTTCATTTCCAATTCATCCTAACTCAATTCCACCTCATCCAAGACATGTACAACTATATTTTTACATTTTGCACAAGATCCATACACGACCATTACAATCTATCCCATACAAATATAATTCAAAAAGGGAATGAAATAAGTTTGTTTATACAAAATTTACATGTCATAAACCATTGTAAAACAAAAGGTTTACAAAATCTTGAGATAAGGCCGCACTTAGGCCCCCTTCACCCTTGATGCTCTCCATGGGAGCCAATCGCCGGTGTAAACCCGACACCTGAAATTGTTTCCCGTATAGGGTGAGCACAATGCCCAGTAGAGATAAACCTATAGAGGTTACTCTTCCCCTAGATGCACATGCTCATGTAATCATCACATAAACATATAATTAATCATTTCTCATACTTATGCATTCTATGATGGAATGCAACAATGCTATGCCATGGAATGAAGTGACACTCACCCATGCATTTCAACCCGAGTCCTCACCGACTCACACAACACAATGCAACGCCAAAGTGTAATGCAACCCGTCTATTGACAGAAAAATCCTTCCAATGATCGTTATGAAATCCGATCATTATTGGAATCTACCCATTGAATGGGTGTTTTTATAACCAAATCCTTGTGTTTTCTTTGGGCAACGGATTTTCGGAATCACACCGCCGGTTCCGTACACCGTGTCACTTTTCTGGAATCTCACCGCCGGCCAAGTGACTCAACCAAGTGGTTTAGGGTTTTGTACCCAAGGAAGTCGCCATGCCCCTTCTTGCTATACCCAACACAAGTTTTCCTTATGCAACATGCGACTCAAAAAGGATCGTCGATCCAATTTCTCCCGAGCCCACATATCAAGCACCAAACAAGGTGTCGATTAAATCTATGCATCTCCCACACACCAACACTCATGCAATTGTCCCATGAATGTGATGCCATGATCATGCCCAATATGTAATGTATACTACATGAGCAATAATCAACACATATCTTCACATTCCATGGAATTTAAATCATAAGCATGTAAATTCCATAAACCATCATAAACAACATATCAATGAGCATATGTCAACACATCCATAACACATTCAAACATGTGATTCCAATGGCATCAAATAACCATTTAAACAATCAAGGCATTTTATCAAACACCTTATAGGCACAATGTATAAACTCATAGCATGCTTATCCAACACTTTCAAGGCACATTTCATAACACATAGCATGCCTCCAATAGCCATAAGTCATATGATGAATTACATGTAACATCCTTATATCAAAATTAAGCTAGGATCTAGCCTAAACCAATTTCATGCTCACCTTTTCATTCTCATAACCATAAACACATATATACATCATTACACATGCATGTATATATATATATATATATCCTTAACCTAGCTACACCTAGGGTAGAATGATCCAAGATAGGAATAACCCCTACCTCAATAGAGATGTAGGCAATCTCTATACACCAAAATCACTCAAAAACCAAGACTTTCCCCAAACTTCACCCTTGGATATTCGGTGAAACGCCTTGTTTTTGGTACGTAGTCGAAGCCCTCACCGCGTAGAGCAACTTTAATTCTTGGTTCTTGTTGATCCGAGCGACGGAGCTCCGGGAATCCAAGAGAGAAGACTTGAAGAATTGATTTTCTCTCTTTCTCTCTTCTCACGCCTGAACCAGCCGGCCAAATGGGTATAGAATATCTGATTTTTCAGATATTTTGCCCCTTTTATACTTTTTAAGACTTGGCCCGAGTCGAGCCACATGTCCCCCACTTAATCGGGTCCGATTTTATCCCGAAACGATTTATTTGATCTCGGTTAACTTCAATTTAATTTTATTTGAACTTTAACTTAATTTTAAGGAAATTTAATATTTCTCGTTTTTGGGGACCTTTAAAAGGTCAATCGCCATGCAGTCGTCTCGAACTACGTGCAAAATCCGACTATCTCGGAATTCAACGAAATTTCTGGTGGTCACTAGATTTCGCGTTGCGAATCCAACGACGCACTCCGTTTCCTCATCCGAGGTCTAGAACATATGTATTTCAAATACGTGCAGTAATGGCAAATTACCATTTTGCCCTTTTTCAGAAAAATTTCAAATTTTCCCGGGTTTCACATCTCTGAATTTTATTTTTTTTATTTTTCAGCAAAGAAAAAAAAATTAAAATAGATACTTTTCAGAAAAACTCAAATGTACGCCGAATATCTTTGAATTCTCAAAAGAGATTCACCGTACATTAACACAATGCCTAGTAGTTTCTGAAACTGTTAAAATTCATGGAAAACAACTGAATTTAACATTCATAAGCAAATTTAACAGCAATAACCAATAAAAAATCGGCCATTGGCAGATTATCGACAAACCAAAAATCAATGTCGAAAAGTATCAAATTATTAATAGAGAATCACAAAAGAGAGACACCATGCAAACAAATAAAGTAACTCTTATAATTTATGTAAAACAAATGTATTTAACATTAAAAATAAGTTTTGAAGAAATTTTCACTAAAATTAGGGCTCTGTATTTTTTAAGCAAGAACAAAATTTGATATATGTAATTTGCTTACTGTTTGAGATGACCCATTGAATCCAAAGTAAATATTCGCAAAAAATCCAACAAAAAAACAAAGCAAAACTTATTTTTCCAACCAAATTAGGGCTTATCTCTTTATAATTTGGGGATTTTTCAAGTAATAAAAACAAATTAAATAGTAAAAATTAATACCGTTAGCAAAGCGGAACTCAAATAATCCGGCGAAGAACCGCAAAGATTTCCGACGACGAGCTTCAAAATCAATGTCGAAGACCTTCTACTTCCTTCTCCATATACACGCTATTGACACTATAAGCATAATGCAGCTTTTTTTTTTGTCGCTGCAACTCACAAATCCGGCGACAATAGTAATGTAGAATACCCAACTCCGGCGACAATGGACATTCACGCTTCCGGCGACTGTGTTCAACGATATGGAAGAATTTTTTTGACAAACAAATATTGAAGATTTGATGGTAACGACTGAAATGACAAAATCTTTGGAAGTCGAAAAGTTTTAGGAAAGGTTCAGTTTTGGATATTCTCATTAATGGCTCTTTGGAAAGTGATGTCAGGAAAGTAATGATACTGATTCCCAAAACCAATAGTTTATTCGTCTTCCTCATTTAAAAAAGGGCTTTTATGTCTTTGTCTATGCAGATGTCCTTCTATTCCACATATTTTAAAAAGTGGACTTTTGTCCTAATAAGTTTTGGGAAAGGTACCGGCCTCCCTACTACCCTTTTTTTTTTTGTTGAGATTTTTGTAGATCGGTACACATAATATAATTTATTGGGCTAAAAGTCCATTGAGCAAAATATTTTATGTAAAAGTCTATCCTGAAATTGGTAGACTAATATACCCCTCATTTAATTGGTATGAAGTTCCTCACCTGGACTAGGAAACCATCAACTATATCTACGATTTTAGATTCCAAAGATCTTCACACCTCCGCCAAAAGCGATTGAAATTTGCACGATTCAAGGAAACGATATTAAATTCAAAAAAAAAAAAACAGTTCATTGATTTTGTTCACCCAAAAATTACGATTTTGATTCATATATTTAAAAAAATCGTTTGCTCTGCATAACAGTACGAAAGGTTCAAAATTAACCGGTTTTGCTTTTCATCAACTGTCACTGACTTCCTTTTGCCAACATCAATAGAAGACGTGAGGTTAGTATGCCTATTGTTGCCGGAAATAGAACTGCATTATAAATATTATTATTATATTAAAACCTCCAAAAATTATGAGATAAAACCCTTGATATATAACAAAAATTCTATGAAAAATGGGTTTTACAGTGTGATATCAAGATATTATGGATGTAAGAGTGTGACAACTGGGTGACATCAATGTCTGATTGCATATACACAACATACTATGTTTGACACAGTGTGATATGAAGGTAGTTGGCTTTGACACTAAACAGCTTGTCACATTGTGTTACACCGTTGTATGATTATTTGCGTACACAAAATGCTCTGCTTCATATAGTGTGACAACACAGTGTCATATTAAATCTACTTGGCCTAGACATTACTCTGCGTGTCACACTATTTAAAAGAACAAGCTGTTACATTAACATAAAATATAAATACCCAAACCTAACGTGAAGTAGAAGAAGAACACCAGATATTGAAGTAGAAAAAAAAATCAGACGTTGAAGTATAACACCAGCTATTGAAATAGAAGAAGAAGCTATACATTTAAAATTCAAATATCCTGATCTATTAAAATAGGAAACCATTGATACTATAAAACAAATCCCACGAAAATGGAACTACCAAACTAAATAGTCCATGAATTATGGAAGAGTGCATTTTAGTAAAGAAAATATTTAAAAAACTATTAATGTGTATCTAGACATAAAACATTTCTAATTAGGAGCACTTATCTGCAATAGATTTCAACAAGACATTTTCCCAGAAATAAGTAATTTATATGGTACTTACCCACAATTTTTCTTTTTCTTTTTCGTTTTATTTTTGTGTATTTCAAAGCTTGGTCTACTGACGTGTTTTCTAGTCGTATGATCATTTGTTTTTGCTTTAAGTCCAATATTTACAAAATAAAGATGAAACAACATACCACTTACCTCTCCTAAACTCCGCTATAATCGGGCCCTTTGTTTATGGGGTATGATTTTTCTTGCTAAAAGATGGTGATAGGATTCGAGTCCAAGCGCCTACTCTTCAATAGTTCCTACTAAGACACCAGTTTGGCTTAATGGTATTAGTCCCTCTTTTCAAGTGCAAAAACAGAGGAAAGGTTTTCATTATGTGAACTAATGAGGGCAGTCGTGCCACCAACTTGAACTAGTTCAAATTTTAAACCTGTAAAGCTCATACAAAGCATTTTCAACTGCAATAGGAACTAGGAAATGGAGCAATTTTTCACAAGGGAAAAGTACTCAAGATCAATGGTTTTGCAGAGAATGAAAACAACTTAGTATAAGGTATAGAAAATACAAAGTATTTGAATCCTAACATTGTCGCGATGTCCCCTGTACAATATACTTAGTTAGTTGCATGTGCTTAATGATCGATAGATGCACATCCTAATAATTAGATTGATTACAGCCTGAAATCTGATTCAGAGATCGAAAAAGATTGAAGAAGTTAAATGTTCAGACCAAGGCACTGTAGGAAGGGACAGAAACAGCCTGCTGCTGCCAACTTGGACATTTGAAATGGAAACATTTATCTTGCTAGTGGCCCTCCAAATCAAGAGGTAAGAAGCCACCACTGTAATCAAAGGCCTTACCCCAGTCAGACATCCCCTCATAACTCGACGAAGCGAACTCTGTTTCAGAATTCTTGTTCGAACTAGCTAACTGCATGATGTTCTCGATTTCTCTCACCACCTCACCCATTGTAGGTCTCTCACATGAATAGTCTTTGACACATCTCAATGCCAACTCCACAAACTTTTTCAAGCCTCCAAGTTTTTCAATTGAACCGAGGGTTGGATCAAGAATGTCATGAATGTAATATTGATCCGTTGAATTAGCAATTGCTTCCTTAACCACTACCACAATGTACTTCCCTCGCTCTATTGGTGCCCTTGCAGTTACCAGCTCCAGCAATACAATTCCAAAGCTATAAACATCACTCTTCTCAGACAGCTGTTGGGTCGTGTAATATTCAGGATCCATGTATCCCTACAGTGACAAAAAAATCGATTTTCCATGTGTTAACCTAAAGCAAAATTGACGCACCAACAAAATAACCAAAATACCCAATCATACACAGCATAGATAAATTTGAGAACTGCTAAATAGCTACTTAAAGTCCTATAAAATGTGTGTGCAGTATGTGGCCTGGGGCAAGCACTAGAAGTACAGACCATATTCTCTACTGCCTTCCACTAGAAATGTCAAAACTTTCCTGGATTTTTGTTTTTGCAAGCATTGTACATGGGAGACGTATTTTAAATTAGGGCAACTATCAAGGGAGATATTTTATTTAAAACAATGGGCAACTTTTCAACCAAGTGTAAGAAATCATAATTACAGCGAATATAATCCTCAGACGTATGTTTATAATAAACACTTGGCATCCTGCTTGAAAAGTACAAGAAATTATTCCAATAAGCTACCTGCTTATCAATGCTTATCCAATAACTGAAGTGATGCACAATGAAAATTGAAAATTCCAGTAATATTCAGCTGCTTACAAAAAACAGTGGGACAACTCCGGAGTCATTTCATAGATCAATGCCTTGATTAGCTAGAAATGAGGTTATAATAATCTTCTATCTCAACAATTCTAGAAACAATCCGAAACTGTTAACTATCCAAAAAGATTTGCAAGGCAAAGCTATACTATTTCATCTCCCCCCTCAGAAAAAAAAGACATCCAAACATGGCTACATAGCAAAGCAGTGGCATCCATGCTAAAGTAAAGGTTTTAAGGATTTCTTACTTACCATTGTCCCTTTGACTTGAGTGCTGACATAACTCTTACTAGTATCTTCCATAAGTTTGGATAAGCCAAAATCGGCAACTTTTGCATTTAGACGATCATCTAGTAGGATGTTGGTTGACTTAATGTCCCTGTGTATGATGGGAGGGTTGGCAAGCTCATGCATATAGGCCAGACCTTTGGCTGAATCAAGGGCTATTCTAAGTCTCCTCATCCAGTTCAATTGGAATCCTGACTTCCCTGTATAGATCATGTTCAGATTAGCAAAGAGAATAAATTTTCATTTGTGTCTTCTCAATAATAATTCTTCATTTTGTTTCTTGCATAGTTCATTGTGCTTGAGGATAAAAAAGAGACAAAATTTCTGTTAATGAGTGATTGCTTGTCTTGGGTTGGACTGTACAACCCTACGGTATAATTCAATTGAGTAGTCCAATGGCTTAGGGGCAACACAGGATGGGGGTTTCGAGACAGGGCCCCTGCCCACTAGCCATTATGTAATTCGGCATGGTACCATGAATATATTTTTATTAGTCGTACTTAATTAGATGGAGGCCCGTGGTTAGGTAATGTTAATCATTGAGATTTAGGAGGATCTATCAGACCCATATCGGTAAATGATCAAATTACCACCCTTCCTTTCCAAGGAGTTGTAAAAGGGGTAAGGCAGGAGAAGCAATCCAGTCTTGTTATGATATGAAGTGATGGTTTTAAATCTCCTTGGTTGAGTTTGACACATGGTCGTATCAGGCAAAGTCTCATTTTTATAGCTCCTATCTGATTACCTGCTTGCTTCATTGTCAATATTATGCGTTGAAGGTGGCAGATGATACTATTTCGAATATTCGAAGGACTACAAGAAATTAGTGAAATTACCTGAAAGACCATCTTTCAGGGTACCATTTGGAATATACTCATAGACCAGCATTTGTTCCCCTTGCTCATAACAAAAACCCACCAGGCTGACAACATTCTTATGATGGATCCTTGATAGAAGCTCAATCTCAGTCTTAAACTCAAGAGCCCCCTGCAATGATCCCCGTTGAGCTCTTTTGATGGCAACTAATTGGTCAGAGGCAATAGTTCCTCTATAAACCTGTCAACAAACTATAAATTCAGAATGTAGAAAATTCTGGAGCTCAACTAATATTGAGAGCAGGAAAATTCCGAGAATCGCATTTTAATCATCAAAATTTTGTCATGTGAGAAGGAAGGTCAAAATAATTTTTATCCAGGGGACGAAGCAAACACATTTTGTTATCAGAAAAGAAAAAAGAGTGCATGTCTGTCACATGGGGTTTTTAAAATAATAAAGTGAAAGGGCAAAATGTTGTATTGTTCTTTAGATAATAATGCAGTTATATACTCTTGAGAACTTATTTTGCTTGTACTTCAATATTCCATTCTCTAAAGTCATTGGCTTGTCCACATAGGAAGTTAAATAGTTCAGGATATTTCGATAATTGCCAAATAAGACCAATTCATCCAGATCTAACATATGTATTGTCTTCTTGTCTAAAATATGATGGTGAGTGGATTAATCAATAGTGTGAGAATCTTAGGACAGGTTTAGGGTCTGAAACTGCAGTTTTTAACTAGGACTGGTGGTAAAGTACTAGCTGAAGTATCACATGGAGATTGAAAAAAAATTGAATAAGAGAAAGGAAACTAAAAATATCTAACCTTCCCATAGCCCCCAGACCCAATAGCGTTCACTTCTGCAAAATTGTTAGTACATTTCCGAAGCTCTTCAAATGAAAACCATCTAGCTCCTTTAAGTTGTGGAACACCGCCACTGCTTTCATCACGGTCCCAATTTGCTACAGTTGTACAAAAATGGTTTTTAGAGCATCTCGTATAATTTAGCTAAAAAGAGCTTTGTTTTGCAACAAATATTGATCTTACCAAAAGGGTTGCTCCGTTGAACTGCTCGTTTTGCTTTTCTCTTTTGATGGAAAGCACAAAATCCTGCACCGAATATTAAAAGCACAAGCACAAAACTACCAACTACTGCTCCAACGATAATGCCTGTATTAGATGGTCTTTTTGCTCCTGTAAATGCAAAAATAGGTCGATGGATGTGTTAACAGAGGTTGTTGTAATTAATATTGCAAAGGTTTGTTCATATAGTTGAAGGCTACTCTACTCATTGCCTATTGATTTTTAGTTGGATGTTGTAACATGATATTAGAGTTGAGTTTTGGGTGGCAAATGGATAAAGTTTCTTACCCATTTCAATTTCCAGTATGAATAGTTGTGTGTTTATTTGTTGACTCCACGTGCAAGTCCGGGTCCTACGTGAGGGAGGGTGTTTAAGAGATCTTATACCCAACATTAAATAATTATGACCGCCAAGGTTGGAGTATATACTTGAAGGGTTACTCCACTCATTACCAATTGATTTTGAGTTGGATCCTCTGAGAGGATGTACTCCTATGTATGGATAGAAAATGATGTGTTTCATTGCAATAAACACCCAAAATGCTTCTACTAGTTAATATGAGATACAAGTTTACCTGCAAAGCAACAATAGCTCTCGTCAATAAAGAAGTAAGGCCCATAATTTGGAATCGGGAAAGATTGGCCAGTGAGCAGAAAACTAACTGTAGAAATTCCTGTTCTATTGAAATGATCTAGACCAGAAGGAAAGATTTGCAGTCTGATCTGAAGGTAAGAGTATACATCGACATTTGGATCACTAAGAGACACTGAATCCACAGGAAGTTTATTGGACAGAAAAGCTGACATCAAAGACCCTGCAAGGGTTCTGAAGTAACTTGAGTTTTCTAAATTTGAGAAGGAAATAGAAACGAAGTGTAAGGTTCCTGTGTATGGATATGCACATTTGCAATATGGACTTGATATACTGCCTGAACGGCAGACCGCAGGAGTGCAGTTATTTGTTGGTGTGAGGTACGAAGAGTAGGATTTCTGAATTGTGCAGTATCGTTCTGCTGCTCCATTTCCCTGACAAATTGGGTTGCCCACAAGCCTGCATCGAACAATAGAATATGACCTCTAAGAGGGGATAACATTCTAATAACATTAAACACACAACATGCACTATCCCAAAATGGAATCAATGGTGAATCAACAAAAAAATAAATTGCCTTACGCCAAGTCCATATTGTAACTTGCTTTTTGTGTAAAGTCGGTAATGGAGTTGTTCTGCAAATCAACGGTCAAATTGTTGCTATAACTGGTGCCAATATCCAATGTCCCATTAAGCTTGTTGTTGCTTAGTACCCTGCCAACATATTTCCAATAAATTGCCCCATCACCCTCATTTCTCATTTAAAAAACCTTATTTGGATTCTTCTATGTTGAAAATGAAGCAAAACATATGCTCGTTAAATTTTGTTACTGAACATTGCCCACATTAAATCTGGTGTTCATGGTGTTATTGGAGATTAAGCTTATACTCACACCGTCTCCAATTGAGGGAGGCTGAAAAGATTGACTGGAATGTGTCCTTCAAGTTGTGTATTTTCCATCACTCTGTCAATATGAGGTAAAGAATTATTATTTTATGCACGGCATAAAAAAACTCCTTGTAAATTAACAAGAAAATCCACTTTCTTTTATTGTTATTGAAGAGCTGTTGGGGCTTCCAACCCTTAAATGTGCTCATGGCTATCTTGTATACCCATTAGGTTGACAACTAGACACACGCACACACATAACCAAAACACATTGAGAGAGATAGAGAGAGAGGGTACAGAGATGGAAGGAAAGTGATGGAAAGAGAGTCCTCCTTTTGGAAGAAGTTCAGGGCATTGTCTTTTGTGTACCCAGTTCCAATTTGAAAGACAGAAAAAAGTCCATGTTTTGGGTAGACAGACAACAAAAGTCTTGAGTCAGAAGCTGATTGAGAGAGAGTTCTCCATTTGGAAGAAGTTTAGGGCACTGTCTTTTTTATATCCAGTTCCAAATTGAAACACGGAAAGTCCATGTTTTGGGTTGACAGAACAAAAATCTGAGTCAGAAGCTAATGAACACAAATGCATACACAAAATGAGGCCCTCTTACTATTGGGTATGACAACGACACAAAAATATGCATGTTTGTGCGTGTGTGAGTGAGAGAGAGAGAGAGATGGGTACAATGTCGTCAAAGATTGTATTTCGGTAAACCACAGGGGAATTTCTGATTCATCAAAACTATTATTGCTCATATCCCTACAAAGAAAATAGGTTTTAGTCAGAATTTCCAATGGATCACATTATTACAAAGGATAATTGCCATAAGAATTTGACAAAGAAAAAACACAAACGAAAAAAGTATGCGAATATGACAGGAGAAAAGTTGAAAATCATCTTTGAAAAGATAGCTTCAAATAGAGCAGCATTGCTTCACCTACACCATTAATAATATGAAAGATTGAAGAAAGTAACCCCAGCTTACACGTAGGTAAGGAAGTTCATGCCGGTAAGGTTTGGAAGAGGTGCTGTGAGTTCATTGTTGGACAAGTACCTGAAAGTGGATAGCCAAGTCCCATTTTTATTACTCGGAGAATCTAATGCATGATAGTCTAAAAGCTTTAAGTTCGAGAAATCATCTGTGTCTGCTTACAGCATACTGACACTTGTAAGGTTGTTGAGGTTCGGAGGGACGGACCCACTTAATGAATTCCAATCTAGCCGGCTGTAGCCAAGACAAAATTCAGCGCAAACTAAATTATAAAAGTTCAGGGTAAGCAAGGATGGAGATACTCACACCACCTCCAATGTTTGTACAAGTCCTAGAGTAGGAGGGATGTTCCCCATCAGCTGATTGTTGTTAAAAACGCTGCAAAAAATAAACACGAAGAAAATGGAGGCCTATTGTGAAACCTTCTACCTTCTTACTTATATGTGAACAAAGTGAATGTGCACAAAACATATCTGAATTACCTATTTACTTAAAGGTAATAAAGCAGATATACTAAATATCCATTCCAATATACTCACAAATGTATCAACTTCATGTTTGAGCTGAAAAGTTGCGGTTGGATGGTGCCCGAAAGCTGATTATTTGAGAAATGACTGTACATAATTGGTAGATGTTCACATTGACAAATAGGAAAAAAAAAATTACAAGAAAGAAGAAACTAAACATTTTGAAAACTTCAGAAGTAGAACATACAAGTGTTTTGCATTAACTAGCATATCCAAACCAGGTGTAGTTCCATTGGACACTGGAATGGTTCCAGTAAGCTGATTCTCACTTACATCCAGCCATGTAAGATTCAATAGATTACCAATAGAAGCTGGAATTGGTCCACTGAAGCTGTTAGAATTCAGAGCTCTGCGTAGAACGGCAATTCACAAGATACAGCAAATAAGATGACTGCAGCTTCTACTAAAACTCTTCAGTTAAATTCACCCTCATTTAAATTTGGGTAAGTGTTTGGGTTTTCGTTTGAGATGTTGTAAAAGGGCCCATTATATATATAGTTCCATGACAATATAAAGATAACTTGAACTGCTTTCAAACTACAATGCCAAAATTCATGGGCTTGTGTAAGGAATTGGATGATCATCAAACCTTGAGAAAATCAAACAAATTACTCTGGAATGAAATCCTTACAGAAATACTAGCTGTTGAAGAGATCCTATTGAGTCTGGAATTGGACCAAAGAAACTGCAAGCAGCCAGCTTTCTACGTGAAAGGAAAAGAAATTAGTCAAATGTAAAAACTGAAGCACACTAGGTGGTAGCTGACACTCAAAGCAGGAGGGAATAGGATTTTGCTTACAGGATCGTCAGATTCTTTAAATTCCCAATTGATGGTGGAAGAGTTCCTTTCAGACCTATGTTATTTGAAAGATCCCTGCATGCAGAAGCTACTGATCAGAAAATAACAGGTTCTTGCGAAATTTATCAGCAATAATGTAGAATACAAAACAATGTGTACATGTAAAGTAAAGAGATGTCCATTGAATTAAAGTAAGATATAAACCACAGAATTGAATTTTAGTTTTTTTTTTTTTGTGGTATGTGTTCGCCTTGAATTTTCAAGGGCAGAGAAAGTAATATGGTAAGCAAGACTAAGCGTTGTCCCAATAATTTTAGGGTCGACTACATAAATCATGTCCCTTCATTAGGTTCCGTAAAAAATCATATTGTTGTGTTCAGTAATAAACTATCATGTCCTTTTTTACGATCTCATTTGATATATATTTTGGTTTGCTACCCTTCACATTATCATTGATAGGTTCCTCATCAATATAGATGTGTAGATGGAGAGTTAAAAGAGGCTGACACACGACACACGTGTTTATGCCAAGTGTATTTAAAGGGATGAGTAGAATGAGTGGATCGGATGAAAGGAACTCGAACGGCTTATTAATGAAGCGGCCAACCAGTTGGGTAAAGCATAGGTAGAGAGGGTAAATGCTCTCAACAACCAGAGTATCTATCTCATACCGGATAGTAATGAATGAATATCATGTAGTGGGTAAGTAATGTAGGCATTTATAGCACAGTATCTACTCGTCGCGGCCCTCTGACACCTACGCCAACGTACTACTGGCTGGACCGTGGCAATGCCGACGACTGCTCACCGTGAGCTACATGTCCCAACATTAATTAGGCGGCTGTGATGTTTCCTCAAGCGCGGCCTAAATGAGGTCTCCGAGGAGGGGTGCAACAACCGAGGCAAAAGAGGGCTGCCAAGGTCAATAACTATGACCGGTCACCGCGGGCGGACCATGTCTGTGATACTCCTAGCACTCTTCTTCCCAGGGTCCTCCATTTCCTCTCTGAACCTTTCCTCGAGGCATTTATCAAGGTGCCTAATAGAGAAAACCCACATAGTTTTTGTCCTTCAGTCACCAATCCATATGTCTCATTATCCCATATATTGATCTAGACCAATGACCTCAGTTACCTTTGAAGTCCCTCTAAATCCACATTCTAGTGGGCAATGGGCTATGAACTGGGAGGCCTGCTTGAGTAGACTAAAACTTTGAGACCCACTTAAGGCTGAGGTTGACAATTATGCTCGTCCACCCCCGTTACTTAGTTGTCCCTTGAGGAGGGTCATACTACCCTGTCCATAGGTGGGGAACCCTCATCTTAGCCCACTGGGCCAGTTGAGCAACACTGTCTTGTAGGTTGAGGATGTTAATTCCGTTAGCAGTACAATCCCATCTTTGTACCTTATTTCCGCAGTGGGGGAGGCGAGTCATGTCATGGTTGCCCCCAAGACTTTCGTGGTTCCACCCTTTTTCGTTCTTGGTCAAGGGTCCATTTTTCCACTTCTAATACGATGACTATATTCCCCACCCTTCTGCAATGCTAGGCGCTGTCGCGGTGCTGGAATGCTGGCACAACGCTATTATCCGTACCAATTCTATTGGACCCTAATGTCATGTCAACTGATGACTTTCTTCTATTTGTCCTTCTATAGTGTAGACATATGTTTCAAATTTATCGGGTACTACAAGGTCTTCTATAAATATGCTTAAATCATCTAAGTCGATTCTTTCTTAATATCTTCTCGTGACAGTACCTCAACTCTATCACCAATATGTTCATTTAGTTCTCTTTTTTTTTTTTGTTTACCCTACATCCATCAAGCAAATACTTTTTGGTCATTTTTTTTCTAATTTTCTCAGCACTGTTGCGATCACCACTATACAAGAAAAGGAAAAAAAAAAACATATGAAAGAAGAGTAAGGACGAGATATTAGGCTTGAATATGAAGGAAGAAATTTTAGGCTCGTCATTTGGTGAAATAAGGAAGAAACAATAAAGCTTATCAATTTTGTTACACTTGATTGAGTGGGTCTGTAATATGAGATCTTCATATGCCATTGTAGTTTGGGGGCCAAATGTAATTTCATGTGAAGATGGGAAGCTTAGCATCAAAATGACAAGATTTATAAATAGTAGTGGAATAGCAATGCAACAGTGACATTCTCAAAGTCAACAGGCTATAAAAACTTAATTAAATATGTTGTAGGCTCTACTATAGCAATTAACTAGGGTTAACCTGTGCTTGAAGATACAGTGCAACGTAAGTGAGAAGTGACGAATTTAGGAGGGGGGAAAAAATTCAATATGAATGGTTTTGAAAATAAAGTTGGTGACCATTGGATGAGTCTATTTGAGACCATCAGATGAGCTTATTGAAGTCTGTCATGTTTTATATTATAGATGGTGGCAATATAATTTTTTCAACAAATTATCTAATTTTTAGCATAATTGATACAAAGAATATTGTTCTCGACTAGGAGATTCATGGCTAAACCTTTTCTAATCTTAAGGAGATGTTAGAGTATTGTTTCAAACAATTCACAGAAAAAGGGTAGTAGTACTTCAATACATCTCTTGTAACATTGGACTTTTATATGTGACAACAAATGACTAATATGTAGCAACTAAATTGACATGTCCACACTAACTGTTTGTTCATCCAAAGGGTTTTGTAATCTTAAGTCACAAAGGAGAATAAAAATTATTTGCACACCCGATCACAATCTTGATGCATCAATTATGAAAATAGAGTCAAAAAAAAAAAAAAAATTGCGTCAAGCCCCGTGATGCAAGTTCCCAAAGATAGTCTACATGGTGCTTGTATCAGAGATATGAAGAGTATTTGACCATTACTTATGCCTGTATGAGTGCTCAACAACTTGACCTGTGAACCTTAAGGGTGTTTGAGCAATGTAGTCTAGCATGAATAATGTTGGTTTCTGAAATGTCAGATTATATAGGAGAACTACAGTTTAAGAACGTCTTTGATAATTAAAAAAGTAGACACAAATCACATGTACAAGGAAAAAGTAGATGTAGAGACATGAAACTTACAAAATCTGTAAATTGGTGAATGATGCAATGTCGTCAAACTGGTTGCTCAACACAAGCATGCCTGATAAATTTCTGCGATGAGAGTTGGCAAGTTAAAACAAGACTAAGCAACTCTATGAACTTTAGAAGGTTGAAACCCTACTGACTTACATGGAGGTAACGCGTGAATTGGTACATGTAATACCGTCCCAATTGCTACAAGGATCCGACCCCTTCCAGGAGGGTGGAGTGTTCTGCCAACTAGACTGGATAGCATATAGAGTAGCAACTGCAATAACGATCAAAATAGTTTTGATGTTTAATCATTGACAAAAAAAAATCTCTGACAAATACTATTTAATTCAATCAAAGTATGAAGAACCATGTTACTTTCCTATTATGTCTATTTTGTATTTTCTTTTTACTTTCATCTATAATATAAAACAGGACGGCTTCAACAAGCTGATCGTACGGTCTTAAATCATTTCATCTAACGGCTACCAACCTTTCTCCAATTTCTCCCCCCTCCCCCCCCCCCCCCCAAACTCATCCCCTCCCACTCAAATTATTTTTCAAAATCAGACCTGGTCACTTTGCCTGTCAGAAATGTCGCCTCTCCAGTATCTCTCTCTTTTTTTTTTTTTCAAAATCTGACTTCTTCTTTGCTGTTTCTTCTTCTTTTTTTTTGTACTCCGTCAGTCCTTACTCTTTCTCTCTCTCTCTCTCTCTCTCTGTTACGCCCCCGGCGACACCACGACCAACACCACCACGACGACCAACACCACCTCCAGCACAACCGCCACTGCTAACCCCTCCAGGTATCCCTCATCTCTCTCTCTTCATCTCTCTCACACACAAAAAACACACACACGAACCCCCCACCTCTTCTCTGCCCTTTCTACGCAACACCTCTCCCCACCTCTTCTCTGCTCTCTCTCTTAGCTTTCCAACAGTTACATGGTAAGTAGTAGGAGTGGGTGACATACCTTTCTACGCAACACCCCTTACTCTCTCTCCCTCACCCTCTCTGTTACTACACACTCTTTTCTTTTCAGAGGGGCTGGTGGAGTGGGCTGGTGGGGTTACGGAGATGCCCCACATTTTTTTGGCCAAAGGGTTCCCTACAGGTCAGCTTCGATCCCACACACGTCCACCCAGCACCTCCACCACCAACCATAGACACCACATGTTTGACAAAAGTTCTCAGAGAGTTTTTGCTCAGTTTCTGCCAAAGCACGTCATCAGAATCAAGAATCAATCTTTTTGCTCAAATTTCTTATTGCTTTTGGAATCACTAAAGGTTGTTATTGCTTCTCATTTTGACTTTAACTTACAATAACAATCACTATTTATAGTTATGCATTTATTTATTTATGATTAGTCTGAGTACAGCTAATTCCATTGCACTTTAGTTCATACAATCAGTAAGGGCTTTTATTGCACTTTACTTGAATTTTGTTGTTTTATTATTATTATTATGAATTTCCTCTGTACCTATTTTTTGGGGTATAATGTGCTTAAATTATGTTTCCTATAATCCTAAATGGATCTTCTATGGTATGTCCTTTAAGTGCACCTCTAAGTGTTTGGTTTCCATTTAAAAAATTGTTACATTACATATTTTTTTACAGGTTAGATCCCGCGGAGAATGATAGTGTAGAGGGTTTGACATCAAATGCTAGAGGGCCTGGATTGCATTCCTGTTTTCTTCACAAGGCCTGAGATTTTTGAAAAACCTTTGCCATGTTTTCTTATGTGCAATGAACAACTAAGAGCAAAAGTTTTGGCTGTAACGAGAGCACAATAGAAAAAACTTGATGATAATGCAAATTTTTAATGGTACCCTTTGTTGAAAGCTTCATGCCCTTGCGAGGTAGTGGATGGTTTATGCTTATTTTTAAGATTTAGTTTTGGATGAACATAAGGAAGTGTATAAACTCTGCGATATGTTTAGAGAATTGTAAGTCCTGAATGTTCTTAAATTATGTTCTCTAGATGCAAAGATAAGCCTGTGATGAGTTGAGCATCTTGTTGGTCACCTAATCCTTGATACATAGACATAGATAAGCCTGTGATGCTATAAGAAACTTGTCAAATATTAGTTTTTTTGTACTAGCTTGGACTTGTAGCACAAGGAACGTATAAAACCTCGCTAATGGATGCATTATCAATTCACGGTCATGTGCTACTAAGATAGTTTTGGACCTTGAAAATTCATTAACATAGAGATGCTATGTTCAATTGACGAAGAGTAGGAAAATGTCAAATTTTGGAATCTCAGTTATTTGGGATTGAAGGGTATTAAGATTTGAGTTTTACTTTGTTAATCTCTCTCTGTCCCAACGACGGAACAAATAAGTCTTTTTTTATTTGCCAACTAAACAAACTAAGCATCTATAATGTGAGTCACTTCCATACTTTTTCTCCTCCTCACTCCATTTTAGAATATGCCAAGATCAGAAAAAATAATAAAATTTTGAACCTTTCTTCCTAAAAGAGTAATG
The DNA here is from genome assembly GCA_951799425.1 of Ilex aquifolium. Taxonomy (NCBI): domain Eukaryota; kingdom Viridiplantae; phylum Streptophyta; class Magnoliopsida; order Aquifoliales; family Aquifoliaceae; genus Ilex; species Ilex aquifolium. The sequence continues at coordinate 32,217,939 of OX637395.1, read as the reverse complement.
TCACTGTCTGTTTTCATAGCAAAAATAGTAAAGCCTGATTGTAGCCATGTGGCCGGTATGAAACAGTTAGACATCTCTCTCTCTCTCTCTCTCTCTCTCTCTCTCTCTCTCTCTCTCTCTCTCATGCATGCACTTTGTTTTTGTTTTTTAATTTTCAGGTCAAGAAAATATATCCCTTGGGCTTTTACAACTTGCTTACAGTACCAGTTGCCAAAGGTTGCCAAAGGTTTGATAAAAACTCTCTCTAAGGCAAGACATAATGAATGATCTGTTGTGATATGCTTGTGCTGGTGAATACCATTTAGTTTCAGTTTTAGTTGAGTTTGGTGTATTAAATTAAAAGAATACCATTTAGTTTCATTCAGGTGTACAACTTGGGCAGGTGGTTCGTTTAACTTGACCTTTTTCCCTCCACTACTTCTTTAGAATTGAAAGGAAAATGTCAATGAATGAAATTTATAACCATTTAATGTTAAGATAGTGTCATCTTCAACATATAGAGTTGCCCAATCTATAATATAAAACAGAACGGCTTCAACAAAAAAATCCAACGATCACAAATCAATTCATCCAACGGTCACAGATCCTCTCATTTTCTCCCAAATTCATCATTTTTCACCCATAATTTTTTCAAAAATCTAATCAACTCAGTCCCTTCACCTGTCAATGGCCTCTGTCAAGTGTTCTTCCCAAAAATTCACTTCCTCTCTCTCCTTCCTCTCATCCGACCGTTAACCCCTCTGCCTCATCTCATGCTTCTTTCTTCTCTGTTTGTGCAAACAGACCCACCACGATGGAGAGCCATAGCAACCACAGCTCTGCTCCTCTCTCACTCTCACTCTCACTCTCAAGGCATTTCCCTCTTTTTTCTCCCTTTCTCCCCCTCTCTCCTCCACCCCCTACTGGCGTCGCCAGCAGCAGCAGTAGCGACGTCGCTAGCAACGACGCCAAAATACCCACCACCGCTCTTCTCTCACTCTCCAGGTATCTCTCTATCTATCTCCTCTCTCGCTGTCTTTCTGTCTCCCTCTTTCCCCTTCTTTCTCTTCCATCTTCGGCTGACACCTATCCCCACAACTCCAATCATATAGCACATGAAGTGTTTGTTGAAATGCCATAGAGAAGTACTTATTATATTTAAGTCCGATTTTGATGGTGATTTCTCTCTCTCATTCTCTCGCCCTCTTCATATCTCCTAGCCCTCTCTCTGTCTTCATCACACCAATAACACACACTTCGCGCACACACACACCCCTTACCCACAGCACAGCACAACACACACAAATACACACACAACACCCACAAATTGAAATAACATACACAAAAGTCGTTAGTTAGGTGTTGATTTGCTGTCAATCATAATGGACATCAAGTGTTTGTGTTAATGCCTAAGAGAAATATTGTATACTCCACCATTCTTTTTTTCTTTTGATCGGTATGAATTTTCTGTGTACCCATTTTTTTGTAGGTATGATGTGTTGAAATTATGTTTCAATTAAATTTTGTGGAGTTTTATCGAAATTGAGGTATTGTGTGGATTTGGAATTGCATTTCTTTTGCTTTAACTAGAGCTCACATCACAACTTCCAAGCTAGAGAATACTTTTTATTTTGAGGAAGAAAATACATTTGAAAGACTCCAACTTCCAAGCAATTGGATTTGTATTGATTTTTTTTTTTCACCAGGTGTTTGATGAAATTTCTCAAAGAGCTGTGAACAATCATGAATACATTCATATCCACATAGCACACGTACGTCATATGTAGCAGACATAAAGCACTTTTTTTTTGGTTTGTTTTCTAGCGTCTATTTTTATTGTACAATGACATATCAGCTGATAGCTTCACTTTGGTAACGGGATCACAACTGATAGGCCTGGACATGTTCGAGCAGATAACAAATGCTTCCAAAGGGAAGCAAATTCTGATGTTTCTCGACTACGATGGCACACTTTCCCAGATCGAGCTTTCATGGATAAAAAGGTGTTTGATCTTATTCCATAGTTATATGTTTTTTAAGTAATGTTTTGAAATTTAAAAATCTGACTTGATTAGCTGTTTAGAATTCAACTTATTAGCTGTAATATTATATAGATAGTGTATTAATCAGTATTCTAAATATTTTAATCCATTCATGATATACATGGGTCATTGTCTACTTTTATACCAAGACCAAGGATGGTTAAAAAGTAATTGTTTATTTAATTTAATGTCTACTAGAGGTTGGGCAATATGGATTGTTTATTTGCAATCCAGTTCAAGCTATCTCAAACCAAGGACTAATTTCATTACCTTCAGCTTGGACAATATGGATGAGAGAATTTGACTCTTATTGTCTTTCATGATGGGAGCTAACTTAGCCTGTAATGCTAGAGAATCAGGAAGATCATCTTTTTGCTAAATAAACTGAGAACTCTGATGTTTTAGTATTTGGGCTGAGATCTATATAATAAAACAGAAGAGTATTTTATAGATGAGTTGAATTTATGTTGTTATTTTGTTCGGTTTGAGCTTTGCCTAAACTAAGTTAGTTTAAAATTGAACTGAATATAACTAATGCCTTAGCATTCTGTTTGTAATTTACAATGGTTTAATTTAGAATTTGGTTTTTTTTCTTTGCTCGCATAATGACAGCCAGCCTTTGGACCCAATAAAAGTACTCAGGAAGTCTGTTAAGTAGCTGCTTGATCTGTAATAAAAGCTGCAATGTAAGGTGTTACTAGTATTGTATCTTATTAATTACTACTAATTTCTAACACATCAAATCCTGAATTTGTTCCAACATATTAAATCTTTATTATTTTTTATTTTTGGTTTCCTTTATGTGTTGAGTCCACAAGACAATTGGACAAAATTTATAATCAGGCTGTTATATCTTAGCTTTCCACTTTGTTTGTATTAATTTATTTGATCGTGATATTGGTTGATAAATGGTGATCTCCTAAACTTTGGCTTTTTATGTACACCACCCAGTATAGTGAATAAAGTTATTCATCGATCAAGTCAATCAATCTTCTCTACGTAATTGCATACACTTAATGAGACTTGCTTTTTTTTTTTTGTAGGTTGCTTTGCTAAATCTCATCTCTATCTCTTCAACTTTGGTCGGAGTAATTAGTTTAGTGGACAGTGAGGTAATATGCTTTTACACGACTGTTCGTATTTTTTTCCGATAATCATGTGTATGTACTAACTCTTATATTCAGTACGTATTTCTAATAACTATTTGTTAGTTTTAAAAACTTTCCTCTTTGAGCTTCAGTGTTGTATTTGAACAACATGAATCTTCCTTTTTTGGTTGGCGCTTGGCATTTTTTGTTGTTCCACGGAAGAAAAGGATGATGCATTGGTATAAATATTTTTCTTCAGCCATGACATTAAGAAATACTATATATGTGATATACTAATTGCAACGAGCATGTGTGATAGTCATGACTATTGAGTTATTATGTGAAAATCTAACTGGATTAAAGCATTAGTGTGACAACAAATTCGATGCTATGATTTTTTAACCTAAACAATCCATGTAAAGTTTAGCCCAATTGTATTTGTGGGTGCTATAATATTTTTCATATCAAAAGTTTCTCTTTTTGCTAATTTTTGTGGGTGTGGTTTGTTTATGCCTACAATTTTGTTGTGTTACATAGAGACCCACTCCCACACACACACATTTTCAATTGCACACACAAGTTTTTTTCGAATTGGGTTCTACTCCAACAATAAATTTTTGTGATTTTAGTGAATTAGGTTCAATTTGATGTGAATTTTATAGTTATGTTAGGTTCGATTTTTTGCAAATTTCTATAGGTTGTTTACATTCAAATTTCTATAATTTCGCTGAGTTTTAAGTTGACATTTTTTCTACCTTACATACACCTGGTTAGCAGTTTTATTACTGTCAATACAGTTAATTTTATTTTTTTCAAATTTCTTAACGCTTTGAACTTTTCTTCAACTATATAGGCTTATTTTATTATTTGCTATTTTTCTCAATTGGCTTCCCTGCAATGTTGCTCATTACGTTAGTTAAAGTTTCTACAATGTTCTTTGACCAAACAGAAACCTCCTATGGTAGGATGACTAAAAATCGAAGAAAGCTTGATCTTGCATGAAACAGTATGAGCTCAAGGATGCAGGGGTTGTATATCTTGGAACAAATTAAAGTAACTTTGAGAAGTTTTTTGCCTGTTTACTGTACAAAATTCCTTTCTGATCACTCTCTCGCTGACACAACATTCGCACACACCGACTCTGCATCTCGCTGAATTGTAGAACTTACACATACTTGCACACACTCACTAATGCAGCACTCACACACATATAATTAATTTTTGTTCCAGAAAATCGAAATTGATTTTTGTTCCTTATATTGTTTTCAGGTATATATGGAAGCATGCTTGGGGTTGTTTTCCAGTGAAGTTATATGTAGATAACATTCAAGCCTTTGATCCCCATTAGGCTTACAGTAACCCCTTTTTCATCCATTTCTTTCATTTCGAAATTATAGATTGTTTTTTATCCATTTCTTTCATTCTCTCGGAATCATGGATTAATTTTCTATTTTTTTCAATAGATTGGTGCATAAAGTATTGCATAAATATTGTTGATTGAAATCTTTGGATTTAAGCATTGAGTATTCTTGGGTGCATGCAACATGAATATTTTTATTATGGAATTCATATGTTGTTATGGACTTCATTGCGTTAGTTGGTAAATGGTTGTGTTAGGCAAAATTATGGCGTGATAGTTAGACATTTAGTAACTTTTTTGGGTATGAGAATAAATTGTGTATACAGGTTGAAAATTTTTTGATGTCCTATTTTTAAGGGAAACTTTGGCGTCTTTAGGCACAAACACAATGAATTTATATGGAGGATTTAACTTTTTGTCCAATGAATTTATTGCTAATTGTTGGTTTTGTTTTTGGTTACTCGGCGTCTTTAGGCAAAAACACAAGATCAATTGAACCAATCATTTTGATTTGTTTCAGTTTTGCTTGAATTTTGAACTTATTGTTATATCAATTTTTATATGAGAGTTGATATGGATGTTAATTAAATGTATGTTTTAGAATTGCAGGTTGGATTTGATACTATGTTGTTGCGGTAGTTGATAAATGGTTTTGTTAATGCAGAATTGAGGCGTGCCCAAATTCAGTGCTCGATGTTTTTTGAATTGTACCGTGCCTTCAGGCACGGGTTATCCCTAGTAATATTATAATTGTCTTCAATATCAATTTAATACTATTTTGTATACATTGTATTCTAAGTCTACTTGAATTTTATTTGGAGAAGTTCTTTTACATCGTGTCATTTTGTAATATCAATTTATTATAAATGTCATTTTGTTTGGATTTCACACCAATTGGGTCGAGTTATCAAGTCCATCATGTAAAGGACTTTGGATCAAGACATTTTGCCTTTGCCAAGACTTCATGTAATATATGTATTGCTTTTGTCCAAATATGTAATATATGAATTGCTTCTTGTCGACGGTTCTTCTGGCACAGGTAATGCTTGGAAATCATTTATACATCTACGTATTTATCACTCGAAATTCTATTACCTAACTTTAAAGTAACATATATTTCAAATCTGATTTTAATTGAATATTTTCCTTCCGAGTAAATTTGATTAGGAGCTTGGATGAGTTATTAATGAGAATTAATAAGCTTTATACGGTGAGATGATTTTCAAAGATTGGCCGATTGTTTTTCCATTTTATTTTATTAGATTAGTTGCTACTCTCACTAATTTCCACAAATCCAAGACTCCTCATTTTATTTTCCAACAAATCACCATTCAAATTCCATTCGTTTCCTAAGGAGATGACCTCGGATTTTCTAAGTTACTACACTGCACACACTTTAAAGGTACGAGCATATTTTGAGAGGAATAATTGAATCATTCTATGAGAAAGACAAATTTTAATAAAGACAAGCATCTTTGACGAGCAAGCATTTTTGGCACCGTTATTGGGGAACAACGGTTCAATTTGAAAGGTGATTCGGATTGACGACCGGTAAGTCTTGTGATTTTCATTATGAGCCCAAGTACGTTATTTTGCTATAAATTATTGAATTTTTTATTATATTTTTTTTATAAATAATTTTCTATGTTTTCAAATTCTTCTTATATGGTGTCAAACGATTCATTTTTAGGGTATACATTTGAGATCTATGTTGAGTATGGGTATATTACTGACGAGTGCCCTTTTATTCCAATGGTTATAAAGTTTATAATTTATAAATTTTACGTCTGTAATTTATGTGTAATTTACAAATTTTAGGTCTTTAATTTATATGTAATTTACAAACTTCAGGTCTATAATTTAAGTACTAGATTTTTTTTTCATGTTCTTCAGGAACATAATTTATATTAAGTTTTTATATACTTCAGGGAACATAATTTATTTTTTTCTAGCACTAATTCAAATATAATGAAAATTTAAAAATATGACAACAAATACCCACATCATGTTCTCTCATAACATGTATGGTGTTAATTAAAAAAGATAAATTCATTACTTGATTTACCTTTCAGATATAAAATATTATTCTACTATAACTCAGTTAGTTAGTTCTTGTGTTGATAACGTCTTATAAAATTAGGAAATTAATTTAATTACAAACAATTAATTCAAAAATTAATAGAAAGAGAAAAATGAGAGAATATAGAAAAGAATACTAAGAGAATAGAAAGAAAGCTCTTTGGTGTGTCATCTTATTCAGAAGTGTGAGGCCTTTTATAGGCAAATACAGAATCATTTAGAAGTGTTGACAAGAGGTGGCTTTAATGATGGTGGGTGAACTTTAATGGTGAATTTTCAACATTTTCGAAATAATAGATTCAGTAACTAACAGTTACAGGACATGTATAACCAAATAGAAGCATTTTTCAGATTCATCTGATCATAGAACAATGAACAAGAACTACACAAAATAATCAGAAAAACTTAGTAAGTTTAACTTACGATCATTGCTGTTCGTCTGTGCTGCTATACTCAACATTTGACTAAAAACAACCAGCAGGCAGACCTGGATTCTTGAACCCATCTCCCAAAACAAGAAGAATATTGTAAAATTGACCAAAAAGCTCCAAAACGACACCACTCTCTGTTCAGATTTCAGTTCTGAATAACCTAATTCTCAGAAGCAAGTTTTCGATGAAACCCATTTATTACCAATGACTACTACTTAAAGAGATTTGAGTACCAGACGACTTTGTCTTCAACTCTATCTCTATGGTAAGTTTCCAATCCACACCACCGTTGATATCTCTGCACAAATATATAGAAATATTGCAACGACACTTTCTCTGTTCTGTCCATTTCAACGTAATGCCAAGTCTCCTGAACTTGAGTGCGAACGTAAAAAAAAAACATTGACATTGTTCTTCTACAAATAGAAACTTCCCAAGGCATTATCTGGAGAAGAGTGAGAAAACTCAGGCCATGTTTGGTTTGCGTCTGCAAAACAGTTTTTTGTTCTCAAAATTTTAAAAACACCCAAATCCTGTTTGTTTAGCATTTTTGTTCTCAAAATTTTCGGAAAAAATGAGATTTGAGTCAAAGAAATAGAAAACAAGTTTAACTTGTTTTCGGAGTTTTCTTTGAAAATTTTGAAAACAAGGAGAACAATTTTGGACTTTAATGAGGTCTGCCCTTCGAATCTCCTTAGCAGCAAATTTTTTCATTCATTTTTTTTTTTACTTCTTCCTCTCTCTCCTAATATATATATATATATATATATATATATATATATATTCTATTATATTATATAATATTATTATATAATATATTAGTATTATATTATATAATATTATTAAAATTCGTATATATATATATATATATATATATATATATATATATGTGTGTGTGTGTGTATGTATAAATATATATATAAATTGGTATATATATGTATATATATATCTACGAATTTATATATAAGAATTTATAAATATATATTATATATGTATCTATATATTATATATATGTATAAATATATATATTATATTATACATATATATAATATATATATACATAATGTATATATATATTATATATATGTATAAATAGGTATATATGTACATATATATACATATATATATGTACACCCAAATACATACATATATGTACATATATATACATATATATACCAATTTATATGTATAAATATATATATTATATTATATATATATTATATATGTATTAATATATTATATATATGTATAAATAGGTATATATCTACATATATATGTACATATATATACATATATATACCAATTTATATGTATAAATATATATATATTATATTATACATATATATATATATATATATATTATATGTATATATATATATGTATAAATGTATAAATATATATATATATGTATAAATATATATATATATATATATGTGTGTGTGTGTAATTATATAATATAATATAATATATATATGTGTAAATATATTATATAATATAATAGAATATAATATATATAAATATTATATATTATATAATATATAATATATAATAGAATATATTATATTATATTATATTATAAGATATATTATATTTTAAAGTTTGGTTTATTGAATTTTTTTTTTTATGAAATTATCAATCTAAAAATAACTTTCTTATATTTTTTTATTAATGTTTGAATTACTGTTCAAACATATATTTAGGCTGTCCAAACAGGTTTTACTATTTTCTGTTCTGTAAAACTGTTTTTGAAATCATCTTACCAAACAAGTTTTTTATCTCAAAAAATATCAAAACCATTTTCTCAAAACTCTTCTCAAAAACTATTTTCGGATACCTGTTTTTGAAACGCAAACCAAACAGGCCCTCAGTTTGGGTTTTTCTTTGGATGATCTTTGGAGGAAACCCTATTCATAGTCTTCTCTCTCTCTCTCTCTTTTTCAACTCTAATTCATTGTCAGGTGACAATCTGCTTCTGAGAAACGGTCAATAACGCGCTACTATGTAGTGGTCTGGTTAAGTGTAGTGTTGGGTTTAAAACCTCACTTTTTTTATTTTTTCTCAAAAGAAAAGAAGTCTGTGTGTTTGGATTGATTTATTGCATGACTTTTTCATTTATATTTTGGGTAAAAATAATTTTTATCAACACCAAAGAAAAATTAAAAAATGAGACGGACTTCCAAGAAAAAATCAAATTTTTTCGAAAATATTTCAAAAGGTTTTAAATTTTTTTTTAATTCTAATTTTTTAATTTACTATTTAAACATATGTTTCACACACAAAAAAAAAAAAAAAAAATCAGCTCCAAACGGGTGCCAGCGCATACCACTAGGCAACAGGAATTGGGTTTTAATTTATAAAATAGTAAATTATAGAGACACCCCTGATAGATTGCCCTAAATGCGTGGGCTTTCCTATAGTTTCTCCAATTATATTGACACACCTTTTAATTATCCAGAATACAGTGTAGACCAATTTTATGTCATTTTTAATATGTGAGGGGGTGTCCGTGTAATATGTTTGGGGGTGCAGTCTCTTCCTCTCTCCGACTTTCTCTCCCTCTTTTCTCACTCTCTCTCTCTCTCTCTCTTGCAAATTCACAGTCGTTCTCTTCATCTTCCCCTCTCCGTCTCTCTATTTGTTTTCTCCCGTGTGTTTTCACAAACAGAGAAGAGCACACTGCCCCCCTTCACCATCCCCCTCTTAGTCTCTCCCTCACACCTTAATGGACCCCCTTTCACCGTCCCCCTCTTTTCTGTCCGAAAAAATCTTCGAAATCCCATCTTCTTTCGCCCCTCTCTATCAGATGCCGGCTGCCTGTTGTGTTTTGGCATCATCAAGCTTTCCATTGCTAGAGGAGCTCCAACCTCCCCCTCTAACCAGGAAACTACCACGTGTGTTCAAATTATTAGTTCAGAATTTTTGGTTTTGTTTTGGTTTGAATTATTACTGAATTAGATTTGATTTATGCTGGTGTTTTCCTAAAAAGAAGTTGTTCACATTGATAACACACATTAACGGGATCCAAAAAGAGGGTACCTTTATACCTTAAAATCTATCTGTAGCAGGGTATTTTTCGTCTACAATAAAAAGGAACTGAATAATTAAGTATGAAACTAAGGGATTGCTTTGATTGTGCCTAATCTACTTACATTATAATTGTTGCTTATAATGTATTATTTGCTATCACACGTTAAGAGATTATAAAGTGAGTTAAAATACACTGCATGTCTTGTCTACAATTATTTCTAAACAAATCAATTAGTTAGACATTAGTTGTGAATTACTTATGTTCTCTTTGTGATATGTGCACTGTCCTTGGAATTCTGCAGTTATAAGTCTTTAGTCCTATCAAAGGAAGGTTTTAAAGTAAGAGATCAGTGTGGTCCTGACCGAACTACTTCCGTCACCTAAATCAGTTAAACAGGCGTTTTAGAAAGGTGATTCTAAAAAACCACTGTACTTGTGTGTGTGTTTAATGAGAGAGAGAGAGAGAGGTTCACTTTTCTCTGGAGTTACTTACCCTTAGCCCTCACTAATGAGGGTTTTTATAGTTAGGGTGGAGTGAGATTTTAGTTTGAGGGGTAATCATTAGGGTTATTTTGCACAGTTGAGAATATAAAAAATATTTTATTATATACGTTTATTGGTAATATTCATATCTTAATTTTTTAGATTTTATCTTATTACGATTTTCATATCGTAACTTTCATGTATCTCATATTCTCATATCTGTTATTACCAACACTAGACCAGGGTTCTCAAATCATAAGAAAGACTAAACCAATGCAATCAGGTTCAATACATACAAATAGTTTCCCACCAATTTGAATCCTCAATCCCCTGCTCAACACATGTCAACACTTGGAAAATGATTGAACTGTTGGACTGGACTAGCTCAATAGAGTTGGGCTTGGATTGATTGTGAAATGAGGGTGCTTGTGTTCAGTGGAACTTAAAATGGATTGGTGTTCATTTTTCCAAAATGATTTGACAGATCTTCCTCAATAGAAAACCAAAAAATTTGAAACTGAACAAGACAATGAGGAAGTGATTAATGAAATGATTACTCTTATGGCTGTGCAACTCGTCCAAGCACCTGATTTTCAATCTCTTCCTCAAGAGGTATCTTTTCAGCCTCTTCCTCTATCAAAGCCTTCATCTGAGACTTTAGAACATATCCTGGAGGAAGTGCATGCCTATAATGGCAGTCTTTACCCCCATTTGGACAGACCCAAAACCAACCATATTGCTTCTTCTCCACTGCTTCCAAAAAGTACTTACATACCTGCAGACAGAAGAAGAATAGGAATTTTGAACCAAAAGACAAACAATTTCAGGCTAAATTACATCCCAATCGATGAATGATGCAACAAAAAATCATAGTCATCAAAACATAGCCCAGTCCAACTTTTGAAGGAGGATACAGGAACCTAGTCCACTTTACCATAATCCAGACATTTTTAGATTATTTGTAAGGTGTTCTACTCACAATAGTAAATAGGATTCATGTAAAATAGTAAAATTTTTGGGATTAGGGTAAAATTCGTTCAAAATATAATTTGCAACTGCCTCTTGCTCTAGTTTTTGTTTTTGGTGTCTTTCCTTACCTGGCAAGTTTGTCTCATTCATGAGTTGTCTTAATATTGTTCTATCACTTTGGCAGGTCAGTACATTTTTGTGATCCCTAGCGGCATTACGCCCATATCTGCTTTCTAACATTGATTACTGGATGCATTACTCTTCAATTCTTTCTGTGAGGCACAACACATATTTTCTTTGATGCATATTTGATTTCCATGTGTTTAGCCTCTGATTCTATACATAGTCTCATCTCAATTTGCGTTGCTCACGATCCAGTTGGAGTCACAGTAAAGTTCATTGTGAGTCTAACATCATTCGATCCAACACTTTGCAGTGCTGCATAAGCATCAATTTTAGTCCTTACTTGGGTGTACTATCACAATAGATATGTTTTTGGAGATCATAGATTCTCTAGCTTTTAGGTTTTGGGGAACATTCAAGATGTGGTCCATTCCTATAATGGACAAACAGTTGTATACTTTCAAAATCGAAGCAGACCTTCCTTGTGCTAATTATTTTTATAGTGGTATCTTTTGGGAATGCCCTCTTTGTGTCATTTTTCAAATTAGGGACACTAATCAAATGAACTTTTACCTCCCTGCTCTGACTCTTTGATCGGCTTGCCCTCACAACGTCTTTGTTGAGAGATGAGGCCAAAGGGCTATGTGAATCTCAAAAGTCAAACAATCAATAAAGCATAGAAAAAGTGGGCTCTATAATTAGCTCCAATTGAACAGGGAGGGATCTGTTCTTCATTTATTTGATGATTAGAATTGGGCATGTTGGTTTAACCATTCCATCTTTATAGCATGTTATTTTGTTCTGTTGATTTTTTGAAGAGACGTGATTGTTATGTACTTTCTTCTTCTCTTTGTTACTTATTTGGAGATCGTACATTGTCTCTATTCTTCTTAATTCTATGTTTTTTTTTTGGGGCTATATGTTGCCGCAGATGTCGTATTCCAAAAGGTCAAGGTATTCTCGCTCTCCTTCCCCATATAGACGCTTCAGTTCACCTGTCTCAAGGTCTATGTCAAGGTCCAGCTCGATTTCAAGGAGCCAGTCAAGCTGCAGTTCACTGCTTCCCCCATCCTTCATCTTTCCCCCTTTTTTTTTTTTGGATCTTTCCCTTTTCTTTTTTATCTAGTACCCCTTTTTTTCGTCCACTAATTTTTTGGATACTGGTCATATCAGTAATGATTTTCTTGTCTTCGAATGTCTGACAGGTGTCATGATTCAAGTGTTGAGAATCCTAGAAATAATTTGTATGTCATGGGGTTATCAACTCGGATCATAAAGAGAGACGTCGATAAGCATTTCTCAACTGAGGGAAAGGTATGCATCTGGGATGCATCTTTATATGTGGGAAGCTTAATTTTTTAGTTGTGAAGGCTTCATACATGGCTTATTTTGATCACTTTACCTAAATTGGTTCCAGATGTCTTTGGGCAGAAGGGACTTGTCAATTTTGAAATCAATTTACTGGATAATTTTGTAGTATTTTCGAAGTCCAACACTGAAAGCCTTTCTCAAAGCATTCTGAAGTATTTTCGCTCCATTTCTCAAAGCCTTTCACCAAGGTCGCACAGGTATTCGAGGAGGAGGAGCTACTCACGCAATGTCTCATCAGGGCGTTCCAGGAGGAGTTACGCACTCAGGATCTCCCCAAGGCAATCAAGGAGAAGCTACTCTCGAAGTGTTTCCCCATGGACAAGGAGGAGCTCGAGGAGGGGCTATTCCCGTAGCATTTCTCCTAGACCAAGGAGAAGCTCCAGGAGGAGCATCTCTCGTGGCTCTACTTATAAGCACGGATACTCTGGGTATAGCTATTGTTCTAGAAGCTATTATAGCAGAGAGGTTGCTGAGATAGCAAGTTCTGTGGGTCAAGTGGCAAGATATATTTGTCTGATTTCCTTTTTGCAATTTGGTGGCTTTAATATACTGGTTCCAATCTGAGGTTCTTGGTCAGTAGATTACTCTCTTTAAGCATGGAAATAGACCTACTTTTGATTGAACTCTTTATCCAAGGAATATCTTTTTCCTTTTTAATTATGTAATCTATTTATTCCTGGCAATTTTCTCTCCTTTGGGCGTGGACATACGTGGTCGAACGTTTGGCTTCACTTGGGCAAATCTCCTTTGACAATATAAGTTTACTTTCTGTAATGGAACTCTTGGTCCAAATAAAAGAAAAGATTATGATTAAGTGTATACATTTACAATGTTTTTTTTGGTCAATAAGTGCATTGAACTTTGCTGCCTTGTACTTGTTTAATGGGATTTTGACAAATTTCCTCCTTCAATTGAAATGTCAATTCTTCCCATCAACAAAATACAATTATATTTTTGAAAAAAAAATAATTATTTGTTATATTGAAACAAGTTTACAGAAATCTCTAATATGAACTGCTATAGGCAACACTCAAAATGATCCACGTGTAATGCACATGTGTATCAACTAGTGTAACGCCTCAAATACCTCCTTGGACGGCATTACATACTAACAACCATTTACACCATGAGAGCACTAATAAAATCATCCATAAATAAGACTTCATAACAATCATTCCTTAATTTAACAAAATTCGGGCAGAGTCTCCTTTGTTCGGGGAGCTCTACCCAAAACACAACCTGTGCAATTATACTACATCAACCACACCGGGTCCATTTATCCATAAAATATTTACAACATTATCCCAAAAGATTTTCATTCACCGTGTGTAATACCCACAATAACGTTCCAAAAGAATAAGTCAAGTCATTACCACAATATCAAAAGAATATACCCAACAATGACATTTACATTTCCAAAGATTTAAACTGTTATAACGCAGCGGAATAACAAAATACTAGACTGTACATGATCTCAAAGTAATTTTTCTAGTCTAGTACAAAAGAAACTTATAGTTCTACATGTCCACCTCGGGATCTAGATTCCCCTCGGGTGGGGCCTCCCAATACTCCGGTTCGTCAACTCCGAGATTCTCCTTTAGCACCAAATCTGAAAAGGTTTAATTGTAGGGGGTGAGCACTAAGCTCTGTAGCAACATTCCTCCCAAACTCGAACAAGATTTATAAAAGCATATAAATTAGCCGGTCTCATTTCACAAATAGTGTATATAATCTTTGAAGTAAAACAGGGACATTTTATAATGGATCTCAAGTTTAAGTAGCAATAGTAATTTAAATGAACAGTAAAAGAAACCAAGATCCAATACACATCCATTTCCCAAAATCTAAACCATTTTCGCACAATAATACAATAATTCATAACTTGAATATTCCACAACCACAGGTATATGTATCTCGAACATGATGTGAGGCAAACCCCATGAATCAACACATTGAGTAATATCTAGCCCACACACATCCACACAAATCTTATCAAAGATATCCATCCTTTAGGAAGGGCGTATGTCATACCAATGGCAGTGACGTATCCAACCCAGATATTAGTATACTAACCCTCTGACACGGCACCCGTGAGCAATAGCGGTTTAGTCTTACCAAAGCACTAACCCCACTATGAGTGGTAGGAAAAATGCCAACCCACACGGAGCAATCAACATGTCTACACACTCTACGATATCTCGTCAAAAGCCACCCATGGTCATCCCACACTCATAAGAGATACAATACCAACCCAATTTCACAATTTACAAGTATATCTTAAAAACCCCCAAATTTATCACATGACAATTTCAATAAACAGTTACAAAAATACAAGAGATCCCCACAACATCATTTTATTACTCAACACAAGCACTATGGTTTCAAAATCAATAATAAAGGAAGAATTTAAGAAGAAAATTCATCACTCTCCAAAAACTAGGGTTTTGAAACACAAAAAGAGATTTCATGGGTATTCTACCCTAACTTTGTTAAAAACATGTAATCTTTGCCCAAAAGACTAAGTAAGGATGATTTTCTATCATATATATAACATTTAAAGCAAAACATACATATATATATAAGCCCTAACCTCAATGTAAGAGAAAGAGAAGAAATCTCCTACCTTCTTCTTCCTTAGTGTTCTTTGAGGAACTTGAAGTTTTGATCCTCTTCAATGTGTAAATCCTCTCTTGATCTTGTGTTTTCCCCTTCTTTCTTCCTCTCTAAGATTATCTAAGGTTAGAAATGTTGAAATGAGGCAAAGAGAGGCGTCCTTATGTATTTATAGTGAAAGAAATGGCCTCCTGTGCGCGATTCTGAAGTTCAGAATTCGTAACTCACGTTCGAACGTTATTGGCGTTCGAACGCCAATAGTGAAAAATTTTAATTTACGTTCGAACATCACTTTGGCGTTCGAACGTTGGTTGCTCCCAGTACTTTTGCATTTTCATCAGAGCTCTGCAGACACCAAAGTACTGGGACTCCCTCATGTTCGAACGTCGATTCACGTTCGAACGTCATCCCAGTTTCTGCTGAAACTTCCAGTGAAGTTTTGGCCTATTTAGAGATTGATTTGGACAATTTTCGTGAAATACTCTTTTGTAGCCCTGGAAGTATGCTATCTACTGTCAAAATTTCAGAACCAACTAACATTAGAATAAAAAGTTATGATCAAAATACTAGGAAGTGTCCAAAATCCTTTCTACCCAAGTTTTCTCTTAAATGTGCTTTCATTCCAAAAATCTTCCTAGCTTCTAATACATACCCTACTACACCGCCTACCATTTTTATTTCTACTTTTCCAATCGACCAAATTCAAACACACATCACTACGCATATCTCCATTTTTACAACAATTATTTACTATATATCTATATACATATATAAAAGAAAATGCGGGGTGTTACAACTAGTCATTATTAAATAACAAATGTAATAAAATCAAATACACAAATTAATATACTAAAAAATACACACACACTAATATATATATATATATATATATACACTACTAATAAAAGTCTTTTAACATGAAAAACTTTTGTTTTCCTATTCCACCCCTAATTAATCCTTTAATGTCAACTTTATCCTTTGATGCTAGAAACTTTTATCATACATGATCATTTTCTACTATACAATTAATGAAATATTTAAAAGGCCACTATTATTTATCTCCATAAGACACCCTTCAAAAAAGATGATCAACTTTTCAACTACTCCGACTATGGTTTTATGGTGAGGGATCAGGGAAGGCTATAACAATTGATTTCACATCTCATCAAATGTCAATACTCACACACATACACACATATACACATTTTCATATGAATATATGTATAATACTATATGTATATGTATATGTATATATTGCATACAATAAGACATTTAATTGAAAAATCTTGGATTTTCAGTTTTACCATTGATTGATATTCTAAAGTCAATTTTATCCTGAACTAATAACTGCAATATATAATTTGAGTTTGGGGGTCCAACCATGGTAGTGGAAAGCTATGACACTAAAAAAATATTATCGATACCATAGTTGGTTTTAGGAGCTGGTAATTTTGGGATGAATAGTGAGTGTGCAATATATAACTGAGTGTAATTTTATCCTGAACTGATAACTGCAATATATAATTGAGTGTATCACTTGCTAGAATTGGAGCGGTCTCCTATTTTCTGTGCTTAATAGTATACGATGAAAGTCACTAACATTTAGACTCTACATATTCTTACAATAAATAATCAATAATATTAGTAACTTATTGCAACTTCAATCATTTCTTATTCTCACGTTTGTCATAGTTTGTCTCTAGGAACATAGTTTTTAGTTTTTAATAAAAATTATATATGTTTTGTAATGCTAGCCCCATAGGATTCTAGAAGTTTTGGTATTGCTACAGTAGGTATGCAGTCTTGTTATAGAATTCGTATTAGTTTTTTAATTGCTTTAAAAAGCCTTTCTTGCAAGACTTCTTTGTGTAGCAGCTGAACCAATCTTGGGTTTTCTTGATTGTTCGATGCCACAACCTTATTCTTCTATTCAACTTTATGTTTTGTCTGGTTGGAGACTTGGAGCTCTTGATTTTGCTTTCTTGATTTATTTCTTGTGTGTGAGATATTTACTTTGATTAAATTTTTTTTTTTTTTTGAGATCCTACAAATATAATCCTCAATTTGCAACATGGTTTAGGCAAAAACAAATTTGTTTGGAAAAATGTTCTACTTTTATACCCTCTCTTAGGGACATTGAGATCTCACCCAAAGCGGCTGGCTTCTTGCTGTATTTTTTTGATCTCTAGAACTCCTGTTCTTTTCCGATTTTCATTTCCGATCCAATCAATTCCCATGAATTTACCTGTGGGCTACTATTTGTTGTTCTAGGTAGTTGTGTACAAGATGTGTGATTTTTGGATGACTAGAATTTCAATTCAATCAATTGAAGAAATTATGTTGCACATGGATGGTGATTGATAGGCGATGCATGTTTCACTTGGGTATTTCTCAAACATGTAGATGATGTTTGTCAACACCTGTTTTTTCTCCCAAACTTCCACAACTAGCGGCACTTTAATTGGTGCATAACTTTTTTTAATTTTTGAATTTTCAATATCACCAAATATATATATAGTCCAAAACAATGTGAAGAGGTAATGCTTCTTAACCCAAACTTCTAAACATTGTTATGCTATCTGATTTTACAAGTGAAGAGGATCAAAGTTGTTACTTGATCTATTACTTCATAAGGCACTTGTACTCAAGGTCGTGACTGTTATAGCACCAGAGAGAATTTTCATGGTCTAAAGTCCTAGATACAAAGGTTCTAACCAAAACATATGGTGATTTCACTTGCAGGCATGGAGTATTCTTCTATTTACTCATACAAGAAAATAACTATGACATAAGTAAAAAAAATGGCCAATGCTTATTGTTGAAGTATTTCTTAAAGAAAATGCTAAATAGACTTAAAAAATTGATTTAAAAATTTGACATAATGAATCACTACCATTGAATAGGTAACGGGTCTCAATAAATACTAGGACCTACAGCTAAATCAATGACAAATATAACAGCCACATCATCAAGTCAAAATTTTAAGTCAATTTTTTTAAATCTATGTTGCATTGCTCATTTCTTAAATCCATTCCCCCATCTTTTCCTCTTGTTTGTTTGTCGTAAATGTCACTTCTCTAAGCTAATGATTAATGACTAGGAAAAACAACTCACCAGCTATTCAGTTACAACCATTTATCTCCACATACCTACGGATTTATTATGTTTAATCTTTGTAATATTGTATATCAGTACATTTGGTACACATTAGAATTCCTACTATTTTGTGTCCTATGAAAGATATTTGT
Organism: Ilex aquifolium; assembly: GCA_951799425.1. Classification (NCBI taxonomy): domain Eukaryota; kingdom Viridiplantae; phylum Streptophyta; class Magnoliopsida; order Aquifoliales; family Aquifoliaceae; genus Ilex; species Ilex aquifolium. Next base: position 32,199,126 of record OX637395.1, on the reverse strand, counting down.
CTTTTTGATCATAGGTTTTTATGACAAAATATAAAAAGGTTTAACGATTCCCCGTTTTGTTGTGCTCTTTTAATGTTTTTAGTGTCATGAATGAGATAGTTTGTGCACAAGTGCAAACTTTAAACGTTTTGAAGCAAGACCTGAAGTAAAGCATGATTAGCTAGGTGCATTTCCTTTGGCAACTAAGTTGCAGCATACTTATGTATATATACTGGCAAACAAAGCTCCTCTAATCATGTCTTGTGATGTAACTTCATAGGCTTTTGTATCTCTTTTCTCATCTACAAGTCTTAAAATGGTTCACGTGCAACGCACGTAAGTATCAACTAGTACATCAAAAATTACACATATACATTAATACACCAAAATACACACACACTAGTATACTAAAATATACATACATACACACTAATATACTAAAATATACACACACAAACACAAAATACACCAAAACAGACAGACACATACACACACACTAATACACACACACACACTAGTACACCAAAACACACACACACTAGTACACCAAAATAGATAGACACACACTAATATACCAAAACAAACACACTAACACGCCAAAATTTACACACACTAGTATGCCAAAACACATACACACACATGAATACATAAAAATACACACACTAATTGTCAAAAAAAATGCACACATGTGCACACACACACACACACCCACACACACACCGGACTTGACCCTTGGACCTGTACCCAACCCCCAAACCCAGACCCCTGCCCCTAGGCTCGACTTGGACCCAAACCCGACCACAATCTCGGACCTAGGGTCTGGGACCCGACCCTCACCCCAAACTTGACCTCGAAACTAGACCCTGGGTGCAGGACCTACCCTTGGACCCAAACACGGACCTAGACCCGGTACTAAACCTAGACCTGACCCCGGACTTGGACCCCTACCACAAACTCGGACCTGAACCCGACTCGAGTGTATTTTGGGTGTGTGTGTGTCAGTGTGTATGTGTATTTTGGTGTATAAGTGTCTGTGTTTTGGTATATTAGTGTATGTGTGTTAGTATATATTTTGGTGTATTAGTGTGTGTTTGTGTGTGTTTTGGTATACTAGTGTGTGTGTGTTGTTATATTAGTGTGTGTGTGTTAGTGTATGTTTTGGTGTATTAATGTGTATGTGTTTTTGGTGTGTTAGTGTGTGTATTTTTTTGTGTATTAGTGTGTATTTTATTTGGTATATTGGTATGTGTTTATATTAAGAGTTCCAATTATTTTACAGGTTAATGTATTTAACTTAACCCGTTATGATCCAACTTATTATAACCTATTTATTAAGCGGGTTGAAAATAGATTAGATTTGTTTTGCACCAACCTAATTTAAATCAACCCAAAACTAACCTAACCCGCTCATTTGTCACCTCTAACTGTAACTGATTCATCAGGCAATGAGATACTAGGTTGATTCCTCCACCTATGGGTTAAGGTTCTTTCCTCCTCTAGTCCAAATCAAGATGGCTCCTCTAAATCTTGTGATTCCTTCAACCTAATATTCAAGAGTTTTCCCTCCTTTTAGTCAAGAAAGTACTTATGAATGATTTCAAAATGATATTCATCCCTCCCCTTCCCCCCAGTGGTAGGAATACGATGAAGAGCATGAATTTTTATACTTCAACCAAGGTGCAAATTCGCTTCTTTATTTGAATTGCTGACAATTTGGGAAAGCTTGCATGCATGGAATTTTGAAAGAAGGAAAGTCTAGCTTTCTTATCTATTGGAGGTATTTGCTTGGCGTAAATGCCTACACTTTGAGTTGCCCCCTCGTTCTACCCATAAAGAGAGTTAGAGTTGCGCCTCATAGTGGGATCAATCATATTCAGTTTTATTTAGGAACAATGTGTCCCAGATTTAAAAATTTTGATGATAGGCTTTCGATATGAAAGATTAAAAAAAAAAGGTAGCAAGATCCCTTGGCAAAGAGTCTTTTAAGCCCCGAGATCGTTGAGTGTTGTGCGCTTCATTAATAGTAAGACTCGTGTTTGTCTCTAAGGTTAATTAAATAAATAAACCACATAAACCAATCTTGACTCCAGCAAAATCCTTCCATTTGATGTGTAATTAGGAAGATCAATGAACATTTAGTTGAAAAATAAATGCCAGTTGCAATTTCAGCTTTGCCTAATGAAATTACTCATTTCAGGGGAAACAAAAAAGGAAAAAGAAAGAAACCTATATAAGTAGAGGTGTCAAATGTGCCGTGCCGGTCCATTAACTTTCGTGCTTAACCGTGCTTCATTGCCATGTTGTGCCTTGTGTGTTCGAACTTGGGCACGGCCCGTGTTGTGCTTGGATCGTGCCGGTGCCCGTGTCATATCTTATCTCGTGTTTTGGTCATGTTGTGTTCAGTGCCTATTTTGTGCCTATATATCAATTCTCAACTAATCAATGTGAATAATTTTTTTTACAAATTTTGGGCAAACTTCGAGTGATGCGAGAAAATTTTATTAATATAAAATAAAAAATTAAACCTAAAGAGGGTACGTAATAAGCCTTACTCCAAAGTTAGAGAACTAATACATATTAAAAAAAAATAAAAGCAATAAAATGCATGTGATACAATGTGAAATAAAATTACATACTCTATACTACTTTAAAATGTCAAGATGTCAGAAAATTTTTGTTTACCTAAAATATCCCTATCAATTATCTAAAAGACACTTTTATCTTCCTACTTTATTTGAACAATTATATAAAGAAAATACTATGTAACCCAAATTTGCATCCCAAATAAAGGGGACCATTGGATCAATGGGTCCCATCAACTTTTTAAATGGGACCCACTGATCAAATGATCTCCCTTTATTTGGAATGTAAAATTTGGATTACAGATTTGGGTTGCATAGCATTGTTCATTATATAATGCCACTCTTGTAATAATTATCTCAAAAAACTTTTAAATTTTCATTTTTACCCATAAAATTCTACAAAGTCACATTGTTAATCGTGTCCCACCATTATGTCCATAAATGCATTCCATGCACCTCTTCAATTGCCCCATTACTAAATACGATGCAGGACTTACACCAAAGCTTAAGTCTTGCATCAAAATTTTGTGTTCATGGTTCAATGTCTAGGAAAAGTTTATTTTGCTCCATTGTGCTTGTGCATTGAATAGAAGCAGATGAGTGGGTAATTGGCACGATCAATTCCCATATCGAAGGTCAAATTAGGAGTAATGGTTACGTTGACAATTAATCATCCTGTGAGAAACATACCAGGTACATTTATTTTTTGGCTTTGCTAACCATGTGATTTAAACTCTAACCACGTTTTACTGGCTTACAACAAATTCAAGATTACTTTTCAAGTGAGTACAGAATTGAGAACTCATGAAGAGCTGCTTTGGCGACATTCTTGGGTGTATTTAGTTATCTGGTCTTGATGGATGGTGTTGGATCTGGTTGCATTTAGTCATAGGTTTTTCATAGTTCAAGTCTTGCTCTAATAGAATTTTTCAAATAAAAGGTTTTGAGAGACACAACTATGGGATTCCGACCAAAATTTATGAGGCTTATGTTAGTGTGTAGCAATGGCAACACCAACTAAGCATAGAACAATATAGTATTTGTGCCTTTAATTGTCTTAGTTTTGCATGTAATTTTCTATTCTTTTTTTTTTTTTGGGTTTGTCTTGTAGCACGTGGTTCTAGATAGTTTAATAATCAATATTAACTAAGGTTGTGAATTTCGGAAAAAATTGTCAGTGGCTTTAATACACAATTCTCACAATATTCCATGTGTAACGCACGTGTACAACTACTTGTAGGTATAAAAAATAAAACAAATAGATTACATTTATTCACTACTCATTTGATTCATTACTTATATATAAGTTTGTAAAGTCTTCAGCCATGTCATCTTTCCAACTCTGAACTTTACATGTTGCATCCTCCCAATCTTTCATACACATAAGACATTCCAAAATTTCTGAAGTTAATCTACTACTTGCACTAAAAGCAGACTCCAAGGACACCAGAGGGGTAGGTATATCAAGTGCCATGATAGAAAAGAATAGGAAAGTTCATTTCATGTAATTTCACCATCCCAAAATATTAAAATTGTTTATTTGCTCTTGGATAAGAAAATCTGTCAAATCAGTCTCTAAATACTTATAGAGTTTAGTGCGTGAAGAACTTACATTAGATCTTTGTTTTCCAATCTTTGCAAGTATAGACCAAGATGGGTCACTGTTATTTGTAGGAAATAATAAAGAAGTAGTTATTGTATTGTTTTTTATATTTAGATTGATATGAATTGTACATGAAAGTTAATGAAGAATTAATATAGTCTAAAGTAATATGAAGGGGCATGTTTAAATTTTGAGAAATTCCATTTAGTAGAACCTCCACACTAACTAATTTTATTCTAGGATCCATTACGTCACCTAAACAAAAAATAAGTGGCATGTACTCCCAATATTTTTAAAATTTTTCTTCCATTATAGAACAAATGTCTAAAAAAATTAAGTGTCTGTGCTCGTGCCCGTGCCTGTTTCTAGGGCATGCATGTGCAGTACCAGCACAATTGAGCTCAAATCACAGGCCCAGCCCAACCCAGGGTGCATGTCCATGCTTGGGCCGGCCCATTTCAAGTCGTGTCGTGCTCACCTTTAGTCGTGTTGTGCCCGTGCTAGGTACATCTCTATATACAAGCAAACAAATGTTGTTAACACCAAACTCTTTCCCTTTCATGTTGTTGTTAAGAAGATCAACAGTGAGAATGAACTTTATTAATTGGAAAGCAGTTCTAGTGTGATTCACATTAAGCAAAGAATCAATATTAAGAAAATAATGATACTAGAAAACAATGCTATTATTTGGATTCAAATCCCTCCAAAATATTTTTTTCTTAGTATAAGATCACTCACTACATATTAAAATGAGATTCACTATATATAAGTGATTCTCCCACCAATATATAAAGGAAACAGAGTGCATGACAAACTTAATTAACAATTGCATTTTTAGGGGGAAAAAAAAAAAAGATTTTTTATCGCTTCAATAAAGTATGGAAGTTATACCTTTGAAAATGCTCGAGTTTCTAGCAAGAGATTCACGAATCTTAGCTGCTCAAATTAACTCAAAGTAAGTAGTCATATTCTTTACATATTAACATAAACATGATAAAATACGAATTCAAAAATGATAAAATTTATTGACAAAATTTTAAATTCAGCGGATTAGGGTTAGACCAATCTGTTTTCATAAGACATGCAACTTGTAGTTATTCCCCCTAGCAAAAAGTAGAAAACAAATTAAGAAAATATTGAAAATTTAAATTTTCTTGTTAACTTTATGTTATTTTCTAGAAGAAAAATAAAGATTGAAAAATTGAATTTTCTTGTTAACTTCATGTTATTTACTTCTTCTACCCTCCTCTTATTATTTTTGAGAAAATACCATTTGGAATTAATTTGTTAAAATAATTTGCTAACCGAATTTATCGCAATCATTTGATTGATTTCGAGGCCCAACAAATACTAAAATACATTGTCAGTCAAGTGATTATGAAATATTATATCAACAAATTAAGTCAATAAATCATATATAAATAAATTAGATATAAATTATTTTGGGCTTTTTATACTTTGTTCTCTAAAATATTTCAAAATTTTTATTTTGTACCTTGAAAGATTAAATTTTTTATTTTACAATCTCAATATATCAAAAGTATTGCAATGTAATACTTCTATTAAATTTCATTATTTTTTTAATTAAAAACCAATTCACTTACGAAAAAAATAACGAAAAATTAACAGAAGAATCACATTATAATATTTTTGATATATTAAAAATATAATGTGAAATATATAATCTTTGAGAATATAAAATAAAAATTTTAAAATCTTTTAGGTACAAAAATACAATTCGCTCATTATTTTTGAGTCTATGCTCAAAACTTGAATAACGGCTAGTCGCCCCAAGCAATTCAGACTCCCACAACCCGTACACTGATACAATGGAACCCGCGAAAGACCCGGCGCTGAAATTGAATACAACGGCCGCCGCCATAGACGTTGGCAATGCCGGAGACCACCGTAGCGTGGTTGTGGAGCTACCGCTCGGTGACTCCGCGGCCACATTTAACCTCGAAAAGGCCGTCTGCAGTCACGGATTGTTCATGATGGCCCCAAATAACTGGGACCCTCTCACCAAAACCCTTCGACGCCCTTTACGCCTCGATCCCGAACACGATCACGATGTCTCTGTTTCTTCTTCATTCCTTGTCCAAATTTCTCACCCCTCTGACTTGCCTCACTCACTCAGTCTCCGTGTATTCGGCACCGATTTTCTCTCTCCTCAGCAAGAACAAGCATTGATGGTACTGTCTTGAACTTTTTTTTCTTTCTTTCTACAGAAATCGGTTTTTGGTTGTGAATGGTTGATTGATTTGAGTTCATTGTAGGGTCAAGTGAGGAGAATGCTGCGATTGTCGAAAGCGGAAGAGATGAATTTGAGGGAGTTTTAGGATGTTCATGAGGAATCAAAGTGGAGGGGTTTTGGGAGAGTCTTTAGATCACCGACGTTGTTCGAGGACATGGTCAAGTGTATTCTTCTCTGCAATTGCCAGTGAGTCTACTTTGTCTCTCTGTCTCCCACTCTCATAGTCTCTCAATTATTAGGTCAACCGCAATCCACAGTTGGACCGTTAGGTCGCGAGTTCGATCCTCACCACTCCCTCCCCTGTAAAATTTTTAAAAAATTATAATAATAATTGCCAAATGATAAGTACAGGATTTTGGCCAAGAGGTAGAACTATCAATTTAATTGTGTAAAACATGAGACAGAGTACGCAGTTGGCAAGTAGTTAGAATGTGTTATGATGGCCAGGGGTGGAACAAAAATCAAACAAAAATATCAGAACTCGTTGCGTTTTTTGAACAAAATAAATAGCAAGTAGGCCTTCAATGATCAGATTTGGGTCAAATTTTGTGTGATTCAAATTTAATCTGAAAAGCCCAAATCCATAATGGATTTAAAAACTCATTTTGAATTCAATTTGATTAATGAATTTTATTTTTAAACTGCATATCCGAATAAGTTAAATATTAAAAATCCAACTGACTCTATAAGCATGCGAAAATTGAATTTTAATAAATTATATCTCAATTTTAATTCAGTTTCACCAAATAACACTCAATCTCAACATATACACGTATATATCAATCGTACTGAATCATAGATCGCATTTTGGTATATCCAAATCTAAATTCGTGAAAATCATGACCAATTAAAGCGTAGATAGTTGGTCAAAAATATTAATTTGTTCTCATTAATTGTATTCATATCATAATTTTATCCATTGAAACTAACTCTAATTTTTTTTTTTACCAATATTTCGGTGGGGGCAAATTTATAGAGAACTTATAGATTTTTTAAAATTTTAAATGGACTCTAAAACTGTTTTGAAATACTGTGGGGGCAACTGCCCCCATTGCCTCCACCCTCCCCCCGCCCCTGATAGTGACTATCGGGTCTCTACAACGTAGAGCTGGGGAGCATGCATTTTTGCAAACTCGATGTTTGAGGTGTATGGATATGTTCATTGTGGTCTCTATCGAGTATGTAGGAGAGGATGGGCTACTAAGTAAGGTGGAGGGGAGAACTGCAATCATCTTTGTCCCTAAGGAAGTTTCAGATCTTTCCTGGTGGGCCAACAAGGGGTGAGTTACTTTAGATTACTTCCGGAATCATAGACGGGGTTTCTCCTCTCCCTCTTCTGCTTCATCTGTTTGAAGAGGCTTTTAGCATGATGCTTAAGAAGGCAATAGAATGAGATCTGATCTGGGGATTCTTATGATCGACAAAGATTGAGGTTTCTCATTGATACAATGTGTCAAAGTTAAGCTCTATGTGGTTAAATTATTAGCCGAAACCTGAAAAAGCTGACAAATATTAAGGGTTATCGTGTGGCAGAGGATTAACCTTCTTCTTCGTTGTAGGTGGCCAAGGACTTTGAGCATGGCTGCAGCACTCTGCGAGCTTCAGTTGGAACTGCAGTGCCCCTTCTCTAGTATATCAGTTGCCAAAGCTGATAATGGTCCTAATTCAAGAAGTCACACTGCTAAGACTGAGCATTTTATTCCAAGCAAGAAAAGAATCAAAGAGAGAGCTTGGAGTGCACAAAGGTTCCACAAAGTCAGCAAAAAAATTAGCAGATGTTAAAGTAGAGACCGAAGGAGATGCTGAGTCTAGTATAGATTGTGTTGAAATGACAGACTGCCTGCAGAAAAAAGAGAAACTAAGTCCGAGCTTCCTTTAATCGTATAAAGAGAACTTCCACGAGCATTGTGACTCTCATCAGACTTCAAGTGAAATATATCAAGTTGATTCGTCCCCTGTTTTTTATGCTCAGTCCTCTGAAGGGACAGAACTTTACACATACAATAAGATTGGAAATTTCCTAGCCCTAGAGAATTAGCCAGCCTGGATGAAAATTTTCTTGCAAAGCGCTGCAAAATTGGGTACCGAGCAATTCGCATATTAGAGCTTGCTCAGAGCGTTGTTGAAGGCAGGATTCAACTGAGACAACTTGAAGAAGCCTGCAGCACACCAACCTTATCCAAGTATAATAAGTTGTTTGAACAGCTAAAAGGAATTTATGGCTTTGGTCCTTTTACATGTGCAAATGTGCTCATGTGCATGGGATTTTACCATGTGATTCCAACAGATTCTGAAACTGTTAGGCATTTAAAACAGGTTGGGTTCTCTCTTTTTTCTCTCGTAAATTCTCCAGACTTATTCATATTGCCTGTGAAATATATGCTTTGTGAGTTTGTATCCTTAGCTTGAGAGTTTAAAGGCATGCCATATGTTACTCCAGGTTCATGCCAGACCATCTACCATTGAAACAGTTCAAAGAGATGTTGAAGTGATCTACAGAAAGTATGCACCGTTTCAGTTCTTGGCGTATTGGTATGGTCTTCAACCTGATGTTCTTCCATTTAATCGTTATATTTTGTAAGTTTCTTTAGCATATTAAGTTTTCTTTTTTGGATATTCTCTTTGCCCAGGTCTGAGGTGTGGCTCTTTTATGAGGAAAGGTTTGGCAAGCTGAGTGAAATGCTCGACTGCGATTATAAACTTATAACTGCCGCAAATATGAGACCCTAAAAAAGCGGTAAAAAAAAACAAAGCGGATCAAGATATCCTGACAGCAGCAGCAGCTTGAATAACTAGAAAGATACAAGTGAGCTTACTGTGTTTTGCCAGCATGCTAATTTCTGTGGCACAACTTGTTCATCGTTTCTAAGCATATATGGGAGACAACTCTTTGTTTCAGTCGAAGATCTCGTGACTGTAGAACTTTCTAAAAAGGACTAGCAAGCTCTCGTGACTGTAGAACTTTCTAAAAAGGGGGAAGTGACATAGAACTATCTAAGCTGAAAACTACAGCTCCATTGTTTAGAAATTGCCCTCTCCTGGGATCCACCACTGGTTGGTTTTGAGAGTCATTTGCTTGGTGACTATCCAGCACTGATACATGTTAGAAGCTCAGTAACAACAGAATATTTTCACCATTAGGCTTGTAAATTGTAATTCAGTTTAGTTCATGCAATGCCTTGTACCACCAGAGAGTTTTCTGAAACAACTAGCAGATGATAATGTAGCTGCCCTTTGATTATGGTATATTGAGAAAATGGCACTGGGTTGCTCGTGGGATCTTGAGGAAGTTAGATTGAAGTAGTTTTACTCCACTTGCAGAGAGATTGTACTTGCGATTTGCAATTTGAACACACTGATGACATTTATTAATATACTAATTTTATAATTATAATTCTTATGTCAATTGAATTTTTGAACTTTCTAATTGTGCTAATTGAACCCTTTTTTTAGCCTCTACTCAATTTTTGAACGAAAAGTGACAAAATGTGTCACTCATGTGACAAAATGTGTCACTCATTTGTATTAATGAAAGTTGTTTATGTTATTTTTGTCTCTAATTATAAACAGAAGGGATCAGTTGACATAATTAGAGAATTTAGGGTTTCAATTAGCACTCCAAAAAAAAAAAGTTCAACTTAACTGACACAAAAATCATAATTTGAAAATCATATGTATAATTTACTCATAGTTCATTACCAACTGATACCGTCACCATGAATTCTTGATTGTGGCACAATTTATAAACAGAAATAACATAAACAACTTTCACTGGACACAAAACGACTTGAAATTCAGAAAAAAGATGGAGAGACGTTTCAAATATTCAACCATCTAGGCTTATTTCATTTCTTAATTATTCTTATTTGGCCATAGAGGTCCATGATAGTAAAATCCAACACACCCGGCGCTGTACGTGCACAACATATGCACGCCCCGAAGCTGTCTATGCTGCAATTAAGGGTTGGGAAGACTGATCTGGGAAAAGCAAAACAAGAAAGAAAAAGGAATCAGGAGAATGCATAAATGCCTAATGAAAGATTCATTACTATGCAGTGGAAGATCCACTATAATGCATCATATGCTGATCACAGAAACAAGATCAATGTTTCTGGGATCCCAGAATCCTGCACTCCACGATTGAGTAAAAAGACGAGCAATAAGATTAAAGTATACTTCTATTAGGTCTTTCAGATTATTCAATACCTCAACCCCTTTCCTCAACTGGTGTATCAGGCTGCTTTTCTGGCATAGCATCTTGAAAAGCGGGCAGCTCTTCATAAGCCTCATTCAACCTAGATAAAAGGGGGAACTCTGTCTGCAAAACCATTGAGAAAGTTAAAATACCTTCTTCTTTTTCGGATAACAATGCAGCAGACATTCAATGGATTAAAGTTATGGAATGACCAAGTAGAGAATAAGTGAACCATGTATTAGTTTGAGAGAGAACTTCGTATATTGCATATTACAATTGTTGAACAAATAGATGTAATAGGCAACCAGCAGCAGAAGCATTATAAACTGGTAAAGGCAAGGATGCAAAGGTATAATTATTGCAGAATACTACATGGAAAAGGAATAAATTGGAGCTTTGCAAAGAAGAATTTTACAACGTTCAAAAAATAATAATTATAATAATTTTTCGGTGATAAAGGAAGTGTGAATGGCCAAATATTGTTCTGAACAGAAAGATAGCTGATAATGCAATCTCAGTCCATTAGGTGTTTATGGTTTACCATATATCTTAAATACCTTACACATGACATAAACATCAAAATAGAATTTCCCTGAACAAGAAGACAAATTATTTTTACCATAAGCATCATTCCATAGGACTATCGTAGTTTCTGGAACAGCAACAACACATTAGATAAAACTTGATTGAGTAGACAGCAAATAAATTTTATGTAATTGGAAACAACATCAAACACCTTCCCTCACCTTCAAGAATACTGGAATTCTAGAAGTCATACATGTAAATTTGACGCGTTCATTTGAACTAGAAATTGGAATTTCCACAGATGCAACAATTTGTGAATAAATGCACACTAACATGCCAAGCTTTTTTTCCTTTTTTATTTTTTTCTGGGGGGGAAGAGAAGAGGGCACTACCATGTCAAGCTTGAACCATTTAATTGCTCCATAGATCTGGGGTGCCAGAAACAAATCAGCCTGCAAGTGATAGCCAGCAAGTCAGATTATAGGAAATTCTTCTGCAGTTGATTAGAAAGTGATCATATTTATTATAAGCAAACCAAACTTGGGAGTTGGTGGAACCTATCCAGTTAAGATGCAATCCGATAGAACACATCACACTGTTGATCTTTTCTTTTTCAAAAGAATTCTTTTATAATGTGATCAAATAATATAATGTACAAGTAATTTTCTTAAGGAAATCTAAGTACACATTATCTTCGCATATTTGAAGTCACAATTAAAGGCAAACTTGAAAGTCGAAAACAATCAACCAGAACTTGTCATGTTTTAGCATTGAACTGGGTTGTAGCATTTAAAATTGAATCCATATTCGGTACCTACCCACATTTACAACGAACCCAAGCAATTTACATCTCTATGCACAATCAAGTGTTTATACTGCAAGCAATACAGGCAACAAAACATGTACGAGGGAAAAAACAAACCAGGAAAACCTCATCTCCAGTAGCATATTTTCCAGCATAGCCCTTTAATAGCTTTTCAAGAGCTGCAACAAATGCACAATGAAACAGGCAAACAGATACGCTTAAGTTAACCACGACCAGAACTTGTATGAATTTACAAGTGAATGTTTAGATACGCGAATTAGTTTTTTAATTCAATTGAATCTTAAGCCATTAGGCACTTGCTTTTTTCAAGTGGTTATGCGCGAATATAACAACATTAATCTCACAGTCTAGCCAAGACCTTTTAATATACCAAGACTTCCACACCTCCTAAAACATGAAACCACTGAATACATAAACTTTCTGACTCTTGTCCAATAGGTTAACAGCATTGCAGTTTTCCACAGATTCTCCACGGAAGTTAAAAAGCCTGCCTATATCTGACTTAGCAATCAGTTTTGCAGCTTGAAGAAGGGCCTAGTTCACTTACATACAATGAAAACCGGATTTACTGGAAGGAAAACAAACTTGACGATGATTTATAAGATGGGGGTTTAAGGAGAGATAAGAATTTAAATATTCAGAACTCCCTCCCTCAATCCAAATTGTATCCATGATTCCATATGGCAACTCATTCTTCTTAATCTAATAGATGACATTGTGTATCTCAACTAATAATTAGATAGTATAATCAATAGCAAGGAAAGATAGGATAATTGGCTTGTGACAAATGCTGTATATTTTGAACTCTCAAGTAGATTATTTCCAGAAAGTAGCTTGCTTTTATATGTGTCTCATTCCAGGCGCCGTACTTAGCAATTGGCCTTGTTATCTCCTTGAAATTTGTAAAAATAAGAAAGAAAACCTTATATATGTAGGCAGAAGCAATGAAGCTGTCAGTCTACATCATCAAGCATCTATACACTAGGTAAACTAGATGAGCTATGACAAGTCCAGTGAAAGAGTTAATGTATGGTTTGAAGCAAGCCAACCCCTGTCACATAAGGTAAAATGCTGCAGCAAATACTTCAAATGCTAATTTACAGCGATCCAGGGAAGTGCAATGATCTAGGTTATCCACACTAATATACCAGCACATGAATTGCCAAGATCTATACATAGCATTAGTCACGCCTACAAAATTCTTAACTAAAAAAAAGGTATGGTGGACCTAACCAGTCATGGATTTGAAGTGGCAAGATCAAGCCATAGTACTGATCATTCCAGTTACAGTTTGTGATCTAGAACAGAAGTTTTCGTCTGATCCAACCTATCAGTCAAATCAGCTAGAAGAAATGTAAGGGTTCACTTACAAGGTTTCCAAATTTAAGAACAGGCAACCTCCTGAGAGGCTGAGGGAAGTAACATCAGTTATTTCATTATGTGGTAAACACAAGGAAACAATGAAAATCGGTAGTGCAGAAGAATGCTCAGAAAAGCAATTCTAAATGAAACATAGATGCATACAAAATGACCCAAACAATCATGCCAGTGCAACATTACAATATGGTAAAATATTATTATTTGATGAGTGAAGAAAAGGTTTCAGTTGGCATGAAAACGTTTTTAGCAATTGTTTCATGTAATTTGGCAACCGATCAGTTCTCAGTAGAATTGTTACCTAGACAATGAAACAAGTGCATTGCAATATCATCATCTACTGCTATTGATTTTAAGTTACTTACACTATGCTTAGAATAAAGAAAGAGAATACAACTCGGATAAGGAGGTAGAATTCAAGGTGGAAGACGTCATTGAATTGTCCACTTACATAAACCGCAACTTTTTCAGTTTAAATCGTAGAGTACTATAGTGAAGCATTTTAGTTGTCAAAGATTAAGCAGGGATGTGCCTTTCTCCTCTTAGTATTTTTGAGTAAGGAAAGGGAAGAGCAGTTAGATCAAAGCTTACCTGCAAAGCCATTTACAATGTAATATTTACCCCAAGGAAGCCTCTCATCAGGACCAACTTTTTCCCCAATATACTTCTGCGAATGGATAATGAAGGTAAGTTTATAAGTCACGCCATGCTCGAACAATGTCACAATGACATAATCTGATTCAGCAAAGAAAGGGCAAAATAATACTCACCAATACAGCTAGATTCTGAAGAGGCTGTATGCTTGAGGAAACAATATTTGCAGCCTACAAGTTAAAATAAGAAACACAGCAAAATGGATGCAAGGAATTAGAGCAGAAAACAAAGAAAACATGAAAAAGTGAAACAAAGATTGTGCCTGATTACACCAACAAGAGATATTTGTGAGTGAATGGGATACAAACTAAGTGTAGAGCCCCCGTATATATAGCCAATAAAAGTTACAAAACTCTAATAAACCCTAATAAACTAGGCTGCTATTGTTAGAATAGTTATTATATTTAGACTTAGGGGTAGTTTAGTCATTTATTTTCTTTTATTTTACCCTAACTTAGTCTGTTTGTTTTCTTTTTACCCTACTATATAAAGACCTCTCATATGTAGTTTTTTCTTTAAGTTTTGTGCTAGCAAGTTATGCCTCAATAATATTTCTTTCTTCTAGTTTCTTTCTTTGATCTAAATTAACATGGTATCAGAGCATGGTTTCGATCCAAAATATATTGTAGCACCACAGTAATTTAGTTGGAGAAAGAATATATTCTTGGATTAGGATTGCTGATTTTTTGTGGTTCTAAGGACTGTGAACAGTGCCGAAGTACTGTTCACGTGCTGTGAACAGTACCGAGGTTACTGTTCACGCACTGTGAACAGTGCCGAATTCGACTGTTATGGGTATTTGATTTGCAAAGTTGTTGAGTTGATTTGTGACGAACTTTGGATTGTTTGGCGTTGACTGCCTCTTCTCTTCTGTTGGTGCTTCTTGTTGTTGGGTCTTCCTCACTGAACTAGCGTTGCAAGTTAAGAAATCATAATTATTAGGGTTTGTTGATTTTGACTTTTCTTCTTCTCTTTGTTGGACTTTGTTTTGTTGGGCATTATTGCTGGTGGTATTTGTTGGACAACCCCAATCCTTTGGGTTTGTTGATTTGGGCTAGTGCCGATTTGGGCTTCTCTCTGTTGGGCTATTGGTTTGACTTTTCTTCTTCTCTTTGTCTAATTTGAGCTTCTCTCCGTTGGGCTGTTGGTTTGAATTTTCTTCTTTTCTTTGTTGGGCTTTGTTTTGTTGGTTTGTTGGTTTTGTGCATTGGGGAGTTGTCACGTTGCTGGTTTGTTTGATTTGTTTGTTTGGGCTTGCTATTTGACATAGCATTGCATTGTTTGGATTTGTTTGCATTGTTTCGCACTGAATAAGCAGGAAACTTTGTTTCCTTTCTTATTGATTGGTGGGTTTGAGCCCTTGGGGCTGATTTTGTGAACGGACGGCTGGGTTGCTGGATTTTGCTAGGTTGTTGGGTTACTTAGATTTTGTTTGCTTTGGATTGCTTGATTTGAGTATTATGGCTAGTGAAAATTTTGATTCTCTTCAGGCTATCAGTGTCAGACTAAAAGCTCCAACTGATCCTTAGGTCGAGAAATATGTTGATTTAAAGAATACTTGGAAAATCAACAAGCTGATTGGGACAGGCCGTAGAAAGGGAGGACTGTATGTGTTGGAGGAGCTCCATGTTCCAGAAGTTGCTGCCTCTACTGTTGAGTTCTTCACAAAGTCGTATCCTATCACTCGCTTTCATTTTCTTCTTGGCAAACTCTTAATGTTTTCTGCTACCACATCATGAGTTTGAGGGAGGGTGTTAGAATAGTTATTATATTTAGACTTAGGGGTAGTTTAGTCATTTATTTTCTTTTATGTTGCCCTAACTTAGTCTGTTTGTTTTCTTTTTGCCCTACTATATAAAGACCTCTTATATGTAGTTTTTCTTTAAGTTTTGTGCTGGCAAGTTATGCCTCAATAATATTTCTTTCTTTTAGTTTCTTTCTTTGATTTAAATTAATAGCTATAACTCCAACACTCCCCCTCAAGCTAGGCGCAAAAATGTCAACTAAGCCAAGCTTGACAATGGAGTCCCAAAGAATGGATAGAGTGACAGGTTTGGTGAAAACATCCGCAACCTGATCACTGGTTCCCACAAACGATGGAGTGACAATACCACTGCTAACCTTCTCCCGAAGAAAGTTAACATCGATCTCTATATGCTTCGTCCTCTCGTGTAATATAGAGTCAGAAGCGAGCTAAATAACAGATCGATTATCACAATATAATGTAGATGAAGTAGTCACTGGAAATCCCAACTCGCCAAAAATCGATCGTAGTCAGATAATCTCACATGTGTCAAGTGCCAGATACTCTGCCTCTGTTGACGAGCGAGAGACAACTGACTGCTTCTTGCTCTTCCAAGAGATAAGATGAGTCTCTCGAAAAGCACAGAAGCCCGTATTAGATCAACTGTCACACGCTCCCCCATAATCTGAATCTGAATAACAGGCTAGAGAACTAGTCTAAGATTCTGATGCATATAACAACCCAAATCCAAGACAAGACTTGAGGTACCGAAGAATATGATAAACTGCATCAAGATGAGGCTGACATAGTCAGTGCATGAACTGACAAACTCGGCTGACAGCGAACGAAATGTCTGGCCTAGTGTTGGCTAGGTAGATAAGTCTACCTACCAACCTCTGATAGACAGTCGGATCTCTCAACTCCTCACCTTCAGCAGTAAGCTTCAGGTTTGGAATCATGGGTGATGATACTGGTTTGCACCCCAGTGTCTGAGAGAAGATCCAGAACATACTTTCTCTGAGAAAGAACAATACCCCTGCTGCTACGGGCAAACTCAATCCCAAGAAAGTATCGCAGAAATCCAAGGCCTTCACATCGAAGGCCTTCCCAAGGTCTACCTTGACCTGCGCAGTCTCAAAAACATCATCTCCAGTAATAATAATATCATCAACATATACCAAAAGAATGACACACTGTCCAGAAGTATTCTGTCGAATGAAACAGGTATGATCAGAATGACATCTAGTGAACCCTAAATGTACAACTACACCATTAAAGCGAGAGAACCAGGCTCGTGGTGACTGTTTCAGTCCATAAAGGGACTTACGCAGTCGACATACCTTTCCAGCATACTCCCCCTCACCACGAAAGCCCGGTGGTGCATCCATATAAATAATCTCATCCAGATCACCGTGAAGAAATGAATTCTTCACATCCAACTGATGAAGAGGCCAAGAGTACTCCGCAGGCAGAGAAATAATCAATCGAACAGTAGTCAATTTTGCCACGGGGGCAAAGGTAGCACCAAAATCACGACCTGGTACCTGAGTAAAACCCTTCGCCACAAGCCTAGCTTTGTGACGATCAATAGTATCATCCGCAAGAAACTTCAGGGTGTAAACCCAGCGACAGCCAACAGGCTTCACCCCTGAAGGTAAAGATACAAGATCCTACGTATGATTACGCGGAAGAGCGTCCATCTCCGTCTGCATGACAAGAACCCACTGGGGCTCCCGCATAGCCTCTGAAACAGAGCGAGGAACCGGCGTATCTGATAAGGCCATACTATAAGCTCGAAATACAGGAGACAGATCATCACAAGAAACATAAGCAGAGATCGGATATAAAGTCCTGACAGTCCAACCATAACGAAAAACTGGACGGCGATCACGCTGCGGATAACGACGTCCTAAATCATCATCCTCCACTAACAATGTCTCATCAGGTAAAGTAAATGGCTCAGTACCTGCAATCTCATCAGTACTAACAACAGGTGCATCAATATGCTCAACGAACTGAAAAGTATTACCTGTATTGCCTGAGGTAGAGGGGACATCAACAGGGGATGAGAGCGAGGGCGACGAACATAAACCTGCAAAGGAAGAGAGACTGGTGACTCTGTACTGACAGGAATGAGTGGTTCTGGAGGAGGAGAGACTGATGACTCTGTAGTGATAGTAACCAATGGCTTTGGCTCCTGTGGTAACGTAAAATCAAAGAGAGTATCATCAATTGGAGGGGTAGACACAGGACTGGAAGAAAAATAAGGAATATACTCAAGAAAGGTAACATCTAGACTGTGATACATACGTCGCCTAACAGGATCATAACACCGATACCCCTTAGACTGATGACAATAGCCCACAAAGACACAACAAATCGCTTTATCATCAAGCTTATGACGAGTAGGAGACCGATCCTAAACAAAATATGTGCAGCCAAAAACACGAGGTGGGACCGGAAAAAGTGTCTGCTCAGGGAATAAGACCTGTAAGGGAGCCCTATGCTGAAGAACACGACTCGGTGTACGATTGCACAGAAAGGTAAAAGTCAAAACAGCAAAATGGCAATAAGATTTTGGTACCCCCATACCTCTAATCATACAACGTACCATTCCTATCAAACTCCTATTTTTCCTTTCAAGAACTCTATTTTGCTCAGGAGTATATGGATAAGTGAGTTGCTGAAGGATACCCTGAGAAGAAAGGTGAAACACTAAGGCATCAGATATATATTCTTTGGCATTATCCGATCGAAGAGCACGAACAATGACATCAAATTGTCTTAATCATCTGGAGAAATTGAGTGATTATAGGGAGTACATCGGACTTCCTATGCAAAAGATAGACCCAAGTACAACGAGTATGGTCATCTATATATGTCACATAATATCAAGTACCTGACAGAGCAGTAAAAGGAAATGACCATAGTATCGAGCACCTGACAGAGCAGTAAAAGGAGAGGATTCTCAAATATCAGAGTGTATTAGGTCAAATGATTTGAGTAACTGGTGCATGCAAGGAATATAACTGGTCCTAACATGTTTCGATAGGGAACATATAACACAGTCAAGTTTACCACCAACACAAGCATTGCTCAAAGCAAGAAACAACATACATAAATATTTAAAATTTGCATGTCCAAAACGGTCATGCCACAACTGAACAGTTTGTGACGAAAAATCTTAACGATAAGTACTGGGTAAAATACTAGCATGCAAGCTAGGAATAGATAAAGACAAAGCAGGTGCAGTTGATGTAGGTGGAGGAACTTGTGAAACTGGAGGTGAATCGCCTAGATAATACAATCCATCTCTCTCATGTCCCCTGATAATAATCCTCCTGGTACTCAGGTCCTACAAATAACACGAATCAGATAAGAACACAACCGCAAAGTGAAAATCTCGGGCTAACTGATGTACAGATAATAGATTCATGGCCAACTTTGGCGCATGAAAAACTGAATATAATGTAAAGTCATCTAGAAGACGGACTGTACCCCTACTAACAATAGGGGCATGTGTCCCATCTGTTAGCTGAACCTGTGTATGTAATTGCTCGTAAAAAGTGGTGAAGTGATGGGTCTCACCTGTCATATGACCATTCGCACCCGAGTCCAGCATCTAAAGAGGAGACGGACTGGCACGAACATGAAAGGCACGAGGTATACCTGTAACGGTGGCAGTAGCAGAAATCGGACCCTGAGAAGTCTGGGCGGACATAAGTATATCCAATCGAGAAGTGATAGCATCCAATAACTCTGCCAAGGAGGAACAGTAGGAACAGCGGCAGTAAGTGGTGGTATCTCAGTAATAACAGCAGTACGACCGCGAGGAGGCGGCTTAAGCTCCAGATGGAGCTTCCAACAAGCAGCCTTGAGATGTCCTGGTCGGCCACAATAATCACATTGACGAGAATCCCCCTGTCTGCGCTGATCTGGGGCACCCTGATGGCGTTGGTCCAAGCGCTGTCCACCTCTGGCTGAGGATCCTGAACGAGACCTGGCAGTAGCTGCTAGGGGTGCAACTTGGGTTGGGCAACCCGATTTCAACCCGAGCCCAACCCGAAAAAATTAGGGCTTGGGCTAGGGTTTTTAATACTTGGGTTGGGCTTGGGTCAAAAAACTTCAACCCGAATTCAATTTGGGCCGGGCTCGGGTTGAGGCATCAGCAACCCGATTTCAACCCGAACCCGAATTCAATTAGTGTGATAGTGTGATGTTTTAAGTTTAATATTTTTATGAGTCTAATTTCTATGTTTTCTGGGATTGTACTTTGAGATTACTAGTTTTTTGGTGTGAAAACAGATGATCAATAATCGTGCACTGTTATGAATGAAATATATGGATTGTTTTATGAATTTGTAATTATTCCCCCCCTCTCTCTGTCTCTCTTGCAGTGAACCCGAATTCAACCCGAGCCCGCCCGAATTAAACTCGGGCTGGGCTCGGGTTGAGTTTCTCAACCCGAGGTAGGGTTAGGGTTAGGATTAGGGTTGAAGATTATATACCTAGGGTTGGGCTAGGGTTGACTGTCTAACCCGCCCGAGTTGCACCCCTAGTAGCTGCAAGGGTCATCTGGTCAGCCGGAGGAGTCAAAACTGCAACTGGAAGTGATGCAATACGAACGCGGCGCTTATGCTGCTCAATCATCGCATACACTTCATAAAGAGACGGTAGCCTCATCATCGACAAGATTTATGAACGAGGTCCCTCAAACTCATCACGAAATCCCATAAGGAACTTGTGAATCCTATCCTCCTGCTCTCGAGTATGCAAGAATGCTGCTCCCTCGGGCTCTATCCTCAGAATAGCAGCAAGAGGACGTAGAGTCTCATACTTAAGCCATCGCTAGGTCAAATAGCCATAATAATCCTAAACGGTCATATCTCCCTGCCGAGCATATGAGAGCTCCTGAGAAAACTCATAAACACGAACTCCCCGTCTCCCCGTCCTGACTGGGAATACATCTCTGATAATGCGCTCCATAACTTCGAAACAGAGCTATGAAACTGATGAATCCTGCAAACAGATGGCTCCATCGAGCCAAATAACCATCTAAGAATGTCACAGTTCTCAGAGAACCATGCAGAATATCCAAGGTCGGCATCAGCTGGCTTTAGGTAAGATCCCTTCAGCTAACCAAGCTTTCCTACACGGCCTAAGAAAAGCTGGAATGAGTGAGACCACTCAGCGAAGTTACGGCCATTCAACAACTATGCCGTAACTTTCTGAGAGATCATGCCCGGCAGTGCTGGTAATGCAACTGTGCCAATAGGTACTGTATACTGGTCAAACATAAAAGTGAAAGTACTAATAGATATCTCAACGGTAGAGGTCTCAACAGCAAGGGTCTCAAGTCTCTCAGTAGTAGTCCTATCATTAACAATACTAGAGCACCCGTGACAGAAAAGAAAACAACTCTAAGATAAATAGAGGGATAAAATAAGGGAGAACAATATACCTCCAGTCGAACAGTAGCGACAGATAAAGAAGGTCCAGAAAGATCTCAAATAATCAAGTCACGGTGCCCACAAATCCAATAAATATAAATAAATGATCTACTGCATCAAGAGCAGATCAACGGAGAGGAGGATTTAACCCCTCTTAAAAGATCATACGGTCCCAAATAACCAGGCGCACGAAGGCAAAACACGAAGTTGTGACGAAAAGCGCGACCCAACAGTGAGCTGGTTCGCTGGAGTAGGTTGGGCAATGGGTGGGTTGGGCAGTGGGTTGGACAGTGGGTTGGGCAGGCTGTCGGTGGTGGGCTGGGTGTTTGAGTATTGAGGTTATCGGTGGTTGTGTTGTTTATCGGTGGTTCCTTTGCAGGTTGGGGTTTGTCGGTGATGGACTGGGATGCTGCTGGGAGTGGGTTTTATAGGTGCATTCGGTGGGTTTTATGGGTGCTGTCGGTGTGGGCAGTGGGTTTTGCGGTGGGCTGATTTGTGTTGGGTTAGTGGAGGATGGTTGGTTCTTGGGTTGAAGGCTATTGGGTGTGACGCTGTGGTGGGTGGCAGCAATTTTCGCTGGTTTGGGCTGGTTTG
Organism: Ilex aquifolium; assembly: GCA_951799425.1. Lineage (NCBI taxonomy): Eukaryota > Viridiplantae > Streptophyta > Magnoliopsida > Aquifoliales > Aquifoliaceae > Ilex > Ilex aquifolium. Next base: position 32,177,343 of record OX637395.1, on the reverse strand, counting down.
TGCAGTGGGGCAGTGGGTTAGTTGATGGCTACTGCTGAAGGTTTGAGTCGGTAGATTCTCTGGGTTGAAGGCTATTGGGTGTGACGCTGTGGTGGGTGGCAGCAGGATTCGCTGGGCAGTGGATTGTGCAGCGGGGCAGTGGTTGTTTGTCGGTGGTTGATGACTGGCTGGGTTGCTGAAGGTGGAGTTGTGGCTGCTGAGTTGCTGGATTATGGTGGAGGCTAGGGTTAGGATTATGGTGGAGAAGGTCAGGGTTAGGATTAGGGTTGGTGGCTCTGATACCAACAAGAGATATTTGTGAGTGAATAGGATACAAACTAAGTGTAGAGCCCCGTATATATAGCCAATAAAAGTTACAAAACTCTAATAAACCCTAATAAGAGCAACTCCAAGGAGGCTATGTAAACTAGCTAGCCAAAATATATTTTTTTATTCCATTATCTACTTTAGCTACCCACTTTTTCAAACTCACTCCAACAACGCTATCTATTTTAGCTAACCACTTCAACTAACTTCAACTAACTCTTAATTATTAAAATATAAAATACTATGTAGTATACCATGTCATCACCATATCGATGACAACACATGATGATGTGTTTACGCCACGTCATCAAAATTTTAAAATTTTATTTTTTTTAAACAATGGTCATATTTATAATGGTCAGGAAATTCAAAAATTTCAAATTTGAATTTTTCAACGGTCATATTACAACGGTCATATTTGTAACGGTCATATTACAACGGTCATATTTACAACGATCATATTTGCAACGGTCATATTACAACGGTCATATTTGCAACGGTCATATTACAACGGTCATATTTGCAACGATCGTATTACAACGGTCATATTTGCAACGGTCATATTTTTGGATATGTATAAATAGGATCTTCCATCTTTCATTGTCATACACCTAAAATCTATTTCTTGACATTGCACTATTCTTTGTGTTTATGTTATGGCTCGCCATCCTGTAATGAAGATGATTCTTAACGATTCTGATTCCAATGATGAATTGGAGATGGTAACAATTTGTGCTATCGAAATGAACAAACGCAATAGCGAAGAAAGCTATGGTGTACGTCGTGGTTCCATTCAAGGTCATTCAGTTATTTGTCGCAATCGAGTTCAAGGGCACGAGTAACTATATCGTGATTATTTTGCTGACCCGCCTATCTATCCCCCAAATTTATTTCGAAGAAGGTTTCGAATGAATCGAACCCTTTTCCTTTGTATTTTATCAATGGTGGAAGATTATGATCCATGTTTTGTCCAAAAAAAAGATGCAGCTGGAATTACTGGCTTGTCTTCCCTTCAAAAGATGACAGCTGCCATAAAGATGCTTGCTTATGGAGTTGCAGCAGATGTTGTTGATGATTATGTGAGGATTGGCGAAAGCACCGCAATAGAAAGTTTGAAAAGATTTGTGAGGGCGATAATAGCAATTTTTTCCGATGAATACCTCAGGTCACCAAACAATGATGACATTGCTAGATTATTAGCAATGGGTACCAATCGTGGGTTTTCTGAGATGTTGGGTAGCATTGATTGTATGCATTGGAAATGGAAGAATTGTCCAACAGCATGGAAAGGTATGTATTCTGATCACGTCCATGAACCAACAATTATTTTGGAGGCGGTGGCTTCATATGATCTCTGGATTTGGCATGCCTTTTTTGGGTTACCTGGATCTTATAACGATATCAACGTACTAGAACGCTCTTCTGTTTTTGCTCTCCTTTCAGAAGGTCGGGCTCCTCCAGTCAATTTCTCAGTCAACGGCAACGATTATACAATGGGATATTACCTTACTGATGGTATATATCCAAAATGGGCAACATTTGTCAAAACAATTTCATCTCCAAGAGGCAATAAGCAAATACATTTTGCAAAATCTCAAGAGTCAGCAAGAAAGGATGTTGAGCGAGCATTTAGAGTGCTCCAAGCACGATTTGCTATAGTGCGTGGACCAGCACGTTTCTGGACAGTTGAAGTGCTTAAGGATATTATGAAGGCATGCATAATATTACATAACATGATTGTCGAGGATGAGTGAAATGCTAATGAGTTGGACTTTAGCTATGATACAATGGATGAGAATCCCACTGCCACAATCATACCTGATCAAAGTTCAGAACTGCTGCAATTTATCAATACTCAACATTGCATTAGAGACAAAGAAAGTCATTCCAAACTCCAAGCTGATCTAGTCGAGCATCAGTGGAATATGCATGGAAACTACTAGGCACTACTTAAGCAAATGTTATTACAGTACTTGAACCATCATTACTACTACTTAAAGTTGTTTGTCTATTAATAAAAAAGAACTACATCTTCTTCCCCAAGATTTCCATTTGGCGGCGCTAATAATATTCAGCTTGCACCGAAGACATGCAACTCGTATCCATCGATATTATTCGATCTTTCTCTTTTAGTTGCTCAATTTGCATTTTCTCTTTCTCTTGCAGTAGACGTTGTTGTTCTTGCAGCAGGCGTTGCTCTTCTTGAAAATAACATTTTTCTATCATTTCAAATTTCTTCTCATTCACTACCTTTTTCTCTTCCTTCATCTCTGCTAACAAATGAACAAGTGCAGAATTTTCTGCATCACCTCCACCTTCTTTGCTCTTTGATTTTCGTAGTCGCGCTTTCTCAACTTTCCTTCCAGGTGGCTTGTCTAAGGATCCATAGGACCCACCTTGTACAGCATCCAAACTAATATTAAGTCACGCCAAGATTATCATAATGTTTTCTTCTATTGTAAAATTGCCACCTCGTTTTTTGGTGGTGGATTCTACTTGATGAGATATAGGTGAAGATTGACCTATAACCTCATCATCTAAATTTGTTTCATCATGGATGAGATTGGTGAAGTACGCACCATGTTGAAATGGATCCATTAGTAATGCCTATAATTAACAATTCACAATTCATAATTCATACCTAATTGGTGAACCAAAGTCCAAAACAAATTACATCTATTGGTGAACCACTCTCATGTTAATCAGATGAATGGAAAGCAAGAATCTATCACTTGATCATGATAAGGCCTAAAAAGAATCTTGAAGGAAAAGGAAAGCTACATAGATATTAATAGTTCCCTAATATCAGAAGTGATGTAATAACAGAATAGTATTCATGGAGTCCATATTTATACAAAAGTGATGTAATAACAGAATAGTATTCATGGAGTCCATATTTATGAACATTTGAACAGATTAAAGTTGAGAATGCCCACAAAATAGAAAAAATGAATGCGGAAATTGGGTTTATCATACTCTAGTGATGTTTCATTGGGTTTACTGCAATGCCCACAAAATAGAAAAAATGAATGCGGAAATTGAAATAGAATTTACGGGAACAAGTCTTTCAACTGAATATAATGCTTTTGTCTCTAAAATTGAATAAAATGTGAGAGATTGCCTCGACTTATCTACATTTTTTTTTCTTATATGAGGAACTGCAACATTTAGAAGCACTTCTGTGAAGAGAAAAAGAAGATAATAATATATGAACTGCTTTACAAAATTGTGCTTTACTACAATCTGCTAAATGTCCTGTCTCATCTTCCTTGCAAAGGAGAAGTGAGATCAAAGAATACATCATCTGTACAAGGAATTGTGAGAGCAAAGCAAAAAACCCATAACTATAACTAAAAAAAATGTTGTTTCCTTGTTATGAATAGTCCTTTCAAACCCAAGATCTTTACTACAAAACCCATAAAACAGAAAAATAAAAACATAAAACAACCACCATGATCGATACAATTCTTCTTCTTGATCCGTGAGTCATACAATCAAACCCTTACCTTACCAAACAACCAAAAAAATAAATGAAATTCTAGTATTTAATAGTTCACATGAAGAATTCCAAACCAGATCAATCAAACACATGCATCATTGAATTCGTAATGAGTTCCAAGAGTGATATATATACAGAAAGTCGAGAATAAGAGGGCCATATATCAAAATGAGGACTTCCCCCATCCGATTCATGCGTATACAAGCCCTCTAGGGTTATGCGCATCAGCAGAACACCACTGAGACTGACCGAGTTCTTGGACTGATGAGCACGATTAACATCACTAACCCAAAAAGAAACCAAGTTCAAAGGAGATCGGACATCTGATGAGTTCTTTGGAAGATCTCTATCATCAAATGGCATTAGTGGAGCCCCATTGGATATCTGCCACCAATCTCCATTCATAAAAGACAATTCTTCTTTGATGCTATACACTCTATTATCATCAGGTTTTAATTCAGAAGCATAATTCAAAACAAAGGCACACTTTCTTTTCGCCTCATCGATTCGATCATACTTGTAGGTCATAGAAGGTTCATTTCTAGGCTGAAATTCTCTTCCATCTATGAAATTTGCATTTACAACACTGAAACAGAGCAACATCAACAGCCCAAGCATAGTACAACGACAAGTACCCAGTGACATAACCTTCATGACTGTAAATCCTAAACAACAGACCACTTTTTAAATGATTTCTCTACTACCCACTAACCAAAATCAGAAAATATTGAACACCCAGATTCTCTGATTACAAATCGGGTACAGGTTTTGGGGAGTTCTTGATATTCACCCACAAGCTATGAACTTGCAATTAGAAATAATTCAATCACAGTGAACCCAGAAAAATATTGGGAAAATAACAGAAATCAGTGTGATAAGTTCAGATGCAAAATCATCTAGTAAGTTGGTATGGTGTAAATTCCATGATTCACATATGGAAGACTAACCTTAATAATGGGATGTTCTATGTCTTCTCGTCGGTGTCTCTTGAAGTTGAAACCCACCGAGTGGTTGGATCTGCTTATAGAAACAGAGAGTGGTCTGATCGATTGCTGCCTCTGTGTGCCTCTGGAGAAATCGATCGATGGTCTGAGATGGTGGTCTGATCGATTGCTGCCTCTGTGTGCCTCTGGTCTGGAGAAATCGATCGATGGTCTGAGATCGAGTTCGATCGATGGTGGTCTGATCGATGAAGGCCGGAGAGAAATCGATCGATGAAGTATCTGGCGAGAGGAGGCAGAGAGAGGCAGCAAGAGGCGAGAGTGTCTAAGAGAGAGGAGGAGGCGATCCAGCGAGCGTGAATGGCTAGCTACACGTAGCGAGTGAAAAAGCGGCTATGGGAAATAGATAGGGGTTTAGCTAGTTCGTTGGAGTGATATTTTAAGGTGAGACTATCTAAAATAGTTAAAGGGGTGGGTTTAGATAGCCCCTTGGAGTTACTCTAAACTATTATAACTCCAACACAATAGGAAACTGATATTGATAATAGCGAATCGCTTTATCATACAAGAACATAGTTACCCAGTTTGATCATAATCAATCGATAAAGCTAGGAGTGGACTGGGTAAAGACCTAATCTTTGACATACTTGCACCCTCATACTTGAACCTATGACCTCACAGTTTTGAACCCAAGCTTCTACCACTACACCAGGTAGTGGTCCCTAAAGCTAGATGCACTGCATTATTCAAGTTTCTTTAAATCTAGAAGAAAGTTTCAACAAGAGCAGGGGCCTGAAAATATATAGTCTATTATCTCAAGAACAATGCAGTTAACATTTTTCAGGATCAGCTAAACAGTTCTTCACTATCCCTTACTTTAGTAGGTTTCGCTAGCCCTAGGATTTGAAAGAAAACAGGTGATATTTAGGGGGGCAATGCTATTTATGATAGAAAAAAAGAAACATTTACCAGAACACATTTAAATTGACAGTGTTGGTCTGAGAGAGAGGGTACAGGGGAAAGATTTCTACTACTAAGTGATTTTAGGGTCGAAGCAACTGACTAAAAGAACATATGTTGCAGCATTCCTTCATTCCTAACATGATGATAATTGAAATGAGCTCAAATGGAAGAACACAATCAATTCCTTTTATTGATCAACAGGCTTTTTTCCCGGCAATCCAGGTCAATCAAGGACATAAGGCATCAGATTCAAGCTAGGAAAACCGTTGTAAAAGAAGACCTTGAATGATGACTTATTGGGCCTATACTATCTCTTACATAGGTATCACTTTAACACAGTAGACAAGATCCAAACCAATACACAAAGCGATATACCCTTTTGTTAGATGCTTCATTGAATATCAAACATTTCACAATCAACAGCACTCCATGTTATTTGTAGGCAAGAACTATCGCATATGGTTAATTGTTTTGCTGCACAATAATTTCAATGCAACAATGAACCTTTTGTTCACATTGTGACCTCACCAAATTGGTAACTACTTCCTAACCAGTCAACATCACAAGCAGAGATTTGCAACAGGGTAACATAAATACTCTTGTCTTAAGGTTTGATTCAAGAATAAACCCATTCTTAAGAATTTGCAAATTGCAGGTGATAAATAGTAGTCATAGAGCAGTCAAATTTCAAAAGAGCAAGAAACAAAATGCCTTGTACCTGGTAATTGATTGCTCTTTTCTGAAGATCTTGGGGCAACAATGGATGTTGAGGATACTTCTCTTCCAGATACTGCACAAGACCAATACTCATTATGTTTAAGATGCTCTAGATTGTACAATCAATTGCTTATTATGTGAAGGAGGACTAAAGAGGAAGAACATGCAATACTCGCCATTAAGATGGCAAAAGAGTCAGCAACTACTATATCACCATCCACCAGCGCCGGCACATAACCAATAGGATTGAGCTTCAAATACTCTATATAATTCAAGAATAATGATAACAATAAGATCAACAACGGTAAAAGCAACAATAATACCAATAATACCAATGATAAAGATAATTGATCGAACATCCAATGGCAAAGGGTGGAGTGGCCTCTCAAGTTGGGTCAACAAACAAACAAATAAATTACCATATATACCGAGATTCAAAAGGGTAAGAAACTTGACTCACTGACTACCCAAGGTCCAGCTCATACCATGTTAGAGCATCCAACTCAAAACAAATTGGTAATGGGTAGAGTTGCCCCTCAAGTATATAAACTAACATTGGTCGTAATAGTTATTCAACATCGTATACAAACTCGCTTAACAATAATAGCATAGGAGTAATCATAAAAACTAAAAGGCAAAAAAACTAACACCCAATTTACAGCACATCAATGGGGGGCTGAGGGTATATTGGAACAAAGCTAATTAGGTACAAGAATGAAGGAGTAGTGTTGCACTTCCACGACATGGGAACGGGACCATGGTGTGATGAAAAGAAAGAAAAGATGCAAGGTGAGGAGATATCGAGAGGTAGAATAGGTTAAATGAGTTCAAAGAAATTAGTTAACGCATGCTTCTTTAGTACAGGCTACGGAGTGAAGTTGGAAGGTTCAATGAGCTACGCTAAGGTACTATTATTGGAAGGTACTATTGTTGCCCCAAGATCTATAAGTTGGAAGGTACTATTGTTGCCGGTATACAAGTATCGTAGGCAAAGTTGTGGTGACTCGTGGAGTAAGTAGCAAGCTCCGCTTGAATATAAAGCTGCAAGCACCTAATCCTAAAAAACTGAAAATCAGTGAGCTCCACAATAAAAGCAAAGTGAGTCGCGCTAGTGCCAAACCTAGTAAAGGGCTAACATTTTTCAGTTGCATCGTACGAATTTAGCATTATTTGCACAAGGTGATTGTCCTCAAGTTTGAACCCACAACCTCAACGAGTGAAAATTATGTATTTATAGATAATGTATCCGTGAAATGTAAACCATTTACAGCTTGAATAAGAAACAAGGCATCCAATTTTATCAGTTATATGGCATTTGCTACCATATACTTGTGTTTGTTTTACCATCATAAAGCTTAAAAAACCAATCACCATTCACCACTATCATAAAGATTAAAAAAAATCAAAATATGCAGTTTGGACCCCTTCACCAAGGTTGATGGTAGGAACTAAGCTTTGGCCTGGGATGGCCATGGCCCCCCTCAAGTTTCTAGAATTACACTTTATACCTTTAAAATTGACCCTCTTCATTTCAAAATTATATTTCAACCCAAAATGTATATTTGTTTTTTACTTTACGTGGCCCCTCAAATTATGAAAAGTATGTTTTATATCCTTCGATGGTGATCTTGATTTTGCTTTATCCCTCAACTATTGATTCAAACAAATTGCACAATTAAACATTTCCGAATAGTTTTTTGGACTATTTTCGTCCAAAGTTTAACAATTTCAGCGAAACAAATCTTAATAATTGGTGCAAAACATTACAAATTTGAATAGTTAATGGTGCAACGAGTTCGATTTAATAATTGAAGGGCTAAGATCAAATAGGGTCATAATTTAAGAGGACAAAGTCTAATTTATCCAAACCTTATATATAGGATCCAAGGTCATATAAAGTATATATTTAAGAGATATACACACTCTCTATCTCATTTTGTTCGAATTTTTACCTTAGTATAGGCACAATAAAATTTAGTTTTACCAAGAGATTATGTAATGGTTGATTTCGTATGAATTGACCTAAAATCATCTTTCATCTAATTAATTTAACAAATTTAAATTAAGTTTCTCAATTTTATGAAAATTAAATAATGCTAAAATTTATCATGTAAAAGTTATTTTCATAGATTCTATATACCAAGTGATTTCGTAGGGGTGGACTCGGTAGATGCCTACTTTTGATAGCATGCAAAAGGCAATTACTCTCATATTTCACCAGCCTCTATTTATGTTTCATTTAACATGGAAAGAAAAAGGAGTGAAAAGAAATCTAACCAGGACTGAAATGCTCTCCTTTGACCAAGTTAACAGCTTTATACTCGTAATCAAGTCCTGTTTTCAATACAAACACCCAAAATAAAAAAATAAAAAAAAATCAATTTTCAATTGATCAGGATTTGGGGTTTTCAAGAAATGCAAACAGAGAGTTAAGAGATTTATTATTTTAGCAACACCTTTCAAATTGAGAGCAATAAGAACACGGTAAGAGCAAGAGCTCCGCCAATATGAATAGAGCTTCAGCTTCTTTGGCTCTTCAACGCCACCACCACTAGCCTAGTTTTCAGTCGCACAGATAAGAACAGTTAATTTCTTGATCATTAAGATGATCAATATCAAGAAAATTCACAGAAAAAAAGGGGATAAATTGGGAGAGATAAACCTATGGATTGAAAGGGTAAGAAGAAAACAAGTACCATTATTGATTGAAACTAGGCCGGACCTGCCAAGTGACTGGATTTTCAGTTGTTATTATATGATATTGATATCTATAGCTACAGAAAATTACACTTTCCCCTTAAACCTATGCCTTTATTTCACATTATCCCTCAATTGTTATTTTCTCATATTTAATCACAAATTATAACTATTGATTTCATATTGTATCCTATACATATGCATGTATACCTATATACACACATTAAAATTTGAATAAAAATCATGATATTTTACTTTTGAACTATGTGATTTTATTTTACGTTACCCAAAAGTCTAATGATATGTGAGCATGTTTTCATCTAAAACATATAAAATGTCCGATTTTAGAGCAATGTCAATGATTTTAGAGACCTAAGAGCATCTCCAATGGGCTATGTAAAAGAGGTTTGTTAGCTATTTTAGATAGCCAGTGCACAAATTTTGGCTCCAACGGGCTCGGTATCTCAGTTGGTATTATCCATAAGCAAATAACAGCTCGCTAGACCTACCGACTGAAACAGGCTAGTTATTTCCTCAACAGAAGCTCCAAAATTGTTGAATTTGCGCTAAAATCGTCACTGCACAAAGCTCCACTTAAGCTTAGTCCACAGAAGGCATTGTCTTCATCATCACAGATCGTACAAAGCTCCACAAAAGCTCAACCCAACAACCATACTCCTTTACTGGACCAGCAACTATGGCAATCTCAACTTCAAATTTCTAGAAAATCAATTTGTTCAATTTCTAGAAAATAGCCAGTCATATAGATGCGTTTCTTGATCATATGGGGGTATATCAATGTTGGAAGAGGCGGGTGGTGTTGGAAGATGCGGTTGCAGGTGGTGTTGGAAGAGGCGGTGGCATCGTCTTCATCGCCAAGCTCTTCATCATCTGGTAGGCTCTCTCTCACAGAAACTCCATCGTCCTCTTCACAGTCGGTGGTTCTCAGATTCTTGATCACAACTTGGGATCTTTGGGTTGGGTTGAGAATATCAAGAACTGAGGTAGTAAAATCCCCAAAAATCTAGCAAATATCTCCCAAAAAATTCAGCAAAACCCCCCCCCCCCCAAAATCTAGCAAAATCCCCTAAAAATCCAATAAAACCCCCAAAAAAATCCAGTAAAACCCCCCAAATTTGAGGCGTGTTTCTCTTGTTGCTTTCTTTTCATAGCTTGATTTTTTTCTTCAGGGGCTTGTCTCATTTCAGGTTTGGGTATTTTATATCCTACTTCAAAGTGAGCTGTTCTTTGTGATTGTTCTGTTGGATAAAGTTTAGTAGAAAGTTTCTAGGAGTAAAATTAGTGGTATTTTTGAATTATATTATTGAAAGTTAGTTGAAGTAGTTAGCTAAAATAGAGAGCGTGGTTGGAGTGAATTTTAAAAAGTAGCTAGCTAAAGTAGAGAATTCAATATTTAAATATATTTTGAATAACTATTTTAGATAGTGTAGTTGGAGATGCTCTAACAAAAAAGGTGAAGTGAGATTCAGATTAACTTAACGAATCCAAATTACATTTTACCCATCAATCTACTCAAAGTTCTAAATTATGGTGGACCTACAAATGGTAATGAGACATTGAAGGAAAAATAGGATTTGAGGTTAGCATACACGAACAAGTATAATGATTAAGTGGGCAATTTGAGAGATTTAGTAAAGAGGGTAAAATGTAATTGACAATAACCAAAGGTAAAATATGATTTACACACCTCTAATGATTAATTACGAGGTTAATGTGATTTACACAAACCTCATAATCAATCATTAACCAAAGGTAAAATATAACTTTTTCAATCATTAAAATTTCATTTTGAAAAAATCAAAATTAGAGGTGTTCACCCTACCTTAAGGGTAGGAAATATGGTCTTTTATTTTCTTACTTGATACTTTGCGGAAGAATTTTTTCTTGCCCTACCCTACCCGATCAAGTGTAGTATTCCTATCCGAATTCTGCCCAAATTAATCAGGTAGGAAATTGGGTGAACACGTTTTGTAGTTATTAATTTTTGGATCATTTTAACAATTCAATTAAGTAACATGCACCAATTTAACAACACAATAAACCAATAACACTAAAGTCTAAAACAATTACAACAAAACACAAAAAAAAAAAAAAACTCAAGGTATAAGCATTAATACATCATAATTGTTGCACAAATACAATAACAACTATTTTAGGTTTAAACCATATGAAACACATCAAAAATCATAACTGCTCCAATAGATCACCACAAATCATGTAACCTGCACCAAAAACAAGTCGATGTTTTAGTAACTCAAACATCCACAACAATAACAATGTTTTAAATTATACCGCACAAATAATCTTATAATTACTAAAAAAAATATGTAAAAGTTAAATAGCACATTTCTTGCTAGTGTCATTCACCTCTCTTCACTCAAGAACAATTGCAATATTCTTTGCAATTATTTCTCTACAATTGGATGATAATTGTAAATCTTACTACAATGATTACATTTAGCTTCATTTGCACCTTCAATCTTTTCAAAATGCTCATAAACTCTAGATCATTTTCTTGTGTTTTGTCTCTCACCCTGATTGTCATCGGTAACTTGGATGTTGTTGTTAAAATCAGCTTGAGCAAATGATTGTGGAGTAATATTATCCATAAGGATCTGTGAACAAAAACAGAAAAATCAACAAATGACCATTTTGTGGTCTAAGTAATCAACATTTTACATATTATGATCACAAACAAAATCTCAGAAATCATATACTATGACCACAAACAAAAGCTCAGGTTGCGTTTGGAAATGTTGTCGATTTTCAGTTTTTAAAAAAAATAAAAACTGAAACAGTTTTGAGTTTCTTTTTATAAAAAATGAAAATAGAAAACATGTTTGGTTGCATTTTCTGTTATAATGGGTGTCTTAAAATACAAGTCCACAATATAATTCATATTTTCAGTCACATATGGCTTCCCATTCCCATCCAATCTCAACTTCGCATCACACCCATCCTCCTTAAACAACTCGGCAAGTCTCACCAAATTGTACTTCCAACAAAACTGAACCACCTCCACCGGCATTGCCAATACACTCCCTCCAAGCCCAAGCCCATCAACCAATTTGGAATCATCGGCCACAACAACAAACTTTTCCGAAGCAGCTTCCACCATTTTCTCTCGGAGAAGAGCTCCACCACGACCTTTGACCAAATTGAGATCTGGGTCTACCTCATCTGCACCGTCTAGGGCGAGATCGAGTTTTGGGTGGTCATCAAGAACAGAAAGAGGGATACCCAGTGAAGCGGCTTGTTCTTGGGTGCGTTTTGAAGTGGGTATTCCGACTATATCTGTTAATTCGCCGGTTTTTAGCAGCTCGCTGAGCTTCGAAATGACGAAGGCGACGGTGGAGCCGGTGCCAAGGCCGAGGACCATGCCTCTGCGGACGTACTCGATGGCTTTGTTGGCGGCTAGTTTTTTGAGGTCGTCTTGGGTTAAGGGTGGCGAGGGGGAGGGTGAAGAGAAGGCTTTCATGGAAGGATATGGTGAGGAGGTGCGTAGGATGAGGCGGGTGTTGACATTCGGGTGGTTGAGGGAGGAGAGAGGAGGGATAAGGTCGCCATGGAGGATGATGCTGGCTGGTTTTTTGGTAGACTGATTAGTTTGTTGCTAACAAGACTCGATGGTAGGACCTCATTAAACACCTTCCTCCCGTTTCCCTTTTTTTTTTTTTTTTGAAACGACTTTTTTTTGCTTTCAAAATCTGAGGCAATTTTGAAAACAATTTCAGTTAAAAAAAAAAACTAAAATGGTTACCAAACGAGTTTAAATTTCAGGTTTTCTAAAAAATTGAAAACAAAAACGAAAAAAATTGAAAATCGAATCGTTACCAAACGGACCCAGAAATTACTCCATCTCAGAAATCATAAAATCTCAGAAATTCACAGAGACAAACAATTATACATAAAATCTCGGAAATCATAGTATATGGCCCTTTTCTTGATCTCAGAAATGCACCAGCACAGAGCACAGATTGCATACTTTGATCTCAGAAAAACCACCAATAGCCCTAAGCAAAACCACCAACCAACAGCTCTAATCAACAACTATACATAAAATCTCAAAAATCATAGTATATGGCCCTTTTTGATCTCAGAAATGCACCAACACAGAGCACAAAGCCATAAAATCTCAGAAAAATCACCAACAGCCCTAAGCAAAACCACCAATCATTGACGAAGTACCACCTGGGACTATCGATTCGATGAACGGAGTACCTGGGACCGTTGATACGATGGCATCGAATTTCCCCCAAACAGTCAACTGAGAGAGATGTAGAGAGAGCACAGAGCTATACAATCTAAAAAATCATAGTATTTGTAGCCCTAAGCAAAACCACCAACTATCGACAGACCTGGGACCATCAATTCGAAGAAATCATTAACTGGGACCATCAATTCGATGGCATTGAATTGCCCCCAAATAGTCAACTAAGAAAGAGATAGAGATAGATAGAGATAGAGAGTGCCTGGGAGGCTGGGACTCGAAGACAGGCCAGCAAGCACTCAGAGTAGAGAGGCGAGAGAGTCAAGCGACTGAGACAGGTCAGCTAGCACAGAGAACAGAGAGGGCGAGAGAGTCAAGCAATTGAGCTAGGTCAGCTAGCACATAGAACAGAGAGGGCGAGAGAGGCGAGATAAGGAGGCGTTAGGGTTTTTAGTTTATATATATATATGCGGGTAGGGTAGGATAAGATATGAAAATTTGATGGGTATTTCGCATTCCTACCCAATTTTTTCTATTTGCCGATCAATAGGGTGAAATAGGGTAGAAAATTGCGAATAATCGGAAATTTGAACACCCTTAGTCAAAACAATCAAAATGTTTCTGTTTTTAAAGACGCCAAAATGAATAAGTTATAGAATCAAAATCTCAATACTTTGAAGTGTTTTGAGATATTTCAAAATGTTTTGAGGTGTTTCGAGATATTTAGGTATGTTTCTCAAAAGTTTTAGTCATCTTCTTTATAGTTTTGAAAACATTTTTGAAATATTTTTGACACATTTTTGTTTCTTAAGTGATTGAAACGATACACTGAAATAATTGTTTAATGATATAATTACTTCATGTACTTGAATTATTATTCCATCTTGTATCATGGTGACATGGTGGACCGAAAATGTGAAAACAACAAGTGTGTCTATATGTCGTGGCCTATTGGCAGACGAAGCGTGTTAATGTGACTAAATTCATCAATTGCCGGCGAGCTTGTAATTGGGGCTTCCTGTTTCATTTTTTAGGATGGTCAGCTGAACTACCATAACCATGCCTCTCAAAAACTGCTTAATCCCAAAATTAGTCATTTTTAAACTTATTTTTCAAACTCAATCTCTTGTTCAAAACGTCATCTGAAATTACACCTTCATGGTTAAAAATGTCAATTAAATGATGTTTTTAAACTTTAGAAAAATTTTCAACTCTGGATAAATAAACTCATAAAATCATCATTTGAAATGACACTTAAAGTTTAAGTGTAATCTAATTTTTTTTTTTGTGATATTTAATTATTCATCATGTTTCAATTTTTGTTTTACTTACAAAAAATTGGGTAAATCAAAAACAAATTATTCACCATGTTTCGCCTAAAAATTTACAAACCAAGAAGATACCAAAAAGTGCAACTTATGACTTCAAAAAAATAAATTCATTGCATTACACTGCATAAAATGCACAAAATACAGTTTGTTAACATAAATGAATTTTGTGATAAAATTCATCATATTTTCAATTTTCATTTTATGTAAATTAATTTGTCTATTCCAAAACAATGTCATAAATTCACCGAACAATGAGATTTGTCCCCCAAAATTATAAGAACTATGTGCATATGAAAAATGATACTTATGCGTTAAAAAAAAAAACAAATTTATTACATGAGACTGTATAAAATACAGTTTGTCAATAATGTGGTTCATATTCATAATAATATAGAGGTTGATCACATACACACAAAGTTAATGGAATAAAAGCGTCTGACGCATCATCACTTAAATCCAAAAAATCCAAAAGTTCAGGATTGAAAACAAATAACGGATCCTCTAAAATTTCAATCTCGGTATAGTTAGATCGAAATACTCAATTTTTTTCATACTTGATTCCATTCAAACAATCAAACCAATGCTACATCTTATCAGTTTCACGTTCAAGCCAAGCTATGATCTCGTCATGTGGTTGTTTGAGTTCTGTGGATTATATATATCAGCCGAACATGCCTTTGGAACTGCTAGTTCATGCCAACGATAATATACTTCAAGCTCACAATGTTTGTCATATAACTCTCGTCATCTTAGTGTGGGTTCGATATGAGTATCCGGAGGCAGATTGTAGGTCGTAGACCCAACAATTACGTGTCCAACGTGCCTGGATGAGTGATAAGTGTCAATGGGCTCATTGTGGAACTCATGTTTTTGCCCATATCACGTTACACCACTAGAATTTGTATACGATCCAACATAAGGAACTATGTTCCACGACGTTCATTGGCTGAAGATGAACTATGTTTTTCATTGTGTGATGAATAACCTTCGATGGTTTGATTGGATTTCCTATTTGATGTGTCCCTTTATATAGGTCCAATTGTGCATTTTAAAATTACAATGAAATTATATAGAAATTTGACATGACATCACACTGCCAAGTTGTAATATGAGTTGAGGTTGAGAAAACAATGACATCATTTGACACTGCTAAAATTGGGATATGAAAATACATTGATAAAACAACGACATGACTTGAAACTGTCGAAGTGGTGATATGACAATACACTTATTATATTGATAAAGCTATGAGATTATTTAACAATGTTTACTACTTATCAAGATATGAGATTGAAACTAACATTTGGACACTAACTCCAATTGTTAATCTTCATCTGGTATATAATCATCTGATAGGTATTGTTCATTAGACAAGAAAATATTTTGCTCAACTAGTGTCAACTCTCGTCCATATGCAGTTCCCACCACGTCTATTGCTAGTTGGAGCATATAATACCGACACCTACGCACCATCATTCTATTATTCTCTCTTTGGACATATTTTACTACTAATTCATAATACTCTCTATTCCTTCGCTACATCATTAGTGAACGTCTATGTGGCACCAGTATGCCAAGTTCTCTTAGTTGTATGCATAATACGTCTGATTCATTAACATGAAATGCCCATTCTCGTTGTACTCCAGCGTAATACTCTTTTGGATCAAAAAATCTCTCACCCTTGTAATCATCGTTTCGCTCTTTTAACAGCCAAAATCCGTTCACGCCTGCGATTGTTATATAATGTAGAGAAATTTGATGTAGACATAATATTAAATGTATGTCATATCGATCGCGCATAAGGTGCTTATGTAGTGGTTTGAAAATCCTGATCGTACAATATCAGGGTTTTGTCACTTCAGCACATGGGTTATAGAAAAGTTAATTCAATTCAAACAT
Source organism: Ilex aquifolium (assembly GCA_951799425.1). NCBI lineage: Eukaryota > Viridiplantae > Streptophyta > Magnoliopsida > Aquifoliales > Aquifoliaceae > Ilex > Ilex aquifolium. The sequence continues at coordinate 32,160,759 of OX637395.1, read as the reverse complement.
TGTGTTGATGAAAAAACAGAGTTATTGAAACATCATTAAGTGCTGGGCAACAGACTGATTGACAAGGCCATATCAATAGTGTGTAGTCACTTCATGAATGTGTCACTTTAGCACATAGTTTGTTGAAAAGCTCACCTGTCAATATTCACATAGTGTTGAGGCAAACCAGCAATGTGTAGTCAAGTGTCGCAATCATCTAAGGTCCTTTCACTCTCCAGCCTTATCAAATATGTGCATTCATTGCATGAGTGTGATGCCTATGTCTTTTTCGTATTAATGTCTATGAAAAATTAGGGTTTTGTCACTTCAGCATATGGTTTGCTGAAAAACTCACCAGTCTATACTCATACTCATCTAAGGTCCTTTCACCAGTAAGTAGTCATTTTATCATTACATCATACTCTTCAGCCTTATAAAATATGTGTAGTCATTGCATGTGTGTAACGCTTATGTCCTCTCCGCATTAGTGTCCTTGAAAAATTAGGGTTTTGCCACTTCAACACCTGATTTGCTGAAAAGGTCACCAGTCTATACTCACCTAGTGTTATCAACCATGTGTAGTCATTGCAACACATGGTTCAACAATTTCATGGTTTTGTCACTTCATCGGCAAATCATTGATTTAGTGGTTTGTCACTTCATCACGTGGCTTGCTAAAAAGTCATACAAGTGCAACAACATAAGCATGACCTTTGGGACTATTTATTCAACGTGTGTAAACAACTCATTGTACACAATTCATCTCGAACTAGGAATTATAGTCCAAGAACATTATTTCAAAGTCTGGGTCATCATTGGGCGTTAGAGGATGAGTTCTTCTATTCATTGAATCCTCGTTTACGTTATTCAAGCAGGGTCATAAGCACGATGAGGGTGGAATTGCAATATTGGTTGACAGAAAGGGAAAATCTAAGTGTAGATATGTGCACTTGAAATATACGAAGGCCTCGACAAATTGTCATTGATATGCCAGTTGACACTCCTATATAAGTTTGCATAGTCTTCAGCCATGTCATCTTTCCAACTCTAAGCTTTAAGTGTTGCATCCTCCCAATCTTTCATTCACATAAGTCATTCCAAGATTTCTGGAGTTAATCTACTTCTCCTCCCGTCCAATACCCATTGCTTGCACTAAAAGTAGACTCCAAGAACACTAAAGGGGTAAGTATATTACATGTCATGATGGAAAGAATAGAAAAGTTCATTTCATGTAATTTTCACCATCCCAAAATATCAAAATTTTTTATTTGCTCTTGGCTAAGAAAATCTGTCAAATCAGTCTCTAAATACTTATAGAGTTCAGTGGGTGAAGAACTTACATTGGATCTTTATTTTCCAATCTTCGCAAGTGAAGACCAAGATGGGTCACTACTATTCATAGGAAATAATAAAGAAGTAGTTCTTGTATTGTTTTAATATTTAGATTGATATGAATTGTACATTCAAGGTAATGAACTATTAATATAGTCTAAAGTAATATTAAGCGATCTCTTTAAATTTTGATAAATTCCATTCAGTAGCACCTCCACAATAACTAATTTTATTCTAGGATTCATTACCGCACCTAAACAAAAAATAAGTGGCATGTACTCTCAATGTTTTTTAAAATTTTCTTCTATTATGGAACAAATCTGTACAAAAACTAAGTGCACGTGCCTGTGTCTGTTTCTAAGGCATGCCCGTGTAGTACCAGCACAATTGAGCTCAAATCATAGGCCCAGCCCAACCCAGGGTGCATGCCCGTGCTTGGGCCGACCCATTTCAAGTGGTGTCGTGCTCACCTTTAATCGTGTTGTGCCCCCAACCCAATATGCATCTCTATGTACAAGCAAACAAATGTTGTCAACACCAAACTCTTTCCCTTTCATGTTGTTGTTAAGAAGATCAACAGTGAGAATGGACTTTATCAATTGGAAAGCAGTTCTAGTGTGATTCACATTAAGCAAAGAATCAATATTAAGAAAATAATGATACAAGAAAACAATACTATTATTTGGATTCAAATCCCTCCAAAATATTTTTTTCTTAGTATAAGATCACTCACTACATATTAAAATGAGATTCACTCTATATAAGTGATTCTCCCACCAATACATAAAGGAAACAGAGTGCATGACAAACTTAATTAACAATTGCATTTTTAGGGGGAAAAAAAAGAATTTTTATCGCTTCAATAAAGTATGGAAGTCTTACTTTTGAAAATGCTCAAGTTTCTAGCAAGAGATTCACGAATCTTAACTACTCAAATTAACTCAAAGTAAGTAGTCATATTCTTTACATATTAACATAAACATGATAAAATACGAATTCAAAAATGATAAAATTGATTGACAAAAATTTAAATTAAGCGGATTTATGTTCGACCAATCTGGTTTCCTAAGACATGCAACTTGTAGTTATTCCCCCTAGCAAAAAGTAGAAAACAAAATAAGAAAAGATTGAAAAATTGATTTTTCTTGTTAACTTTATGTTATTTACTAGAAGAAAAATAAAGATTGAAAAATTGAATTTTCTTGTTAACTTCATGTTATTTTCTTCTTCTACCCTCCTCTTATTATTTTTGAGAAAATACCATTTGGAATTAATTTATTAAAATAATTTGCTAACTTAATTCATCGTATTCATTTGATTGATTTCGAGGCCCAACAAATACTAAAATACATTGTCAATCAAATGATTATGAAATAATTATATCGACAAATTAAGTCGATAAATTATATATAAATAAATTAGATATAAATTATTTTGGGCTTTTTATACTTTGTTCTCTAAAATATTTCAAAATTTTTACTTTGTACCTTCAAAGATTAATTTTTTTATTTGTACCCTCAATATATTAACAGTATTGCAATATAGTACTCCTATTATATTCTGTTATTTTTTTAATCAAAAATCAATCTACTTACGAAAAAAACTAACGAAAAGTTAACAGAAGAGTCACATTATAATATTTTTGATATATTAAGAATATAATGTGAAATATATAATCTTTGAGAGTATAAAATAAAAATTTTAAAATCTTTTGGGTACAAAAATACAATTCACTCAATTATTTTTGAGTCTATGCTCAAAACTTGAATAACGGCTAATCGCCCCAACCAATTCACACTCCCACAACCCGTACACTGATATCATGGAACCCGCGAAAGACCCGGAGCTGAAATTGAATACAACGGCCGCCCCCATACACGTTGGCAATGTCGGAGACCACCGTAGCGTGGTGGTGGAGCTACCGCTTGGGGACTCCGCGCCGCAGAGAGGTTGCTGAGATGGCAAATTCTGTGGGTCAAGTGGCAAGATATATTTGTCTGATTTCTTTTTGAAATTTGGTGGTTTAAATATACTGGTTCCAATCTGAGGTTCTTGGTCAATAGATTGCTCTCTTTAAGCATGGAAACTCTTTATCCAAGGAATATCTTTTTTCCTTTTTAATTATGTTATCTGTTTATTCCAGACAATTTTCTCTCCTTTGGACGTGGACACACGTGGTCGAACGCTTGGCTTCACTTGGGCAAATCTCCTTTGGCAATATAAGTTTACTTTCTGTAGTGGAACTCTTGGTCCAAAGAAAAGAAAAGATTATGATTAAGTATATGCATTTACAACGTTTTTTTGGTCAATAAGTGCATTTACCTTTGCTGCCTTGTACTTGTTTAATGGGATTTTGACAAATTTCCCCCTTCAATTGAAATGCCAATTCTTCCCATAAATAAAATACAATTATATTTATGCAAAAAAAATAATTATTTGTTGTATTGAAACAAGTTTACAAAAATCTCTAATATGAACTGCTACAGGCAACACTCAAAATAATTCACTTGTAACGCACGTGTGCATCAACTAGTCATTATTAAATAACAAATATAATAAAATTAAATACACACATTAATATACCAAAAAATACACACACACACGCTAATACATAAAAAATTACACATATACATTAATACACCAAAATACACACACTAGTATACTAAAATATACATACATACACACTAATATACTAAAATACACACACACACACACACTAATACACCAAAATATATACTCACACACACACAAACACAAAATACACCAAAACAAACAGACACATACACATACACTAATACACACACATACACTAGTACACCAAAAACACACACACACACTAAACACCAAAATAGATAGGCACACACTAATACATACATACTAATACACCAAAACAAACACACTAACATGTCAAAATATACACGCACTAGTACACCAAAGTACATACACACACATGAATACATAAAAATACACACACAAATTGTCAAAAAAAAATGCACACACACACACACCAGACCTAACCATTGGACCTGTACCCGACCCCCAAACCCAGACCCTTGCCCCTAGGCCCGACTTGGACCCAGACCCGTCCACAATCTCGGACCTAGGGTTTGGGACCCGACCCTCACCCCAAACTTGGCCTCGAAACTAGACCCTAGGTGCAGGACCTACCTTTGGACCCAAACACAGACCTGGACCTGGTCCCAAACCTAAACCTGACCTTGGACTTGGACCCCTGCCCCAAACTCGGACTTGAACCTGACTCGAGTGTATTTTTGTGTAGTGGTATGGTAGTGTGTGTTTTGGTGTATGTGTGTGAGTCAGTGTGCATGTGTATTTTGGTGTATAAGTGTCTGTGTTTTGGTATATTAGTGTATGTGTGTGTGTTAGTATATATTTTTTCGTGTATTAGTGTGTGTTTGTGTATGTTTTGGTATATTAGTGTGCGTGTATGTATGTTTCGGTGTATTAGTGTGTGTGTGTGTGTGTTAGTGTATGTTTTGGTGTATTAATGTGTATGTGTTTTTGGTGTGTTAGTGTGTGTATTTTTTTGTGTATTAGTGTGCATTTAATTTGGTATATTGGTATGTGTTTATATTAAGAGTTTCAATTATTTTACAGGTTAATGTATTTAACTTAACCCGTTATGATCCAACTTATTATAACCTATTTATTAAGCGGGTTGAAAATAGATTAGATTTTTTTTGCACCAACCTAATTTAAATCAACCCAAAACTAACCTAACCCGCTCATTTGTCACCTCTAACTGTAATTGATTCATCAAGCAATGAGATACTAGGTTGATTCCTCCACCTATGGGTTAAGGTTCTTTCCTCCTCTAGTCCAAATCAAGATGGCTCCTCTAAATCTTGTGATTCCTTCAACCTAATATTCAAGAGTTTTCCCTCCTTTTAGTCAAGAAAGTAACTTATGAATGATTTCAAAATGATATTCATCTCTTCCCTTCCCCCCAGTGGTAGGAATAAGATAAAGAGCATGAATTTTTATACTTCAACCAAGGTGCAAATTCGCTTCTTTATTTGAATTGCTGACAATTTGGGAAAGCTTGCATGCATGGAATTCTGAAAGAAGGAAAGTCTAGCTTTCTTGTTCTATTGGAGGTATTTGCTTGGCGTAAATGCCTTCACTTTGAGTTGCCCCCTCGTTCTACCCATAAAGAGAGTTAGAGTTGCGCCTGATAGTGGGATCAATCATATTCAGTTTCATTTAGGAACGATGTGCCCCAGGTTTAAAAATTTTGATGATAGGCTTTCGATACGAAAGAATAAAAAAAAAAGTAGCAAGATCCCTTGGCAAAGGGTCTTTTAAGCCCCGAGATCATTGAGTGTTGTGTGCATCATTAATAGAAGACTCATGTATCTAAGGTTAATTAAATAAATAAACCACATAAATCAATCTTGACTCCAGCAAAATCCTTCCATTTGATGTGTACTTAGGAAGATCAACAAACTTTTAGCTGAAAAATGAATGCCAGTCGCAATTTCAGCTTTGCATAATGAAATTACTCATTTCAGGGGAAACAAAAAAGGAAAAAGAAAGAAACCTATATAAGTAGAGGTGTCAAACGTGTCGTGCCGGTCCATTAACTTTTGTGCTTAACCGTACTTCGTTGCCATGTTGTGTCTTGTGTATTCGAACCTGGGCACGGCCCATGTCGTGTTTGGATCGTGCCGGTGCTCGTGTCATATCTTTTCTCATGCTTTGGTCATGTTGTGTTTAGTGCCTATTTTGTGCATATATATCAATTCTCAACTAATCAATGTGAATAATTGTTTTTTACAAATTTTGGGCAAACCTCGAGTGGTGCAAAATTTTTTTATTAATATAAAATAAAAAATTAAACCTAAAGAGGGTATGTAATTAGCCTTACCCCAAAGTTAGAGAACTAATACATATTAAAAAAAATAAAAGCAATGAAATGCATGAGATACAATGTGAAATAAAAATACATAATCTATACTACTTTAAAATGTCAACACGTTAGAAAACTTTTGTTTACCTAAAATATCCCTATCAATTATCTAGAAGACACTTTTATCTTCCTACTTTATTTGAACAATTATATAATGCCACTCTTGTAATAATTATCTCAAAAAACTTTTAAATTTTCATTTTACCCATAAAATTCTACAAAGTCACATTGTTAACCATGTCCCACCATTATGTCCATAAATGCATTCCATGCACCTCTTCAATTGCCTCATTACTAAATGGCCAAAAATGCATCCACTGGAACAATTCTTTATCCCCATACATCTCTCTGTAAGTACAATTACACAAAGCACCCTTTCACCTCGATTATATGGACATAGAATGCATCCACTACAATCATACCTGTCTTGTTTTGTGATTGATTTGTATATTTTGGAGTTTTTTATATTCATGAAGGAGAAGAAAAAACTAAATTTAGTTGATTTCTTTGAATAAAATTCATACTCTGGTGCGTATATCTGTTTTGTTGTCGTCACACCTTTGTAGTAGTGATGTATACTATTGAACTACTTAAATTTAAAAATTCGTAGTTAGAAGGAAAAATACGATGCAGGACTTACAACAAAGCTTAAGTCTTGCATCAAAATTTTGTATCCATGGTTCAATGTCTAGGAAAAGTTTATTTTGCTCCATTGTGCTTGTGCATTGAATAGAAGCAGAGGAGTGGGTAATTGGCACAATCAATTCCCATATCGAAGGTCAAATTAGGAGTAATGGTTACGTTGACAATTAATCATCGTGTGAGAAATATACCAAAAATATACCAGATACGTTTTAGGGGCTTATAACAAATTCAAGATTACTTTTCAAGTGAGTACAGAATTGAGAACTCATGAAGAGCTGCTTTGGCGACATTCTTGGGTGTATTTAGTTATCTGGTCTTGATGGATGGTGTTGGATCTGGTTGCATTTAGTCATAGGTTTTTCATAGTTCAAGTCTTGCTCTGATAGAACCATATAGTATTTGTGCCTTTACACTGATTGTCTTAGTTTTGCATTTAATTTTCTATTCTTTTTTTTTTTTAGGGTTTGTCTTGTAGCATGTGGTTCTCGATAGTTTAGTAATCAATATTAACTAAGGTTGTGAATTTTGGAAAAAATTGTCAATGACTTTAATACACAATTCTCACAATATTCCACATGTAACTAGCGGCGGAGCCAGAAAAATACTTTAGGGTGGACACATTAATAAATTTTAATTTTTTATCAATGTTATAGAGACTTAATTCAATACAACTGTTATTTTAGTTGTAAATTTCAACGTTAGATGGAGTCTACTTTCAATCAAAGGGGTGCATTGAATTATGTCATCAAATTAGATCTAAATAGCATTTTTCATTTTTTTTTCAATTGATCACAGAAGTTCATAAATTCATATTTACTATAATTATATGTAGAAATTCATTAAACATAACAGGTTAAAAAACGATTTGCATGAAATGAACAAACAAAAAATAAAAGTAAATTAATTAAAACTTCGTATGACACTAATTATTATCATTTTACAATTGAATAGATTATTTTTTATCATTTAAAAGAATTAAAAATCAATGATATCAATAAATACTTTTTTTTTCTATATACAAAATGGCAATAACAGTCTTTTATTTATTACCTTGTAATTTATTACATACTGGAGCTCATTTCTATACAATAACAAAATAATCCTATAATTTAGAAAAATAACAGCGATATGTCTAAAAATTATTCGAACATGTCCGAAATGTGTCTAAAAATTTAAGAATAATAATAGTTGCATCTAATTCGAAATTTAATTTTATATCTTGACCAAAAAATATTCAAAATTTAATTAGTAGGAACCCAATGGTTTGTGACCATTGGATGAATAGTAAACGTTATTAAATGTATGGACTCACTACTAGATTTAATATCACAATATATTAGTTAACATTATTTGAAAATTAATTATTATTTAAGTGACGATCTATCTTAATCGATATCACAATAACACAATAATAAGGTGGACATAATTAAATATGTCTAAATTTTATTTTAAAAAATATATATCCAATGTAAAAAAAAAAATTGAGGGTGGACACAATTAAATATATCTAAATTTTATTTTAAAAATTACATATCTAATGTAAAAAAAAAAAAAATGAGGGGGGGCATGTGCCCACCCTGGCCCAATGGTGGCTCCGCCCCTGCGTGTAACGCACGTGTGCAACTACTTGTAGGTATAAAAAAATAAAACAAATAGATTGCATTTATTCACTACTAATTTGATTCATTACTTATATATAAGTTTGCAAAGTCTTCAGCCATGTCATCTTTCCAACTCTGAACTTTACATGTTGCATCCTCCCAATCTTTCATACACATAAGACATTCCAAAATTTTTGAAGTTAATCTACTTCTCCTCTTGTCCAATATCCATTACTTGCACTAAAAGCAGACTCCAAGGACACCGGAGGGGTAGGTATATCAAGTGCCATGATGGAAAGAATAGCAAAGTTCATTTCATGTAATTTTCACCATCCCAAAATATAAAAATTGTTTATTTGCTCTTGGATAAGAAAATCTGTCAAATAAGTCTCTAAATACTTATAGAGTTCAGTGCGTGAAAAACTTACATTGGATCTTTGTTTTCCAATCTTTGCAAGTATAGACCACGATGGGTCACTGCTATTCGTAGGAAATAATAAAGAAGTAGTTCTTGTATTGTTTTTTATATTTAGATTGATATGAATTGTACATGAAAGTTAATGAAGTATTAATATAGTCTAAAGTAATATGAAGGGACATGTTTAAATTTTGAGAAATTCCATTTAGAAGAACCTCCACACTAGCCAATTTTATTCCAGGATCCATTACAGCACCTAAACAAAAAATAAGTGGCATGTACTCCCAATATTTTTAAATTTTTTCTTCCATTATGGAACAAATGTCCTACAAAAATTAAGTGTTCATGCCTGTGCCTGTGCCTGTTTCTAGGGCATGCCCGTACAGTATTGTAACACCCCAAAATTCACTCTGGAATGCCTTATTATCTATAACCATTCATATCATAAGAGCAACTAATAAAGTCTATAAATCAAACAAATTTCATTCATCATCCATAATAACTAAAGCATCATCTAAAAAAAATATGTCAAACTATGACAATTACATCCAAAAATTAAATATTATCTTGTAGCGGAATAAATAAAACATTATCCTTAATATTGTCTTATAATTAACCTCTCAATCTAGAACATAAAGGAAATAGCTCTAAACGTCCATCTTGGGATCCACATTCCCATCAATCTGAGCTTCCCAATTCAATTGCTCATCCAATCCGAACTCTTCCTCTAGATCGTAATCTGAAAAAGATATTGTTTTTAAGGGGTGAGTACTAAGTTCTGTAGGAAAATCCTCCTAAGCTTAAACAAGGTTTTGAAAACATATAAAACAGGTCGGTCTCATTCTACAAAATATTATATATAACTTTTGAAATAAAACAGTGACAGTTCATTAGATCTCAAGTTTACGTAGTAGCAATAAATTAAATGAATAAACAAAACTAACTTTCAGACAACAAACCATTACCAACACTATATCTCAGATATGTAGTAAGACTTAGCATAAATACAGACATTGATAATTTCCTAGCCCCCACACACACCCAATCCTCACAAGAATACACAATTTTAGGAAAGGCATATACCGACCCATCGGCAGTGACGAATCCCACCCATGAATAGTATACTACCCCTCAACCTCGATACCCATGAGCGAATAGTAGTTTGGTCCTCGCAAGACACCAACCCCACTACTAGTGATAGGGAACCTGCAAACCCACTCGGAGTAAGAAACGCATCTACCCACTCTACAATACCCGGTCAACGGTCACCCATGTTCATCAAAACTCTACGATACCCGGTCAACGGTCACCCATGTTCATCAAAACATCCACATAAGAGATACAATACCAAACCAATTCACCAAATCACAGGTAAACCAAGAACCATAATTCCACACGTATTTTTCCAACATAACAATTCAAGAAAATATACAAGAGATTATCAAGAAATATAATTTTATTTTTCAAACAAAACACTAGAGTTTTTAAATCAAGAACAATGGAATATTAAGGTAAAATCTATATTTCTTGAAAACTAGGGTTTTGATAACAAGAACAAGAGTTTTTATGGCTATCAAACGATAACCTCATTCAAGACATAATACGATTTAGAATCAAAAAATACATATATATTAATCCTAGCCTCAATGAACAAGTTTAGGAAGAAACTCCTACCTCGATTTTCGTTGTTTTGTGTATAAACCTAGCGTGTTTGATCTGTTCTACTGTGAGAATCCCCCTTCAATCTTGTGTTTCACGTCTTCTCTCTTGCTCTCTAGGGTTGCCTAGGTTTGGAACTGATGAAATATGGCTAAGGGATGCGTCCTTAGGTATTTATTGGATGAAAAAACAGTGTAGTTGGTGAAAACCTGATACCCAAAATAGCGACAGAATGTTCGATTGGTCCATTCAAGTTCGAACGAACTCTAGTTTTTACCCGAACTTCCAAGGAAGTTTTGACCTAGTTAGAAGTCGATTTGGGAATTTTCGTGAAATAAACTTTTGTAGCCCTTGAAGTATAGTTTCTACTGTCCAAAAATCAGCTCAATCTGAGTTCAGATTAAAAGGTTATGACTAAAATATTAAGATAGTGTCAAATTCCTTCCTACCAAAATCCTCTCAAATATAGGTTTTAACTCTGGAATACTTCTAAACTTCTAATACATCTCATGTAACCTCTTCCAATGTTTTTCAACCTTTCGGATTCATTGAAAATCTTATTTTTACTTAAAAATATTTATAAAATTACTTAACCACCCTTCTCAAGTTTAAACATATTCGGAACTAAGTTTGATCTGAAAGTCAATATTCTTAAAACTCAAACTTCATAATCAATCTTTTAACAATGATTCTAAGTTTCTACCGTCATTTTATTTATCTTAGAAGAACTCTTAAGATAATATTATTTTTATTTAATTTTAATACGGGGTCTTATAATCCACTCCCTAAAAGGAAGTTTCGTCCTCGAAACTTAATCGTTGAGTTAGTCTATCTAATTCTCATTTGGCCACAATGTCTTCACTGCTATTCATAATTTATTCTCAATAATCATATACGATTATTTCAACTTATTTCTTATCATGTACAACTACTAGATTATAATACTTAATTGTCTACTCATCAAATATCACTTCTCTTTTGAATTTCACAAATCCTTTCAATAAACCTCATATTTGTTTCTTACATATAACTTATCCATAAGCATATCAAAACAACTTTAATGCAATTTCGCTAATAGGGTTACTCATCTTTCCTATACTAACATCATGGTATAACACAAAATTTAGTAATGACATTACGATAAGATTTGTCTCGATTCCTCAAATAGATAAAATATTCTTAATGACTTTGTCTCTACTGGCCAATAGGAATTCATAATCTTTGAAATCTACAATAATTTCAATTCACAACTACACACTCCCACATAAGTCAATATTCTAGGATCAACTCTTAGGTTGCACATCCATTTGCAATTCTTCGTGATACTTCTTACCTTCACCAATGTACTCATTACTCAAATAGTTCGCTGCGCACTCTGATATAAAATATAATTCACCAATCAAAGCTAACCACAAGATAAGAATTCCAAATAAGTTTGAAAGTTTTGAGAAGATATGCCAGATTCCACTAAAGTGTATAATTGAATCCTAACTGCACTTGTTCTCCAATTATAGCTTCTAAAATGTGTACACTAACGATCCATCTAATCCATTCAAAGGAAATTTTAGGAATTAAAAAACTATACTACTTAGGCTAAAGGTCAAGTTATATCTCTGAGATATTTTATCTCAGTCCCCAATCTTGAGTTTAAATCAATAAGCTTTACAATCCCCTTCATAACTCACTTGATTCAGATTTTTGGATCAATCTTAATATCTCTACATGTTCACCAACTCGATTAACACCAATTACTTTTTTTTCTATCTCCCAAGTATTCATTCCCAATCTCTAACCTTGAGCAAGAATTAATAACCATGTAATCAATTCTTAGTGGCTTTCATTAACATCACAACTCTTTTCACGATACCTATACTTTTAAATTCCTATGATACAATTCGATAAAATAATTTCTTGTAATATACCAAAAGGTAAAGATAGACTACCAAGGATTCCAAAATATTTCTCGATTAACTTCTACCAAATTTCTTGTGATATGATCAAAACTTAAACAAGACTCCTAATGATTCACTTAATATTCTTCAATTTAGTTACATTAGTCATCATAGCCTTAACAATTATTCATAATCCCCAGGATAATCACGATATGTTAATTAATATGATAACCATAGTCATTTATCCCCAAAAAAATTACATAAAGTTTCTACATTCATTTCAAAGACAATCTTCATAGGTATCATCATTGATTCTTCAAATTACATCTTTCCAATTATCACCACTAACCATAAAGTTCAAATCTTCGATACTCATACAATATATAGGGTCAAATGTAACTGCTACAACTTAGTCAGGCTTCCTAGATTTCTGTTTTACATGTCTATAAGTTCGTTTCCATGACTCAACCTCAAATTTCCAATCAAAATTTGTAAATACAAGTCAACTATTAACTTCACACTCAACCAAGAAATTCTTGATTGATAATATTTTAGAGAGTTTAAGTGTAGTGAACTAAGCACACAATGAAATAAGATTCCTAAGTATAACGTCCTCAATGAGTATCCTATGTATGACCCTTCTAAACCATCAATACTTCCAAAGTAAATTTAATTAACTCTCCATAGTATTTTCAAACCAATATTGGTAACCTCAAGTACGTGAATATGAAACAAACTCCGGAACCACAATTCTTATCGTTATTCTAAAATAGGCTCTCATTTGATGTTACTTCACCATATTCCTTCTATTGATCATATTTGAGAATTATACTATCTCATACTATCGTACTCACCCTAGAGGAAAACATAACACTCCCGTGGTTCATATCGTAAAACCAAAAATACATTCATTCCTTAATTTCTTTGACTTTTAAGTAACACACATAACTTTCCATAAACTTATTATTCAAAACTTGGTCCATCTTAAAAACATCTAAGTTGACCTTACATCCACACATCCAACTTGGGTTATCACATTTTCTTTACTTCCAAAAATATAAGCAACATAATAGTAGAATAGAATATTTAGAGTCGACAAGACACCAAATCGTAGTCACAGTTTATATTGTTATCCATCAAAAAAACTTCAATCAACATGAGGGTATCTCTCAATCAAAGCCTAAATAGTATGGAAGTTGGCTTAATGATAAGTCCATCAGAGTCTAAGAAGAAAGCACAACACTTTGCTATCCAAGGAATACCACAATGTAGATTTTTGATCAACTTCAGAGAATACAATGATTTAACTCAAGTATTTCTAGCATGTGTGACCTATATGGTTGGAAAGATAGACGAGTTAAGCTTCTAACAAAAAAAATGGTGTACAATTTGGACTTTTTAACAAAGAGTAATGGTCCAATTAGTGAAAGGTAGTCTACTTGACTAATAATTCTGCTACAGTTGTCCAATTTGAGTTTGGGTGTCTTTTGTCGCAAATCTGTCACAAATCCTATCTAATACTCATCTCCAATATAGATAATATCACTTGCATAAAGATCCATGCCTAGCATAATTTACTAATCAAAAACCAAAATTATCATCCGTCTCCTAGAATAGTCCATAACGACATGTTATAAAACTAGCATATCCATCCCAAAAATTTCTTCAATTCCTCAAGCTAGTTAATCCTTGAATTCAATCAAATAATTAATCTCTAACCTAACTAAACAACAAATCACACTTATTTTATAAATATATAACTTCAAACGAATTCAAGCCTAGAGTTTCTTCACCCTCACCTAATACTCCAATGATAGTTCACAACCTACAGGTCCCATGTAAGACTAATTCCTAAGCTCTGCTACCAAACATGTAACGCCCCACAATCCATCCTCGAAGGTCTTACTATCTATAACCATTCATATCATGAGAGCAACTAATAAAATCTATAAATCAAATAAATTTCAATCATCATCCATAATAACTAAAGTATCATCTAAAAAAATATATGTCAAACTATGGCAATTACATCCAAAAACTGCAGAATAAGTAAAACATCATCCTTAATATTGTCTTATAATTAACCTCCCAAACTAGAACATAAACGAAATAACTCTAAACGTCCATCTCGGGATCCACATTTCCATCAATCTGAGCTTCCCAATTCAATTGCTCATCCCATCCGAGTTCTTCTTCTAGATCGTAATCTGTAAAAGATGTTGTTTGTAGGGGTGAGCACTAAGCTCTGTTGAAAAGATATAAAACAGGTCGTTCTCATTTCACAAAATATTATATATAACTTTTGAAATAAAACAGTGACAGTTCATTAGATCTTAAGTTTACGTAGTAGCAATAAATTAAATGAAGAAACAAAACTAACTTTCAGACAACAAACCATTACCAACACTGTATCTTAGGTATGTAGTAAGACTTAGCATGAATACACTCATTGAGAATATCCTGTCCCCCCCACACACTGTAACGCCCCAAAACACACCCTGGACGGCATTACATTCTAAAACATTCATATCATGAGAGCACTAAAATAATCCATCAATAAATAAGACTTCATAAAGTCATCCATAAAATTTACAGCATTATCCCAAAAGAATAGACCCATTTTGGCCTTTACATCCCAAAAATCCAATAATGTAGCGCAGCGGAATTACAAAAGAAAACTAGACTTTACAAGGTTCAAAATGAATATCCTATTCTAGTACAAAAAGGAAAGAGGTCACTCTATGCGTCCACCTCGGGGTCCACCGTCCTGTCAAGTGGAGTCTCCCAAGTAGCGGGCTCCTCGACCCTTAAGTCCTCCTCAAACGGGAAATCTGAAAAATGTTAGCGGTAGGGGGTGAGCACGAAGCTCTGTAGAAAAATTCTCTCAAACCCATACAAGGTTTAGAAAAACATTTAAAATGGTCGGTCTCATTTTTAACATAACATAGATACATAATTTGAAATAAAGCAGTGACATTTAAAAAAGATCTCAAGTTTATGTAAAACATTACCTAAATGAATAAACGAGTACCATATACAAATAATCACCATTAATTGCCATAAACAATTTCCAACAATTCTTTCGGTAGGTGGCATACTTTAGGGTAACCTTCACCTCCCTTTAGATCATCTTTGTTTCTCAAGTATCCTTACAAGGAACCTCTTGAGAATGGGTGAGCATCCTTACAAGGAACCTCTCACAAATCATTGCATGGCTTCCCAAGCATCCTTACAAGGAACCTCTTGGGAAGGGGTGAGCATCCTTACAAGGAACCTCTCACAATTCATTGCATGGCTTCCCAAGCATCCTTACAAGGAACCTCTTGGGAAGGGGTGAGCATCCTTACAAGGAACCTCTCACTCATGTGCATCACAATTAACCCAACCAAGCATACAATTTCCAATATTGATTTCAATTTATAATCATCTATCCAAAATCCCCCAAAATATATCATGTAATAATTCCACAACAAACAAAGAAAATACATGAGATCACAAGAACATCATTGTTCTACCCAACACAAAGCACTAAGGGTTCCAAAATATATAATAAAGAAAGCATTTAAGAAAGAAATGCATCACTCTCCAAAAATGAGGGTTTTAAAACTAGAGAAGAGATTTCATGGGTATTAAACCCTAACTTTGTTCAAAACATGTAATCTTTGTCAAAAGCCTAAGAGAGGATGATTTCATAACATATATATACCATTGATAGCCAAAACATACATATATAAATACCCTAGTCTCAATGTAAGTGAGTGAGAGAAAACCCCTACCTTGATGTTCTTGGAAATCTAGGGCTTGGATCTTGAATCACCCTTAAATTCCTTGTTTTTCACTTTTGATCTTGTGTTTTTCTCTTCCCCTCTTTCTCTCTAATGTTTTCTAGGGTTTTAAGGTGTGTAATGAAGGCTAAGGGGATGGCAAGAAGTATTTATAGTGGGGGAAAAACCGGCTGTTTGCGAACTAAAATTGTCTGATTTTTACAGCGACTACCGGTAGCTGATTTTGACTACCGGTAGCTCGGGTACATTGGCACTCGACTACCTGTTGACTACCGGTAGTTCGGGTACACTGGACACTTGACTACCGGTAGTTACTACCGGTAGCTCGGGTACACTGGACACTTGACTACCGGTAGTCCGAGTACACTGGGCACTTGACTACCGGTAGTTGATCCCAGATTTACCTACTTCCTTTATTTTTTCATTTATAATCCATTCCAATCTCTTCCAAAACCATCCCAAACCTCTCCAACATATATTTCTACCTCAAACCTATTTAGTACAAGTTCTAGGACATAAAATTTCATATTTTTACATACTAAAACTAAATTTCAAATATTATTTCCTCGAGTTATACTATATCAACATTTTTAAAACAATTATTTACTATATATCTATATACATATATAAAAGAAAAATGTGGGGTGTTACACACACACACCCAATCCTCGCAAGGATACACAACTTTAAGAAGGACGTATACCGACGCATTTGCAATAAAAAATCCAACCCAAGAATAATATACTAGCTCTCGGCCTCGATACCGGTGAACGAATAGTGGTTTGATCCTTACAAGGCACCAAACCCACTACGAGTGATAGAGAACCTTCAAACTCACTCGGAGTAAGAAACGCATCTACTCACTCTACGATATCCGGTCAACGGTCATCCATGTTCATCAAAATATCCACATAAGAGATACAATATCAAACCAATTCACCAAATCACAGGTAAACCAAGAACCATAATTCCACAAGTATTTTTCCAATATAACAACTCAAGAAAATATGCAAGAGATCATCAAGAAATATAATTTTATTTTTCGAACAAAACACTAGAGTTTTTAAATCAAGAACAATGGAATATTAAGGTAAAATCTATAAAACTAGGGTTTTGATAACAAGAACAAGAGTTTTTATGACTATCAAACGATAACCTCATTCAAGACATAATACGATTTAGAATCAAAATATACATATATATTAATCCTAGCCTCAATAAACAAGTTTAGGAAGAAACCCCTACCTCGATTTCCGTAGTTTTGTGTATAAACCTAGCGTATTTGAAACGTTCCACCGAGAGAATTCCCCATCAATCTTGTGTTTCTATTCTTCTCTCTTGCTCTCTAGGGTTGCCTAGGGTTAGAACTTATGAAATAGGGCTAAGGGAGGCGTCCTTAGGTATTTATAGGATGAGAAAACAATATAGTCAGTGAAAACCTAATATCCAAAATCACGACAGAACGTTCAAACGGATCTATTCACGTTCGAACGGACTCTAGTTTTTACCCGAACTTCCAAGGAAGTTTTGACCTAGTTAAAAGTCGATTTGGTAAATTTTCGGGAAATACGCTTTTGTAGTCCTTGAAGTCTAATTTCTACTGTCCAAAAATCAGCTCAATCTGAGTTCAGATTAAAAAGTTATGACTAAAATACTAAAATAGTGTCAAATTACTTCCTACCCAAATCCTCTCAAAAATAAGTTTTAACTCCGGAATACTTCTAAACTTCTAATACATCTCATATAACCTCTTCCAATGTAATTCAACCTTATGGATTCATTGAAAACCTTTTTTTTACTTAAAAATATTTATAAAATTACTTAACCACCCTTCTCAAGTTTAAACACCTTCAGAACTAAGTTTGACCCAAAAGTCAATACTCTTAAAACTCAAACTTCATAATCAATCTTTCAACGATGATTCTAAATTTCTACCATCATTTTATTTATCTTAGGAGAACTCTTAAGATAATATTATTTTTATTTAATTTTAATACGGGGTCTTACAAGTACCAGCACAATTCAAATCACAGGCTCAGCCCAGCCCAGCCCAGCCCAGTGTGCATGCCCGTGCTTGGGCCGACCCATTTCAAGTCATGTCATGCTCACCTTTAGTCGTGTTGTGCCCGTGCTAGCCCGACCCAATTTACATCTCTATGTACAAGCAAACAAATGTTGTTAATACTAAACTCTTTCCCTTTCATGTTGTTGTTAAGAAGATCAATAGTGAGAATGGACTTTATTAATTGGAAAGCAGTTCTAGTGTGTGATTCACATTAAGCAAAGAATCAATATTAAGAAAATAATGATACAAGAAAACAATACTATTATTTGGATTCAAATCCCTTTTTGTCTTAGTATAAGATCACTCACAACATATTAAATGAGATTCACTATATATAAGTGATTCTCCCACCAATATATAAATGAAACAGAGTGCATGACAAACTTAATTAACAATTGCATTTTTGGGGGGGGGGGGGGGGGGGGGAAGAATTTTTATCACTTCAATAAAGTATGGAAGTCTTACCTTTGAAAATGCTCGAGTTTCTAGCAAGAGATTCACGAGTCTTAGCTACTCAAGTTAACTCAAAGTCGGCTTCAAAAAAAAAGTTAACTCAAAGTAAGTAGTCATATTCTTCACATATTAACATAAACATGATAAAATACAAATTCAAAAATGATAAAATTTATAGACAAAAATTTAAATTAAGCGGATTAATATTAGACCAATCTGTTTTCATAAGACATGCAACTTGTAGTTATTCCCCCTAGCAAAAAGTAGAAAACAAAATAAGAAAATATTGAAAAATTAAATTTTCTTGTTAACTTTATGTTATTTTCTAGAAGAAAAATAAAGATTGAAAAATTGAATTTTCTTGTTAACTTCATGTTATTTTCTTCTTCTACCCTCCTCTTATTATTTTTGAGAAAATACCATTTGGAACTAATTTGTTGAAATAATTTGCTAATTTAATTCATTACAATCATTTGATTAATTCCGAGTCTCAAGAAATACTAAAATACATTGTCAATCAAATGATTATAAAATAATTATATCGACAAATTAAGTCGATAAATTATATATAAATAAATTAGATATAAATTATTTTGGGCTTTTTATACTTTGTTCTCTAAAATATTTCAAAATTTTTACTTTGTACATTTACAAATTAAAATTTTCATTTACATCTTAAATGTATCAAAAGTATTACAATGTAATATTTCTATATTATTTTTTTAATCAACAACCAATCCACTTACGAAAAACTAACGAAAAATTAATAAAAAAGTCACATTACAATACTTTTGATATATTGAGGATATAATATAAAAAATATAATCTTTGAAAATATAAAATAAAAAATTTAAAATCTTGAATAACGGCTAGTCGCCCCCAAGCAGTTCAGACTCCCACAACCCGTACACTGATACCATCCCGCGAAAGACCCGGAGCTGAAATTGAATACAACGGCCGCCGCCATAGACGTTGGCAATGCCGGAGACCACCGTAGCGTGGTAGTGGAGCTACCGCTTGGTGACTTCGCGGCTACATTGAACCTCGAAAAGGCCGTCTGCAGTCACGGATTGTTCATGATGGCCCCAAATAACTGGGACCCTCTCACCAAAACCCTTCGACGCCCTTTACGCCTCGATCCCGAACACGATCACGATGTCTCTGTTTCTTCTTCATTCCTTGTCCAAATTTCTCACCCCTCTGACTTTCCTCACTCACTCAGTCTCCGTGTATTCGGCACCGATTTTCTCTCTCCTCAGCAAGAACAAGCATTGATGGTACTGGTCAAGTGTATTCTTCTCTGCAATTGCCAGTTAGTCCATTCTCTCTCTGTCTCCCACTCTCATAGTCTTTGATTCACCATGCCCTTAAATATATCTTCTATGTGCATGAAATCTTATTATTGGATTGCTTTGGTTTGTGAGTTTCTTAACAATCTCCTCATTTTGTGAAATGAGAAGAGGAAAATTTGGCTTTAAGTTATATTTCTTTGAAGTAATTTGTGCGACATTGAATTATTGACAAATGGTAAGTACATGATTTTGGCCAAGAGGTAGAACTATCAAACAAAAATCATTAGAACTTGTTGCGTTTTGTAAACAAATTAATAGCAAGTAGGTCTTCACTGATCAGATTTGGATCAAATTTCGTGTGATTCAAATTTAATCTGAAAACCCCAATCCGAAATGGATTAAAAAACTCGTTTTTGAATTCAATTGGATTATATGATAATTTATTTTTAAACTGCGTATCCGAATAAGTTAAATATTAAAAATCCGACCAACTCTATAAGCCAGCTAAAATGGAATTTTAATAAATTATATCTCAATTTCAATTCAGTTTCACCAAATAACGCTCAATCTCATCATATACACAGTATATATCTATCGTATTGAATCACTGTTAGATCGAAATTTGATATATCCAAATTTAAATTCGTGAAAATTGTGACCAATTAAAGCATAGATAGTTGATCAAAAATATTAATTTGTTCTCATTAATCGTATTCAGAATTAGATCAGATTCATATCAAAATTTTATCCCTTGAAACTATTTCTAATTTTTTTCCAATATTTCAGTGAGGGCAAATTTACAGAGAACTTACAATTTTTTAAATTTTAAATGGACTCAAACTTTTTTGATATACAGTTGCCCCCACCCTCCCTCTGCCCCCGATAGTGACTAAAGGGCCTCTACAACGTAGAGCTGGGGACATGCATTTTTGCAAACTCGATGCCAACAAAGGGGTGGGTTACTTCAGATTACTTCTGGAATCATAGACAGGGGGTTTCTTCTCTGAGTCCTCTCCCTCTTCTGCTTCATCTGTGTGGGGAGGCTTTTAGTAGGATGCTTAACAAGGCAATAGAAGGAGATCTGATCTGGGGATTCTTATGATCGACAGAGATTCAGGTTTCTCATTGATACATCTTGTCAAAGTTAAGCTCTATGTGGTTAAATTATTAGCTGAAACCTGAAAGAGTTGACAAATATTAATGGTTATCATATGGCGGAGGATTTCTAAATATGTTTTCTTTAAACTCTGCTTCTTCGTTGTAGGTGGCCAAGGACTTTGAGCATGGCTGCAGCACTCTGCGAGCTTCAGTTGGAACTGCAGTGCCCCTTCTCCAGTATATCAGTTGCCAAAGGTGATAATGGTCCTAATTCAAGAAGTCAAACTGCTAAGACTGAGCATTTTATTCCTAAGACACCAGCAAGAAAAGAATCAAAGAGAAAGCTTGGAGTGCACAAAGGTTCCACAAAGTCAGCAAAAAAATTAGCGGATGTTAAAGTAGAGACCGAAGGAGATGCTGAGTCCAGTATAGATTGTGTTCAAATGACAGACTGCCTGCAGGAAAAAGAGAAACCAAGTCTGAGCTTCCTTTCATCGTATACAGAGAACTTCCACGAGCAATGTGACCCTCATCAGACTTCAAGTGAAATATATCAAGTTGATTCATCCCCTGTCTTCGATCCTCGGTCCTCTGAAGGGACAGAACTTTACACATACAATAAGATTGGAAATTTTCCTAGCCCTAGAGAATTAGCCAGCCTTGATGAAAATTTTCTGGCAAAGCGCTGCAAAATTGGGTACCGAGCAAGTCGCATATTGAAGCTTGCTCGGAGCATGGTTGAAGGCAGGATTCAACTGAGACAACTTGAAGAAGCCTGCAGCACACCAACCTTATCCAACTATAGTAACTTGTTTGAGCAAATAAAAGGAATTCATGGATTTGGTCCTTTTACATGTGCAAATGTACTCATGTGTATGGGATTTTACCATGTGATTCCAACAGATTCTGAAACTGTTAGGCATTTAAAACAGGTTGGGTTCTCTCTTTTTTCTCTTGTAAATTCTCCAGACTTGTTCATATTGCCTGTGAAATATATGCTTTGTGAGTTTGTATCCTTAGCTTGAGAGTTTAAAGGCATGCCATATGTTACTCCAGGTTCATGCCAGACCATCTACCATTGAAACAGTTCAAAGAGATGTTGAAGTGATCTACAGAAAGTATGCACCGTTTCAGTTCTTGGCGTATTGGTATGGTCTTCAACCTGATGTTCTTCCATTTAATCATTATATTTTGTAAGTTTCTTTAGCATATTAAGGGCGTGTTTGGTTATCTTCTCAAAAACAGTTTTTTGTTCTCAAAATTTCAAAAACACCCAAAACCTGTTTGTTTAGCATTTTTGTTCTCAAATTTTTGGGAAAAAAAATGAGATTTGAGACAAAGAAACATAAAATAAGTGTAGCTTGTTTTCAGAGTTTTCTTTGAAAATTTTGGAAACACGGAGAACAGTTTTGGGGCTTTAATGAGATATGCCCTTCGAGTCCCCTTAGCAGCAAAAGTCTTCATTCCTTTTTTTTTTTTTTTTTCTTCCTTTGTCTCTCCAGCGTCTTCTTCTCCGGCGTCTCCATCTCCTCTCTCTCTCTCTCTCTCTGCAACGAAGGTGGAGCACCGAAGCACAGATCTGAAGCAACGAAGTCGGATCTGCTTCAGATCTGTGTTATTGTGTGAAGATTATTGAATATGTTTGGTTTATTGAATTTTTTTTTTATGAAATTGTCAATCTAAAAGTAATTTTCTTATATTTTTTTATTAATTTTTGAATTACTGTTCAAACATATATTTAAGCTGTCCAAACAGGTTTTACTATTTTCTGTACTGTAAAATTATTTTTGAAATGATCTAATCAAACAAGTTTTTTATCTCAAAAAATATCAAAACCACTTTCTTAAAACTCTTCTCAAAAACTGTTTTGAAATCAAACAGGCTCTAAATTGTAGTTCAGTTTGGTTCATGCAATGCCTTGGACCACCACAGAGTTTTCTGAAACAACTAGCAGATGATAATGAAGCTGCCCTGTGATTATGGGATATTGAGAAAATGGCACTAATTGCATTGGGTTGCTCTTGTGGGATCTTGAGAAAGTTAGATTGAAGTAGTTTTACTCCACTTGCAGAGAGATTGTACTTGTGATTTGAACACAGTGACGATATCTATTAATATATTAATTGTTGTACGCTTGCGTTCTATATAAACTATTTTGAATTATAATTTATATTTTACAATTTTGTTGGTCATACTTGCCCAAAAAATTAAAATATATTTTATCATTATATTAAGTAGCTAACATTATTGTTGTTTGACGGCACACTTTGTTAGTCTACGTCATCTAATATCATTATATGCCAAATGTTATAATGGTTCTATTTTTAACATAATCTAACTTAAGTTTTATTTTTCGATAAGAAATGAATCGCATCAAATTCATCAGTATAGGCTTTGCAATTTTATATATTATCTAGAAATTAGACATTATAGTTATTGTTGTTTAAAAATAGGCCAGTTAAAGAAAATCAATAATTACCATTGTAGTACTCGAAAATTTCAAGACACATGTCTTCACTATAACAGGACAAGTGACAACAATTATCAGTTGATATGAAAATGGCGTCTGACAGCGTCAACTGGACTGGTGTAGATAATAATGTCATACGTGACGCCCAAGGCACGACACTCATGCACGACGCCTAAGGTGCGACGCCCCCTGGCGCGACGCCCTCAAGCCCAAATACCGCATTAGGGCGACGTCCAAGGCACGACACTCATGCGCGACACCTAAGGTGCGACGCCCTCTGGGCGCGACGCCCCCTGACACAATACCGCAACCGGGCGAAATACATCTCCACTGCATTGGAAGTGAAAAAATGGATCCTTCACCAAAGGTGGACAAAAAGTGGAATTGTAGAAGTATGAGGCAACCTCGGCGAAACTCGTCTCCCCCACTACGGGAGTGGTATCCTCAACCTATTCGACACCATTGCTCGACTGGCCCACTAGACTAAGAGGAGATATCCCCACCTAGGGACATGAAAGTATGGTCTTCTTCAAGTGAGAACTGAGTAATAGGGGTGGACGAGCACGATTGTCAACCTCGGCCTGGGGTAGGGTCTCGAAAGTTTAGTCTGCTCGAGTAGGCCTCCCAATGTATGGCTCACTACCTATTGGGATGCGCTTGGCTGGGATTCGGATGGACTCCTAAAGTAACTGGAGTTATTGGTTCGGGTCAACATATGAGATGATGGGACATGTGGATTGGTGGCTAAAAGACCGAAACTATGTGAGTTTCCTCTATTAGGCACCTCTACAAAGGTCTCGAGGAAAGGTCTAGAGAGGGAAAGAAGGACCCCGGGTAGGAGCGCGCTGGGGGCATCGCGAACATGGTTTTCTCGAGGTCATGATCCCACGATGACCAGTCACAGTCATGGACCTTGGGAGCTCGCTCTCACCTTGGTTGTTGCACCTTCCTCAGGGCCACGTCCATGTTGCGTTTGGGGAAACATCACATTTGCCTAGTTAATGTTGGGATGCATGGCTCGCGTTAACGGTCACTGGTATCGTCGCAGTTAAGGCGGTTATGGGTTCGCGCGGGTGGTCGGGGGTCACGGGCTGCCCGACCTACCCAGGCACTGTGCTATAAGTACCCATGTTACTTGCCCACTGCTAGGATGATTTTCTCACTGGTGAGAGCATTTTTCACCTACCATCTGGCCAACTGGTTCGTCCCTTCGTTAACAGGCTGCTCGAGTTCCTTCCATCCCATCCACTTATCCAACTCACCCTCTTCGATTACCCTTGGTATAAACATGTTTGTCAACCTCTTTTAACCCCCCACCTACATTCTTTTTGCGATTCCATTGGGGAGGTGACACTCCGAATGGTATTTTCGCTGTCTAGTAGCACTATGTCATTTTGAGCTGGTCACCTATTCGTTTCACCACGATACTTGTCGAAAATGAGGCCAGAATTCGTTATTTTCCCAAAATGGCAAATGAGGGAATGGTAGAAGGAGCCTTTTTGCGGCTTTAGTCTTCTTCTTTCTTTGATATGGGATCTAAAATGACCCAACAATGTCGAAGAACTCACTCTAACGACAAATTTCGTGGTTAAATTAACACAAAATAAGGTCAAATTACAATAGTCAATTTGATTGACTTTAAGTAAAAGATGTAGTGTTGACTCTCTTTGGCGTGCTTCTCATGTGCACTGTCCTCTGGTTCTCGGTGGATTTGATGATGACGAGGGTCGGATTGACCTGAATCTCGTTCTTCGATCTTTGACTTGACTTTGTAGAATCTTGTCACCGTTCTTTGTGTTGAATGGTTTGAAGATGATTTGGTGTTGACTTTGATAGATTTAGTGAAAATAAGGACTTGACCAATGTATTCATTAATCTTCAATTTGGTGATGCTTTGGTAGATTTATTGAAAACGAGAATCAGATTGACGTGGTTCTCATTCTTCGATCTTTAATTTGGTGAATTTGTTGAAGACGAGGGTCGAATTGACGTGAATCTCGTTCTTCGATCTTTGACTTGACTTTGTATAATCTTCTCACCGTTTTTTGTGTTGAATGGTTTGAAGATGATTTGAATCTCTTGAAGAAGGACTTTGGCGGTGTTTCTTCTCCTTAGAAATGGATTTGCAAGACATCAGTTGGGGGTAGAATCCGGCAGAGCTTCACTACTGATCTTCAATTCTTCTCCTGAAGTGGACTGGGGCAGAGTTTTCTTAATCTTACCTCCTCCTTGGCTTCTCTTGCTCTCCCTTGGCCTCCTTTTTTGCCTCCTTTCCTGGCCTACCTCATACCTCTATTTATAGTGGTAGGAGTAGTTATCCACATAAATGTATTTTACGTGAATACCCTTATGTGGACTTTAGGTAATGAGCTACCCATAAATTTATGGGCTTTAGTTAATTTATGGAATTTAAGTCCAACCTTTTTAGCTTTTAAAAGTTTGTTTAATTTGGACCTATGGAATTTAAGTCCATTTAATTTAACAAGCCCCATTAATTATATTTAGGTTGTGGAATTTGGATTCAACTCAAGCCTATTTAACTAAATTTAGACTTATATCATTTGGGCTTATGAAATTTAGTTTCAACCCAATTTTATTTATCTAATTGATTTGAGCCCAATTATAGACATTAATTTTTTTATTTTTTTAATATCTACAAATGCCACCTCGAGACTTATTTGCATATTTAATATTTTATCAATATGTAAATGGGTCTCGATTTGTATTTTGATTTAAAAGGAGCTTGATTTACAAAAAAAAAAAAATATATATATATATATATATATAAATAATAATAATAATATATATATTTATTATTATTATTTTAAATTTATTTTTCCATAATCATCATGGAATTATAGTCAATGTTAAACTCTAAGTAAGACATAGAATTCAATTTAGTTATTGTTTCTTATAATAGAATTTTAGTCCATTAGACTTTGATTCCAACATTATTTACTGTTTAATAGGATTTCCAAACGAAGTTCAATTAAGGCAAAGACTTGGGCACAAAATCTATGCGGCCAAGTGCTTTAGTGTGGTAGATATCTCATTATATTTTATTGTTTATAGATTTAATAGTTTTCAAGTTTTATTTATATAGAATTTTAATCCGTATAATAAATAAAGATAAAGTGTCCAATTTATTTATTGTTTCTTAATTTTTGATAATGAGATAATATGGAATTCTAATTCATGTTAAAGTTCACGGTATAGGTGCCCTTCTCGAACATATACCCTTGAATATAAACTTCAACTTCATCTAAGAATCAAAGTAAGATAAATAGTCCAATTTATTTATTATTTCTTAATATTTTACCAACATAAAATTTTACCCGTGATTGGCCATACTTTTTCTCCTTTTTTATTTTTTTAGCACAATTTGTCACCTCTTCTTTAATTGTAAATAACTTGTATTCCATTCAATCAATCTTCTTTTTATCTTATTTTCGGTCACAACATGTTTCCTAATTTTTTTTTTTTTTTTATCAAGATAGGTTCTTGACCACAATTTTTTTTGGTTTAATTCATTTCAGATTTTAATCAAGATAATTTTATCTTAAAAATTTTAATTAGGTTGTCTTTGTCCTAAAGTCTTATTTTAGTTAACCCTTCCTAAGTAGTTTTGTCCTAAGAATTTTGTCTTAGGTGACTCAATTTCAGGTGATTTTTTTTTTTTACGACCTTGACATTAGAGTGATTTTGTCTTGACAACTAAGAGATTTTATTTCGGGTGGTTTTGCTTTTCAATAATTTAGTCGCAGGTATTTTTTTTTTCCTTTTCTATTGTTATACAATTTTCAAGTTTTTAAATTTTTTCATGACATTATTATCAAGGCTGCCTTTTTTTTTTTTTAAAAAAATAATCTTATCTCAAAAAACTTTGTTACAATATCTTGACATGGAGTTTACTTTGCGCTAAGAATTTTATTTTAGGTGATTTCCCTAAAAATTTGATCCCAAGTAATTTTGTATTAAAAATTTTGTTTTATTTTTTGTTTGTTATATTTTTTTTGTTTACTATTTTTTTAGTGTTTATTTGTTTATTTATTGTTCAACTTCTATATTTTCTTATATTTAATTTATTTCTTATCACTTATTTATTGACTTTTTTGATGACTTTCTTTCCAAAAGTTAGATCAATGAATACTTTGAAGATTTCAAAAATCAAGCGTACCTTGAAAATGGTGGATTGCAGATTCCAAAGACCAAACGTACCTCGAGAATGGTGGATTGTAGATTCCAAAGATCCTAATTCCTATAGAAGTTTTTAAAAAAAACCTCAAGAATTGAAGGTTATATTTTTTCAGTCAATGAAAATCTCCTCATGACGGTGTGGAATGAAGAATCGAAGAACCCAACGATCCTCGAGCTTATTATCAGTCCATATAGCAGCTTGAAAGCAGCTCATGATCAATCTTTGTGGCAGTTTGAAAGTAGTTTATATCACTAGTTTCTCTTTTTTTTTTTTTTGGCAGTAAGTAGATCTCGTGACGTGGTGAATTGAAGAATCAAAGTACCCAGCAGTTTTCGAGCCCGTGATCAATCCTTGCAACAAATAGCAAGTAGACTACACATCCAGATTTCTTTCTTGCAGTAAGTGGACCTCATGATGTAGCGGATTGAAGAATCAAATGACCCAACAGTTTTCGAGCTCATGATCAATCCTTGAGGTAGATTGAAAGTAGCCTATACCACCAGATTCCTTGCAGTAAGTAGACCTCGTGACGTGACAGATTGAAGAATCAAATGACCCAATAATTTTTGAGCCTATGATCAACTCTTGCGGACCATGATCAATCCTTACAGCAGTTTAAAAGTAGCCTATATCACCAGATTCATTTCTTGCAGTAAGTGGATCTCGTGACGTGGTGCATTGAAGAATCAGAGGACCCAACAATTTTCAAGCCATGATCAATCCTTGTAGGAGTTTCAAAGTACCATAAAATTTTATATCTCTACAGCAAGTTGATATCCTTCTTTGATGGGATGAACTGTAGAATTGAAGAAGCAACAGTTCTTAAGCTTGTGACCAGTCCTTGCAACAGCTTAAAAGCAATTTATAGCATTTGGAAATAGTAGACTACAAGACCAACAGTCCAATAGTCCAAAAGACCAGCTTCAGTGTGGTGAGGTGAGGTGAGGTTGAGTTGCTACTTTGGCATGAATTGGTGGTTTTTGTGCCAATTTTGGGTGGCTTCTGTGTCAACTTTAGGTGACTTCTGTGCCAACTTTGAGTGACTTTTGTGTCAAAGGTAACTTCTATTTCCAAGAGTTGGTGACTTCTGTACCAACTTTGGGTGACTTATGTGCCACGTTTGGGTGACTTTTGTGTTAACTTTGGGTGACTTCTGTGTCAAGAGTTAGTGATTTCTATGTCAAGGGCTGTTGACTTTTGCGTCAACTTCGGCGACTTCTGTGTCAAGAGTTGGTGACTTCTGTGTCAAGAGTTGTTGACTTTTGTGCCAACTTTAGATGACTTCTGTGTCAAGAGTTGTTGACTTTTGTGTCAACTTTGGGTGACTTATTTGTCAAGAGTTGGTGACTTATCTGTCAAGAGTTGTTCACTTTTGTGTCAACTTTGAGTGACTTCTGTGTCAAGAGTTAGTGACTTCTATGTCAAGGGTTATTGACTTTTGCGTCAACTTTGGCTGACTTTTGTGTCAAATTTGAATGACTTTTGTGTCAAGAGTTGTTGACTTTGATGTCAACTTTAAGTGACTTCTGTAGTAGCCTTAAGTGACTTCTATGGCAGCCTTATGTGACTTCTGTGTCAGCCTTAACTGACTTCTGTGGTAGCTTTAAGTGATTTCTGTGTCAGCCTTAAGTGACTTCTGTAGCGGCCTTAAGTAACTTCTGTGTCAGCCTTAAAGTGACTTCTGCGACAGCCTTAGATGACTTCTACGGTAGCCTTAGGTGACTTCTATGGCAGTCTTAAGTGATTTTTGTGGCAACTTTGGGTGACTTCTGTGACAACCTTAGGTGACTTCTATGTCTGCCTCGAGTGACTTCTGTGGTAGCCTCAAGTGACTTCTGTGTCAGCCTCAAGTAATTTCTGTGTCAACTTTAAAGTGACTTCTGCGACAGCCTTAGATGACTTCTTCGGTAGCCTTAGCTGACTTCTGTGGTAGCGTCAAGTGACTTCTGTGGCAGCCTCAAGTGACTTTTGTGTTAGCGTTAAAGTGACTTCTATGTCAGCCTTAAAGTGACTTCTGTGTCAGCCTCAAAGTGACTTATGTGGCAGCCTCAAGTGACTTCTGTGTCAACCTCAAGTGACTTATGCGACAGCCTCAAGTGACTTCTGTGGTAGGCTCAAGTGACTTCTGTGGTAGACTCAAGTAACTTCTGTGGCAACCTCAAGTGA
The DNA here is from genome assembly GCA_951799425.1 of Ilex aquifolium. NCBI lineage: Eukaryota > Viridiplantae > Streptophyta > Magnoliopsida > Aquifoliales > Aquifoliaceae > Ilex > Ilex aquifolium. Next base: position 32,130,776 of record OX637395.1, on the reverse strand, counting down.
CTTCTGCGACAACATCAAGTGACTTCTGTGATAGCCTCAAGTGACTCTTGCCATAAAGTGACTTATGCGACAGCCTCAAGTGACTTCTGCGGCAGCCTTAAAGTGACTTCTATGTCAGTCTTAAAGTGACTTATGTGTCAAGCTGAAGTAACTTTTGTGAAAGCCTTAGGTGACTTCTGCGCCCTCCTTATGTGACTTATGTGTCAGCCTTAGGTGAGTGTCAACCTTAGGTGACTTCTCCCAATAGGTGGATTGTAGAACTGGATAAACAAAAGTTTTGAGCCCTTAACCAGTCTCTTGTGATCAATCCCTACAGCAATTTGAGAGCATTTTACAATCCCAAGACGCTGAAAATTAAAGGATCAATATGATAGTTCGTTGTTGCTCCGTTGACAGAGTGATGTACTCGTTCAGCTAACTGTCATCAAATGCAAGACTTTTGTCAACTAGTAAGTCCGAGAATTTGATGTTTCATAAATCTTCACCGACAATTCAAAGTTCTTCTCCTTTTTTCTTTTGACTGAACTCATCATAGTTTTGGTTCATGAGACAAAAGAGCAAAATTTTTTTTTTTTTTGGGTTATGTCGTACACAATTTTAACTCACGCGGGCCAGAAGTAACATGCAGTTTAGGCTCGCGCCTTAAGGAGCACATGTACCTTTATTTTTGGTCAAGCCGTACACAGTTTTAGCTCATGCGGGCCAGGAGCAACAAATTTTTTTTTTGTAGGTTGAGCCATGCACAGTTTTAACTCATGCGGACCAGGAGTAACATGCAGTTTAGGCTCTTGCGTAAAGGAGCTATGTTTTCTTTCAAGTGTAGAAGCGCTTTAGAAACTTCTCATTGATCGGGTCAATCTTCTTGAAGTCATCCTTGTCAGCTATCTTGTATGTGAAAGTTTACCCTCTCTCTTGAAGTGTAGATGGAGCTGGTTTGAATTCATTTGTTGAAGATGATTCTTGTGATTGTGATTCTTCCATTATTTGATCAACGGTGACATAGTTCACAAAAATGCCTTCTTCCTTGATGTCTGCATTATGCACATTTTTCTGCTTTTCATTATTTCTCGAGGGCTGTTGCTGACTAGCAAAGGAAATTTGAATATTATCATCAACATCCTCAATTATTTTTACAAACTTTGAAGTATGATGTCTACGTCGCCTCCTTCGTTTCTTGACTTTCTTGAGAGAACTTGGTTCACTTTGGTAAACCAGTTCTCCGAGCTGTGTACATACAAAAGTCTTTTGTGGAGCATTTGAAGAGGAAGCTTCCCTATTCAGTCGATCAAACACTATTCCTCGATCATTTTTTTACCAAGTTGATCAAAAATGGAATCACGAGGCTGTGTGACCTCTTCATCTCTACACTCACAGATTTGAATCATGATGGAGTTTGATGAGGCCTTTTTTAGCTTGATTGGAATTGGAGAATGAGAATATCCTAAATCAAGTTTGTGTTGTGTAGAAGACTCTCCGTTTATCATTCCTTGCATGACTATTGATTCATCAACTAGTTTCGTTGGCAGAACTGAATCAAGTTTTTTAAGCTTGCGTAGTTCATCTTTATCATATCCTGCATTTTCGAAGGGTTTTTTAACGCGAGGATCAAACCAACTATCTTTACGATCTCTTATTTTCTCCGATACTGAAGCTTTTACAAAGCTCCTTAGAGGCGAGTCAGAGATTGTCAGTTTAGATAATTGAGTTACAGGTAAGGTTATGTCTTCCTTCAAAAGTTGGACATCGTCTGTCGAACGTTGTTCTTGTCTTTCTCTTGACATATTATTCTTTGGCATGAGGATAGGAAGGACTTCTGAGAAGAGTTCTATCTCAGAGTAGAGCTTGGCATATGAAAAGTGAGATTCTTCCATTTAGAAAGGTTTGATCTCTACAATGAATCGCTTCACTTTTCCATCTTGGAATTATTTGAAGCATTGGTGCAATGTTGATGGCACAACTCTTGCTTCATAGAGCCAAGGTCGTCCCAACAGCAGCTCGTAAGATGTTTTGGAATCGATGACATGGAAGAGGGCATAAGACACCAATTCTTTGATTTTGATCTTGAGATTAATCATATCTAAGACACGTTGCCCCCGTTGATTGAAGCCTTGAATTGTCAGCTTACTCTTTGACAACTCATCCATGGAAATTTCAAGTTATTTTATGGTGCGAATTGACATGATGTTGACAGCCGATCCATAGTCAATCAATATACGAGACACCTTATAATCTTGAATATATCCGCTGACGTAAAGAGGTATGTTGTGTGGATGACACCCTAGCTGTAAATCTTCATCATTGAAGGAGATTGTTGTCATGCAATCAACATGACTAACCCCATCGGCACCGGTTAGAATCTTCCCTTTGAATCTTTTCGGGTTGACCAAAGCTTGTATCAGTGCCTGACGGGTTTCTTCGGATAATTCAAGTGCCTTGGACAGACTCAAATTTAATTGCATTTCTTTCAACTTTGCAATCATCTTTTTATCTTCTAGTACTTCTTTTTGTGCACTTTTGGTACTCGAATATTTATCTGATGGAGTATTTATCATGCATTTGACTTCGTGAGCACTAATCATATAGCATGTGACTAGTTTCCTTGCAAAGAATTGGTTGGGAAAGTACTCTAACAAAGTAATGGGTGTGCGAGAAGACAATTTATAGTCTTAATCTTCAATGGTTGTTGGCTGAGAAGGAACTCTTATTTTTGTCCTGCCTCTTCGATTTCGGCAAGAATGAGATCCCCTCTTTCTTTTGGGGTGTACTAGCTTATTAGATAAATGAGACAAATATTGTATCTTATGGCATCTATGAGGCTTCATCGTAGTCCATTCCCCCGGATCTTTTTCAATAACCGCAGAATCATCCAAAGAAAGCCACCCACTTGGTTTGAGTTTCGAGATTGGTGCCCCCAGCATGAGTTCTGTGTCATCTGATAGATTAGATGACTTTATATTAGCACTTGAAATTCTGTATTTATCCTTTTTGCTGATGAATGTTGAGCAACCATCTTCGGTCTCATCTTTCGATTCAGACGATGATGCCCAAACATCTAGATCATTTCTCATTAGCTCATAAAGCATTGGAATGTTGGGGTTTTCGTGCCTCGGCATACTTGGGTATGCATAAACTGTCATCACCTCGTCATCAACGATGAATTGCACCTGCACAACTCCATCAAGAAGAGAAACGGTGAGTACCTTACCTTCAATTGATGATGTTTCTTTTGTGGATGAGGAAAAATTCAATAATTATGATGGTTCCTTAAGATGTATGGAAGACGACGATTGTACTCCTTTATTTGAAATTGGTATAGGGTCAAAAGACCCAAAAGTGATCATTCTCACATTTGTAGTTGTTGTATCTTCACTGGAATCGAGTTTGATTTTCTTCTCATTTAGTAGATGAAGAATCTCTTCCTTCAAGATAAAATATTTTTCAAGGGGATGACTAACAATCCGATGATATTTGCGATATTTTGGATTATCAACCATTCCTACTTCTTCTGGTCGTTTAGGCGTTGGGAGCTCGATAAGCTTTAATTCGAGCAACTGATCAAAGATATCAGAAACTTCAACATCAGAGAAGGGGCAGTTCTTCCCTTCAAGTTCTTTCAAACTCGGTCTTGTCTTCTGTTAGACCTGATATTGTGTGAACTTAGCATTGAAGTCTGTATTTTGACATTTTATTAGAAATCTTCATTGGTGTAGTGGCAATTGCCATAGCTGCCTCTGCTTTGAAAGGTTTCACATTTTTCTTTTCATGAGCATTACTTATCAAGTGACTTCCATGTCTGGCGATTTGGATCTCCAAGTCATGGGCTCGTGTCGCAAGTTCTTCAAAAGTATGAGGCATATTTCCCTGGAGGATATAAAGTAATCCCCAATGCATCCCTTGGACACACATATCAATAGAAGAACCTTCTCTAATGCGCTCCTTGCTGTTGAGAACAAGACTCCTCCAACGCTCGATATAATCGATTATAGATTCAACTCTTCTTTGTTTTGTCCCTGCAAGTTCAGGAAGACTTACCATGCGTCGAGTGCTGTAGAAACGACTGAGAAACTCTCGTTCAAGTTGGTCCCAAATGTCAATAGTCCCAGCTGTTAGATTAGTGTACCAGTCAAACGCAGCCCCTCTGAGGGAACGCACAAATTGTTTCACCATCAGGTCGCCGTAAGTACCAGTATTATTGCATGTTTCAATGAAATGTGCAACATGCTGTTTTGGGTTGCCTTTCCCATCAAACTGTTAAAACTTTGGGGGTTGGTAGCCTATTGGCATTTGTATCACGTCAATTCGTCTGGTATATGGCTTCGCATATACCAACGAAGACTAGAGAGCTCCTCTATACTGGGCTCGAATGGTATCAGCAATCATATGTTGAAGTTGTTGGATAGAGAGTGCGGCAACAGACATTTGTGAAGAATCTCGCATGGCATTTTGTGTCACGGCTCGATCATATTGCTCTTGTTTTTGTTTTTGTTCTAAAAACTTTGGATTTTCTGGCATTTTAGTACCAGACGGACTTGGAGTTTCTTGACTGCTTCCTTTTGAAGGTTCTTGCAATTCAAGTCGATTCATGAGTGCGACGATTTGCATTTCTTTACCTTCAAGAGCCTTGGTCAACCTCTCGACCGTAGCAGTGAGTTGTTGAAGGTGTTTTTCAGATGAAGTGACTTTCGTCACTATCACAGGCATAGGAGTATCGGAGGCCGAGGAATAATCACACCACTTCTGCTTAGGAGAAATCTCAGAGTAAGATTCAGTCCTCGAGCCTGTGCTGGAGTGTGTGTCGGGAAAAGAATCGTCCGTCTCTTCCTTCAAATCGATAGAAGAATGGGCATGTTGTCTCTTTCTGGTTGGAAGAGCCTTCATTTTGTTTTGCCTAGATCGATGCTCCATCGGTGACAAAAGTTGAGATTTACATGCCTTTGTTCTAGCACAGGTTGTTGGAATTGACTCCTCGATCAAGTCCGCTGACTTGTCGGTGGGAGGAATCACGATGTTTTTAGTTGTCATTGTTGTCAGACTTGTTGAATTTTTGACTTGAGAGATGAGAGGAAGAGAGTGTCCCACTGGGCGTGCCAAAATTTGTAACGACAAATTTCGTGATTAAATTAACACAAAATAAGGTCAAATTACAATAGTCAATTTGATTGACTTTAAGTAAAAGATGTAGTGTTGACTCTCTTCGGCGTGCTTCTCATGTGCACTGTCCTCTGATTCTCGGTGGATTTGATGATGACGAGGGTCGGATTGACGTGAATCTCGTTCTTCGATCTTTGACTTGACTTTGTAGTATCTTGTCACCGTTCTTTGTGTTGAATGGTTTGAAGATGATTTGGTGTTGACTTTGATAGATTTGGTGAAAATAAGGACTTGACCAATGTATTCCTTAATCTTCAATTTGGTGATATTTTGGTAGATTTGTTGAAAATGAGAGTCAGATTGACGTGGTTCTCATTCTTCGATCTTTGATTTGGTGGATTTGTTGAAGACGAGGGTCGAATTGACGTGAATCTCGTTCTTTGATCTTTGACTTGACTTTGTAGAATCTTTTCACCGTTCTTTGTGTTGAATGGTTTGAAGATGATTTGAATCTCTTGAAGAAGGACCTTGGCGGTGTTTCTTCTCCTTAGAGATGGATTTGCAAGACCTCAGTTGGGGGTAGAATCCGGCAGAGCTTTACTACTGATCTTCCCTTCTTCTCCGGAGGTGGACTGGGGCAGAGTTTTTCTTGATCTTCCCTCCTCCTTGGCTTCTCTTGCTCTCCCTTCTTGGCCTTCTTTCCTGGCCTACCTCAGACCTCTATTTATAGTGGTAGGAGTAGTTATCCATATAAAGATATTTTACCTGAATACCCTTATGTGAACTTTAGGTAATGAGGTACCCATAAATTTGTGGACTTTAGTTAATTTATGGAATTTAAGTCCAACCTTTTAAATGTTTGTTTAATTTGGGCCTATGGAATTTAAGTCCATTTAATTTAACAAGCCCCGTTAATTATATTTAGGCTGTGGAATTTGGATTCAACTCAAGCCTATTTAACTAAATTTAGACTTATATCATTTGGGCTTATGAAATTTAGTTTCAACCCAATTTTATTTATCTAATTGATTTGAGCCCAATTATAGATATTAATTTTTTTAAGTTTTTAATGTCTACACTCACCACGAAGAGCTGAGCACAATTACCTCAATCCAAGCTGTCCAAGCGAAAAGGAAAGTTTGTCCCCAAGCTATCCACGCAAAAAGGAAAGTTTGCTTTCAAACATATATTTTTTTTACTTGCTCACATGAATATCTGTGTGCATCTCAAATGCTTCACATTTTGTCCTCATAAGTCGGTACAATAGTCATAGAACCCTCTTTGGCTCAAAAAAAAAAAAAAAATTCATGGGAAACCATAACCAAGAAACAGTTAGCTTTGTTTGGGTGGCCGTTTGCTCGGCCAATAGCCCAAGTGGGTAGCTATACCAGTCAACTAATAATTATCAAACATGAAAGAGCCAAAAGAGAAATACTCTATTCTTTCATATTCAATTCATAGTTGGCCCCTTGATAAGGGATATGTGTATAGGTGAAATGCATAAAATATTTGTAAGTAGGCTCCACTCATGTGATTAACCATAGAAGTTGGCAATCATAAAATTTTTATGACCGCGAAGACTGACCACCTCCACGGTCTGCCGCGCCCGCGACCCCGTCACGACACCAAGCACCTCATGGCTCGCTGGACCTGAATCATCTCAAAAGCCTTAGCTCGGTTTACTTCATTTGGAGTGCTCAGCTACTCGAAATTCGAAGCACCGTTACCACAGAAATGTGTTCCACGGGGCTTATTTGGGGAACCTTTGTCACTTCCTTGGTGAGGCACACGAGAATTATGCTCAAGCTAACTGAATATCAAGATTGTCCCATCTATTATGTGACCTAAATATAGAAAAGTCACCAGGTATTAATGAGCCTTTTATTTATTTTGAAAATGGTTTTGACATGTTGGTCTCGTGAGATACTCCGACGAAAACCAAGAGCCACTCTGATTTTATGTAGCACAAATTTAGCTTGCCGAGGTAGCCATGTCACATTCCACAATATCTCGCCTCTCTCGAGGCATGAGGCATAAAGCTTAGTCGCGATTCTAGCATTTCTTTTCCAAAGGTGCAATACCCATAATGTCCATCTCGAAAAGTCTATAGCGGGGTCTATTGTCGAGACACTTGAGTGCTTGTGCTTGTATGGGTCGTGTGTCCCTCTTATATCCTTAACTAGTAGGTCATGAGGTCCTTGCATTAAAATAATCAATCTCACTCAACCCACATGGAAATGGTTTTTGCCCCCAACATTATGCAAATACTGGAAAGAAAATGAATATATGTGTGCATGTCTTGGGTCTTGACCACGCCTCAAATTCATAGGCCAGAAAAAAATATTATACATAACTACTCCTTGTATTTTTTGAAAAAAAAGGGGAGGGGGGAAGGGAGGCGAGAAAATAATAAAGAAAAGCTATCTAGCTTTTTCACTTTGAGGAATATTCAATATTTCAATTGGTAGATGTCACACTCCCACCCCGGATCACATAGGGTGGGCGGCAGACCGGCCACCAAGGCCTTAACCAACCAACTATGTGCATAATAAATACAAAATGCAGCGGAAAACAAATAATAAAGTGATCCAATTCATTGACCTAATGAATACCAGAGGAATAAACTAAGCATCACCAACATCATAATTAAACTCATGTAAAACAATAATTAAACCATAAGGTTTACTACTCTAAGCATAAGCAACGTTATTCCCAAAACAATTGAATATTTGTCTCAAAACTATAAAAGACATTTATTCCTGAAGACCTACAATAAAATAAATCTTCAAATCCTCTAATCTCTTGTATATCAGCAGACTTACTCCTCACCCTGATCATCTCCTGAAAATGTTATATGTTTGGGTGAGCACAATGGCCCGTGAATAACAACCACCTCTAATGAGGTGTGAAAATAAATCTCATAGTTATATATGAAAATAAACTTTGATACAAACATAAGTACAACAAACTGTATCCTAACCCTTCCCATGTAATCATTTAAAACAAGTGCTCTCATGATCACAAATAACTTTATAAATGAAAAGACATTTATAACTCAAAACACTCGCACATACATTTAGTTCCAAATATATTTGTCAAATCATGTTTGTTACCACTAGCCTGGTAACTAGCCCAGTCTTTTGTTAACACTAGCCTGGTAACTGGCCCCGTCTCTTATTACCACTAGCCTGGTAACAATCTCAGTCTCTTGTTACCACTCAGACCTGGTAACCCCAATCCCAGTCTCTTGTTACCACTCATACCTGGTAACCCCAGTCCCCGTCTCAAAACATGATTCCCACACACACCAAAACTGTAGTTTTTAGTCCCAATGCACACAAAATTTCCATTTCATCACCAAAGTAACGATATGAAATCATCCCACAAATTTTTCAAAATTCACATGTATAACAGTTCACAATTTTAAAATATTTAATTGCAACCCCAAACATCAACACATATATCATATATATGAAAAATCCACACGCACGCACCCACACATTTAATATATAAAATTCTCCCAAAAGAAGTAGTAAACTACTCACCTTGATTTCCAAAATCCAATTCATAGCACTCTTTCTCAACCTCAATGCAATCACCACCTAATCCAAAATAACATATAACAATCTGATGATGTATTCTACTGAAGCTGAGCGTTGGGTATGGGTATTCGTGAAATTAGATGTGGTGTCTGAGCTGCAAGGCTCGTGCCGAACAATGCTGGCTAATGTTTTTAAAGGAGTTGAGGGAAGGGAGATAACACAAAGGAATTATAGTGGTTCACCGGCCTGAGAGCTCGGCTAGTCCACTCTGTAATGGAGTCTCCTACTCCTCTCTTCTTATTGATTGTGCTGAATGTGTTACAGCGTAGTCAGGAGAGAATTAGGGTTCTCTGTAGCTCTATTGCCTTATATCCCCTTGATGGGGGGTCTATGCTGATTTTATAGCCTCTTGCTTACCTCTAATCCGATCTTGCCTCCTATAATGGAGGGATCTTCCCCCTTCTCTCTCTCTCTCTAATCCTTGAACTCCATATGGCTGGCTTTGACGGTCTATATCCCGAAATCTTTGCCTTCTACCATGGGATCCTCCTACCTACTCGGAAAAGATCTTGGTTAGTTAAGGTTTTTGCGCCTAGGTTCCAACTTGGCTTCTATCTCGGAGGTGTCCTCTGTCATCTTGCTGTCTCCTCGCCTTTTTCTCCTATTATCTTGCTTGGAGGAGCTCCAGTACCAGCTGGGCGAGCTCAGATTATGGTTTGGATGAGCTCTGCTTTTCTTCCCTGAGCTCCCGAGCTGAGCTCATTTCTTGAGCTCATGTTTGGGGTTTATTTCAGGTATCATCAGTTGCCCCCCAGCCCTTGGTTTAAGCGAGCTTGAGCAAGGGCTGAGCTGCTTTTAAACTGAGCTAGATCTGCACGCGGCTGACCCAGACTAGCACGTGACTGCAGACCTTTGACGGTTTGTATCAATCATGGCTATCCTCGATTCCCGCTCACGTTTCAGCCCACGTCTTTCAAGCTTTAAATACTCAAACGGCTGCCTGAACCGCCTTTCTACACTGTTCACCTTCTTCTCTGTTCTTCGAACTTCTTGTCTCTGTGAATTCTTGACTCTCTATCTCGAAGCTTTTTGATTCTTGCTCAAAATCGGTTTTTCTGTGTTCGATTCGAGGACTCGCAGTGCTTTCCCTCTTGATTTGGCCCCGGATTGTTGTTCGTCGCTCTCTCCCAACTAGGTACGCCCTTTCTGCCCCCTTTTCGCATCTTCCCTCGTTCTGGATCCCTCGAGTTCGAGGTGGTTATTATGTTTTTGGTCTTTTCGGTTCTTTTATTGCTGGAATCGCGACTGTTGTCTATCCCCTCTTCCTTACTTTTTGGATTGGAGCTCCATTGTGCACATACTTGCTGTTGGGAGCTATTGTGCTGACCCTAGGGTTATTAGGGAGAGTTTGATTAGTGTTCTCCCTCTTTATCGTTCCTTTAATCTTCCTTTTTCTTGCCCAATCATGTATGCCTCTTCCGGTGCTACTCGTTCCTCTGTTTCCCTCCTAGGCGATCGGTCTGAGGACACTGATTTAGGGGACGTAGGTGATGAAATTGATAATTTTCCTGGTGCGGAGGCGGTGGAAGCCGAGGTTGGCACTGAGGAACCTCCTTCTACATCATCTCCCGTGCCCCCCAAGCCTGACAAAGGCAAGGGCAAGGTGAGTGGAGTTGGAGTTGAAGAAAAAACTTCATACCTAGGGGCTGCCTTTAGGCATGCCGAATTCGTGGGCTATAGTAGAGAGGCCCCTGCATTGATGAGAGTGTATAAAGCTCGCTATGGTTTTCCTCCTGGGGTTGAACCCTGGTGCCCAGATAAATCCATCTACTATGTAGAAAAAGTGAGTAAGAGGGTCTGCTTCTTCCTCGCTACCTTTGAGAACGGTCTTCGCTTTCCCCTGCATCCCTTTATCAAGGCTGTTCTGCAAAACTTCAATGTATGCCCTTCCCAGCTCTCCCCCAATTTCTACGGCATTATGGTAGGCCTCTTAGTCATTTTTAAGAAGCATAAACTCGGAGTTCCTAGCATTTCTTTGCTTATGGAACTTTTTAACGTCAAGCTGACCTCTTCCGAAGACTTTCTTTATATTTCTAAGCGAAACAATGCTAGGAAGATCATTACCGACCTCCCAACTTCTCACAAAGCGTGGAAAAAACACTTCTTTTTTATTGGGGGTACCAACTGGGAGTATAATCCTGCGGATAAAACAGATACTCTTGGTATCCCCACGGCCTGGACTAGACCAGAAAACTTGGGTGAGTCTTTACTCAAGCTAGCTGAGCTCTGATCTGGAACTTATGAGCCTCTTTCTTTGCTCTTACTTGCTCTTTTTTCTTTTTAGGTGGTCGACCTGAGCTCAGCCCCGAAGATAAGAAGGTGCTATTCAAATTGGGGAAAATCAGGCCAGAGAGGTACGCTGATCTCATCGAGTCTCGACATCTGGTGGAGTTAGGTCTGAGCCCCCCCCCCCCCTCGGCGACCTTAGTTATTCCAATATCTGCTGTAGGCGCTGAAGAAGGTAACATCATTAATACTTTCTTTCTCTTCCTCTTTTTCTTTTGCGAAAAATATTTCTGAGTTTTTTCTTGGCTCTTCGTGACCACTCTCTGTCTTCACCATAATCTTTAATGGCTGCCTCCGTTTCTTCTCTGTTCAAGGAACGTACTTCCTTTGGAATCGAATGGAATTGACAACGTTAATACTTGTCTCCTTCGACCCTAGAACATTTTGATTTGGTAGCCATTAAGAAACAGTTTTTTCCAGATCTTGATTTGCCTTTGCGAGTTCCTACCCCTGACGAGCCTTGCAATTATCTTTCTCGAGGGGAAATCTGCTTTTTTTAGGGTGCCATGGACATGGGACTTCGCCTTCCTATTCATCCGGCTATTGGGCGAGTTCTTGCCTATCATGGCCTGTGCCCCTCTCGCCTTTCCCCTCGAGGTTGGGCTGCTATGGTGAGCTTTTTCCTTTTCTGGCACTTGTATGGCAACGGTAGGTTCCCTTCGGTTGCCGAGTTCCTTTATTTTTTCGTGATTGAAGAGGACAATCCCCCCTGCTTTAGCTTCTTTCGTTGGAGGCAGTTTGATTTACCCCGTTTGGTTTTGGACCTTCCTTCTAATCCCGAAGGGTGGTCCCAACGCTTCTTTTTTGCTTCCGGGAAGTCCTGGTAGTCTCCTGAGCTGCGCAATCCTGATGCCAGGATTCCACGGTCCTGGGAAAGCCTTTCCTGTCCTGGTATGCTTAAGCCGAGATTTCTTTGAACTTCTTCTCACAAAGACATATTCTCATTACATTCTAGTTTGTGCAGGTCCTCCTGATCTCGACCTGCCAAAGATGATGAATGTTCATGAGCTATTGCTCGTGGTGCCCAGGACTTTTTCTGAGTTGATGACGAATGAAAATCTTTACTTGCTTGGGGCCATGGCAACCGAATATGAATTTTCCTCCGTTCCCTATGATTCCTGGACTTCTCCCTCTGAATCCGACGAGGAAGGGGATTCTGATGAGGAGGGGGATACTGGCGCGAGTTCAAAGAAGCGCAAGAGGGATGGCTCTTTCTCACCCAACTCTCTTTCCACTATTTTTCTTACTCCAGCAGGTCAGAAGCTTCTTGATTCACTCTATAAGGCTGAGCAAGAAAGAGATGAGTTGAAGGAGGAGAATGCTCGCCTGAAGGAGGAAGTGGCCGAGCTGAAATCACAGCTTAAGAAGGATTAGGAGTTCTACCTCCTTGTACTCCCTTTCTTTTCTTGAATGATGCCAAACTATGTCTTTCTTTATATTTTTTGAACGCTTGTACTCTTGAATTCTTGGAGTGTTAGACCTTTCTTTTTGAATGTGCATGTCCATGTATGAGCTGAGGGGCTCATCTCTTATGAGCTAAGGAGCTTATTCTGAATTCTGTAAGTTTAGGTGCTGAGCTTTTCCAGCACATTCTTCGCGTTCAGAACACGAACGTGGATGGAAAACAGAAGATCATGTTTGTACTGACATCTTCTGTACTAGACATGAAGCTGAGAGATGATCTTTAACGTTTGGAGAAGATCAGGAACCACCGGGGTCTTTGTCAGTATTGGGGTCTTTGAGCGCGTGGGCAACACATGAAGACTACTGGTTGAGGGGGAAAAGACTGTTGGTGTCTCCAAGAAGAGGTCAACTTGAATTTTATGAGCTTAGAAGCTTATCGTTTGTATATGAGCTGAAGAGCTCATCTTGAATTTTATAAGCTGAGAAGCTTATCGTTTGTATATGAGCTGAAGAGCTCATCTTGAATTCTATAAGCTAAGAAGCTTATCGTTTGTATATGAGGTGAAGAACTCATCTTGAATTCTATAAGCTGAGAAGCTTATCATTTTCTACAGAGCTCGTTCCATATGTACTTGTTGCACATTCCTTTACTTTGGAAATCATATGAGGATGAATAAAAGACTCGTTTATTTTTATTGAAAATAGCTTTATTACAAGGAAAACTTACTGAAGGAACTTCTTAAGGTGTTCGGCATTCCAAGAGTGAGGTAGGATTTTTCCTTCCTCTGTTTGCAACTCGTAGTTTCCTGGTCTGATTACCCTTGATATGATATAGGGTCCTTCCCAGTTGGGTCCCAGCTTCCCATGCGTGGGATCCCTCTTCGCAAGCAGAAGCTTCCTAAGTACTAAGTCTCCAACCTTGAAACTTCTGTGCCTTACCTTCCTGTCGTAGTATCTTGCAGTTTTCCTTTGGTAAATTTGGACGCGATGCAGAACTCTGTCTCTTTTTTCATCCAAGAGATCGAGGTTCAGTAGGAGAGACTCATCATTGTGCTCGGTATCTGCAAACTCCACCCTAGGTGATTGAAGCCCTACCTCGAAAGGTGCCACTACCTCGGTTCCAAAGGCCAAAGCAAACGGGGTTTCCTGAGTTGCAGATCTGACGGTGGTCTTGTAGGCCCACAACACTTCAGGGATGTACTCCACCCACTTGCCTTTTAAGTTTTCTAGTTTGGTCTTCAGGGCTGTCTTTATGGTTCTGATTGTGACATCTGCTTGTCCATTGGATTGAGGATGTGCAGGAGCTGAGAAATAGTTCTTTATCCCGAGCTCAGCACAAAATATTTTAAATTTTGAGTTGTCAAACTGCTTCCCATTGTCAGACACGACTGCTCTGGGAACCCCAAACCTGCAAACTATCGATTTCCAAACGAAGTTTTGAACTTTTTGTTCGGTGATTGTTGCCACGGGTTCGACCTCCGCCTACTTGGTGAAGTAATCCACCCCTATTATAGCAAACTTGCATTGTCTTATACCGGTGGGAAGGGGTCCAAGAATGTCCAAACCCCACTGTTGAAAGGGTCATGGGCTTACCACCGAGGTTAGCAGCTCGGGTGGACAATGGGAAATATTGGCATGCTCTTGGCAAGTCTTGCATCTTTTGACCAACTCGGTGGCATCTTTGAGCATGGTCGGCCAATAATATCCCTGCCTTAGTGCTTTTCCTGCCAAGGCCCGAGCTCCGATGTGATTGCCACATATTCCCTCATGTACTTCTCTGAGTATATAATTGGCGTCTTCATCTCCTACGCATTTAAGGAGAGGTGCTGAAAATCCTCGTTTGTATAGATTTCCTTGCAGCACAGAGAATCTGGCTGACCTGGTTTTGAGCTTGGAGGCCTCCTTAGCATCGTTTGGCAAGGTTCCGTTCAGCAGGTACCCTATGATGGGGTCCATCCAGCTCGGCTGAGCTACGATTGGTAGCATTTCTTATTTTTCAATGCTTACTGAAGGCTCTGGAAGGTGCTCCACTGGTATTAGCCTATCCAAGTCATCTTGTGAGGCAGTTGCTAGCCTTGCCAACGCATCTGCTCGTGAATTCTCTGCTCTGGGCACGTGTTTGACCTTAACCTGCACAAACTTCTTCATTAGTTCTTGTACCTTTCTGAGGTAAAGGATCATTTTTTCGTCTCTCGCTTCGTAGGATTCCTCTATCTGTTTTACCACTAGTTGAGAGTCACTGCAGATCTCCAGCTGTTCTGCTTCCATAGAATGAGCAAGATTGAGCCCAGCGATGACAGCTTCATACTCTGCCTCGTTATTTGAAGCCTTAAACCCAAATCTAAGGGCATACTCAACATCTATTCCTTCTGGAGAGGTCAAGATCATACCTGCACCGCTTCCCTAAGCATTGGCAGCTCCATCCACTGAAAGCCTCCATATGGGGAGGTCTGGTATTGAATCTGTGGTCTCCATAGGTGTTGCTGCTGTGACTTCTGCGATGAAATCCGCCAAAATTTGCCCTTTGATGGCAGTCCTTGGCTTATATCTAATATCAAACTCACTGAGCTCTATGGCCCATTTAACCAACCTCCCCGAAGACTCTAGCTTATGTAATACTTGTTTCAACGGCTGGTCTGTTGGAACCTCGATAGTATGAGCCTGGAAATAGGGTCTAAGTCTCCTAGCTGTTGTAACTAAAGCTAAAACGAGTTTCTCAATCTTTGGATATCTCTCCTCTGCCCCACTCAGAGCTCTGCTGCAGTAGTAGACTGGTTGCTGAGCTCTGTCTCGCTCCCTAACCAGTGCTGCGCTTGTTGAAAAATCTGAAACTGCCAGGTAGAGTGTGAGGACTTCCCCTTCTAAAGGGCTTACCAAAACAGGGGGGAGCTCATGTAATTTTTTAAGCCTTTGAATGCTTCTTCGCACTTGGCATCCCACTGGAATGCCTTCTTCAAGACTTAAAAGAATGATTGGCACTTATCGCTTGACCTGGACACAAAACGGCTCAAGGCAGCTATTCTACCTGTCAGGCGTTGTACCTCCCTTGTGTTGGATGGTGATTGCATATCTAACACCGCCCTAACCTTCTCTGAGTTAGCTTCAATTTCTCGGCTGCTAACTATAAAACCAAGGAACTTTCCTGCCGAGACCCCGAATGCACACTTCGCAGGGTTGAGCTTCATCTTGTATTCCTTTAGGATCTGGAATGATTCAGCTAGGTGTTCGATGTGGAGCTCTGCCTTCAGTGACTTTACTAACATGTTGTCGATGTAAACTTCCATGGACGCACCTATCTGCTTTTGGAACATCCTACCAACCTTTGGTAAGTGGCTCCAGCGTTTTTCAATCCAAAAGGCATGACCTAATAACAATATGTTCCCTGTTCAGTCACAAATGAGGTTTTCTCTCGGTCGTTGGGATCCATCCTGATATGGTTATAACCTGAGAAGGCGTCCATGAAGCTAAGGAGTTCGTGTCCGGCTGTGGCGTCCACTATTAAGTCGATCCGAGGTAAGGGAAAGCTGTCCTTGGGGCATGCTCGGTTGAGGTCAGTGAAGTCGATGCACAGTCGCCACTTACCATTGGTTTTTTTGACAAGAACCACATTTGCTAGCCAGGTGGGGTAGTCAACCTCCCTGATGGCCTTTGCGTGGAGGAGTTTGCCGACCTCCTCATTGATCGCTTTTTGGCGTTCTGGGGCGAAACTTCTTCGCTTCTGTTTGATAGGTTTGCAGGTAGGATTCACGCTGAGCTTGTGCGTGATGATCGAGGGGTCGATACCTTCCATATCTTCTTGTTTCCATGTAAACACTCCTATATTTTTCTTCAAGAACTGGATAAGGAGGCTTTTGACTTCTCTACTCAGCTTGGAGCCTATATAAACGAGGTGTTCTGGTTCCTTGTCCAGCTGAATTGGCTCCAGCTCTTATGAGGGCATTGGTTTTGTTTCCAGCTCATCCCTCATGTCGAGTTCATCCAGTTGGATGTTCTCAACCTCTTTCATCTTTACAGACGCCATGTAGCATTCTCTTACTATACGCTGGTCTCCCCGGACCACTCCGATTCCATTTTCTGTAGGAAATTTAACGACCAAGTGATAGGCAGACGGGATTGCCCTCATAGAATTAAGGGAAGACCTTCCAAGCAGAATGTTGTATGCTGAGGGTGCATCAACCACTAGGAATTTTACGGTCGTGGTGGCTTGGCAAGGTGGGTCCCCTAGGGTGAGCACGAGTTGGATTGAGCCTAGGGGAAGCACCCTTTCTCCAGAGAATCCCAGCAAGTGAGTACTTACAGGTTCGAGTCTTTTCCTTCCTATGTCCATTTTGTCGAAGGCAGGTGCAAAAATGATGTATGCCGAGCTCCCGTTATCGATCAGAACTCGATGAACGGTCCTGTTAGCTACCACGGCTCTTACCACCAATGAATCATCATGGGGGTATTGGCATCCCTCCAAATCAGAATCTGAAAAAGTGATAGCTGTGTCTAAGCGTGGTGCTTTGGATACAGTATGCACTTCGAGAGCTTCTTCGGCTCTGATTCGTCGGAGGTGCGCTTTCCTGGCTGAGTTGGACTCTCCGCCTCCTGCAAATCCTCCAGATATCACTCTGATCTCACCTAGAGGCTGCTGATGTGGCGCAGGTGCCTGCTGTTGAGGTGGCATCGGTGGAAGAGCTCGGTTCTGGTTGTCATGGGCAACAAAGCGACGCAACTGTCCTCGTTGAATCAAGAACTCGATCTCCTTCTTTAATTGAATGCAGTCATCAGTGTGGTGACCATGATCCCTGTGGTAGTCACAATACTTCGTGGGGTCTCTCTTCGCTGGATCTGCCTTCATCCGAGGTGGCCACCTTAAGAATTTTTCGTTTTGGACTTCATACAAAACTTGGGACACAGCGGCAGTGAGTGGAGTGAATCGCTGAGGTCCGTATCTTGGTTGTAGCTCAGGCTGCATGGGGCCCAAGCGGTCCCTAACATTTCCTCTTCTCTTCGGGGAACGATCTCTATCCCTCATTGGAGACCTTTCTCGCCCCTTTTCTTTCCTAGGACTTCGGTCCCTTTTCTTCTCTTTTTTTTCCTTCTCCTTTCGTGAGGATGTACTTCCCACCTTGGAAATGAGTGCTTCTTCACCATTTATATACTTTTCTGCCTTGGCTAACACCTCAGCCATGCTTGCTTGAGGGTTCTTCGATATAGAGAACATTAGATCCTTTGATTGCACTCCTAACCCTGCAATGAAGGCGGTTATGACAAACTTTTCGTCTGGAATGTCAACCTTTAGGGACTCTGAATTGAACCTCTACACATAAGATCGCAGGTTCTCCTCGGGTCTCTGCTTGATATTTAATAAATAATAGCTCGGCTTCCTGTAGATCCGAGCTCCAATGAAGTGAGATACAAAGGAAATGGAAAGTTCCTTGAAAGAAGAGATCGAGGCTGGGGGGAGCCTATTGAACCATGCCAAGGCTGACCCCTTCAAGGTGATGGCGAAGGCCCTGCACCGCACAGGGTCCTGGTATCCGTGCAACTCCATTTGGTTTTTTTAGGTGTTGAGGTGATCCACATGGTCTTTTGTCCCATCAAAGACCTCTATCTGAGGTACTCTGAACTTCGGAGGAAGGGGGTAATGCAACACCCCGGGGGTGAACGGGGATTCAGTTTGCTGCACCAAGGCATCCATCGTTACTGGGGTTTTGACTTTCACTGCCGCTCTCATGTGGCTGAGCTCTTGCTGGATATCCTTGAAGCGGTGTTTCCAATATTGCTCCATTCTTTCCTGTTGGAAAGGAAGGAAATCATTCCTCTCTGGTCCTTCGTTCTGGCTTTGTGCTTCTTCATTGATTCCCCTCCTAGGCGGCTGATGGGGTGTTTGGTTGCTTTCTCCTCCTTCGTTTGCTTCCCTAAGGGGGTCAAGGCACTGCCGTTCCCTAGGAGGAAGATTGTTCGGGCCTTGCCGGGGCGGTTGCGCCTGCTGAGGACCTTGTAAGAGCTTCAAGAGCTCTTCATTTTGTTGGAGTAAGCGCTGATTGACCAGGCGAAGGGCGTCCAGTTCATTGTTAGGGGGAGGATCTGCCGTAGGAGGGTCGTTTTCAGCAGTGGGGACAAAATCATGAAGGTTTTCCGGTTGCCTCCCACTGGTGACCTCCTAGGGATTCTGCACTCTTGGAGGATTCATCTGACTTTTACTCATGTTTCGTGTAGAGACCATCAATCACTGAGAAATCAGTATATTTGCAATAAGAACTTTCATTCCCATAGACGGCGCCAAACTGATGATGTATTCTACTGAAGCTGAGCGTTGGGTATGGGTATTCGTGAAATTAGATGTGGTGTCTGAGCTGCAAGGCTCGTGCCGAACAATGCTGGCTAATGTTTTTAAGGGAGTTGAGGGAAGGGAGATAACACAAAGGAATTATAGTGGTTCATCAGCCTGAGAGCTCGGCTAGTCCACTCTATAATGGAGTCTCCTGCTCCTCTCTTCTTATTGATTGTGCTGAATGTGTTACAGCGTAGTCAGGAGAGAATTAGGGTTCTCTGTAGCTCTATTGCCTTATATCCCCTTGATGGGGGGTCTATGCTGATTTTATAGCCTCTTGCTTACCTCTAATCCGATCTTGCCTCCTATAATGGAAGGATCTTCCCCCTTCTCTCTCTCTCCAATCCCTGAACTCCATATGGCTGGCTTTGGCGGTCTATATCCCGAAATCTTTGCCTTCTACCATGGGATCCTCCTACCTACTTGGAAAAGATCTTGGTTAGTTAAGGTTTTTGCGCCTAGGTTCCAGCTTGGCTTCTACCTCGGAGGTGTCCTCTGTCATCTTGCTGTCTCCTCGCCTTTTTCTCCTATTATCTTGCTTGGAGGAGCTCCAGTACCGGCTGGGCGAGCTCAGATTATGGTTTGGATGAGCTCTGCTTTTCTTCCCTGAGCTCCCAAGCTGAGCTCATTTCCTGAGCTCATGTTTGGGGTTTATTTCAGGTATCATCACAATCAATCCCTATTCCTAACTTAGTCGTTTCGTGATTCTATATTTAATTTTTTATACTTCCTACTCATTTCTATATACTTAATATACCTTTTACATATAAATATCTTTTCTAATATGAGTTGATAGGGTATGGAAGTATTCTGGGCTATTTAGAAAAATTTTCTAAAGTTTTGGGGTCAAATCATAATTGTTTTAAAACTTTTGGGGTCAAAGTATAATTTCTTTAAAAACGAATTTTCTGTTTTCGAGGCTGCCATAAATTTTCCAGAATAGTATTTAAGGTTCTAGAGACCCATTTTTCGAGAATACAACCTCAATTTGATTTATTAGAATAACCATCAATTTTTAAACACTTAATCGAAACTTTTAGGGGTCGTTTCAAAATTTCAGAAATTTTTTCAAGACTCGAGGGCTATTTTGAAATGACAATATTTGTTTCAAACATATTGGATCAGTTCTATAAATTACCAAGTTCCATGGTGGTCAAAATTGAGTTTATAAAAGTATAGGGGTCAAAACAAAGCTATTTAAAACTAAAGGAGAGATTTCCAAATTTTCAGAATCTTCTTCTTTAGCTTTTGGTCTGTAACTTTTCTTTCTTCTCCCTTTCCAATATCTTCTTAACACAAATACCACCCTATTATATATTGAATTCATATATTTTAACACTATAAACCTACCCATATGGATTACTTGCAAGATTATATCAGAATACAAACTTGTATATGTGTACATATAATGATTAAATACAAAGTTAAATTTCAATATAAAGACTAATATTGATGACCAAATCTTCTAGTTTTCTTCCTTCTTCTCTAAATCTCCTTCTTTCTTTCTCTTCATTTTTCCTTTACTCAAAATCCTAGCCTCTCCTCTCCTTTCTCTCTTTTATATATATATATATACATATATATGAAGAGTTTGACATATCCCACAATACTGCCATATTTAAAACACATGTAAAACAGTCTTAATAGGCCTCTTTAGGGCAAGACTTTTATTAGAGACACATTAGTCTTCTTTTAATTATTTTGATCCTTATTTATATATAATTACTCCTAGGTAGCCAATGCACCAAAATAATATAATAATTATTTTTATATGGGTAATTATAGTAGAAAGAAAATATATATTGCCTTTCTTTCTAAGGCATGAAATGTATTGCCACTCGCATCAGAACATATTGCAGGTTGTTATTCTCTGTGTTTGGAAAACAAAAAAAAAAAGGGAATATTGAGCCTAATGATAATAATTTGTCTTATGTGCGAAGGACATTGTGAATCCACTAAAGGCACGCCAACAACATATCCTTGAATTCTTGAGGGGTCAAGCCATCTCCACAGCATGCCACTCCCTCCAACTATTTGAGAAATCAAATCTCAATTGTTCAAATGTCCAAGGCATAGCCGCATTTTGCTATGACGAAACCTACCTATCTTAATCTCATGATCTACGAAGATTGCTCACGTCGGTAAAGGTCATCTTCAGCCTTTGTCACGACAAGTAATTGACGTGGAATATTCTATCCAGCTACCTCAAAAATATCATCTAGTCAAAACATTCTACTATCCAGTGATGATTGCTAGAAATGGTGTTGAGCGACAAGCCTGCCTCAGCTGGCACCTTAATTCATGAACCAAGCAACGGTGATTAAGTTATATGGCCACAAGCTGGACACAGAGAATGCGTCATGCCAAGCATACGAGACGAATTATTTTCCACGAAACAGAACCAAACTATACAAAGGCCATTTTTTGGCAAAAGCTACCTATCAAAATGCTGAAAGTTCGTCGTGACTAAAGAAGCATGTTAAAGGGTGTCAAAGACCTCCATTGTTCATGACAGCCCCTTGCTACGGGATGAACATGGTCTTGCAATAGGCCATGCAACTTAGCCCCTCGCCGCCCATTCAACTACACTCTATCATGTCGCAGCAGCTTCCTACTTTAGCTTATCATGTCTACAGCCTTGATCCTTATTCAAGATTTACCAAGCTAAATCCATTATCTTATCAAGCCAAACACGTGCCAATCGATAATGACTTCGAGCGACATACTCACCTTATGGCTCTGTTCCCGTGAGCTCATCTTGTGGCCACTCGCAAGAAAATTCCTGAACCCATTTTGAAGGGCTGCTATAGGTGTCATGGACCATTACCGGCAACCGAAACCTCCGTGGCTTGGTTTTCTTACAAAGGCTGGCCACCACAACGGCCTTGCAACAAAACTTGTGGTAATTTGGATGTTAAGAGGAGCCCCTTACTTCGGCATTTTTGGTGCTCGCTTCAAATGAGAGAGCTATCTTGAATCTTCTTTTCACCGCGAGGCAGACCTATGTGTAGCGACATGCTCAAGGAAATTATTTCTAGCAATCCTAGTTCATGCAATTATGCTTTACAGCTGATGTGTTGCATATATATCCTGAAATGCACCGCTATGGAGCACGATATTGAACTTATAATGAGTCACAGTCCCACAAGCAGCCCATGTTGAGGTGCTCGATCCAATTACACATACCTATTTCACATAAACTCTACCACTCATGGGCACCCAATTGTTATTCTCCTCGGCATTGCTACATTGCAACATTGCTCTATGAATTCTAGAGGCAATGGAGGGTTGTTTTATTCGTATGGTGGCTCAAGCCAAATAATCAATGTGTTCTCCATAGGTCAAATATCATGTCGCGAACCTCATTGGAAGCTCAATTCACACTAGGGGATTATTTTACCCTCTCCTCAATGGAACTTTACCTCTTCGAGACACTTATAAAGACTACCTCGAGCAACCTATGTGAAAGAGAATTATCCGGTTCTACACACCTTTGTCGCGAAGCTTAATATGAACAATGCCATAGGGAACTTGGGCCCATCAGCAGAGTTCATATTTGGGTCACTTTGGATGAATTTTCAAGACCATGCAATGGTCAACGGCGTACCCAGGAGGTCACTTTATCGGCTTGGATATTTGATGGGTTCTCCAAATGCATTGCCATGGAGGGAGTAACTACACCCGAGTCCATCCTTACCTTGACCACCTGCATTCCTCGAAAGAGTTTTCTTTAGCCGCCAGGCCACGATGATCGCCACGAGGCTCGAAGGTTGAAGGCATATAAAAAGGGATCAAATGATCTCTGGCGTACACGACAACCTCCACATGGAACCAATCTGCTCTCTTGAGACAGCTATGAGGCTTGTCGCAGATACTGCTTGTCTCTGTGCCATTGATGTTTCTGAATTAAAATCCTTTGTTCCACGGTACAATCAAAGGAAAAATCCTGTCATGCTACCATGGGTCCATGTACAGAAGGGGGCCAACCTCCTTTCACCGCTATGCTCACTAAACTTGGCAATTCATATTCTGCCTAGTTTCATTCTTGGCCATACAAAACAAAAGCAAACCGCAACTATGGATCATCTCTCCATTGGCTTGGAAATTTTTCGGGGTATCTCGACGCAATCTATGTGTATTACTACCTTTATTCTAATTATAGCAAGGGTCGCAACTATGTTATTAGCAAGTCATTGAACCCAGACTATGACTCTCTTATCAATGCCAAGATGATGAAGCTTTGATTCCAAAGCTTCTCGGAGGCAATGTCTCTAGTTAGGGGCTGGTTAATAAACTGCAGAGTATTGCTCCAAGTTATATCTATGAGTACATCAAATTGATGCATATTCTCTTATGGCCTAGTGTCAAATGGAAGCATTGGACCAGACGTGGGCTCATTAAAACGCTATGGTACTTCCTCAGATCATCTGTGTCTTGCGAAATGGGTCCCTCACAAGATAATGATCACGGTTCAACTAAATAATTCAGCGACTAATTAAAGTAGACTCTACTATCCTACTTCGAAAATGGTATTCTTAAACATCATGTGGAGGGATTTCAGAAATGATGCACGCATGGGTTCCCCATCCTAACCCAATACGAGTAGGGGCAAAGAGCCTTGTCTACAAGGCAAGAATGACGTCGTGAGCAATGAGAAGAACGCACAACACATAGTTTGCCCTTCGCTGCAGAAGTACAAATGGAGCCTCGTCCAAAAGACGAGAGTGACACCACGAGCATATCACCATAGAAATGGTAAATGGTAAATGGATCCTTGTCCAAAAGGGCAAGAGTGGCACTACGAGCATCTGGGGGCAATCCTAGCGTGACCTATCTAGTCCGCTGCTACAACTTTAGAATTGATCACCCAAGTGCAGGTTGTGAAGTAATAAATTTCTCGGGAATCCGAGGTCAAACCACAGAGAATTGTGAAAACAAGAGACACAAAACAAATAAAAAAAAATTGTTTGTAATTTGTTTGAGTAGGAATTTTGGAATCAGAAAATAATAAATTTGGTTTTTAAAACAATAATTGAAATATTAAAGTATCGGGGATACCCTTTCAAATCCACACAGTAATTATTAATGATCAAGTTTTCGAACTCAATTGAGAATCAACTGAGAAGTAATCCCAATCGGAATATTTAGCAGTGATAATATAAAAACATCAAAAGTTATAATTCATGAATTATCTGAATAAATATAAGAATTTACTTATAGATCACAAGCAATTACCGTGCCCGGAGTCTACAATAAATCAAACTTTCTAACAGGTAAATCTTATTTTATAGCAAATAATAAATCAACTATCTTATGAGAAATTCTTATTAATTAATTCAAGCATGAAATAACCAGTTATTTGACTCGCATGGAATCTTAAGCATTCGATGTACGTGGCACAACAAATCAAGAAATTATACAGAGCAAAAACTTTACTAAAAGACAAGAATTAAATTAAAAGAATAAATCATGCATAAAAAATAACATTGAATCAATAATAAAAATCGTGCTTCATTGAAAGTATCTCCCCTAACTTTAGTTGGGCTTTTAGCAAGCCATAGAACTTAGAACAAAAACTAGAAAAGAAAATTTGAGAAAAAAAATAATAATCCTAATCCTAATTCTTAATTATCTCTCTCAATAGATGAGAGCTTTTATTTATACTAAAATAATCCTAGGTACAGGTAGAAAATATAAGGTTGGATTGGGAGGAATTTTTTTCCAAACAGAAGTCTTTTAAAGTTAAATCTCATGCATAAAATCTTGGGCCGCGGGTACAAAATTTGTCTAGATTTCGAGCTTGAAATTCGCATATTTAGAGGCTGAACCAAGAAATTTACGTGAAATACACTTTTGTAGCCCTTGAAATCTTATTTCCAACGCCACAAAAATCAGGTCAATCGGATATCAGAATCAAAAGTTATGACCAATATTATGAAGATGTGTCAAGTCCTTATCTTTTAGGAAACTTTCCTCATCCAACTTTAAATGAGATTTCTTCTAACTTGGACTCTTATAAGGATTAAATTGTTGCTTTATATTCAAATATTCCTATCTCAACATTGACTCTTCAATCCTTATCAGTTATGATTCTTCCTCTAGTGATTGTTTCTCTTGCATTATCTATTATTACTTTAAATCAACTAATTTACCTGCAAAAATAAATCAAACAACTAGAAAAAGTATTAAACTAGAAAATCAAGGAATTTAACACATTTAATCGCAAATAATATGTAATTAACCAATCATTAAATATAATAAAATAGCACTTTTGATGGTTAATCATCCGCCTTTCTCCCACCGCGGACATGGTAAATGGTAATTGGATACCCTCAGAGGTAAAATAGTACATTGTTCCTCTGTCGGCCTTAACATAGAGCAATACGGATAGAGCATGATTTTCAGTCTCGGCCCGAGGTACAGGGCTTCGAAGGCTTAGTCTGCTGGAGCAGGCCACCCAATGTATGGCTCACTACCTATTGGGTCGGACCCGACTGGGATCTTGGGAGACTCCGATAAAGGGGTCGATAGTTTGGATCAACATATAAAATGAGCATGATTTTCAGTCTTGGCCCAAGACAGGGCTTCGAAGGCTCAGTCTGCTAGAGCAAGCCTCCAGTTGTATGGCTCGCTGCTCATTGGGTTGGCCCTGACAGGGATCTGGAAAGGTTCTTACACAGAGCCGATGGTCTGGATCAACAAATGAGATTTCTTGGTCATCCTCGTATTGGTATTTTTCAACAAGAGTTCATTATTTTCTATGGATACTGGCATTACTTGTACATGCTCACCTCAAATTGGAGAGGTCATCCTATATCCACAGATTGCAATTCGTACACATGCACAATGGTGACTCTATACTTCAATTGCGCAAAGGTCACTTTATTTATGCGCACTAATCATTGCGCGAGAGGGGGGATACATTCTCGACAATTATATTGCCCATTAACAGTCAGTCCATCCCTAAGAGGATATAACCGCTTATATATCCACATGCTCAGTGTAGTGGAAATGGACTCAGTCATTGGTATTCTTGGAGCGCTATTATACGCATATTAGGCTGTCTCATCGAGAACACTTGGCATTCTAAGAGGCGCAATTACTTGACTATTGCCACCTTCCCAACTATGGAGGTTCATTGTTGAAAATTCTTCACGCTCCACTTATGAACCAAAAGCATCTCGAAAGGCCATTATTATCTGCCTTGGACTGGTTCGAGTAGATTGAAAATTATTCGGCACTTTGTATTGTGTCTGATAGAAGTGGTTGGCCTAAACGCTTCTATCAAATAGGGGGCTAATGTAGACATCAGCAGTCAATCCAGACTCCCTTTAAGTTGACACATCACTTCAGTTTGTCAGTCTACTCAAGCTCTCACAAGGGTCACCAAGTCCCATGTCAACCACAACCTCTACCAACTATAATCTTTGTTAGAATGCGACTGACTCTCAAGCCTCGCATCAGGGGCCGGACTTTGGTCAGTGGGATAGACCTCACGTCAGTTGAGCCAACCTTCACTCCAAAACCACAGTCAACGCAACAAGCCTCCTAAATCGTGATGCTCAAGGAATAGTGTCGGCAATTTTCAAGACTAAGGGTCGTGATCTTCACAGTGCTTTAGGGGGCAACTAACCACGACAATGTTTTTGGCAATAGAGAAATGACGGCAGAAGACTTGGGCCAATTTTATGAAAAAAGATTTTAGTCATCAGCACCACGGTCAGCTCATAGACTATAGTTATAGTCAAACGACAAGTGCGGACAAAAAATGGTGTGCACGCGCAAGACGCTTCCTACGACATGGCGCGCGCATGGGGCAAATGTAGTACTCAAAAACTTCAAGACACATGTCTTCACCATAACAGGAAAAGTGACAACAATTATCAGTTGATATGAAAATGGCGTCTGACAGCGTCAACTGGACTGGTGTAGATAATAATGTCATACGTGACGCCCAAGGCACGACACTCATGCGCGACGCCTAAGGAGCAATGCCCCCTGGGCACGACAACCCCTAGGCACGATGCCCTCTGGGCGCGACGCCCTCAAGCACAAAATCGCATCAGAGCGATGCCCAAGGCACGACACTCATGCGCGACACCTAAGGTGCGACGTCCCCTAGGCGCGACGCCCCCTAGGCTCAACCTCAAGAACAATACCGCATCAGAGCGAAATACATCTCCTACGACCTGGCGCGCGCAGGGGGCAAATGTAGTACTCAAAAACTTCAAGACACGTCTTCACCATAACAGGAAAAGTGACAACAATTATTAGTTGATATGAAAATGGCGTCTGACAGCGTCAACTGGACTGGTGTAGATAATAATGTCATATGTGACGCCCAAGGCACGACACTCATGCGCGACGCCTAAAGAGAAACGCCCCATGGGCGCGATGCCCCCTGGACACGACAACCCCTGGGCACGATGCCCTCTGGGCGCAACGCCCTCAAGCACAAAATCGCATCAGAGCGATGCCCAAGGCACGACACTCATGCGCGACACCTAAGGTGCGACGTCCCCTAGGCGCGACGCCCCCTAGGCTCGACCTCAAGAACAATACCGCATCAGAGCGAAATACATCTCCACCGCATTGGAAGTGAAAGAGTGGACCCTTCACCAAGGGTGGACAAGAAGTGGAATTGCAGAAGTATGGGACAACATCGGCGAAACTCGTCTCCCCCACTGCGGGAGTGGTATCCTCAACTTATTGGACACTATTGCTCGACTGGCCCACTGGACTAAGAGATGTCCCCACCTAGGGACATGAAATATGGCCTTCCTCAAGGGAGAACTAAGCAATAGGGGTGGACGAGCACGATTGTCAACCTCGGCCTAGGGTAGGGTCTCAAAGGTTTAATCTACTCGAGCAGGCTTCCCAATGTATGGCTCACTACCCATTGGGATGCACTTGGCTGGGATCTGGAGGGACTCCTAAGGTAACTGAGGTTATTGGTCCGGGTCAACATATGGGATGATGTGACATGTGGATTGGTGGCTGAATGACCAAAACTATGTGAGTTTCCTCTATTGGGCACCTCGACAAAGGTCTCGAGGAAGGGTCTAGAGAGGGAAAGTAGGACCCCGGGTAGGAACGCGTTGGGGGCATCGCAGACATGGTCCTCTCGAGGTCATGGTCCCATGATGACCAGTCGCGACCATGGACCTTGGGAGCCCACTCCACCTTGGTTGTTGCACCTTCCTTAGGGCCACGTCCAGGTTGCGTTTGGGAAAATATCACATCTGCCTAGTTAATGTTGGGATGCATGGCTCGCATTAACGACCACTGGTATCATCGCAGTTGAGGCAGTTATGGGTTCGCGCGGGTGGTCGGTGGTCGGGGGTCGCGGCGGGCAACCCGACCTGCCCGGGCACTGTGCTATAAATACTCATATTACTTGTCCACTGCAAGGATGATTTTCGGCTGGTGAGAGCATTTTTCACCTACCCTCTGCCCAACTGGTTCGTCCCTTCGTTAACAGGCTGCTTGAGTTCATTCCATCTCATCCATTATCCAACTCACCCTCTTCAATTATCCTTGGTATAGACACGTGTATCAACCTCTTTTAACCTCACACCTACAACCATAAATGAAAGCCTAAAGAGAAAGCATAAAATTATTTCAATTCCTAGAGGTTCTCTTCATTTTTGTAATCCTTGAATAAGACTCCAAAAACAACAAAAATACATAATCCATGTAAGTTGAACAACAAATAATAAAAACATATGATCAGTTTATGAACACGAAAAGAAGACTTACTACGGGAGAAAAAGTTCCCTTGTGTAGAATTTGAAGGTGTTAAAGAACCCCAAGTAGATCATATTAATAAGAGAAAGCACGAGAGATGTTGATGAGTGCGCGAAAGTGCATTCTAAATACCCTATTATTGGATTAAAATGCTAATGTGAATAGAAATAATTAGATATAATTTATTTTATTGAATTTATTATCTATTCACATTGAGATATATTTGAGCATGATTTTATAATATTTTACATCTTAAATATTGCATTATTGGTTGGTGAGAGATAATTTACAATTAGGCTTTACACTTAATATTTTTGAGACTTTACTATTGGGTTTTTATATTTGTTTTTATTTTGATGGCAGCCCATGGAGTAAAAAGGCTGAAATTGATATAACTTTCACGTGGGTCCAGCACTCATAGTTTTTATTGGGTTTTGTCTTTCTCAAATTACACAAGATTTGGGCTTTAGGGACTGAAGTAAAAATGTTAGAATCACGAGGGGATTAAAAGGGCTTTTCTCAAGGAAAAGGGAGACTTTTGAAATTTCTTATTTTTTGGTCTTTGGGCTTGGGCGGCTGGAAGGAAGAAACAAAGGAGGCGGTTGTTCCTTGGGCTAAGGGCGGACGCAGATCAGAGGAGGACTCCGATGGCAGTCTGTTTGCTCTATTTTTCAAGGAGATTTTTATTGTCCATTATATTTATGGGTAACTAAATTCTCAGGTAGGGCGAGGGATGAACTTGCACAGTAGATGGTATTTTATTTATTTTTAATTTATGCATTTGATTTCTAATTAGTAAAACTCTTTTGTTTTATCATTCTTAATTTATTGTTGAGGTTTTCTTCTCCGAATAGTCATAGAATTTATTCTATTTATGGATTTAGTCAGGCTTTCTCTATTGAATGGATTAGTTCTTTGATTATGTTTGGATCAATTATTTATCTATATTGATTTAATTCTTTGCTGCAATATCGCTTCTTGAGTATATATTGTCGTCGTTAGATTTTCTCAATAGTGATAATAATTTACGTATTTTCAAAGTGGTGAATGATTTTTCAAAAAGGTTACATGTGGTTTGATCTTGGTTTATAAATTTATACCTTCTGGTTGGGAATTTTGGGAATTGAATTCCCAATTGAGTTATTCAATGAATTAAGAATAAATAAAATACCAGATTTATGCAAGGGATTCCTGACGCTTTACTGTTTGTCAAATTTGAGTACCTTTTTTAGTTAGTAACTTTGCTTCACTTTAATTTGCATTTAAAATTAATCTTTATCCTCCAGTAATCATTTAATATTTTTCTTTAGTTTCTTTGTTCATATCTACTATTCTTTTAGTTTGTCTCTCTGTGGAATCGACACCCCAAAGCTATGCTACAATTACCGCGTTATTCTTTGGCGTAATCAAATTTTGGCGCCGTTGCCGGGGAGACGGTAGAAGAATTGTTAGATAGTTTTTCTTTTCAACAGTTTGCAAAAGCGGTAACTTCGTTCCTTCTTTTAGCTTGCTGCATTGTTATTATTATTATTATTATTTATCTTCTTTCTTTTTATAGTATTTTTATTCTTTTAGTATTATGTTGCCTTGCATGCACAGATATAGAGACACATTGGGTAGATTTGCTTGTAGGCTTGTGGTAGAGTTAGAATCAGATTTTTTAAATCATTTATTTGACAATCAATCTAGTCCCGAAGAAATGGGTGAACACGAAGATCAACCCATTAGAACTCTTCATGATTACCTCCACCCTACACGCACAGCCACACCATCATGCATCATGTTTCCAGCTAATACTCGCCAACTGGATTTTAAAACAGGGATGATACAGTTACTCCCTAATTTTCATGGCTTGAAAAATGAAAATCCATATGTGCATATTAGGAAGTTTGAGGAAGTAGTTGTGACTTTTCATAATCAAATTGCACTTGATGATGTTGTGAGACTTAAGTTCTTTCCTTTCTCTTTGAAGGATAGCGCTAAGAGTTGGTTATACTCGCTGAGACCACGATCTATTGGGACATGGAGTGAGATGACTCAGGTCTTCTTTAATAAATATTTCCCCCAACATAAGACCAATGCTTTAAAAAGGAAAATCTCCACCTTTGCACAAAAGGACAGTGAGACTTTGTATCAGTCTTGGGAGAGATTTAAAGAGTTGTTGAGTGTGTTTCCTCACCATGGGTATGAGAATTGGCGCTTAGTGAGCTATTTTTATGAGGGACTTACACCTAGAGAACGCCAATTTGTGGAGATGATGTGTAATGGTGAGTTCTTACAAAAAGATCCTGATGAGGCCATAGAATACCTAAATGAGCTTGCTGAAAAAGCTCACACTTGGACTGGACCTAGTGCTACTGAAAGCACAAATAGGTTACGACCTGCAGGAAACCCAAATGGTGGTGGAATTTACCATCTCAGGGAAGAGGATAGCCTAAAGGCTAAGGTTGAGATGCTCACTAAGGAGCTAGATGTGTTAAAGACTAAGGACTTAAAGCCAACACACGTGGCTAATCATGTAGAGTCTTTTGGACCATGTTTTGTGTGTGGTGGGGTAGATCACCTCGCCCAAGAATGTCTCACACTTGCTGAGCTGAGAGGGATGTATGAGGAACAATGTAATGCCTTAGGTATGTACAAGAAGCATTTTACACCTTACTCTGATACCTATAATCCGGGGTGGCGCAATCACCCTAATTTTAGCTGGAAGTCTGAAAATCAGCCACCTGCACAACCCCCTAGATCATATCCTGCACCTTATCATGCACCTTCATCTTCTAGGAGTCCTTTAGAAGACAATTTGCATGCTTTTATTGAGACACAGGGTAAGACTAACCAAAAATTTGAATCTTTGATTATGCAGGTTGTTGAAGAAAACAAAGAGATAAAAAGCCAAATGTCCAAATTGATGAGCTCCTTGAGTGTAAATGAGTGAAATAAGTTCCCTTCTCAAGCTCAGTCTGCACCCCATGGTCAACACATGGCGCAAGAGAATTTGAAGGATGTGAATGTCATTGTGACACGAAGTGGTGATTCATTACACATCCCAACAACGGAAAAATCAGATGATCAAGATAATAGTGATGCCGAGCTGCCCAAGGAACCTGAGGTGACAAAGAGTCTTGCTAAGGTACCATTCCCTCAAGCTTTAAAATCAAGCAAGCGAACCCCGGATACTAACAATGAAATCCTAGAGAATCTAAAGCAGGTAAAAATCAATCTTCCTCTTTTGCATGTGATTAAGCAAGTTCTTACTTATGCAAAGGTTCTCAAGGATTTGTGTACAGTTAAGAGAAAACACCAAGTGAAGAAGACAGTGTTCCTGACAAAGCAAGTTAGTGCTCTAATTGAGCAGCGGATTCCTCCCAAGTACAAGGATCCTGGTTGTCCAACCATTGCATGCAGCATTGGAAATAATGAGTTTGGGCAGGCTTTGCTAGATTTAGGAGCTAGTGTGAATCTAATGACATATTCTATTTATTTGCAGTTAGGGTTGGGAGAAATCAAACCAACCATTGTGGTATTGCAATTGGCTGACCGTTCAGTCAAAGTACATCGGGGTGTGGTAGAGGATGTTCTAATTCAAATTGATAAATTTTATTATCCTATTGATTTCCTAATCCTTGACATTAGTTCTGTTGTTGATACTACTTCTAAAATTCCTTTGATTTTAGGTAGGCCTTTTCTTACCACTGCTAATGCTCTTATGAATTGTAGGAACGGGCTCATGAAGCTGTCTTTTGGAAACATGACTCTCGAGATGAATATTTTTCATATTTCAAAACAGCCAGAAGATGATGACGAGAGCCACCAGACATACATGATTGACTCACTCATGGATAAGGGAGTTTCTATGGCCCATGATTTTGATCCCCTTGAGTATTTTCTTATTCATTCTGAGTGTGATTCTATCAATGATCCATCTGATGTAGTTGATATTTGTGCTATTTTTGATAGGACTCAGGACTATGGCACTCGGGCATGGCAACCGAAGTTTGAGGAGTTGCCTGAGAAAGGTGAAAAATAAATTCCTTCAAGTGTGGAAGCACCCAAAGTTGAATTGAAGCCTCTGCCTAAGGGTTTAAAGCATGTTTTCCTTGGTCCAGGTGATACTTTTCATGTTATTATCTCATCTAAATTGTCTGAGTCTCAAGGTGAGAAATTAATTCGGATCCTAAGTGAGCATAAGTCAACCTTAGGTTGGAACATTGCTGATATAAAAGGTGTTAGTCCCCTAGTCTGTTCTCATAAAAATAATTTGGAGGAAGGAACTAGCCCTCGTAGAGACCCCCAGCGTAGGCTTAATCCCACTATGAAAGAAGTAGTGAAAAATGAAGTGTTGAAACTATTAGATGCAGGAATCATATATCCTATTGCTGATAGTAAATGGGTAAGTCCTACACAAGTTGTTCCTAAAAAGTCAGGTGTTACTGTGGTGAAGAATGACCTGAGAGAGTTAGTCCCTACAAAACTTGTGACTGGGTGGCGAATGTGCATTGATTACAGAAAATTGAATGCTGCCACCCGAAAAGACCATTTTCCTCTCCCTTTTATTGATCAAATTCTTGAGCGTGTGGCTGGTCATCCTTTTTATTGTTTATTGGATGGTTATTCTGGTTATTATCAAATTGAAATTGCATTAGAAGATCAGGAAAAAACCATTTTCACTTGCCCTTTTGGTACTTATGCTTTTCGTAGAATGTCATTTGGATTGTGTAATGCACCTGCTACTTTTCAATGTTGCATGATGAGTATTTTTAGTGACATGGTTGAAAATTGCATGGAAGTTTTTATGGATGACTTAACTGTTTTTGGATCTTCTTTTGATGCATGCTTATTGAATTTAGAGAGAGTGTTGACTCGTTGTGAGGAAAAAAAATTAGTTTTGAATTGGGAGAAATACCACTTTATGGTACCTTCAGGTATTGTCTTAGGGCATATTATTTCTTCTAGGGGAATAGAGGTTGATCAATCTAAGATTGAATTAATCTCTAAGTTGCCTACACCTAGGACAGTAAAGGATGTGAGATCATTTCTTGGTCATGCGGGCTTTTATAGGAGGTTTATACAGAATTTTCCCATCATATCTAGACCATTATGTGACCTCCTAGCTAAAGATGCCCCATTTGAGTGGACACAATCTTGTCAAGAGGCATTTAAAATGCTAATTGGCAAGCTTACCTCAGCACCCATAATGCAACCACCTGACTGGACTTTACCTTTTGAGATCATGTGTGATGCTAGTGATTTTGATGTAGGTGCTGTTCTTGGACAGCAAATGGAGGGTAAGCCTTTTGTCATTTATTATGCTAGTAGAACTCTAAATAGTGCTCAGATGAATTACTCCACCACAGAAAAAAGAGTTGCTAGCTGTAGTGTTTGCTTTGGATAAGTTTCATGCTTATTTGATTAGTTCTCCTATTATTATTTTCACAAATCATGCAGCCCTTAAGTACCTTCTTACAAAGAAGGATGCTAAGGCACGATTAATACGGTGGATTTTACTTTTGCAGGAATTTGACATCACCATCAAAGACAAGAAAGGAGTGGAAAACGTAGTGGCTGACCATCTCTCGAGGCTCACATTTGAGGATACCTCTGACCACCTGCCAATCAGGGATGATTTTCCCGATGAGCATTTACTTTCTATTACTTCTCTACCATGGTTTGCTCATATTGTGAATTATTTGGCTGCAGGTGAGATACCGATGGATTGGAGCGCTCAGGACAAGAGAAAGTTCATGACTGAGGTACGTAAATTCTATTGGGATGACCCTTTTCTTTTCAAATACTGTCCTGACCAAATTTTAAGGCGTTGCATCCCTAATGAGGAGATTGCCAGCGTCTTGGAATTTTGTCACTCCCAAGCTTGTGGGGGCCACTTTTCAATGAAGAAAATCGCTGCAAAAATTCTGCAGTGTGGATTTTATTGGCCCACCTTGTTTAAGGATGCAAACATCTATTGTCGTTCATGTGAAAAGTGTCAAAAGTTAGGAGTTATGTCCCGTCGTAATATGATGCCCTTAAACCCAATTTTAGTGATTAAAATTTTTGATTGTTGGGGTATTGATTTTATGGGACCATTTCCTCCTTCTTTTGGATATCAATATATTATTGTGGCAGTAGATTATGTGTCAAAAATGGGTAGAGGCATCAGCTTGCAGGAGCAATGATAATAAGACGGTAATTAAATTTCTCAAAGAAAATGTGTTATCTCGTTTTGGTATACCACGTGCTATCATTAGTGATCAGGGTACGCATTTTTGCAACCATTCTTTTGAAGCTTTGATGAAAAAATATGGGGTGGTACATAAGATCTCTACTGCCTACCACCCTCAGACAAGTGGACAAGTAGAACTTACAAACAGGAAAATTAAGCAAATTTTAGAAAAAACGGTCAACCCGGATCGCAAGGATTGGTCTTTGAGACTAGTTGATGCGCTTTGGGCCTACCGTACAGCTTTCAAAACTCCTTTAGGCATGTCACCTTATAGGCTTGTTTTTGGAAAGCCGTGTCATTTACCTATGGAGCTCGAGCATCAAGCCTATTGGGCTATCAAGCAATTCAATTTTGACATGGGAGAAGCAGGTAAGCTTAGAAAATTTCAATTGACCGAGTTAGAGGAGTTGAGAAATGATGCTTATGAGAACTCTAAAATCTATAAGGCTAAAATGAAAGCATTTCATGATAAAAATATTTTGAGAAAAACGTTTAAGTCTAATGATCGAGTGTTCTTATATGATTCTAGACTCCATAAGCACCCCGGAAAACTTAGGTCTAGGTGGACCGGCCCTTTTGTAGTGAAGAATGTTTTTACACATGGGGCAGTGAAAATAGAGAATCCTAAAGATGGTCGGATCTTTAAAGTAAATGGTCAACGCCTTAAAGTATTAATTGATAGACAAGTTCCGAACGTGGAAGACATTTCACTTGAGGATCCAGTCTATCAACCTTGACCACACCACGCAGGTATATTTTTCTTTATTTGTTTTGTTTGTTTTGATTTTTTTTATTTGATTTTTTTTTATTTTCTTTTCCTTTTAGTTTGATGTTGTTTTATTTATTTTTGTTTGCAGGTTAGTTTCATTTTGTCATTTCAGGTTACCATCTTTGGTGCTTAGCGAAATACCTACGTCACTCATCAGGTGTATTCTACCTTTTTTTAGTTACTCCACAATCAAATTTGATTCTTAAACATCGAGGACAATGTTTCATTTAAGTTGGGGGGTGGTGGTGCAAATTCAATATTTAAAATGCTTGATTGGAACTCTGTGACATGATTTCATGTGTCAAATATTTTTAATTTTATATCACACGTGCATCCTTTTCATATGTGTACTTATTCTCATTCATAGCCATCTTCGTGAATTCTCCAAACCCATCATAATCATTTTTTGCTAAAGCATTCACAGAACCCCTAATGCACTCATCCAAGCTTTGTGGTAAGATGGTGGTTTGACACATGTAGCTAGAGAACTCTTTTGCTTAAGTATTCATGTGAGTTTTGGAGAGGATTGAGAGCCTACAAATGCAGTAAATTGTGATAGGCGTTCATTGATTTGTTGAATTGGGTACTTCTTTTAAGAATATCATTACATGGTTTGTGGTAAGATGGTGGATATACTTGGGATATGACGAAGGTCAACTTAGGATCAACGTTTGAGCCTTTCAAGCTAACCCTTTCCACCATAGACCCCTAGTAGCCAACTTTGAGCCAATAAACACATGTAGCTTTTTCTTTTCATATGCCTACATTATTCATACCTCTCCACATTGGAGTATAACCTATACACTGATTTTTCCTACCCTTATTACTTCCAAGTGTGTACTAGATGTGGAATTCTTTTTGAAAAAAAAAAGAGAAAGAGAAAGAAAATGGAAGAACATGAGTTACAAGGTGTTCAAGTGAGTGAGCTTCAAAGAAAAAAATACCGAGGCTGGTTAGAAATAGAAAAATACCAGGGTGACATGATTGTTTACCAAATTGTTTCAAAAAAGAAATAAAAAAAAAAAAAGAAAAGAAAAGAAAAAAAAGAGGAATTGTTCGATGACTTGAAAGGTTGAAGAGTACATCAAGTGAGAAATGTGGTTTATTGAGAGATTTAACAAGATTCCCTTTGTATGTACTTGGAAGTTTTTGAATCATTTTCATTTTTTTATATAGCCTCAAACCTAAGCCACATTACAACCTTTTTGTGTTGACCGTTCTGATCCTAATTAAGCTTTTGGGAAAGCGTGGTGGAAGTCTCATTTGTTAGTATTCCTATCATAAGATCAATGTTTGTTTGTTGCTTGTACAAAATTGCTTAATTCCCCATGAGAGTGTGTGCACACCCATTGTCAACTCCATAGAGAGAATCCTCCCACGAAACACTTTTATACCTGTGAGTTATGGAGTTGAACCTTTCGCTTGAGATGTTCTTGATGTTGCATGTGTCAGGGCTTTTGGTTAGATGGATATAGTTTGGAACACACACACACTCTGTGGATTGCTTCAGGTGGATTGCTTGTGATGGGATTATTGAATTCCCAAGATTGCTTTGATATGTGAATCTGGAAAGTGTGACTTGGTGGCCTTTGTGTGTGATTTTCTTTGGTTTCTTTCGTTGTTTTGACATGAAAATTGCTAGGGACTAGCAATGAGTAAGTTGGGGGGTGTGATGAGTGCGCGAAAGTGCATTCTAAATACTCTATTATTGGATTAAAATGCTAAAATATGAATAGAAATAATTAGATATAATTTATATTATTGAATTTAATATCTATTCACATTGAGATATATTTGAGCATGATTTTATAATATTTTACATCTTAAATATTGCATTATTGGTTGGTGAGATATAATTTACAATTGGGCTTTACACTTAATATTTTTGAGACTTTACTATTGGGCTTTTATATTTGTTTTTATTTTGATGGCAGCCCATAGAGTAAAACGGCTGAAACTGATATAGTTTTCACGTGGGTCCAACACTCATAGTTTTTATTGGGCTTTGTCTTTCTCAAATTACACAAGATTTGGGCTTTAGGGGCTGAAGTAAAAATGTTAGAATCACGAGGGGATTAAAAGGGCTTTTCTCAAGGAAAAGGGAGACTTTTGAAATTTCTTATTTTTTGGTCTTTGGGCTTGGGCGGCTGGAAGGAAGAAACAAAGGAGGCGGCTGTTCCTTGGGCTAAGGGCGGACGCAGATCAGTGGAGGACTCCGATGGCAGTCTGTTTGCTCTATTTTTCAAGGAGATTTTTATTGTCCATTATATTTATGGGTAACTAAATTCTCAGACAGGGCGAGGGATGAATTTGCACAGTAGATGATATTTTATTTATTTTTAATTTATGCATTTGATTTCTAATTAGTAAAACTCTTTTGTTTTATCATTCTTAATTTATTGTTGAAGTTTTCTTCTCCGAATAGTCATAGAATTTATTCTATTTATAGATTTAGTCAGGCTTTCTCTATTGAATGGATTAGTTCTTTGATTATGTTTGGATCAATTATTTATCTATATTGATTTAATTCTTTTCTGCAATATCGCTTCTTGAGTATATTATCGTCGTTGGATTTTCTCAATAGTGATAATAATTTACGTATTTTCAAAGTGGTGAATGATTTTTCAAAAGGGTTACATGTGGTTTGATCTTGGTTTATAAATTTATACCTTCCGGTTGGGAATTTTGGGAATTGAATTCTCAATTGAGTTATTTAATGAATTAAGAATAATTAAAATACCAGATTTGTGCAAGGGATTCCTGACGCTTTACTGTTTGTCAAATTTGAATACCTTTTTTAGTTAGTAACTTTGCTTCACTTTAATTTCCATTTAAAATTAATTTTTATCCTCCAGTAATCATTTAATATTTTTCTTTAGTTTCTTTGTTCCTGTCTACTATTCTTTTAGTTTGTCTCTCTGTGGAATCGACACCCCAAAGCTGTACTACATTTACCACGTTATTCTTTGGGCGTAATCAGATGTTCCAGAGAAATGGAAGTTAACAAGTAATAGAAACTCAAAAATTATTGAGCGAAAAAAGTAAAAGGTTGTAAAGCCCATTAACAATAAAAAAAAAAAGTCAACCCTTTTGAAATTCCGATTTGTATATTTT
Source organism: Ilex aquifolium (assembly GCA_951799425.1). Taxonomy (NCBI): domain Eukaryota; kingdom Viridiplantae; phylum Streptophyta; class Magnoliopsida; order Aquifoliales; family Aquifoliaceae; genus Ilex; species Ilex aquifolium. The sequence continues at coordinate 32,092,224 of OX637395.1, read as the reverse complement.
ATTGCAAGTTCTTTACAAATCAGTGGTGAGAGATATTAATGATGAATAAAATTGACAATAGATTATTGTTTGAGGGCAAAATAGGAAAACAAAATATAGGGAGGAAACATAGAACTCGAGTAATCTATGATCCTTCAATTATAATTCTTGTGTCAATTGAATTTTTGAACTTTCTAATTGTGCTAATTGAACCATTTTTTTAGCCTCTATTCAATTTTTTAACGAAAAGTGAAAAATGAATCACTCATTTTATACAAATGAATACAAATATGGCCATCAAAGTATAACCCTTGTATTAATTAAGACCTAAACTTTTTTTTTTTGTGTGTCAATTGAACCCTTAAACTCTCTAATTATATCAATTGTACCTTTTTTTCTTTTTGTGTCATATGATCACGTGAGTGACACACTTAGACAGATGTAAACAGAAGGGATCAATTGATACAATTAGATAATTTAGGGACTCAATTAACACTCAAAAAAAAAAAAAGGTTCAAGAACTTAATCGACACAGAAAAAAGTTCAACTTAAGAAAAAAGTTCAACTTAACTGACACAAAGATCATAATTTGAAAATCATATGTATAATTTACTCAGTTCATTCCTCCGAGCATTCTCTTAATTAGAGAGCCAAACTAAGATAATGACCAACTGATACCGTCACCATGAATTCTTGATTGTGGCACAATTTATAAACAGAAATAACACAAACAACTTTCACTGGACACAAAACGACTAGAAATTCAGAAAAAAAAGATGGAGAGACGTTTCAAATATTCAACCAACATCTCAGCTTATTTCATTTCTTAATTATTCTTATTTGGCCATAGAGGTCCATGATAGTAAAATCCAACACGCCCAGCGCTGTCCTTGCACAACATATGCACGCCCCGAAGCCGTCTATGCTGCAATTAAGGGGTGGGAAGACTGGTCTGGGAAAAGCAAAATAAGAAAGAAAAAGGAATCAGGAGAATGCATAAATGCCTAATGAAAGATTCATTATTATGCAGTGGAAGATCCACTATAATGCATCATATGCTGATCACAACTTGGGAGACATTCGCAAAAAAAGGTCACTGAAACGAGATCAATGTTTCTGGGATCCCAGAATCCTGCACTCCACGACCGAGTAAAAAGACTAGCAATAAGATTGAAGTATACTTCTATTAGGTCTTTCAGATTATTCAATACCTCAACCCCTTTCCTCGACTGGTGTATCGGGCTGCTTTTCTGGCATAGCATCTTGAAAAGCAGGTAGCTCTTCATAAGCCTCATTCAACCTAGATAAAAGAGGGAACTCTGTCTGCAAAACCATTGAGAAAGATAAAATATCTTCTTCTTTTTTGGATAACAATGCAGCAGAAATTCAATGGATTAAAGTTATGGAATGACCAAGTAGAGAATAAGTGAACCCTGTATTAGTTCGAAGGAGAACTTTGTATATTGCATGTTACAATTGTTGAACAAATAGACGTAATAGGCAACCAGCAGCAGGAGCATTATAAACTGGTAAAGGTAAGGATGCAAAGGTATAATTATTGCAGAATACTACATGGAAAAGGAATAAATTGGAGCTTTGCAAAGAAGAATTTTACAACGTTCAAAAAATAATAATTATAATAATTTTACAGTGATAAAGGAAGTGTGAAAGGCCAAATATTGTTCTGAACAGAAAGATAGCTGATAATGCAATCTCAGTCCATCGGGCGTTTATGGTTTACCATATATCTTAATACCTTACACATGACATAAACATCAAAATACAATTTCCCTGAACAAGAAGACAAATTATTTTTACCATAAGCATCATTCCATAGGACTATCATAGTTTCTGGAACAGCAACAACACATTAGATAAAACTTGATTGAGTAGACAGCAAATAAATTTCATGTAATTGGAAACAACATCAAATACCTTCCCTCACCTTCAAGAATACTGGAATTCTAGAAGTCATACATGTAAATTTGACACATTCATTTGAACTAGAAATTGGAATTTCCATAGATGCAACAATTTGTGAATAAATGCACACTAACATGCCAAGCTTTTTTTCCTTTTTTATTTTTTTCCTGGGGGGAAGAGAGAGGAGGGCACTACCATGTCAAGCTTGAACATTTTAATTGCTACATGGATCTGGGGTGCCAGAAACAAATCAGCCTGCAAGTGAAAGCCAGCAAGTCAGATTATAGGAAATTCTTCTGCAGTTGATTAGAAAGTGATCATATTGATTATAAGCAAACCAAACAAAGGAGTTGGTGGAACCTATCCAGTTAAGATGCAATCCGATAGAACACATCACACTGTTGATCTTTTCTTTTTCAAAATAATTCTTTTATAATGTGATTAAATAATATAATGTACAAGTAATTTTCTTAAGGAAATCTAAGTACACATTATCTTCGCATATTTGAAGTCATAATTAAAGGCAAACTTGAAAGTCGAAAACAATCAACCAGAACTTGTCATGTTTTAGCATTGAACTGGGTTGTAGCATTTAAAATTGAATCCATATTCAGTACCTACCCACATTTACACCGAACCCAAGCAATTTACATCTCTATGCACAATCAAGTGTTTATACTGCAAGCAATACAGGCAACAAAACATGTACGAGGGAAAAAACAAACCAGGAAAACCTCATCTCCAGTAGCATATTTTCCAGCATAGCCTTTTAATAGCTTTTCAAGAGCTGCAACAAATGCACAATGAAACAGGCAAACAGATACGCTTAAGTTAACCACGACCAGAACTTGTATGAATTTACAAGTGAATGTTTAGATACGAGAAATAGTTTTTTAATCTTAAGCCATTAGGCACTTGCTTTTTTCAAGTGGTTATTCGCACTGCGAATATAACAACATTAATCTCACAGTCTAGCCAAGACCTTTTAATATACCAAGACTTCCACACCTCCTAAAACATGAAACCACTGAATACATAAATTTTCCTACTCTTGTCCAATAGGTGTAACAGTATTGCAGTTTTCCACAGATTCTCCACGGAAGTTAAAAAGCCTGCCTATATCTGACTTAGCAATCAGTTTTGCAGCTTGAAAAAGGGCCGAGTTCACTTACATACAATGAAAACCGAATTTACTGGAAGGAAAACAAACTTGACGATGATTTATAAGATGGGGGTTTAAGGAAGATAAGAATTTAAATATTCAGAACTCCCTACCTCAATCCAAATTGTATCCATGATTCCATATGGCAACTCATTCTTCTTAATCTAGTAGATGACAATGTGTATCTCAACTAATAATTAGATAGTATAATCAATAGCAAGGAAAGATAGGATAATTGGCTTGTGACAAATGCTGTATATTTTGAACTCTCAAGTAGATTATTTCCGGAAAGTAGCTTGCTTTTATGTGTCTCATTCCAGGCGCAGTACTTAGCAATTGGCCTTGTTATCTCCTTGAAATTTGTAAAAATAAGAAAGAAAACCTTATATATGTAGGCAAAAGCAATGAAGCTGTCAGTCTACATCATCAAGCATCTATACACTAGGTAAACTAGATGAGCTATGACAAGTCCAGTGAAAGAGTTAATGTAAGGTTTGAAGCAAGCCAACCCCTGTCACGTAAGTTAAAATGTTGCAGCAAATACTTCAAATGCTAATTTAAAGCGATCCAGGGAAGTGCAATGATCTAGGTTATCCACAATAATATACCAGCACGTGAATTGCCAAGATCTATACATAGCATTAGTCACGCCTACAAAATTCTTGACTAAAAAACAGGTATGGTGGACCTAACCAGTCATGGATTTGGGTGGCAAGATCAAGCCATAGTACTGATCATTCCAACTACAGTTTGTGATCTAGAACAGAAGTTTTCGTCTGATCCAACCTATCAGTCAAATCAGCTAGAAGAAATGTAAGGGTTCACTTACAAGGTTTCCAAATTTAAGAAGAGGCAACCTCCTGAGAGGCTGAGGGAAGTAACATCAGTTATTTCAGTACATTGTAAACACAAGGAAACAATGAAAATCGGCAGTGCAGAAGAATGCTCAGAAAAGCAATTCTTAATGAAACATAGATGCATACAAAATGACCCAAAACAATCATGCCAGTGCAACATTACAATATGGTAAAATATTATTATTCGATGAGTGAAGAAAAGGTTTCAGTTGGTATGAAAATGTTTTTAGCAATTGTTTCATGTCATTTGGCAACCGATCAGTTCTCAGTTGAATTGTTACCTAGACAATGAAAGAAGTGCATTGCAATATCATCATCTACTGCTATTGATTTTAAGTTACTTACACTATGCTTAGAATAAGGAAAGAGAATACAACTTGGATAAGGAGGTAGAATTCAAGGTGGAAGACGTCATTGAATTGTCCACTTACATAAACCGCAACTTTTTCAGTTTAGATCGTAGAGTACTATAGTGAAGCATTTTAGTTGTCAAAGATTAAGCAGGGATGTGCCTTTCTCCTCTTAGAATTTTTGAGTCAGGAAAGGGAAGAGCAGTTAGATCAAAGCTTACCTGCAAAGCCATTTACAATGTAATATTTAACCCAAGGAAGCCTCTCATCAGGACCAACTTTTTCCCCAATATACTTCTGCGAATGGATAATGAAGGTAAGTTTATAAGTCACGCCATGCTCGAACAAAGTCACAATGACATAATCTGATTCAGCAAAGAAAGGGCAAAATAATACTCACCAATACAGCTAGATTCTGAAAAGGCTGTATGCTTGAGGAAACAATATTTGCAGCCTACAAGTTAAAATAAGAAACACACAGCGAAATGGATGCAAGGAATTAGAGCAGAAAACAAAGGAAACATGAAAAAGTGAAACAAAGATTGTGCCTGATTACACCAACAAGAGATATTTGTGAGTGAATGGGATACAAACTAAGTGTAGAGCCCCCGTATATATTGCCAATAAAAGTTACAAAACTCTAATAAACCCTAATAAACTAGGCTGCTATAACTCCAACACTCCCCCTCAAGCTAGGCGCAAAAATGTCAACTAAACCAAGCTTGACAATGGAGTCCCGAAGAATGGATAGAGTGACAGGTTTGGTGAAAATATCCGCAATCTGATCACTAGTCCCCACAAACGATGGAGTGACAATACCACTGCTAACCTTCTCCCGAAGAAAGTGAACATCAATCTCTATATACTTCGTCCTCTCGTGTAATACAGAGTCAGAAGCGAACTGAATAACAGATCGATTATCACAATATAATATAGATAAAGAAGTCACTGAAAATCCCAACTCGTCAAAAATCGATCGTAGCTAGATAATCTTACATGTGCCAAGTGTCAGTGCCAGTGCCAGTGCCAAATACTCTGCCTCTGCTGACGAGCGAGAGACAATTGACTACTTCTTGCTCTTCCAAGAGATGAGATGAGTCCCTCGAAAAGTATAGAAGCCCGTAGTAGATCGACCGTCACACACTCCCCCATAATCTGAATCTGAATAACAGACTAGAGAACCAGTCTGAGATTTTGATGCATAGAACAACCCAAATCCAGGACAAGACTTGAGGTACCGAAGAATATGATAAGCTACATCAAGATGAGGCTGACATGGTCTGTGCATAAACTGACTAACTCGGCTGACAGCAAACGAAATGTCTGGCCTAGTGTTGGCTAGGTAGATAAGTCTACTTACCAACCTCTGATAGACAGTCGGATCTCTCAACTCCTCACCTTCAGCAGTAAGCTTCAGGTTTGGAATCATGGATGATGATGCCGATTTGCACCCCAGCATCCCAGTGTCTAAGAGAAGATCTAGAACATACTTTCTCTGAGAAAGAACAATACCCCTGCTGCTATGGGCAACCTTAATCCCAATAAAGTATCGCAGAAATCCAAGGTTCTTCACATCAAAGGCCTTCTCAAGGTCTATCTTGACCTGCGCAGTCCCAGAAACATCATCTCCAGTAATAATAATATCATCAACATATATCAAAAGGATGACACACTGTCCAGAAGTATTCCGTCGAATGAAGCAGGTATGATCATAATGACATCTAGTGAACCCTAAATGTACAACTACACCACTAAAGCGAGAGAACCAGGCTCGTGGTGACTGTTTTAGTCCTTAAAGAGACTTAGGCAGTCGACATACCTTTCCAACATACTCCCTCTCACCACGAAAGCCCGGTGGTGCATCCATATAAATAATCTCATCCAGATCACTGTGAAGAAATACATTCTTCACATCCAACTGATGAAGAGACCAAGAGTACTCCGCAGCCAGAGAAATAATCAATCGAACAGTAGTCAATTTTGCCACGGGGGCAAAGGTAGCACCAAAATTACGACTTGGTACCTGAGTAAAGCCCTTCGCCACAAGCCTACCTTTGTGACGATCAATAGTACCATCCGCAAGAAACTTCAGGGTGTGAACCCAGCGACAGCAAACAGGCTTCACCCATGAAGGTAAAGAGACAAGATCCCACGTATGATTACGCTGAAGAGCGTCCATCTCCGTCTGCATGGCAAGAACCCACTGGGGCTCCCGCATAGCCTCTGAAATAGAGCGAGGAACCGGCGTATCTGATAAGGTCATACTATAAGCTCGAAATGTAGGAGACAGATCATCACAAGAAACATAAGCATAGATCGGATATAAAGTCTTGACAGTCCAACCATAACGAAAACTAGACGGCGATCACGCTATGGATAACGACGTCCTAAATCATCATTCTCCACTGACAATGTCTCATCAGGTAAAGTAAATGACTCAGTACCTGCAATCTCATCAGTACTAACAACAGGTGCATCAATATGCTCAACGAACTGAAAAGTATTACCTGCATCGCCTGAGGTAGAGGGGACATCAGCAGGGGATGAGAGCGAGGGCGACGAACATAAACCTGCAAAGGAAGATAGACTGGTGACTCTGTACTGGCAGGAATGAGTGGTTCTGGAGGATGAGAGACTGATGACTCTGTAGTGATAGTGACCAATGGCTCTGACTCCTATGGTAACAGAAAATCAAAGGGAGTATCATCAACTGGAGGGGCAGACACAAGACTGGAAGAAAAATAAGGAATATACTCAAGAAAGGTAACATCTAGACTGTGATACATACGTCGCCTAACAGGATCATAACACCGATACCTCTTAGACTGATGACAATAGCCCACAAAGACACAACAAATCGCTTTATCATCAAGCTTATGACGAGTAGGAGACCGATCCTGAACAAATCATATGCAGCCAAAAACACGAGGGGGGACCGGAAAAAGTGTCCGCTCAGGGAATAAGACCTGTAAGGGAGCCCTATGCTGAAGTACACGACTCAGTATACGATTGCACAGAAAGGTAAAAGTCAAAACAGTAAAATGCCAATAAGATTTTGGTACCCCCATACCTCTAAGCATATAATGTACCATCCCTATCAGACTCCTATTTTTCCTTTCAGCAACTCCATTTTCCTGAGGAGTATATGGATAAGTGAGTTGCTGAAGGCTACCCTGAGAAGAAAGGTGAGACACTAAGGCATCAGACACATATTCTTTGGCATTATCCGATCAAAGAGCACGAACAATGACATCAAATTGTGTCTTAATCATCTAGAGAAACTGAGTGATTATAGGGAGTACATCGAACTTCCTATGCAAAAGATAGACCCAAGTATAACGAGTATGGTCATCTATAAATGTCACATAGTATCGAGCACCTGACAGAGCAGTAAAAGGAGATGACTATAGTATCGAGCACCTGACAGAGCAGTAAAAGGAGAGGATTCTAAAATATCATAGTGTATTAGGTCAAATGGCTTGAGTAACTGGTGCATGCGAGGAATATAACTGGTCCTAACATGTTTCGATAGGGAACATATAACACAGTCAAGTTTACCACCAACACAAGCATTGCTCAAAGCAGGAAACAACATACATAAATATTTAAAATTTGTATGTCCAAAACGGTCATGCCACAACTGAACAGTTTGTGACGAAAAATCATAACGACAAGTACTGGGTAAAATACTAGCATGCAAGCTAAGAATAGATAAAGACAAAGCAAGTGCAGGTGATGTAAGTGGAGGAACTGGTGAAACTGGAGGTGAATCGCCTAGATAATACAATTCATCTCTCTCATGTCCCCTGATAATAATCCTCCTAGTACTCAGGTCCTGCAAATAAAACGAATCAGATAAGAACACAACCACACAGTGAAAATCTTTGGCTAACTAATGTATAGCTAATAGATTCATGGCCAACTTTGGCGCATGAAAAACTGAATGTAATGTAAAACCATCTAGGAGACAGACTGTACCCCTACTAACAATAAGGGCATGTGTCCCATCTGCTAGTTGAACCTGTGCATGTAATTGCTCGTCAAAAGTGGTGAAATGATGAGCCTCACCTGTCATATGACCATTCGCACCCGAGTCCAGCATCCAAAGAGGAGACGGACTGGCACGAGCATGAAAAGCACGAGGTATACCTGTAGCGGTGGCAGTAGAAGAAGTCGAACCCTGAGAAGTCAGGGCGGACATAAGTATATCCAATTGGAAAGTGATAGCATCTATATCATTCTGTCAAGGAGGAACAGTAGGAGCAGCGGTAGTAGGTGGTGGTATCTCAGCAATAGTAGTAGTACAACCGCGAGGAGGCGACTTAAGCTCCAGATGGAGCTTCCAACAAGCAACTCTGAAATGTCCTGGTCGGCCACAATAATCACACTAACGAGAATCCCCCTGTCAGCGCTGATCTGGGGCGCCCTGACGGCGCTGGTCCGAGCGCTGTCCACCTCTGGCTGAGGATCCTAAACGAGACCCGACAGTAGCTGCAAGGGTCATCTGATCGGCCGGAGGAGTCAAGACCGCAACTGACAATGATGCAATACAGACACGGCGCTCATGCTGCTCAATCATCGCATACACCTCATAAAGAGACGGAAGCCTTATCATCGACAAGATTTGTGAACGAGGTCCTTCAGACTCATCACGAAGCCCCATAAGGAACTTGTGAATCATATCCTCCTGCTCTCGAGTATGCAAGAATGCTGCTCCCTCGGACTCTATCCTCGGAATAGCAGCAAGAGGACGTAAAGTCTCATACTCAAGCCATCGCTGGATCAAATAGCCATAATAATCCTGAACGGTCATATCTACGTGCCGAGCATATTAGAGCTCCTGAGAAAACTCATAAACACGAACTCCCCGTCCTGACTGGGAATACATCTCTGATAATGCGCTCCATAACTTCGAAACAGAGCTATAAAACTGATGAATCCTACAAACAGATGGCTCCATCGAGCCAAATAACCATCCAAGAATGGCGCAGTTCTCAGAGAACCATGCAGAATATCCAGGGTCGGCATCAACTGGCTTTGGGTGAGATCCCTTCAGCCAACCAAGCTTTCCTACATGGCCTAAGAAAAGCTGGAATGAGCGAGACCACTCAGCGAAGTTACGGCCATTCAACAACTATGCCGTAACTTTCTGAGAGATCATGCCCGGCAGTGCTGGTAATGCAACTGTGCCAGTAGGTACTGTATACTGGTCAAACATAAAAGTGAAAGTACTAATAGATGTCTCAACGGTAGAGGTCTCAACAGCAGGGGTCTCAAGTCCCTCAGTAGTAGTCATATCATCAACAATACTAGGGCACCCGTAACAGAAAAGAAAACAACTCTAAGATAAATAGAGGGATAAAATAAGGGAGAACAATATACCTCCAGTCGAACAGTAGCGACAGATAAAGAAGGTCTAGAAAGATCTTAAATAATCAAGTCATGGTGCCCACAAATCCAGTAAATATAAATAAATGATCTACTGCATCAAGAGCAGATCAACGGAGAGGAGGATTCAACCCCTCTTAAAAGATCATACGGTCCCAAATAACCAGGCGCACGAAGGCAAAACACGAAGCTATGACGAAAAGCGCGACCCAGCAGTGGGCTGGTTCGCTGGAGCGGGTACTGAGTGGGTTGGGCAGGCTGTCGGTGGTGGGCTGGGTGTTTGAGTATTGAGGTTGTCGGTGGTTGTGTTGTTTGTCGGTGGTTCCTTTGCAGGTTGGGGTTTGTCGGTGGTGGGCTGGGATGCTGCTGGGAGTGGGTTTTATAGGTGCAGTCGGTGGGTTTTATGGGTGCTGTCGGTGTGGGCAGCGGGTTTTGCAGTGGGCTGATTTGTGTTGGATTAGTGGAGGATGGTTGGCTCTTGGGTTGAAGGCTATTGGGTGTGACGCTGTGGTGGGTGGCAGCAGTTTTCGCTGGTTTGGGCTGGTTTGTGCAGTGGGGCAGTGGGGCAGTGGATGGCTGCTGCTGAAGGTTTGAGTCGGTGGATTCTCTGGGTTGAAGGCTATTGGGTGTGACGCTGTGGTGGGTGGCAGCAGGTTTCGCTGGGCAGTGGATTGTGCAGTGGGGCAGTGGTTGTTTGTCGGTGGTTGATGACTGGCTGGGTTGCTGAAGGTGGAGTTGTGGCTGCTGAGTTGCTGGATTATGGTGGAGGCTAGGGTAAGGATTATGGTGGAGAAGGTCAGGGTTAGGGTTAGAGTTAGGGTTGGTGGCTCTGATACCAACAAGAAATATTTGCAAGTGAATGGGATACAAACTAAGTGTAGAGCCCCCGTATATATAGCCAATAAAAGTTACAAAACTCTAATAAACCCTAATAAACTAGGCTGCTATAACTCCAACACATAGGAAACTGATATTGATAATAGCGAATCGCTTTATCATACAAGAACATAGTTACCCAGTTTGATCATCATCAATCGATAAAGCTAGGAGTGGACTGGGTAAAGACCTAATCTTTGACATACTTGCACCCTCATACTTGAACCTATGACCTCACAGTTTTGAACCCAAGCTTCTACCACTACACCAGGTAGTGGTCCCTAAAGCTAGATGCACTGCATTATTCAAGTTTCTTTAAATCTAGAAGAAAGTTTCAACAAGAGCAGGGGCCTGAAAATATATAGTCTATTATCTCAAGAACAATGCAGTTAACATTTTTCAGGATCAGCTAAACAGTTCTTCACTATCCCTTACTTTAGTAGGTTTCGCTAGCCCTAGGATTTGAAAGAAAACAGGTGATATTTAGGGGGGCAATGCTATTTACGATAGAAAAAAAGAAACATTTACCAGAACACATTTAAATTGACAGTGTTGGTCTGAGAGAGAGGATACAGGGGAAAGATTTCTACTACTAAGTGATTTTAGGGTCGAAGCAACTGATTAAAAGAACATATGTTGCAGCATTCCTTCATTCCTAACATGATGATAATTGAAATGAGCTCAAATGGAAGAACACAATCAATTCCTTTTATTTGATCAACAGGCTTTTTTCCCGGCAATCCAGGTCAATCAAGGACATAAGGCATCAGATTCAAGCTAGGAAAACCGTTGTAAAAGAAGACCTTGAATGATGACTTATTGGGCCTATACTATCTCTTACATAGGTATCACTTTAACACAGTAGACAAGATCCAAACCAATACACAAAGCGCTATACCCTTTTGTTAGATGCTTCATTGAATATCAAACATTTCACAATCAACAGCACTCCATGCTATTTGTAGGCAAGAACTATCGCGTATGGTTAATTGTTTTGCTGCACAATAATTTCAATGCAACAATGAACCTTTTGTTCACATTGTGACCTCATCAAATTGGTAACTACTTCCTAACCAGTCAACATCACAAGCAGAGATTTGCAACACGCTAACATAAATACTCTTGTCTTAAGGTTTGATTCAAGAATAAACCCATTCATAAGAATTTGCAAATTGCAGGTGATAAATAGTAGTCATAGAGCAGTAAAATTTCAAAAGAGCAAGAAACAAAATGCCTTGTACCTGGTAATTGATTGCTCTTTTCTGAAGATCTTGGGGCAACAATGGATGTTGAGGATACTTCTCTTCCAGATACTGCACAAGACCAATACTCATTATGTTTAAGATGCTCTAGATTGTACAATCAATTGCTTATTATGTGAAGGAGGACTAAAGAGGAAGAACATGCAATACTCACCATTAAGATGGCAAAAGAGTCAGCAACTACTATATCACCATCCACCAGCGCCGGCACATAACCAATAGGATTGAGCTTCAAATACTCTATATAATTCAAGAATAATGATAACAATAAGATCAACAACGGTAAAAGCAACAATAATAACAATAATACCAATGATAAAGATAATTGATCGAACATCCAATGGCAAAGGGTGGAGTGGCCTCTCAAGTTGGGTCAACAAACAAACAAATAAATAACCATATATACCGAGATTCAAAAGGGTAAAAAACTTGACTCACTGACTACCCAAGATCCAGCTCATACCATGTTAGAGCATCCAACTCAAAACAAATTGGTAATGGGTAGAGTTGTCCCTCAAGTATATAAACTAACCTTGGTGGTAATAATTATTCAACATCGTATACAAACTCGCTTAACAATAACAGCATAGGAGTAATCATAAAAACTAAAAGGCAAAAAAACTAACACCCAATTTATACCACATCAATGGGGGGCTGAGGGTATATTGGAACAAAGCTAATTAGATACAAGAATGAAGGAGTAGTGTTGCACTTCCATGACATGGGAACGGGACCATGGTGTGATGAAAAGAAAAAAAAGATGCAAGGTGAGGAGATATCGAGAGGTAGAATAGGTTAAATGAGTTCAAAGAAATTAGTTAACGCATGCTTCTTTAGTACAGGCTACGGAGTGAAGTTGGAAGGTTCAATGAGCTACGCTAAGGTACTATTATTGGAAGGTACTATTGTTGCCCCAAGATCTATAAGTTGGAAGGTACTATTGTTGCCTGTATACAAGTATCATAGGCAAAGTTGTGGTGACTCGTGGAGTAAGTAGCAAGCTCCGCTTGAATATAAAGCTGCAAGCACCTACTCCTAAAAAACTGAAAATCAGCGAGCTCCACAATAAAAGCAAAGTGAGTCGCGCTAGTGCCAAACCTAGTAAAGGGCTAACATTTTTTAGTTGCATCGTACGAATTTAGCAGTATTTGCACAAGGTGATTGTCCTCAAGTTTGAACCCACAACCTCAACGAGTGAAAATTATGTATTTATAGATAATGTATCCATGAAATGTAAACCATTTACAGCTTGAATAAGAAACAAGGCATCCAATTTTATCAGTTATATGGCATTTGCTACCATATACTTGTGTTTGTTTTACCATCATAAAGCTTAAAAAACCAATCACCATCACCATTATCACAAAGATTAAAAAAAATCAAAATATGCAGTTTGGACCCCTTCACCAAGGTTGATGGTAGGAACTAAGCTTTGGCCTGGGATGGCCATGGCTCCCCACAAGTTTCTAGAATTATACTTTATACCTTTAAAATTGGCCCTCTTGATTTCAAAATTATATTTCAACCCAAAATGTATATTTGTTTTTTACTTTACGTGGCCCCTCAAATTATGAAAAATATGTTTTATATCCTTCAAAGGTGATCTTGATATCCCTCAACTATTGATTCAAACAAATTGCACAATTAAACATTTCCAAATAGCTTTTTGGACTATTTTCGTCCAAAGTTTAACAATTTCAGCAAAACAAATCTTAATAATTGGTGCAAAACATTACAAATTTGAATAGTTAATGGTGCAACGAGTTCGATTTAATAATTGAAGGGCTAAGATCAAATGAGGGTCATAATTTAAGAGGACAAAGTCTAATTTATCCAAACCTTATATATAGGATCCAAGGTCATATAAAATATATATTTAAGAGATATACACACTCTCTAATTCTCTATCTCATTTTGTTCGAATTTTTACCTTCGTATAGGCATAATAAAATTTAGTTTTACCAAGTGATTATGTAATGGTTGATTTCGTATGAATTGACCTAAAATCATCTTTCATCTAATTAATTTAACAAATTTAAATTAAGTTTCTCAATTTTATGAAAATTAAATAATGCTAAAATTTATCATGTAAAAGTTATCTTCATAGATTCTATATACCAAGTGATTTCGTAGGGGTGGACTCGGTACATGCCTACTTTTGATAGCATGCAAAAGGCAATTACTCTCATATTTCACCATCCTCTATTTATGTTTCATTTAACATGGAAAGAAAAAGGAGTGAAAAGAAATCTAACCAGGACTGAAATGCTCTCCTTTGAGCAAGTTAACAGCTTTATACTCGTAATCAAGTCCTGTTTTCAATACAAACACCCAAAATAAATAAATAAAATCAATTTTAAGTGATCAAGATTTGGGGTTTTCAAGAAATGCAAACAATCAAATACATAAAATGAATTAAACACACTCAGAGAAACAGAGAGTTAAGAGATTTATTATTTTAGCAACACCTTTCAAATTGAGAGCAATACGAACACGCCAAGAGCAAGAGCTCTGCCAATATGAATAGAGCTTCAGCTTCTTTGGCTCTTCAACGCCACCACCACTAGCCTAGTTTTCAGTCGCACAGATAAGAAAAGTTAGTTTCTTGATCATTAAGATGATCAATATCAAGAAAATTCACAGAAAAAAAGGGGATAAATTAGGAGAGATAAACCTATGGATTGAAAGGGGAAGAAGAAAACAAGTACCATCATGGATTGAAACTAGGCCGGACCTGCCAAGTGACTGGATTTTCAGTTGTTATTATATGATATCTATAGCTACAGAAAATTACACTTTCCCCCTAAACCTATGCCTTTATTTCACATTATCCCTCAATTGTTATTTTCTCATATTTAATCACAAATTATAACTATTGATTTCATATTGTATCCTATACATATGCATGTATACCTATATACACACATTAAAATTTGAATAAAAATCATGATATTTTACTTTTGAACTATGTGATTTTATTTTACGTTACCCAAAAGTCTAATGATATGTGAGCATGTTTTCATCTAAAACATATAAAATGTCCGATTTTAGAGTAATGTCAATGATTTTAGAGACCTAAGAGCATCTTCAATGAGCTATGTAAAAGAGGCTTGTTAGCTATTTTAGATAGCCAGTGCACAAAATTTGGCTCCAACGGGCTCAATATCTCAGTTGGTATTATCCATAAGCCAATAATGGCTCGCTAGATCTACCGACTGAAACATGCTAGGTATTTCCTCAACAGAAACTCCAAAATTGCTGGATTTCCGCCAAAATCGTCACTGCACAAAGCTCCACAGAAGCTCTGTCCACAGAAGGCATCGTCTTCATCATCGCAGATCGCACAAAGCTCCACAGAAGCTCAACCCAGTAACCATACTCGTTTATTGGACTAGCAACTATGGCAATCTCAACTTCAAATTTCGTGTTCAAATTTCTAGAAAATCAATTTGTTCAATTTCTAGAAAATAGCCAGTCATATAGATGCGTTCTTGATCATATGGGGATATATCAGTGTTAGAAGAGGCAGGTGGTGTTGGAAGATGCGGTTGCATGTGGTGTTGGAAGAGGCTGTGGGATCGTCTTCATCGCCAAGCTCAGTCCACAGTCTTCATCGTTTGGTAGGCTCAGTCTTCATCGCCAAGCTCTTCATCGTCTGTTAGGCTCTCTCTCACAGAAACTCCATCGTCCTCTTCACAGTCGGTGGTTCTCAGATTCTTGATCACAACTTAGGATCTTTGGGTTGGGTTAAGAAGATCAAAAATTGAGGTAGTAAAATCCCCAAAAATTCAGCAAAAATCTCCCAAAAAATTCAGCAAAACCCCTCCAAAAATCCAGCAAAACCCCCCAAATTTGAGGCGTGTTTCTCTGGTTGCTTTCTTTTCATAGCTTGATTTTTTTCTTCATGGGCTTGTCTCATTTCTGGTTTGGGTATTTTATATCCTACTTCAAAGTGAGTTGTTCTTTGTGATTGTTCTGTCTAAGTGAGTTGTTCTTTGTAATTGTTCTGTTGGATAAAGTTCAGTAGAAAGCTTCTAGGAGTAAAATTAGTGGTATTTTTAAATTATATTATTGAAAATTAGTTAAAGTTAGTTGAAGTAGTTAACTAAAATAGAGAACGTGGTTGGAGTGAATTTTAAAAAGTAGCCAGCTAAAGTAGAGAATTCAATATTTAAATATATTTTGAATAGCTATTTTAGATAGTGTAGTTGGAGATGTTCTAACAAAAAAGGTGAAGTGAGATTTAGATTAACTTAACGAATCCAAATTACATTTTACCCATCAATCTACTCAAAGTTCTAAATTATGGTGGACCTACAATTGGGAATGAGACATTGAAGGAAAAATAGGATTTGAGGTTAGCATACACAAACAAGTATAATGATCAAGTGGGCAATTTGAGAGATTTAGTAAAGAGGGTAAAATGTAATTGACAACAACCAAAGGTAAAATATGATTTACAAACCTTTAATGATTGATTACGAGGTTAATGTGATTTACACAAGCCTCATAATCAATCATTAACCAAAGGTAAAATATGACTTTTTCAATCCTTAAAATTTCATTTTGAAAAAATCAAAATTAGATGTGTTCACCCTACCCTACGGGTAAGAAATATGGTCTTTTATTTTCTTACTTGATACTCTGCGGAAGAATTTTTTCTTGCCCTACCCTACTCGATCAAATGTAGTATTCCTATCCGAATTCTGTCCAAATTAATCGGGTAGGAAATTGGGTGAACACGTTTTGTAGTTATTAATTTTTGGATCATTTTAACAATTTAATTAAGTAACATGCGCCAATTTAACAACACAATAAACTAATAACACTAAAGTCTAAAACAATTACAACAAAACACAAAAAAAAAAAAAAAAAACTCAAGGTATAAGCATTAATATATCATAATTGTTGCACAAATACAATAACAACTATTTTAGGTTTAAACCATATGAAACACATCAAAAATCATAACTGCTCCAATAGATCACCACAAATCATGTAACCTGCACCAAAAACAAGTTGATGTTTTAGTAACTCAAACATCCACAACAATAACAATGTTTTAAATTATATCGCACAAATAATCTTATAATTACTAAAAAAAATATGTAAAAGTTAAATAGCACATTTCTTGCTAGTGTCATTCACCTCTCTTCACTCAAGAACAATTGCAATTTTCTCTGTAATTATTTCTCTGCAATTGGATGATAATTGTAAATCTTACTATAATGATTACATTTAGCTTCATTTGCACCTTCAATCTTTTCAAAATGCTCATAAACTCTAGATCATTTTCTTGTGTTTTGTCTCTCACCCTTATTGTCATCGGTAACTTGGATGTTACTGTTAAAATCAGCTTGAGCAAATGATTGTGGAGTAATATTATCCATAAGGATCTGTGAACAAAAACAGAAAAATCAACAAATGACCATTTTGTGGTCTAAGAGAAGCAACCGACTATTTTGTGGTCTAAGTAATCAACATTTTACATATTATGATCACAAACAAAATCTCGGAAATCATATACTATGACCACAAACAAAAGCTCAGGTTGTGTTCGGAAACGTTGTCGGTTTTCAATTTTTTTTAAAAATAAAAACTGAAACAGTTTTGAGTTTCTTTTTATAAAAAATGAAAATAGAAAACCTGTTTAGTTGCATTTTCTGTTATAATGGGTGTCTTAAAATACAAGTCCACAATATAATTCATATTGTCAGTCACATATGGCTTCCCATTCCCATCCAATCTCAACTTCGCATCACACCCTTCCTCCTTAAACAACTCGGCAAGTCTCACCAAATTGTACTTCCAACAAAACTGAACCACCTCCACCGGCATTGTCAATCCACTCCCTCCAAGCCCAAGCCCATCAATCAATTTGGAATCATCGGCCACAACAACAAACTTTTTTGAAGCAGTTTCCACCATTTTCTCTCGGAGAAGAGCTCCACCACGGCCTTTGACCAAATTGAGATCTGGGTCTACCTCATCTACACTGTCTATGGCGAGATCGAGTTTTGGGTGGTCATCAAGAACAGAAAGAGGGATACCCAGTGAAGCGGCTTGTTCTTGGGTGCGTTTTGAAGTGGGTATTCCAACTTTATCTGTTAATTTGCTGGTTTTTAGCAGCTCGCCGAGCTTCGAAACGACGAAGGAGGCGGTGGAGCCGGTGCCAAGGCCGAGGACCATGCCGCTACGGACGTACTCGACGACTTTGTCGGCAGCGAGTTTTTTGAGGTTGTCTTGGATTAAGGGTGGCGAGGGGGAGGGTGAAGAGAAGGCTTTGATGGAAGGATATGGTGAGGAGGTGCGTAGGATGAGGCGGGTGTTGACATTCGGGTGGTTGAGGGAGGAGAGAGAAGAAGGAGAGAAGAGGGATAAGGTCGCCATGGAGGATGATGCTGGCTGGTTTTTTGGTAGACTGATTAGTTTGTTGCTAACAAGACTCGATAGTAGGACCTCATTAAACACCTTCCGCCCGTTTCCGTTTATTTTTTTTTTGGAAACGACTTTTTTTTCGTTTTCAAAATCTGAGGCAATTTTGAAAACAATTTCAGTTAAAAAAAAAAAAAACTAAAATGGTTACCAAACGAGTTTAAATTTCAGGTTTTCTAAAAAATTGAAAACAAAAACAAAAAAATTGAAAATCGAATCGTTACCAAACGGACCCAGAAATTACTCCATCTCAGAAATCATAAAATCTCAGAAATTCACAGAGACAAACAATTATACATAAAATCTCGGAAATCATAGTATATGACCCTTTTCTTGATCTCAGAAATGCACTAGCACAGAGCACAAATTGCATACTCTGATCTCAGAAAAACCACCAATAACCCTAAGCAAAACCACCAACCAACAGCTCTAATCAACAACTATACATAAAATCTCAAAAATCATAGTATATGGCCCTTTTTGATCTTAGAAATGCACCAGCACAGAGCACAAAGCCATAAAATCTCAGAAAAATCACCAACAACCCTAAGCAAAACCACCAATCATCGACAGAGTACCACTTGAGACTATCGATTCGATGAACAGAGTACCTGGGACCGTTGATTCGATGGCATCGAATTTCCCCCAAACAGTCAATTGAGAGAGATAGAGAGAGAGCACAGAGCTATAAAATCTAAAAAATCATAGTATTTGTAGCCCTAAGAAAAACCATCAACTATCGACAAACCTGGGACCATCAATTCGAAGAAATCATTGCCTAGGACCATCAATTCGATGGCATCGAATTGCCCCCAAATAGTCAACTAAGAAATAGATAGAGAGAGACAGAGATAGAGAGTACCTGGGAGGCTGGGACTCGAAGACAGGCCAACGAGCACTCAGAGTAGAGAGGCGAGGGAGTCGAGCGACTGAGACAGGTCAGCTAGCACAGAGAACAGAGAGGGCGAGAGAGTCAAGCAATTGAGCTAGATCAGCTAGCACATAGAACAGAGAGGGCGAGAGAGGCGAGATAAGGAGGTGTTAGGGTTTTTAGTTTATATATATATGCGGGTAGGGTAGGATAAGATATGAAAATTTGATGGGTATTCCGCATTCCTACCCAAATTTTTCAATTTGCCAACCAATAGGGTCAAATAGGGTAGAAAAATTGCGAATAATAGGAAATTTGAACACCCCTAGTCAAAACAATCAAAATGTTTCTATTTTTAAAGACACCAAAATGAATAAGTTATAGAATCAAAATCTCAATACTTTGAAGTGTTTTGAGATATTTCAAAATGTTTTGAGGTGTTTCGAGATATTTAGGTATGTTTCTCAAAAGTTTTAGTCATTTTCTTTATAGTTTTGAAAACATTTTTGAAATATTTTTGACACATTTTTGTTTCTTAAGTGATTGAAACGATACACTGAAATAATTTTTTAATGATATAATTACTTCATGTACTTGAATTATTACGTCATCTTGTATCATGGTGACACGGTGTACCGAAAATGTGAAAACAACAAGTGTGTCTATATGTCGTGGCATATTGGCAGACGAAGCGTGTTAATGTGACTAAATTCATCCATTGCCGACGAGCTTGTAATTGGAGCTTCATGTTTCATTTTTTAGGATGGTCAGTCGAACTACCATAACCATGCCTCTCAAAAACTGCTTAATCCCAAAATCAGTCATTTTTAAACTTATTTTTCAAACTCAATCTCTTGTTCAAAACGTCATCTAAAATTACGCCTTCAAGGTTAAAAATGTCAATTAAATGATGTTTTTAAACTTGAGAAAAATTTTCAACTCTGGATAAATAAACTCATAAAATCATCATTTGAAATGACACTTAAAGTCGTCATTTCCAATGACAATTTTAAGTGTAATCTAATTTTTTTTTTTTTTTTGTGATATTTAATTTTTCATCATGTTTCAATTTTTGTTTTACTTACAAAAAATTGTGTAAATCAAAAAGTAATTGGAGTTTTATGTTTCATTTTTTAGGATGGTTAGTCGAACTACCATAACCATGCCTCTCAAAAACTGCTTAATCCCAAAATCAGTCATTTTTAAACTTATTTTTCAAACTCAATCTCTTGTTCAAAACGTCATCTGAAATTACGCATTCATGGTTAAAAATGTTAATTAAATAATGTTTTTAAACTTGAGAAAAATTTTCAACTCTGGATAAATAAACTCATAAAATCATCATTTGAAATGACACTTAAAGTCATCATTTCAAATGACAATTTTAAGTGCAATCTAATTTTATTTTATTTTTGTGATATTTAATTATTCATCATGTTTCAATTTTTGTTTTACTTACAAAAAATTGTGTAAATCAAAAACAAATTATTCACCATGTTTCGCCTAAAAATTTACAAACCAAGAAGATACCAAAAAGTGCAACTTAGGACTTAAAAAAAATAAATTCATTGCATTACACTGCATAAAATGCACAAAATATAGTTTGTTAACATAAATGAATTTTGTGATAAAATTCATCATATTTTCAATTTTCATTTTATGGAAATTAATTTGTCTATTCCAAAACAATGTCATAAATTCACCGAACAATGAGATTTGTCCCCCAAAATTGTACAAACTATGTGCATATGAAAAATGATACTTATGCGTTAAAAAAAAAAAAAATTATTACATAAGACTGTATAAAATACTGTTTGTCAATAATGTGGTTCATATTCATAATAATATAGAGGTTGATCACATACACACAAAGTTAATGGAATAAAAGCGTCTGCCGCATTATCACTTAAATCCAAAAAATCCAAAAGTTCATGATCAAAAACAAATAACGGATCGTCTAAAATTTCAATCTCGGTATAGTACGATCGAAATGCTCAATTTTTTCATACTCGATTCCATTCAAACAATCAAACCAATGCTACATCTTATTATTTTCACGTTCAAGCCAAGCTATGATCTCGTCATGTGGTTGTATGAGTTCTGTGGATTATATATATCAGCCGAACATGCCTTTGGAACTGCTAGTCCATGCCAACGATAATATACTTCAAGGTCACAACGTTTGTCATATAACTCTCGTCATCTTAGTGTGTGTTCGATATGAGTATCTGGAGGCAGATTGTAGGTCGTCGACCCAACAATTACGTGTCCAACGTGCCTGGATGAGTGATAAGTGTTAATGGGTTCATTGCGGAACTCATGCTTTTGCCCATACCACGTTACACCACTAGAATCTGTATACGATCCAATATAAGGAACTATGTTCCACGACGTTCATTGGCTGAAGATGAACTATGTTGTTCATTGTGTGATGAAGAACCTTCGATGGTTTGACTGGATTTCCTATTTGATGTGTGCCTAGACATTATTTTTTCTATGATTTACATAGTTATCAACGATAGTTTATATAGGTCCAGTTGTGCATTTTAAAATTACAATGAAATTATATAGAAATTTGACATGACATCACACTACCAAGTTGTAATATGAGTTGACGTTAAGAAAACAATGACCCGATTTGACACTGTTAAAATTGGGATATGAAAATACATTGATAAAACAATGACATGACTTGAAACTGTCAAAGTGGTGATATGACAATACACTTATTATACTGATAAAGCTATGAGATTATTTAACAATGATTACTACTTATCAAGATATGAGATTGAAACTAACATTTGGACACTAACTCCAATTGTTAATCTTCATCTGGTATATAATCATCTGATAGGTATTGTTCATTAGACAAGAAAATATTTTGCTCAACTAGTGTCAACTCTCGTCTATATGTAGTTCCCACCACGTCTATTGCTAGTTGGAGCATATAATACCGACACCTACGTACCATCATTCTATTATTCTCTCTTCGGACATATTTTACTACTAATTCATAATACTCTCTATTCCTTCGCTACATCATTAGTGAACGTCTATGTGACACCAGTATGCCAAGTTCTCTTAGTTGTATGCATAATACGTCTAATTCATTAACATGAAATACCCATTCTCGTCGTACTCCAGCGTAATACTCTTTTGGATCAAAAAATCTCTCACCCTTGTAATCATCGTTTCACTCTTTTAAGAGCCAAAATCCATTCACGCCTGCGATTGTTATTTAATGTAGAGAAATTTTATGTAGACATAATATTAAATGTATGTCATATCGACTGCGCATAAGGTGCTTATATAGTGGTTTGAAAATCTTGATCGTACAATATCAGGGTTTTGTCACTTCAGCACATGGGTTATAGAAAAGTTAATTCAATTCAAATATTGTGTTGATGAAAAAACAGAGTTATTGAAACATCATTAAGTGCTGGGCAACAGACTGATTGACAAGGCCATATCAATAGTGTGTAGTCACTTCATGAATGTGTCACTTTAGCACATAGCTTGTTGAAAAGCTCACCCGTCAATATTCACACAGTGTTGAGGCAAACCAGCAGTGTGTAGTCAAGTGTCGCAATCATCTAAGGTCCTTTCACTCTCCAGCCTTATCAAATATGTGCATTCATTGCATGAGTGTGATGCCTATGTCCTTTTCGTATTAATGTCTATGAAAAATTTGGGTTTTGTCACTTCAGCATATGGTTTGCTGAAAAACTCACCAGTCTATCCTCACACTCATCTAAGGTCCTTTCACCAAAAAGTAGTCATTTCATCATTACATCATACTCTTCAGCCTTATAAAATATGTGTAGTCACTGCATGTGTGTAACGCTTATGTCTTCTCCACATTAGTGTCCATGAAAAATTAGGGTTTTGCCACTTCAGCACCTGATTTGCTGAAAAGCTCACTAGTCTATACTCACCTAGTGTTATCAACTATGTGTAGTCATTGCAACACATGATTCAACAATTTCATGGTTTTGTCACTTCATCGGCAAATCATTGATTTAGTGGTTTGTCACTTCATCACGTGGCTTGCTAAAAAGTCATACAAGTGCAACAACATAAGCATGACCTTTGGGACTATTTATTCAACGTGTGTAAACAACTCATTGTACACAATTCATCTCGAACTAGGAATTACAGTCCAAGAACATTATTTCAAAGTCTGGGTCATCATTGGGTGTTAGAGGATGAGTTCTTCTATTCATTGAATCCTCGTTTACGTTATTCAAGCAGGGTCATAAGCACCATGAGGGTGGAATTGCAATATTGGTTGACAGAAAGGGAAAATCTAAGTGTAGATATGTGGCTAAGAAAATCTGTCAAATCAGTCTCTAAATACTTATAGAGTTCAGTGCGTGAAGAACTTACATTGGATCTTTATTTTCCAATCTTCGCAAGTGAAAACCAAGATGGGTCACTACTATTCATAGGAAATAATAAAGAAGTAGTTCTTGTATTGTTTTTATATTTAGATTGATATGAATTGTACATTAAAGGTAATGAAGTATTAATATAGTCTAAAGTAATATGAAGTGACCTCTTTAAATTTTGAGAAATTTCATTTAGTAGCACCTCCACAATAACTAATTTTATTCTAGGATTCATTGCCGCACCTAAACAAAAAATAAGAGGCATGTACTCTCAATATTTTTTAAAATTTTCTTCTATTATGGAACAAATGTGTACAAAAACTAAGTGCGCGTGCCTGTGTCTGTTTCTACAACATGCCCGTGTAGTACCAGCACAATTGAGCTCAAATCACAAGCCCAGCCCAACCCAGGGTGCATGCCCGTGCTTGGGCCGACCCATTTCAAGTGGTGTCGTGCTAACCTTTAATCGTGTTGTGCCCGTGCCAGCCCGACCCAATTTGCATCTCTATATACAAGCAAACAAATGCTGTCAACACCAAACTCTTTCCCTTTCATGTTGTTGTTAAGAAGATCAATAGTGAGAATGGACTTTATAAATTGGAAAGCAGTTCTAGTGTGATTCACATGAAGCAAAGAATTAATATTAAGAAAATAATGATACAAGAAAACAATACTATTATTTGGATTCAAATCCCTCCAAAATATTTTTTTCTTAGTATAAGATCACTCACTACATATTAAAATGAGATTCACTATATATAAGTGATTCTCCCACCAATATATAAAGGAAATAGAGTGCATGAAAAACTTAATTAACAATTGCATTTTTAGGGGGAAAAAAAAAGAATTTGTATCGCTTCAATAAAGTATGGAAGTCTTATTTTTGAAAATGCTCTAGTTTCTAGCAAGAGATTCACGAATCTTAACTACTCAAATTAACTCAAAGTAAGTAGTCATATTCTTTACATATTAACATTAACATGATAAAATACGAATTCAAAAATGATAAAATTGATTGACAAAAATTTAAATTAAGCGGATTAATGTTAGACCAATCTGGTTTCATAAGACATGCAACTTGTAGTTATTCCCCCTAGCAAAAAGTAGAAAACAAAATAAGAAAAGATTGAAAAATTGAATTTTCTTGTTAACTTTATGTTATTTACTAGAAGAAAAATAAAGATTGAAAAATTGAATTTTCTTGTTAACTTCATGTTATTTTCTTCTTCTACCCTCCTCTTATTATTTTTGAGAAAATACCATTTGGAATTAATTTATTAAAATAATTTGCTAACTTAATTCATCGCAGTCATTTGATTGATTCTGAGGCCCAACAAATACTAAAATACATTGTCAATCAAATGATTATGAAATAATTATATCGACAAATTAAGTCGATAAATTATATATAAATAAATTAGATTATTTTGGGCTTTTTATACTTTGTTTTCTAAAATATTTCAAATTTTTTACTTTGTACCTTCAAAGATTAATTTTTTTATTTGTACCCTCAATATATTAACAGTATTGCAATATAGTACTTCTATTATATTCTGTTATTTTTTTAATCAAAAATCAATCCACTTACGAAAAAAACTAACGAAAAGTTAACAAAAGAGTCACATTATAATATTTTTGATATATTAAGAATATAATGTGAAATATGTAATCTTTGAGAGTATAAAATAAAAATTTTAAAATCTTTTAGGTACAAAAATACAATTCGCACAATTATTTTTGAGTCTATGCTCAAAACGTGAATAATGGCTAGTCGCCCCAACCAATTTAGACTCCCACAACCCGTACACTGATACCATGGAACCCGCGAAAGACCCAGAGCTGAAATTGAATACAACGGCCGCCGCCATAGACGTTGGCAATGCCGGAGACCACCGTAGCGTGGTGGTGGAGCTACTACTTGGTGACTCCGCGCCGCAAAGAGGTTGCTGAGATGGCAAGTTTTGTGGGTCAAGTGGCAAGATATATTTGTCTGATTTCTTTTTGCAATTTGGTGGTTTAAATATACTGGTTCCAATCTGAGGTTCTTGGTCAGTAGATTGCTCTCTTTAAGCATGGAAATAGACCTACTTTTGATTAAACTCTTTATCCAAGGAATATCTTTTTTCCTTTTTAATTATGTAATCTGTTTATTCCAGATAATTTTCTCTCCTTTGGACGTGGACATACGTGGTCGAACGTTTGGCTTCACTTGGGCAAATCTCCTTTGGCAATATAAGTTTACTTTCTGTAGTGAAACTCTTGGTCCAAAGAAAAGAAAAGATTATGATTAAGTGTATGCATTTACAATGTTTTTTTTGGTCAATAAGTGCATTGAACTTTGCTGCCTTGTACTTGTTTAATGGGATTTTGACAAATTTCCCCCTTCAATTGAAATGTCAATTCTTCCCATCAATAAAATACAATTATATTTATGAAAAAAAATAATTATTTGTTGTATTGAAACAAGTTTACAGAAATCTCTAATATGAACTGCTACAGGCAACACTCAAAATAATCCACTTGTAACGCACGTGTGCATTAGCTAGTCATTATTAAATAACAAATGTAATAAAATTAAATACACACATTAATATACCAAAAAATACACACACACACTAATACATCAAAAATTACACATATACATTAATACACCAAAATACACACACACTAGTATACTAAAATATACATACATACACACTAATATACTAAAATACACACACACACACTAATACACCAAAATATATGCTCACACACACACAAACACAAAATACACCAAAACAAACAGACACATACACATACACTAATACACACACATACACTAGTATACCAAAAACACACACACACTATACACCAAAATAGATAGGCACACACTAATACATACATACTAATACACCAAAACAAACACACTAACATGCCAAAATATACACACACTAGTACACCAAAGTACATATACACACATGAATACATAAAAATACACACACAAATTGTCAAAAAAAATGTACACCCACACACACACACACCAGACCTGACCCTCGGACCAGTACCCGACCCCCAAACCCAGACCCCTGCCCCTAGGCCCGACTTGGACCCAGACCCGACCACAATCTCGGACCTAGGGTTTGGGACCCAACCCTCACCCCAAACTTGGCCCCGAAACTAGACCCTAGGTGCAGGACCTACCCTTGGACCCAAACACAGACTTGGACCTAGTCCTAAACCTAGACCTGACCCTGGACTTGGACCCTTGCCCCAAACTCGGACCTGAACCCGACTCGAGTGTATTTTGGTGTAGTAGTATGGTAGTGTGTGTTTTGGTGTATGTGTGTGTGTCCGTGTGTATGTGTATTTTGGTGTATAAGTGTCTGTGTTTTGGTATATTAGTGTATGTGTGTGTGTTAGTATATATTTTGGTGTATTAGTGTGTGTTTGTGTATATTTTGGTATATTAGTGTGTGTGTATGTGTGTTTTGGTGTATTAAAGTGTATGTGTTTTTGGTGTGTTAGTGTGTGTATTTTTTTGTGTATTAGTGTGCATTTCATTCGGTATATTGGTATGTGTTTATATTAAGAGTTTCAAGTATTTTACAGGTTAATATATTTAACTTAACCCGTTATGATCCAACTTATTATAACCTATTTATTAAGTGGGTTGAAAATAGATTAGATTTTTTTTGCACCAACCTAATTTAAATCAACCCAAAACTAACCTAACCCGTTCATTTGTCACCTCTAACTGTAATTGATTCATCAGGCAATGAGATACTAGGTTGATTCCTCCACCTATGGGTTAAGGTTCTTTCCTCCTCTAGTCCAAATCTAGATGGCTCCTCTAAATCTTGTGATTCCTTCAACCTAATATTCAAGAGTTTTCCCTCCTTTTAGTCAAGAAAGTAACTTATGAATGATTTCAAAATGATATTCATCCCTTCCCTTTCCCCCAGTGGTAGGAATAAGATAAAGTGCATGAATTTTTATACTTCAACCAAGGTGCAAATTCGCTTCTTTATTTGAATTGCTGACAATTTGGAAAAGCTTGCATGAATGGAATTCTGAAAGAAGGAAAGTCTAGCTTTCTTATTCTATTGGAGGTATTTGCTTGGCGTAAATGCCTTCACTTTGAGTTGCCCCCTCGTTCTACCCATAAAGAGAGTTAGAGTTGCGCCTGATAGTGGGATCAATCATATTCAGTTTCATTTAGGAACGAAGTGCCCCAGGTTTAAAAATTTTGATGATAGGCTTTCGATACGAAAGATTCAAAAAAAAGGTAGCAAGATCCCTTGGCAAAGGGTCTTTTAAGCCCCGAGATCGTTGAGTGTTGTGCGCTTCATTAATAACAAGACTCATGTTTGTCTCTAAGGATAATTAAATAAATAAACCACATAAACCAATCTTGACTCCAGCAAAATCCTTCCATTTGATGTGTAATTAGGAAGATCAGCAAACTTTTAGTTGAAAAATGAATGCCAGTTGCAATTTCAGCTTTGCATAATGAAATTACTCATTTCAAGGGAAACAAAAAAAAGAAAAGAAAAAAAGAAACCTATATAAGTGGAGGTGTCAAACGTGCCATGCCGGTCCATTAAATTTCATGCTTAACCGTGCTTCATTGCCATGTTGTGCCTTGTGTGTTCAAACCTAGGCACGGCCCGTGCCGTGCTTGGATCGTGCCGGTGCTCGTGTCATATTTTTTCTCATGCTTTGGTCATGTTGTGTTTAGTGCTTATTTTGTGCCCATATATCAATTCTCAACTAATCAATGTGAATAATTGTTTTTTTACAAATTTTGGGCAAAACTCGAGTGGTGCGAGAAAATTTTATTAATATAAAATAAAAAATTAAACCTAAAGAGGGTACGTAATAAGCCTTACCCCAAAGTTAGAGAACTAATACATATTAAAAAAAATAAAAGCAATGAAATGCATGAGATACAATGTGAAATAAAATTACATACTCTATATCTATACTACTATAAAATGTTAACAAAAGTAAAAAACTTTTGATTGACTATTATGTCCCTATAAAAAAAGTTAAAACCAACTATATCCTTATGTGTTTAATTATCCAATATATATTAAATATCAAAATGACCCTTTTATATACTTCTCTCCCATTTGTTTCTCACCAAACCATGAGTTACAATACATCCATTAATATTACTTATTGTAATGACAGTACTACTATATATACCATTATTACAATGGTGATGTACAAAATAAATTCATTTTCATTTTTATACCCTTAAACAATAAATTTAGGTCATTTTTTATCCATGTAAATTAATTAAACTTAATAATGATGACTGATGCCTTATTGTGCTGCTTTCAAAGAATGAACCAATTATTGGAAGTTCAATCATTTCATGGAGAAGTTCAACCATGTAAATCAATTAAATTGATTAATGATGACTTTTGGCTTATTGTGTTTCTTCAAAAGAATGAACTAGTTATTGGAATTTCAACCATTTTAGCTTTTCATATACTTTTTTTTTTCCAGATGCTGGATACAAGAACTGAAAACCTCATTCTTCTCCCTTTCTTTGGCTTTTTGATCCTCAAACAACTGGTACAATATCCTAAAAGAGGAGAAGTCACAATCGGTGGGGAGAAGAGTGTATACTTTATTTTTCATATTTACATGATAGATTTAGTAATGTGATAAATCACTACATTCATTTAGTCATTGCTTTGTATGAAAAAATCAAGCCAACTTTTATACAGGAATTGACAAAGCCTCATCTTTATCTGCAAGTTGCCAAGTATGCATTTAAACCCGTGATTTTTTTCCCCTTTATTTCCTCTTGTTGCTTTTGATAGTAGAAATTTTCATTATATAGATTTATAACATAATTCAAAGTTTCAATCTTTAGTAGAAATATTAGAAACGTACAAGCAGTTGGTGCATGTTGTATATAATTCTTTTTTATCTGAATAGATGATTAATGTTTCATAGAAATTTTCATCATACTTGTACTATGTCCAAGGCTACAGTTTCATCTAATGAAGTTTCATACTTTGATCCTACATATGCTATTGAACAATGTGTGGAATATATTAAGAAAATTATTTATAGGCATAGTCATTACATTTTGTTCCTAATACAAGCTATGGCGGACTTGTCATAACAACTAAAAGTGCACCCTGCTTTAGTGAATTCAGTTTTTTACCATTCATAGATCTTCGACCACTATTGTCATGATAAGGTAAGATCGATGCTTGGTTGAGTAGCATATTATGAAATAATAAGCAATCTCCAAATTGAATGAAATCTCAAGGTCTTGTATTTGAAGGTAAGTTGATATTTTTTTTATTGGCTTTTCATTGGATTTTGCACGGTTACTTTTAGAAAACATGATGCTATGTTGTTCTAATCATTAATATTATTTGGTATATAAAAAGGAAAGAGAGCCATACACATAGGTTAATGCACTTAGCACCAAGCTTGAATGTCATTTCTTTGTTTTAAATTCTTAACTGTGTAGATCTATGGTTGGCTTTACAAATATGAACATTCATTCATCTTAATTACTAAATTTTATTTCAATTATCATTCTACTGATTCGTCCTTTTTTATCCAACATGCACAATTCATCAAACAAAGTGACAACAACACTTGCCAACTTGGATTTCAAATAGCAGTCTTGCTGAGTGATTCATATTCATTTTATGAACTCCTTCTAAAATGATACATTTAATTTGATAAAAGCCATGGCAGAGAGATGATGGACTAAAGTACTTCCAAATCCTAAAAAAAATTCTTTCCTTTCATATTTCTCAGCTTATTCTGTTAAAATGTTGTAAACCTATTCTCTGTTATAACAATTAGGTTGTTGAATCTTTGTGTGTGTGTGTGTGATATCTTAATGTTGTCCGAATTTGATATTGACAATTTACGTGCAAGTATACACGATCAGCAAGTAATAAAGTGATAAGTAAAGTATCGTTCCCACGGAGAATAATTGCTAATAACTTTCAAGTACTAACTTTATATCAATTTGATTTTATTTAAACAATTGCAATCAACTATGAATTTACTAATTTAAGAATAAACCTAAATAATCAAAGATTGAATTTAACGGATAGAAGAAGTTTAGATTACAACTTCCCCTAATGCTTCGTATAAATCTCCCCACTCTCTTTCCAGTTAATTAATCAAAATAAGTTGTTAACTGAGACTTCAAAATTATTTATCAAACCTCTTCCGATAGTAAGATAAGCATATCTATCCCAATTAAATTGCTATATTCCTATGCAAAATAAGTTAGAATAGATTCATTAAGTTCAAACTCTCATACAAGTTACACACGGCATATAGGTATATTCCTATCCTATACACAAACCCAGCAATTCAATCCGAAGAAGAATTAACCAGACGCATGTCATCATATTCAGATCTAAACCTAGAATTCATCTCCCAATTTCATCTAGGTTATCAAATTAATTATTGGCCAAACAATTATATATTAAACACAAAATATGACAAACAACTCATATATGATCAACAAGAACTAGAAAAGAGAGTAGATAAATTTAACTACACATTAGGTTCCGTTGCAATCTTAATAAAAATTTAGTTCATAATGTAATTGAAAAACATCCTTCTCAAATTAAACAACATCTTAGAAAATCAAGAAGTAAAAGTAAGGGAAAAGAATGAAAACTTAGTTGCAAGCTTCAATCCCTCTCTAGCCTTCAAGTCCGATTTTCTTCGTGTCGATTTCTTCGATTCTTGCTTTCAATTTTCTATCAATACTTGGTCTTCTTCTCTCTATCTATCTCTATATCTCTATCCCCCTTTTCAGCCCCCAAAGTCATTATATTTATATCCCCATCAAACCCTAGGCACATAGGAGTCATTAGAGTCCAATTTCGGGTCAAAAAGGAGTCATAATTCGCGTCCAACTTCAGTGGGGGCGCGCTGGGGCGCTGGTAAGGCAGCATGTTGGCGCAGGGGCGCTGGTTTTGGCGCCTAGGCGCGCCTCCCTTTTTCTTCAACTCTGGACCAGTTTTCGTAAAATCGCCATAACTTTTGATCCAACCGTTGGATTGAGCTGAAATTTTGACACAATACAGAAGACATCCAGATCTACAACTTTCATGTTTTGACTTTGTCCAGATTCTGAGTTGATCATGGTCAAAATGGAGGAAAACCGAGGTGCCTTTGTTAACAAACACCAATACCTCCTTGATTTCTTTCACTTTTAAGCCTCCACATCCTTGTTTCCTTCCAAATAATGATTCCTACAAAATAACATCAACACACACAAAAAAAATAAAAAAGAACATAAAATAATTGAAAACTTGCAAATTCCTTAAACCGAAAGTACTCAATTCGTAGGTATAAAACCCACTCATCACTTAACTTTAGATCTCATAATGTGTTGCATGGTGACTACTAGACTTACAGAATTGGCAAAGCCACAGTTATATTATCTCAATATTATTCTGGCTTCATCAGGAACCGAATCCTAATGCCCTAGATAAACAAAACATTTTATGCTTTATATGGTGGTGGCAACAAAGGGATACATTGACACAAGGTTGAAGCTAGGAAAAAAATCATGCCAAGGGTTCTCTAGAATTTGGATATTTCATTGTATTGGAAGTTTGCTTGTCTCTAATGGAAGTTCTTCATGTTGGCCTAAGGGACAGTAAATAATGAGTCCTGCCCTCTACTTGTGTAGAATGTTGATGCTGGTTCCATAAGTAGAAAAGAAGGCATTAGGGTATACAATTATTGTCAATTATCCGAAGGTATAAAACAATAAAACATTTATCTTGATTTTGAACTGTTGCTAGCAGCAAGAGAATAACGAGGTTCTCAATACAAAGCCTTTATACAATCCGTAAGTAAATCATTGTGTTGTAAGAAAATGTATTTCAAGAACAGGCAAGTTGCTCCACTAGAAAAGGAATACTAGCAAAAATATATTAGAGAGGGATAGAAGCCCTCAATTGAAATGTTCAATGACAGTTGTCCTATGCTTTCTTTAGCTTATTTTTCATGGGAGAGTTTCAACTCTTCTATTTGGTTCTTCCATTATTAAAATTAGATGTGTGTGCTTGGACATCATTCTTTAACTTATAGAATATTGATTGCTATAATTATGAGTTATATGTCATGATAACGATTAGAAAAGAAGCAAATATTTTGTTGATTTTAGTTGGTCTTGAATTTTCTCTCTATTAACATAAGAATATTTGTGATATTTGACATAATTATGCACAATAAAGGCAAAAACCTAAATATGATCCACGTGCAACGCACGTGTGCACCTACTAGTTTCTTTAAAATGTCAAGATGTTAGAAAACTTTTGTTTACCTAAAATATCCCTATCAATTATCTAAAAGACACTTTTATCTTCCTACTTTATTTGAACAATTACATAAGGAAAATACTATGTAAACCAAATTTGCATCCCAAATGAAAGGGACTATGCATCAATGTATCCCATCAACTTTTTTAAATGGGACTCATTGATCTAATGATCTCTCTTCATTTGGGATGCAAATTTGGGTTACATAGCATTACTGATTATATAATGCCACTCTTGTAATAATTATCTCAAAAAACTTTTAAATTTTCATTTTTACCCATAAAATTCTACAAAGTGACATTGTTAACCATGTCCCACCATTATGTCCATAAATGCATTCCATGCACCTCTTCAATTGCCCCATTACTAAATACGATGGTTAAGTCTTGCATCAAAATTTTGTATTCATGATTCAATGTCTAGGAAATGTTTATTTTGCTCCATTGTGCTTGTGCATTGAATAGAAGCAGAGGAGTGGGTAATTGGCACGATCAATTCCCATATCGAAGGTCACGTTGACAATTAATCATCCTGTGAGAAATATACCAGATACATTTATTTTTTGACTTTGCTAACTATGTGATTTGAACTCTAGCCACATTTTACGGGCCTACAACAAATTCAAGATTACTTTTTAAGCGAGTACAGAATTGAGAACTCATGAAGAGCTGCTTTGGCGACATTCTTGGGTGTATTTAGTTATCTGGTCTTGATGAATGGTGTTGGATCTGGTTGCATTTAGTCATAGGTTTTTCATTGTTCAAGTCTTGCTCTGATAGAATTTTTCAAATAAAAGGTTTTGAGAGATACAACTATGGGATTCCGACCAAAACTTATGAGGCTTATATTAGTGTGTAGCAGCGGCAACACCAACTAAGAACAGAACAATATAGTATTTGTGCCTTTACATTGATTGTCTGAGTTTTGCATGTAATTTTCTATTCTTTTTATTTTTGGGTTTGTCTTGTAGCACGTGGTTCTCGATAGTTTAGTAATCAATATTAACTAAGGTTGAGAATTTCGGAAAAAATTGTCAATGACTTTAACACACAATTCTCGCAATATTCCACGTGTAACGTACGTGTGCAACTACTTGTAGGTATAAAAAATAAAACAAATAAATTACATTTATTCACTACTCACTTGATTCATTACTTATATATAAGTTTGTAAAGTCTTCAGCCATGTCATCTTTCCAACTCTGAACTTTACATGTTGCATACTCCCAATCTTTCATACACATAAGACATTCCAAAATTTCTGAAGTTAATCTACTTCTCCTCTCGTCCAATATCCATTACTTGCACTAAAAGCAGACTCCAAGGACACTGGGGGGTAGGTATATCAAGTGCCATGATAGAAAGAATAGGAAAGTTCATTTCATTTAATTTTCACCATCCCAAAATATTAAAATTGTTTATTTGCTCTAGGATAAGAAAATCTGTCAAATCAATATCTAAATACTATAGAATTCAGTGCGTGAAGAACTTACATTAGATCTTTGTTTTCCAATCTTTGCAAGTATAGACCAAGATGGGTCACTGCTATTCGTAGGAAATAATAAAGAAGTAGTTATTGTATTGTTTTTTATATTTAGATTGATATGAATTGTACATGAAAGTTAATGAAGTATTAATATAGTCTAAAGTAATATGAAGGGACATGTTTAAATTTTGAGAAATTCCATTTAGTAGAACCTCCACACTAACTAATTTTATTCTAGGATCCATTACCGCACCTAAACAAAAAATAAGTGGCATATACTCCCAATATTTTTAAAAATTTTCTTCCATTATGGAACAAATGTCTACAAAAATTAAGTGTTCGTACCCGTGCCCATGCCTGTTTCTAGGGCATGCCCGTGCAGTACCAGCACAATTGAGCTCAAATCACAGGCCCAACCCAGCCCAGGGTGCATGCCCGTGCTTGGGCCGGCCCATTTCAAGTGGTGTCATGCTCACCTTTAGTCGTGTTGTGCCCTTGCCAGCCCGACCCAATTTACATCTCTATATACAAGCAAACAAATGTTATTAACACCAAACTCTTCCCCTTTCACGTTGTTGTTAAGAAGATCAACAGTGAGAATGGACTTTATTAATTGGAAAGCAGTTCTAGTGTGTGATTCACGTTAAACAAAGAATCAATATTAAGAAAATAATGATACAAGAAAACAATGCTATTATTTGGATTCAATCCCTCCAAAATATTTTTTTCTTAGTATAAGATCACTCACTAGTACATATTAAAATGAGATTCACTATATATAAGTGATTCTCTCACCAATATATAAAGGAAACACAGTGCATGACAAACTTAATTAACAATTGCATTTTTTTTTTGGGGGGGGAGGGGTGGAAAGAATTTTTATCGCTTAAATAAAGTATGGAAGTCTTACCTTTGAAAATGCTCGAGTTTCTAGCAAGAGATTCACGAATCTTAGCTACTCAAATTAACTCAAAGTAAGTAGTCATATTCTTCACATATTAACATAAACATGATAAAATACGAATTCAAAAATGATAAAATTGATTGACAAAAATTTAAATTAAGCGGATTAATGTTAGACCAATCTGTTTTCATAAGACATGCAACTTGTAGTTATTCCCCCTAGCAAAAAGTAGAAAACAAAATAAGAAAAGATTGAAAATTTAAATTTTCTTGTTAACTTTATGTTATTTTCTAGAAGAAAATTAAAGATTGAAAATTTGAATTTTCTTGTTAACTTCATGTTATTTTCTTCTTCTACCCTCATCTTATTATTTTTGAGAAAATACCATTTGTAATTAATTTGTTAAAATAATTTGCTAACTGAATTCATCACAATCATTTGGTTGATTTCGAAGCCCAACGAATACTAAAATACATTGTTAGTCAAGTGATTATGAAATATTATATCGATAAATTAAGTCAATAAATTATATATAAAGAAATTAGATATAAATTATTTTGGGCTTTTTATACTTTGTTCTCTAAAATATTTCAAAATTTTTACTTTGTACTTTTAAAAATTAAAATTTTCATTTGCACCCTAAATATATTAAAAGTATTACAATGTAGTCTTTCTATTAAATTCCATTATTTTTTTAATCAACAACCAATCCACTTACGAAAAACTAACGAAAAAGCTAACAGAAAAGTCATATTACAATATTTTTGATATATTGAAGGTATAATGTGAAAAATATAATCTTTGAGAGTACAAAATAAAATTTTAAAACCTTTTGGGCATGTTTGTTTCGAGTATTACATGGTATTATAAGATGAGATAGAAGGAAATAGTACTTAGGACCCACTTATTATCTTGTTTGTTTGGCATTTTACACGCAGTACTATTTTTTGGATCGTAATGCTGACCCGATTTGAACAGTGTCTCTTAAACCTTGTATATGATATTAATGAATACCACCTACCTGGTGGTATTATCTTCTTGGGGTAAATGAAAGGACGGTACAAACATGTAAATTGACACAAATGCCCTCCTCTGTTAAGAGTTCATATATAAAAAATTTATTTTGAATTTTTTCCTTGTATTATGTTTAAACGTAAGGTATTACCGGTTTTTTTTAAAAATTTATTTTAAATTTTTTTCTTGTATTATGTTTAAGTGTATGGTGTTACCATTTTTTTTTTAAATTTTTTGTTAAAAAAATTATTTTAAATTTTTTTCTTATATTATGTTTAAGTATACAATGTTATTAGTTTTTTTTTAATTTTTTTTAAAAAAATTATTTGGAATTTTTTTCTTGTATTATGTTTAAGCATACAGTGATACAGATTTTTTTTTAATTTTTTTTAAATAAAATTATTTTGAATTTTTTTCTTGTATTATATTTAAGCGTATGGTGTCACCAATTTTTTTTTTAATTTTTTTTTTTCGGTTTCACCGATTCACAGTGTAGAAACTTTATTTTTTATGTGGATTTTTTATATTATTCGGATTTTTTTAGGTATGGATTGTCATATCATGTATTATACCAAACATTGTGCAAAAAACGTTACACAAACGAAGTAATTGAATGGATGATGTTAAGGGTAAAATTGTATATTTGTTATATAAGATGTGATAGAATAGATGATTACTTGTGAGACCCACTATAATACCTATTGAACAAACAAATATATGAGGGAATTGAAATACTTTCTATTATCGATACTAATTTTTATTGATATTAAAAATATAAGGAATACATTTTCAATACCACCCATATTTAATCCTCCAAACAAACATGCCCTTTAAGTACAAAAATACAATTCGCTCAATTATTTTTGAGTCCATGCTCAAAACTTGAATAACGGCTAGTCGCCCCAACCAATTCACACTCCCACAACCCGTACACTGATACCATGGAACCCGCGAAAGACCAGGAGCTAAACACAAAGGCCGCCGGCATAGACGTTGGCGAAGCCGGAGACCACCGTAGCGTGGTGGTGGAGCTACCGCTCGGTGACTCCGCGGCCACATTTAACCTCGAAAAGGTCGTCTGCAGTCACGGATTGTTCATGATGGCCCCAAATCACTGGGACCCTCTCACCAAAACCCTTCGACGCCCTTTACGCCTCGATCCCGAACACGATCACGATGTCTCTGTTTCTTCTTCATTCCTTGTCCAAATTTCTCACCCCTCTGACTTTCCTCACTCACTCCGTCTCCGTGTATTCGGCACTGATTTTCTCTCTCCTCGGCAAGAACAAGCATTGCTGGTACTCTCTTGAACTTTTTTTCTTTCTTTCTACAGAAATCGGCTTTTGGTTGTGAATGGTTGATTGATTTGAGTTCATTGTAGGATCAAGTGAGGAGAATGCTGCGATTGTCGAAAGCGGAAGAGATGAATTTGAGGGAGTTTTGGGAGGTTCATGAGGAATCAAAGGGGAGGGGTTTTGGGAGAGTCTTTAGATCACCGACGTTGTTCGAGGACATGGTCAAGTGTATTCTTCTCTGCAATTGCCAGTGAGTCTACTTTGTCTCTCTGTCTCCCACTCTCAAAGTCTTTCATTCATCCTGCCCTTAAATTTATCTGCTATGTGAATCTTATTATTGGATTGCTTTGGTTTGTGAGTTTCTTAACAATCTCGTCATTTTGTGAAATGAGAAGATGAAAATTATGCTTTATGATGTATTTCTTTGAAGTAATTTGTGTGACATTGAATAACTGCCAAATGATTGAAGATCAGCGGTGGCCATTAGGTCAACCGCAATCCGCAGTTGGACCGTCAGGTCGCGAGTTCGATCCTCACCACTCCCTCCCCTGTAAAATTTTTAAAAAATTATAATAATAATTGCCAAATGATAAGTACAGGATTTTGGCCAAGAGGTAGAACAAAAATCAAACAAAAATCATGAGACACAGTACGCAGTTGGCAGGTAGTTTAGAATGTGTTATAATGACCAGGGGTGGAACAAAAATCAAACAAAAATATCAGAACTCGTTGCGTTTTGTGAACAAAATAAATAGCAAGTAGGCCTTCAATGATCAGATTTGGGTCAAATTTTGTGTGACTCAAATTTAATCTGAAAACCCCAAATCCGTAATGGATTTAAAAACTCATTTTTGAATTCAATTTGATTAATGAATTTTATTTTTAAACTGCATATCCGAATAAGTTAAATATTAAAAATCCAACTGACTCTATAAGCATGCGAAAATTGAATTTTAATAAATTATATCTCAATTTTAATTCAGTTTCACCAAATAACACTCAATCTCAACATATACACGTATATATCAATCGTACTGAATCATAGATCGCATTTTGGTATATCCAAATCTAAATTCGTGAAAATCATGACCAATTAAAGCGTAGATAGTTGGTCAAAAATATTAATTTGTTCTCATTAATTGTATTCATATCATAATTTTATCCATTGAAACTAACTCTAATTTTTTTTTTACCAATATTTCGGTGGGGGCAAATTTATAAAGAACGTATAGATTTTTAAAAATTTTAAATGGACTCTAAAACTTTTTTGAAATACAGTGGGAGGCAACTGCCCCCATTGCCTCCACCCTCCCTCCGCCCCTGATAGTGACTATAGGGTCTCTACAACGTAGAGCTGGGGAGCATGCATTTTTGCAAACTCGATGTTTGAGGTGTATGGATATGTTCATTGTGGTCTCTATCGACTATGTAGGAGAGGATGGGCTACTAAGTAAGGTGGAGGGGAGAACTGCAATCATCTTTGTCCCTAAGGAAGTTTCAGATCTTTCCTGGTGGGCCAACAAAGGGGTGAGTTACTTTAGATTACTTCCGGAATCATAGACAGGGGGTTTCTCCTCTCCCTCTTCTGCTTCATCTGTTTGAAGAGGCTTTTAGCATGATGCTTAAGAAGGCAATAGAATGAGATCTGATCTGGGGATTCTTATGATCGACAAAGATTGAGGTTTCTCATTGATACAACATGTCAAAGTTAAGCTCTATGTGGTTAAATTATTAGCCGAAACCTGAAAAAGCTGACAAATATTAAGGGTTATCGTGTGGCAGAGGATTAACCTTCTTCTTCGTTGTAGGTGGCCAAGGACTTTGAGCATGGCTGCAGCACTCTGCGAGCTTCAGTTGGAACTGCAGTGCCCCTTCTCCAGTATATCAGTTGCCAAAGCTGATAATGGTCCTAATTCAAGAAGTCACACTGCTAAGACTGAGCATTTTATTCCAAAGACACCTGCAAGAAAAGAATCAAAGAGAAAGCTTGGAGTGCACAAAGGTTCCACAAAGTCAGCAAAAAAATTAGCAGATGTTAAAGTAGAGACCGAAGGAGATGCTGAGTCTAGTATAGATTGTGTTGAAATGACAGACTGCCTGCAGAAAAAAGAGAAACTAAGTCCGAGCTTCCTTTCATCATATAAAGAGAACTTCCACGAGCATTGTGACTCTCATCAGACTTCAAGTGAAATATATCAAGTTGATTCGTCCCCTGTTTTTTATGCTCAGTCCTCTGAAGGGACAGAACTTTACACATACAATAAGATTGGAAATTTTCCTAGCCCTAGAGAATTAGCCAGCCTGGATGAAAATTTTCTGGCAAAGCGCTGCAAAATTGGGTACCGAGCAATTCGCATATTAGAGCTTGCTCGGAGCGTTGTTGAAGGCAGGATTCAACTGAGACAACTTGAAGAAGCCTGCAGCACACCAACCTTATCCAACTACAATAAGTTGTTTGAGCAGCTAAAAGGAATTTATGGCTTTGGTCCTTTTACATGTGCAAATGTGCTCATGTGCATGGGATTTTACCATGTGATTCCAACAGATTCTGAAACTGTTAGGCATTTAAAACAGGTTGGGTTCTCTCTTTTTTCTCTCGTAAATTCTCCAGACTTATTCATATTGCCTGTGAAATATATGCTTTGTGAGTTTGTATCCTTAGCTTGAGAGTTTAAAGGCATGCCACATGTTACTCCAGGTTCATGCCAGACCATCTACCATTGAAACAGTTCAAGGCGATGTTGAAGTGATCTACAGAAAGTATGCACCGTTTCAGTTCTTGGCGTATTGGTATGGTCTTCAACCTGATGTTCCTCCATTTAATCGTTATATTTTGTAAGTTTCTTTAGCATTTTAAGTTTTCTGTTTTGGATATTCTCTTTGCTCAGGTCTGAGGTGTGGCTCTTTTATGAGGAAAGGTTTGGCAAGCTGAGTGAAATGCTTGACTGCGATTATAAACTTATAACTGCCGCAAATATGAGACCCAAAAAAAGCGGTAAAAAAAAAAAGCGGATCAAGATATCCTGACAGCAGCAGCAGCTTGAATATACAAGTGAGCTAACTTGTGTTTTGCCAGCATGCTAATTTCTGTGGCACAACTTGTTCATCGTTTCTAAGCATATATGGCTATTTGTATGGGATTCCAAACTAATTTAATATCTTATATGTTCTTCATGTTTACATTCCAATGCTTTGGACTTTTGAAGATGCAGTTTAGGAGACTACTCTTTGTTTCAGTCGAAGATCAGAATAGGACTTTCGTGACTGTAGAACTTTCTAAAAGGCGGGAAGTGACATAGAACTATCTAAGCTGAAAACTATAGTTCCATTGTTTAGAAATTGCCCTGTCTCCTGGGATCCACCACTGGTTGGTTTTGAGAGTCATTTGCTTGGTGACTATCCAGCACTGACACGTGTTAGAAGCTCGGCAACGACGGAATATTTTCACCATTAGGCTTGTAAATTGTAATTCAGTTTGGTTCATGCAATGCCTTGGACCACCAGAGAGTTTTCTGAAACAACTAGCAGATGATAATGAAGCTGCCCTTTGATTATGGGATATTGAGAAAATGGCACTAATTGCACTGGGTTGCTCGTGGGATCTTGTAGATTGAAGTAGTTTTACTTCACTTGCAGAGAGATTGTACTTGCGATTTGAACACACCGACGACATCTATTAATATATTAATTATTGTACACGTACGTTATATATGAACCATTTTGAATTATAATTTATATTTTACAATTATAATTCTTGCGTCAATTGAATTTTTGAACTTTTTAATTGTGCCGATTGAACTCTTTTTTTAACCTCTATTAAATTTTTTAACGAAAAGTGACATGCATCACTAAATATACAAATGAATACAAATATGGTCATCAAACTTTCACTGGACACAAAACGACTAGAAATTCAGAAAAAAAGTTTCAAATATTCAACCAACATCTCAGCTTATTTCATTTCTTAATTATTCTTATTTGGCCATAGAGGTCCATGATATTAAAATCCAACACGCCCAGCGCTGTCCTTGCACAACATATGCACGCCCCAAAGCCGTCTATGCTGCAATTAAGGGGTGGGAAGACTAGTCTGGGAAAAGCAAAATAAGAAAGAAAAAGGAATCAGGAGAATGCATAAATGCCTAATGAAAGATTCATTATTATGCAGTGGAAGATCCACTATAATGCATCAAATGCTGATCACAACTTGGGAGACATTCGCAAAAAAAGATCACAGAAACGAGATCAATGTTTCTGGGATCCCAGAATCCTGCACTCCACGACTGAGTAAAAAGACTAGCAATAAGATTAAAGTATACTTCTATTAGGTCTTTCAGATTATTCAATACCTCAACCCCTTTCCTCGACTGGTGTATCGGGCTGCTTTTCTGGCATAGCATCTTGAAAAGCAGGTAGCTCTTCATAAGCCTCATTCAACCTAGATAAAAGAGGGAACTCTGTCTGCAAAACCATTGAGAAAGATAAAATATCTTCTTCTTTTTTGGATAACAATGCAGCAGAAATTCAATGGATTAAAGTTATGGAATGACCAAGTAGAGAATAAGTGAACCCTGTATTAGTTCGAAGGAGAACTTTGTATATTGCATGTTACAATTGTTGAACAAATAGACGTAATAGGCAACCAGCAGCAGAAGCATTATAAACTGGTAAAGGTAAGGATGCAAAGGTATAATTATTGCAGAATACAACATGGAAAAGGAATAAATTGGAGCTTTGCAAAGAAGAATTTTACAACAATCAAAAATAATAATAATAATTTTACGGTGATAAAGGAAGTATGAAAGGGCAATTATTGTTCTGAACAGAAAGATAGCTGATAATGCAATCTCAGTCCAAGGGGTGTTTGTGGTTTACCATACATCTTAAATACCTTACACATGACGTGAACATCAAAATACAATTTCCCTGAACAAGAAGACAAATTATTTTTACCATAAGCATCATTCAATAGGACTATCATAGTTTCTGGAACAGCAACAACACATTAGACAAAACTTGATTGAGTAGACAGCAAATAAATTTCATGTAATTGGAAACAACATCAAATACCTTCCCTCACCTTCAAGAATACTGGAATTCTAGAAGTCATACATGTAAATTTGACACATTCATTTGAACTAGAAATTGGAATTTCCATAGATGCAACAATTTGTGAATAAATGCACACTAACATGCCAAGCTTTTTTTCCTTTTTTATTTTTTTCCTGGGGGGAAGAGAGAGGAGGGCACTACCATGTCAAGCTTGAACCTTTTAATTGCTCCATGGATCTGGGGTGCCAGAAACAAATCAGCCTGCAAGTGATAGCCAGCAAGTCAGATTATAGGAAATTCTTCTGCAGTTGATTAGAAAGTGATCATATTTATTATAAGCAAACCAAACTTGGGAGTTGGTGGAACCTATCCAGTTAAAATGCGATCCAATAGAACACATCACACTGTTGATCTTTTCTTTTTCAAAAGAATTCTTTTATAATGTGATCAACTAATATAATGTACAAGTAATTTTGATAAGGAAATCTAAGTACACATTATCTTCGCATATTTGAAGTCATAATTAAAGGCAAACTTGAAAGTCGAAAACAATCAACCAAAACTTGTCATGTTTTAGCATTGAACTGGGTTGCAGCATTTAAAATTGAATCCATATTCGGTACCTACCCACATTTACACCGAACCCAAGCAATTTACATCTCTATGCACAATCAAGTGTTTATACTGCAA
This sequence comes from Ilex aquifolium, assembly GCA_951799425.1. Classification (NCBI taxonomy): domain Eukaryota; kingdom Viridiplantae; phylum Streptophyta; class Magnoliopsida; order Aquifoliales; family Aquifoliaceae; genus Ilex; species Ilex aquifolium. Next base: position 32,048,979 of record OX637395.1, on the reverse strand, counting down.
GCAATACAGGCAACAAAACATGTACGAGGGAAAAAACAAACCAGGAAAACCTCATCTCCAGTAGCATATTTTCCAGCATAGCCTTTTAATAGCTTTTCAAGAGCTGCAACAAATGCACAATGAAACAGGCAAACAGATACGCTTAAGTTAACCACGACCAGAACTTGTATGAATTTACAAGTGAATGTTTAGATACGAGAAATAGTTTTTTAATCTTAAGCCATTAGGCACTTGCTTTTTTCAAGTGGTTATTCGCACTGCGAATATAACAACATTAATCTCACAGTCTAGCCAAGACCTTTTAATATACCAAGACTTCCACACCTCCTAAAACATGAAACCACTGAATACATAAATTTTCCTACTCTTGTCCAATAGGTATAACAGTATTGCAGTTTTCCACAGATTCTCCACGGAAGTTAAAAAGCCTGCCTATATCTGACTTAGCAATCAGTTTTGCAGCTTGAAGAAGTGCCTAGTTCACTTACATACAATGAAAACCGAATTTACTGGAAGGAAAACAAACTTGACGATGATTTATAAGATGGGGGTTTAAGGAGAGATGAGAATTTAAATATTCAGAACTCCCTACCTCAATCCAAATTGTATCCATGATTCCATATGGCAACTCATTCTTCTTAATCTAATAGATGGCACTGTGTACCTCAACTAATAATTAGATAGTAGAATCAATAGCAAGGAAAGATAGGAAAATTGGCTTGTGACAAATGCTGTATATCTTGACCTCTCAAGTAGATTATTTCCAGAAAGTAGCTTGCTTTTATATGTGTCTCATTCCAGGCGCAGTACTTAGCAATTGGCCTTGTTATCTCCTTGAAATTTGTAAAAATAAGAAAGAAAACCTTATATATGTAGGCAGAAGCAATGAAGCTGTCAGTCTACATCATCTAGCATCTATACACTAGGTAAACTAGATGAGCTATGACAATTCCAGTGAAAGAGTTAATGTAAGGTTTGAAGCAAGCCAACCCCTGTCACGTAAGGTAAACTGTTGCAGCAAATACTTCAAATGCTAATTTAAAGCGATCCAGGGAAGTGCAATGATCTAGGTTATCCACATTAATATACCAGCACATGAATTGCCAAGATCTATACATAGCATTAGTCACGCCTACAAAATTCTTGACTAAAAAACAGGTATGGTGGACCTAACCAGTCATGGATTTGAGGTGGCAAGATCAAGCCATAGTACTGATCATTCCAACTACAGTTTGTGATCTAGAACAGAAGTTTTCGTCTGATCCAACCTATCAGTCAAATCAGCTAGAAGAAATGTAAGGGTTCACTTACAAGGTTTCCAAATTTAAGAAAAGGCAACCTCCTGAGAGGCTGAGGGAAGTAACATCAGTTATTTCAGTACATGGTAAACACAAGGAAACAATGAAAATCAGCTGTGCAGAAGAATGCTTAGAAAAGCAATTCTAAATGAAACATAGATGCATACAAAATGACCCAAAACAATCATGCCAGTGCAACATTACAATATGGTAAAATATTATTATTCGATGAGTGAAGAAAAGGTTTCAGTTGGCATGAAAACGTTTTTAGCAATTGTTTCATGTAATTTGGCAACTGATCAGTTCTCAGTTGAATTGTTACCTAGACAATGAAACAAGTGCAATGCAATATCATCATCAACTGCGATTGATTTTAAGTTACTTACACTATGCTTAGAATAAGGAAAGAGAATACAACTCAGATAAGGAGGTAGAATTCAAGGTGGAAGACGTCATTGAGTTGTCCACTTACAAAACCCGCAACTTTTTCAGTTAAAATCGTAGAGTACTATAGTGAAGCATTTTAGTTGTCAACGATTAAGCAGGGATGTGCCTTTCTCCTCTTAGTATTTTTGAGTCAGGAAAGGGAAGAGCAGTTAGATCAAAGCTTACCTGCAAAGCCATTTACAATGTAATATTTAACCCAAGGAAGCTTCTCATCAGGACCAACTTTTTCCCCAATATACTTCTGCGAATGGATAATGAAGGTAAGTTTATAAGTCACGCCATGCTCGAACAATGTCACAATGACATAATCTGATTCAGCAAAGAAAGGGCAAAATAATACTCACCAATACAGCTAGATTCTGAAGAGGCTGTATGCTTGAGGAAACAATATTTGCAGCCTACAAGTTAAAATAAGAAATACACAGCGAGATGGATGCAAGGAATTAGAGCAGAAAACAAAGGAAACATGAAAAAGTGAAACAAAGATTGTGCCTGATTACAATAGGAAACTGATATTGATAAAATAGCGAATCGTTTTATCATACAAGAAAATAGTTACCCAGTTTGATCATCATCAATCGATAAAGCTAGGAGTGGACTGGGTAAAGACCTAATCTTTGACATACTTGAACCCTCATACTTGAACCTATGACCTCACAGTTATGAACCCAAGCTTCTACCACTACACCAGGTAGTGGTCCCTAAAGCTAGATGCACTGCATTATTCAAGTTTCTTTAAATCTAGAATAAAGTTTCAACAAGAACAGGGGCCTGAAAATATATAGTCTATTATCTCAAGAAAAATGCAGTTAACATTTTTCAGGATCAGCTAAACAGTTTTTCACTATCCCTTACTTTAGTAGGTTTCGCTAGCCCTAGGATTTGAAAGAAAACAGGTGATATTTAGGGGGGCAATGCTATTTACGATAGAAAAAAAGAAACATTTACCAGAACACATTTAAATTGACAGTGTTGGTCTGAAAGAGAGGGTACAGGGGAAAGATTTCTACTACTAAGTGATTTTAGGGTCTTGGTGACTGATTAAAAGAACATATGTTGCAGCATTCCTTCATTCCTAACATGATGATAATTGAAATGAGCTCAAATAGAAGAACACAATCAATTCCTTTTATTTGACCAACAGGCTTTTTCCCGGCGATCCAGGTCAATCAAGGACATAAGGCATCAGATTCAAGCTAGGAAAACCGTTGTAAAAGAAGACCTTGAATGATGACTTATTGGGCCTATACTATCTCTTACATAGGTATCACTTTAACACAGTAGACAAGATCCTAACCAATACACAAAGCGATATACCCTTTTGTTAGATGCTTCATTGAATATCAAACATTTCACAATCAACAGCACTCCATGTTATTTGTAGGCAAGAACTATCGCGTATGGTTAATTGTTTTGCTGCACAATAATTTCAATGCAACAATGAACCTTTTGTTCACATTGTGACCTCATCAAATTGGTAACTACTTCCTAACTAGTCAACATCACAAGCAGAGATTTGCAACACACTAACATAAATACTCTTGTCTTAAGGTTTGATTCAAGAATAAACCCATTCATACGAATTTGCAAATTGCAGGTGATAAATAGTAGTCATAGAGCAGTCAAATTTCAAAAGAGCAAGAAACAAAATGCCTTGTACCTGGTAATTGATTGCTCTTTTCTGAAGATCTTGGGGCAACAATGGATGTTGAGGATACTTCTCTTCCAGATACTGCACAAGACCAATACTCATTATGTTTAAGATGCTCTAGATTGTACAATCAACTGCTTATTATGTGAAGGAGGACTAAAGAGGAAGAACATGCAATACTCGCCATTAAGATGGCAAAAGAGTCAGCAACTACTATATCACCATCCACCAGCGCCGGCACATAACCAATAGGATTGAGCTTCAAATACTCTATATAATTCAAGAATAATGATAACAATAAGATCAACAATGGTAAAAGCAACAATAATAACAATAAAACCAATGATAAAGATAATAATTGATCGAACATCCAATGGCAAAGGGTGGCATGGCCTCTCAAGTTGGGTCAACAAACAAACAAATAAATAACCATATATACCGGGATTCAAAAGAGTAAGAAACTTGACCCACTGACTACCAAAGGTCCAGCTCTAATACCATGTTAGAGCATCCAACTCAAAACAAATTGGTAATGGGTAGAGTGGCCCCTCAAATATATAAACTAACCTTGGTGGTAATAGTTATTCAACATCGTATACAAACTCGCTTAACAATAACAACATAGGAGTAATCATAAAAACTAAAAGGCAAAAAAACTAACACCCAATTTACACCACATCAATGGGGGGCTGAGAGTCTATTGGAACAAAGCTAATTAGATACAAGAATGAAGGAGTAGTGTTTCACTTCCACGACATGGGAACGGGACCATGGGGTGATGAAAAGAAAGAAAAGATGCAAGGTGAGGAGATATCGAAGGTAGAATAGGTTAAATGAGTTCAAAGAAATTAGTTAACGCATGCTTCTTTAGTACAGGCTACAGAGGGAAGTTGGAAGGTTCAATGAGCTACGCTAAGGTACTATTATTGGAAAGTACTATTATTGGAAGGTACTATTGTTGCCCCAAGATCTATAAGTTGGAAGGTACTATTGTTGCCTGTATACAAGTATCGGAGGCAAAGCTGTGGTGACTCGTGGAGTAAGTAGCAAGCTCCGCTTGAATATAAAGCTACAAGCACCTACTCCTAAAAAACTGAAAATCAGCGAGCTCCACAATAAAAGCAAAGCGAGTCGCACTAGTGCCAAACCTAGTAAAGGCCTAAATTTTTCAGTTGCATCATACGAATTTAGCATTATTTGCACAAGGTGATTGTCCTCGAGTTTGAACCCACAACCTCAACGAGTGAAAATTATGTATTTATAGATAATGTATCCATGAAATGTAAACCATTTACCGCATGAATAAGAAACAAGGCATCCAATTTTATCAGTTATATGGCATTTGCTACCATATACTCGTGTTTGTTTTACCATCATAAAGCTTAAAAAACCAATCGCCATTCACCACTATCATAAAGATTAAAAAAAATCAAAATATGCAGTTTGGACCCCTTCACCAAGGTTGATGGTAGGAACTAAGCTTTGGCCTGGGATGGCCATGGCCCCCCTCAAATTTCTAGAATTACACTTTATACCTTTAAAATTGGCCCTTTTGATTTAAAAATTATATTTCAACCCAAAATGTATATTTGTTTTTTACTTTACATGGCCCCTCAAATTATGAAAAGTATGTTTTATATCCTTCGATGGTGATCTTGATTTTGCTTTATCCCTCAACTATTGATTCAAACAAATTGCACAATTAAACATTTCCAAATAGTTTTTTGGACTATTTTCGTCCTAAGTTTAACAATTTCAGCGAAACAAATCTTAATAATTGGTGCAAAACGTTACAAATTTGAATAGCTAATGGTGCAACGAGTTCGATTTAATAATTGAAGGGCTAAGATCAAATGAGGGTCATAATTTAAGAGGACAAAGTCTAATTTATCCAAACCTTATATATAGGATCCAAGGTCTTATAAAATATATATTTAAGAGATATACACACTCTCTATCTCATTTTGTTCGAATTTTTACCTTCGTATAGGCATAAAATCATCTTTCATCTAATTAATTTAACAAATTTAAATTAAGTTTCTCAATTTTATGAAAACTAAATAATGCTAAAATTTATTATGTAAAAGTTATTTTCATAGATCCTATATAACAAAAAAATTGGATAAAAACTTTTGACTACGCCATAATTTGGGTCCCTATCGTAGGGGTGGACTCGGTACATGCCTACTTTTGATAGCATGCAAAAGGCAATCACTCTCATATTTCACCATCCTCTATTTATGTATTCATTTAACATAGAAAGAAAAAGGAGCGAAAAGAAATCTAACCAGGACTGAAATGCTCTCCTTTGACCAAGTTAACAGCTTTATACTCGTAATCAAGTCCTGTTTTCAAAACAAACACCCAAAATAAAAAAATAAAAAAAATCAATTTTCAATTGATCAAGATTTGGGGTTTTCAAGAAATGCAAACAATCAAATACATAAGATCAATTAAACACACTCAGAGAAACAGAGAGTTAAGAGATTTATTATTTTAGCAACACCTTTCAAATTGAGAGCAATACGAACACGGCAAGAGCAAGAGCTCCGCCAATATGAATAGAGCTTCAGCTTCTTTGGCTCTTCAACGCCACCACCACTAGCCTAGTTTTCAGTCGCACAGATAAGAACAGTTAGTTTCTGGATCATTAAGATGATCAATATCAAGAAAATTCACAGAAAAAAAGGGGATAAATTGGGAGAGATAAACCTATGGATTGAAAGGGGAAGAAGAAAACAAGTACCATTATTGATTGAAACTAGGCCGGACCTGCCAAGTGACTGGATTTTCAGTTGCTATTATATGATATCCATAGCTACAGAAAATTACACTTTCCCCCTAAACCTATGCCTTTATTTCACATTATCCCTGAATTGTTATTTTCTCATATTTAATCACAAATTTTTTTTTTTATTTATCAGAGGACAACTACAACTAACACCTTATTTAATCACAAATTTTTATTTAATCAATACCTATATACACACATTAAAATTTGAATAAAAGTCATGATATTTTATTTTTGAACTATATGATTTTATTTTAAGTTACCCAAAAGTCTAATGATATGTGAGCGTGTTTTCATCTAAAACATAAAAAGTCCAATTTTAGAGCTATGTTAATGATTTTAAAGACCTAACAAAAAAGGTGAAGTGAGATTCAGATTAACTTAACGAATCCAAATTACATTTTATCCATCTATCTACTCAAAGTTCTAGATTATGGTGGACCGACAAATGGGAATGAGACATTGAAGGAAAAATAGGATTTGAGGTTAGAATACACAAACAAGTATACTCATTAAGTGGGCAATTTGAGAGATTTAGTAAAGAGGGTAAAATGTAATTGACAATAACCAAAGGTAAAATGTGATTTACACACCTTTAATGATTGATTATGAGGTTAATGTGATTTACGCAAACCTCATAATCAATCATTAACCAAAGGTAAAATATGACTTTTTCAATCATTAAAATTTCATTTTGAAAAAGTTAAAATTAGAGGTGTTCACTTTGTCCTACAGGTAGAAAATATGGTCTTATATTTTCTTACTGATACTTTGCGACATAATTTTTTCTTGGTCTACCTTACCCGATCAAGTATAGTATTCATACCCGAATTCCGTCCAAATTAATCGGGTAGGAAATCGGGTGAACATGTTTTGTAGTTATTAATTTGTGGATCATTTTAGCAATTCAATTAAGTAATATGCACCAATTTAACAACACAATAAACCAATAACACTAAAGTCTAAAATAATTACAATAACAATTATAATAAAACACAAAAAAAAACTCAAGGTATAAACATCAATACATCATAATTGTTGCACAAATACAATAACAACTATTTTAGGTTTAAAACATACGAAACACATCAAAAATCATAACTGCTCTAATAGATCACCATAAATCATGTAACTTGCACAAAAAACAAGTCGATATTTTAGCAACTCAAACATCCACAACAATAACAATGTTTTAAATTATATCACACAAATAATCTTATAATTACTTAAAAAAAATATGTAAAAGTTAAATAGCACATTTCTTACTAGTGTCATTCGCCTCTCTTTACTCAAGAGCAATTGCAATTTTCTCTGTAATTATTTCTCTGCAATTAGATAATAATTGTAAATCTTACTACAATGATTACATTAGCTTTATCTGCAACTTCAATCTTTTCAAAATGCTCATAAACTCTAGATCATTTTCTTGTTTTTTTTTCTCTCACCCTGATTATCATCGATAACTTGGATGTTACTGTTAAAATCAGGTTGAGCAAATGATTGTGGAGTAATATTATCCATAAGGATCTGTGAACAAAAACAGAAAAATCAACAAATGACCATTTTGTGGTCTAAGAGAAGCAACCGACCATTTTGTGGTCTAAGTAATCAACATTTTACATATTATGACCACAAACAAAATCTCAGAAATCATATACTATGACCACAAACAAAAGCTTAGAAATTACTCCATCTCAGAAATCATAAAATCTCATAAATTCACAGAGACAAACAATTGTACATAAAATATCGGAAATCATAGTATATGGCCCTTTTCTTGATCTCAAAAATGCACCAACACGGAGCACAGATTGCATACTTTGATCTCAGAAAAACCACAAATAGCCCTAAGAAAAACCACCAACCAACAGCTCTAATAAATATCTATACACAAAATCATAGTATATGGCCTTGTTTTTTATCTCAGAAATGCACCAGCACAGAGCCACAAAATCTCAGAACAATCACCAACAACTCTAAGCAAAACCACCAATCATCGACGGAGTACCACCTGGGACCATCGATTCGATGAATGGAGTACTTGGGACCGTTGATTTGATGGCATCGAATTGCCCCAAAATAGTCAACTCTGAGAGAGAGAGAGCACATAGCTATAAAATCTAAAAAATTATAGTATTTGTAGCCCTAATCAATAGCCCTAAGAAAAACCACCAACCATCGACAGACCTGGGACCATCAATTCAAAGAAATCATTACCTGGGACCATCGATTCGATGGCATCGAATTGCCCCTAAATAGTCAACTGAGAGAGAGATAGAGAGAGACAGAGACAGAGAGCACCTAGGAGAAAGAAAGGTAGAATTCTTTCTCAAGTTTACTCATTGAGGATTAGGGATGTATATATGCATATCTTTTCATCTCTATTATGAAATAAATATTAGTTCTAAGATATTTTAACGTTGATTTTATTCTAGGTTTCATTTATTAATATATGATTTGTTACAAGATTTGCTTGTTTTAATGAAAAAACCCTAGTTCTTGATTTACAAACCTATTAAAATGATAGATAAACAATGCTTTAGAACTCTTTGCGAGAACATGATTCGTTTCTTGGAAGAATTACAAGTTTTTGACTCCTAAATACCATGTTCTTGATTTCAAAAATCCTAGTTCTTAGTTATGAACAATGTAAAAGTGTTTTTGAGGATCTCTTACATATTTTCTTGAAATTATTCCATTTTGGCAATTATGGAACTGTGACTCATGATTTTATGTGGAAGTTATGAAACTATCTTTTGTATTGATGGGTGTGATGAACATGAGTTACCTTCCACCAAGTATCGTAGGCTGTATAGATGTATTTCTTACCCTGAGAAGTTTGAACGTTTACTATCACTCATAGTGGAATTGCTTGGTTCCTTGTGAGGTTCAAGAATTCGCAATATTCGCTTACGGGGATTGAGGTTGGGGGCTAGTATACTATTCCTAAGGAGAATTCATCACTGCCGATGCGTTGGTATACGCTCTTCCTAAAGTATTGTATCCTTACAAGGATTAGGTATATGTGAATGTGGGCCAGGATATTCTTGATGTGTGTATTCATGCTAAGTCTACTTGTGTGTCACACCCCATACCGAGAGACCCCATTGGTTTCCCAGATATGGAAGCGTAACTCAACACATGGCAATACATGCGTCTATAATGCAATAAATATTTAAAATCAATAATGCCACCTAATGCCACAATAAAACAAATAAACTATATAATAGAGTGCACAACAGTGTCGCTTGTACCAAAAGAAAATATTAGGGATTCCATCCCTTTACAATAACAAGGAAAAATCAAACTCCTCTGTACAATATGTACATGACCAGCTTCCTTAATCCCCCCCCCCCCCCCCCCAATCTCTACCATGCTAATGCAATAATGCACCTCACTTTAGACTTCGGCATCTTGAAACCAATAATTTTCTTGAGTGTAATGAACATTATAATCAAAAGAAATATAATAAAAATATAGATCAAATATCATTCCACCAAAATATGTTCACAATCTTAGGAGTACGACAAAATCAAATTGTTTTCAACTCACTATGAAACTCAAATCAACCTTATATATCAAAATATTAAATATCCACATAAGTAGCGAGTTAAACAACAATATTTAAGTAATGTCAAGCTATCAATAATATTTAATCAATGTCAGACTATCTACAACATTTAATAAATGTCAAGCTGTCACATGACAACTGCGCAGTGTCCAAATCAATAACATGTAAGCCATGTCAAGCTATCAACAACTCGGCATAATGGATAATACTTAAATCACAAATTTTTCATAAAAGCACATTTGATCCATAGTTTAAGCAATACACCCTGAATCAATTCATCAAAAACTTCATTTCACATAGTTTACGACCGATCCCTAGGTGCAATCGAGGTAGTAGCCTCAGGCCCTAACAGTTAACATATGGATGAATGCAAAGGAGTTCGACTCAAAAATAACTTAACTGATGGAAATGAATGCATATGAATATGTTTTGTGACATTTCGTATTCACCACAACTTAACTTCAGCACCCATATCCGAAGACCAACTGGTCACCCAGACGTTTACGAACTCAATGAGCACCCTTCATGGCCTCAAAATGAAACGTAAACCCTTTTGCCACCCAACCTGTGTGCACTTATGTTTAGTTTAAAAGGATTCTGGTATCATTTCATACAGTCAAATCCATCATTTTGAACCATTGTGCGTTACCACACTCAAAATCCTAATCTAGATCTAAAATTTCAAGTCTGAATTCAAATACCCAATCATATAATTTTAAAATATGCTAAAAATTAAAAATAATGTAAGACATAATTTAAAAATGAAATTGAAATACTTCGTCTGATCTGGAATTGAGAAAATCTGCGCTGCTTTTTAACCTACCTAAGAATGAATATAAAATTTGTTTGGTGAAAGTCACCTAAAGATTAGGTCAAATTGCCCCCGGAGGGTAAAATAGATATTTTATACCACATATTGATCTAGGTATCGGATTGACTTTAAATTTTACCGGGACCTCCGCACGAACGTTATAGGACTTGTGGCACCTACTAGAGGTCCATTAGACACTGGATGCGCCCTGACTTATCGTCGGGGTGTCTAGTGGTCCTTTAGTCCACTTCATCCTCTACCTCTAGCAAATCCTAGGTGTCAAAGTTCTGGTTCAAGGCCCCCTCTTCTCACCCCTATAACTCACTCCACAGTACAATTTTTGCTTAATTTTCAAATTCTACTAACTCACCTCACACCCCTCTGTGGAACCCCATAGGTGAGACACCTCGAATTTGTGAGAGTAGTTAGCATATTTAGACTTACGAGTAGCTTAGTCATTTTTTTTCTTTTATGTTGCCCTACTATATAAAGACCTAACCCGTTGTATGTATTTTATTTTTTATGTTGTTCTAGCTAATTGTGCCTCAATAATATTTTCTTCTTCTTTCTCTTATCTTCTCTATGATTGATCAAAGTTATCATGGTATCAAAGCATTTTTCGATCCTAATGTAATGGTAGCACAATAGCATTCATCGGAGGAAGAAACTTTAAGTAGTTAGGGTTGACGTCATCTGCCTGGATGCTAACATCATCTGCAAGTAGCCACCGGAGACACCCACTGGCTCAATTCTCCATATGTTACAACATGGTATCATTGGTTTTTTAGTTTGAGTTCAGATTGTTGGCATTTTTATTTTTTTCGAAGATTTTTTCCTCAAATCTGCAACTGCACTTGGATTTCTTGATTTTTTTGGTTCGAATCTATTCCACAAGGTTCGATTTAGGGCTCTTGGTGTTTGGCGCAAAGATTCGAAGCTTTGTGAAGCTATTTGTGTTGAAATCTCGGCTCTTCTTCTCTCTGTTGGGTTGTTCACTGCACAGGAGCATCTTCTTGCTCCCTATGTTCTAGTGTTGTGTTCAGCATTGCACAGATTCTGGTGTTGTCTTCGATTTGATTTACTGGTTTTTGGATATGGGTTTCTGGTTTTTAGATATGAGTTACTGGTTTGCTACTCCTGTGGTTGAATGTGATTCATCAGCTTGTAGTTGCTGAGTTGTTAGTCTTTCTACCTCTTGGCCATTGGGTGGTCGCATAAGCTTCTCTAGCTACTGGGTGGTCACAGAATCTGCTGGGTGGAAATTATTTGTTTTAGGCTTTGGATCTTTGGTTAGGCAGGCTGGTGTTCAAATTTGGGCCTTTGATTGTTTGGTTATTTGGGCTACTGGCTGTTTGCTTTGGGCTTTTGGGCTCACTTCTAGATTTGGTCTTGGCTATTATTCATTTGTGGGTTGAAATTTTGTTGGAATTAGCCTAAAAAACTTTGCTTCAGGCTCTTTTGGGTCATTATTTGGTTTGGGCTTGCTGATTTTGTATTGAATTTGGGCTGCCAACAAGTATTTTTGATACATTTGTGTTGAGATTGTTGTTTTGTGCTGGATTTGGACACTTTTCATTTTGAATATGGAAAACGGTGATTTTGGATCTCTTTAGACCACTTTTGAGACATCAACTCCCAGTATGACTACAATTAATGATCGGTTGCAAAGACTCTTCTCACTCCGGCAACCTAATGATCTCTCAGTCTCATCTTCAGTAAGTTCATTCACTTCGGGCCCTTCAAATATACCTCGAACTGCTTGGTTTTTCGACTCAGATGCTACATATCATATGTCCAGTGACTCTTCCTTGTTTGCATCAACTTTCTCTCCTCCATCTGTATCTGTACTTGCAGCAAATGGCAGCCAAATGTCTTTGGCTGTTGTCGAGGCTATTATTTTTCCTTACCTTACACTTTCAGATGTCTATTATATCTCTCAGCTTACTTTGAATTTGATTTCAGTCTGTCAGTTATTTGATTCTGAATTTTCAGTTCAATTTTCTTCTTCTGGTTGTGTTGTGCAGGATCCACATTCTAAGAAACTGATTGGGACAGGTAGTAGAAAGGGAGGACTATATATATTGGACGAGCTACATGGTCCAAATATTGCAGCTTCTGTCGTTGATCTGTCATCTTTTTATTTGAGTCCACAGTCTTCTAGTTTTTACTTATGGCATTCTCGTATAGGTTATGTTTCTCATTCTCGTTTGAAATATTTAGCCTCCACTGGTAGTTTGGGTAATTTAGAGTGTCATGACATTTCTAGTTGTATTAATGGATGCAAGTTAGTTAAGTTTACTACATTACCTTTTACTCAAAATCTTACTAGCTCTCTTGCACCGTTTGACTTTGTTCATTCTGATGTTTGGGGGCCTACTCCTATTTTCACAAAAAGAGGGTCCAGATATTATGTATCCTTTATTGATGATTATACCAGATATTGTTGGGTATATATCTCATGAAGCATCGTTTTGAAGTCTTTTCTGTATTCACTGTTTTTCGTGCTATGGTACATACTTAATATTAATCTGTTATTAAATATTTTCGATGTGACCAAGGAGGAGAATATTCTTTCAATTCTTTTCGTGATCTATTAAAATATGATGGCACTGTTTGTCAATCTTCCTCTATTGAGACACCTGAACAGAATGGTGTAGCAGAGCGCAAACACCGACATATTATGGAGACAACACATTCTCTCTTGCTGTCAGCAAATGTCCCAAGCTCTTTTTGGGGGGAAGCAATTCTTACTGCGGTCCATCTGATTAATTCTATTCCCACTGTCATCACCTCTGAAATTTCTCCATTTGAAACTATGTGATAAGCCACCTGATTATTTTTCTTTACGTGTATTTAGATGCACCTGTTTTTGTGTTGCTTCCTAGTGCTCTTCGTACTAAGCTCTCTGCTCGTTCAGCTTTATGTGTTTTTCTTGGTTATGGTGAGGGTCAAAAGGGTTATCGTTGCTATGATCCTATTTCACACAAACTCTATGCCTCTCGGCATGTAGTTTTCATTGAGCATATTCCCTTCTTTTCTATTCCATCTAGTTCTGCACATTTGCATAAATCTGATCTCATTTACATTGACCCATTTCTGACTGATGTTCCTTGTGACACTTATGTTGGTGATATGATTGTTTCTGATGTACCTTCCTCTTCTGAGTTGCCCATCAGTCTTCCCCTTATTGTGCACACATATATTCGCAAGACTCTAGTTATCTCCTCTACAGATACGGTGTCTTCTCACTCTCCTCCTGCCACCCAATCAAGTTCAGACATTGTGGATCATACTCCACTCTATCCTCAGCGCTCTCGCAAATGTCCAGACATGTTTGGTTGGATTAACACTTGTTATTCTCCTGACTTTTGTTCTTTCCTTACTTATATTCACTCCATATATGAACCCATCTCCTATAAAGAGGTTTTACTTGATCCACTTTGGAAACAAGCTATGGATGAGGATTTGTCTGCCCTATATAAGACCCGAGCTTGGGAGCTAGTGTCTTTACCACTTGGTAAACACACTATTGGTTGTAAATGGGTTTATAAGATAAAAACCAAGTCTGATGGCTCTGTGGAATGGTATAAACCTCGATTAGTAGCCAAGGGTTTTGCTCAGAAGTATGGTATAGACTATGATGAAACTTTTGTCCTTATTGCGAAGATGACCACCATTCGCACAGTGATTGCAATTGCCGCCATTCGTCAATGGAATTTGTCTCAGATGGATGTGAAAAATGTATTTCTTCATAGAGATTTAAGTGAAGAGGTTTTTATGACTCCCCCTCCTGGATTGTCTCATAATCTTGGTCAAGTATGTCAACTTCACCAAGATTTATATGGCCTTAAACAGGCTCCTAGGGCGTGGTTTGCCAAATTTTCTTCTGTTATTTGTGACTTGGATTTTCGCGCCAGTTGACTTGATCCGAAATGTGTACACCCAAGTGCAGGCGGTCAAGCTGTAGCAATAATCTGGTTTGAGTCCGGAGTCGAATCCACAGGGAGTTGTTGTTGGTGTTTCAAAGTAAGCAGTGGTGGAGACCAGTTGGTTGTATCCTTTGAGATTTGAAATTGTGGTGTTCAGGATTCTTTCTGGACAGAATATAAGATTCTTTCCAGGAGAGTTTTCTAAACAAAATGTGAAATAAACTTTAATATAAAAGAGTCACTCGTTAGTTCAAGGATCTGGACATGTAGTTAATTATCCGGTTTGTTATACTTGTGCGTGATAACTCAATTAACCCCCGTGTCAACAGCAGGTTAATCGGAAGATAAGGGTGGATTATGAGAATTAAGTACATGATTCCGATATCTTCCTAGAAGTTTACAAGAATTGTCTGTGCCGAGACTTAACCCGTCTACAAACAAGCAAGTGTTTCTACAAGACATCCAATGATGACATTAATGTTCCATTTCCATTCTTTAATTTAAGCACAATAATGGTGAAGATTGAAGGGTAGTCATGAAGATCTAGCTGGGGTACTTGCCTTGAACCAACGAGTCTTTCTATACAAGAGTTATCTATGTTATAGAAAGAACTCTTGGTTATACAAAGTACTTTAGCTTTGCTAGATGTAATCAATTTTTCAATAAGCATGGGGAATATAAAGTATTAAGCATAATCGAAATTACACAAATATAACATCCGGATAATTTATACATGTCCTTCTCCTCTTACTAAAGAGTGAATAAGAAACTACTCACTATACATGCCCTTCTCCTCTTACTAAAGAGTGAATGAGAAACTACTCACTCTTCATGGCTTTAGTAAAGCTAGAAGATTGAGTGATGCTCATTCCTCCAAGTAAAGGGATCACAAAGCAAAGCACACTAAACAGGGAGCCGATCTTCGACAAAGAATGAATGAATCACGTTTCACCCTTCACGGCTTTTACGAAGCTCTAGAAAAGTGGAAGAGTTTCATTCCTCTAAGGGAAGAAAGAAGCTCAAGCAATGGAAGTGAATGAAACACAAATTAAAAGTAGAAGAAAATTAGTCACTTTTGGAGGGTGATCCATAACCAAAAGTAATCTATCTTTCTTCTAGACATGAAATTAAAAGAGACAAACTACAATAAAAGAAGGCAATACTTCAATTAGAAGAAAGCAACAATACAAGAAAGCAACAATTACTTTTGGAGCGTTTTCCACAACCAAAGAGATCTCCCTCTTACAAGCCCCAAGGGGTGGTATTTATAGGCAATCAAAAGATGCCATTTACAAGTCCCAAAAGATGATCTTTACAAGTCCCAAAAGATGTCATTTAGAGCCCCAAGAAGATGCCCTTTAATTACACTTTGATCCCCCATTATTTTGCTTTAATAATTGGATGCCCAGTAATTTGTAGCTTTGACACAATTGGCTCTCCAGTAATTTTGACGCACAAAACCCTGAAAAGAACAACAATTAATGCATTATGCCTAATTCACACACTAACTCTAATTTGACTTACTTTGACTAGTTTAACTTTATTTTATTGACACAATTGACCTATTATCTTAATTAAATTATGCATTAATTTGGGTTAATCACACACCCCCCAACCTAAACATTACTAGTCCCTAGTAATAAATAACAACATAACAAAATAAAATCACTTTCGTAGATAACACGATTGCATTTAGCATATGTAACAAGTCGTTAAACCCCTAGGTGATCCCTAGTGGACGAGTTTTGTCTCGTGAAGGTTTCCAGTGAAGCTACCTACAAACTCCAGTTAAAAATATGTGTATATGAGTTAGCACCATGATCGTTGAGACACCCCATCCTTTAGTTAATTTTTTTTTTTTTAAAGAAAAATAGAACAATTCTCTGTCATTGGTACGTAATATATGCAAAAATAAACACTTGTTATATTGGTATTTGAAATTCCCTATGTAATAAGAATGATCATTCTAGCAACAAGAATTGTTATATAACAAACACTCCATTTGACCACCTTCCATGGATAGCTTCGATTTCACAAACCTCTCGTAGAATGCTCTCAGCAAAAGTTCGCTCCGATTATAGTGACTTGTCTCTCATGGGGCATGTGATCAGAAGGTGGCCAATCGAAAAATCACATGCACAATTAGGAAGGGAGCGAATTTTAAGGAAACAAACTAATCATGTTTGGCATAATCTCATGAAAGAATATTGATGCAATTTAAAGAAATACTATTTACCATACCCCACTTTTGGTTAACGACACATGCATGCAACAAACTTGAGATCAATTAGGGCTTTTATAGGTTGTAATGTGGCTAGAGGTCAGTGGCTAACGAAATGACGTCAATGATATTCAAAAGCTATCCTTTCATTCTGTAATGTAGCACACTTCTTTCTAGCTTTTCGACATTTTTCCCAGAAATGATATTTCTTTCTTTCATTTTTCTCATTTTTCACTTTCTTGGCAATTTCCTGCCTTTCTGTTTCTTTTCTGTTTCAATTGTTCCCATCGATTTTTCTTGTCATTGAATAGTAGCCTCTGTAGCCTTTTCCCTTTTTCTTGCATTTCTGTATCATATTGATTTATAAGAGGGTGCAAGAAAATTAGATAGCAAATGTATGTCGAGTATATTCTCTTGTTGCTTGGTAATCATACGGGCTATTTGGAAAAAGATCGTTCATTGAAGGCTCAATCACGGTTAACTAGGGATATAATTTTGTAAAAGAAATGGCTTAAGGTTCAAGATTAAGTCAAAGATGGCCTAAGATCATTTCTCAAGTATGTGTGCACATGTATGTGTCGTATGAACAGATCTCTTAGGGGATATGTCAACAAATTGTCTTAGTTGCGTCAATCAAAGCAAATTTAATGAGATTATTCAAAAATAGAGAGTGAAAGACCTTACTTGAGTAAATGTTAATTGTCACTCAAAAGTATAGCAAGACTCAAAACTTACCATGATATTCTTTGTCATCTCCACTGGTAATGTCAGATTTTTCGTGGAATGTCGGTTATATACCGATTCCATTTTCGAGTCTGGTCATTCTGTATCTTAAGAATAACAAATACCAATGTACATTTGACATTTAAGCATAAAGAAAATACCATTGAACTTGGAAAACTATGGCGTCTCAGGATAAGTCCCTATCCACGCTATAGGTTGGCATTTTAGGATATTCCTTACTCGGCCCATTGAACTTGAAAAACTATGGCGTCTCAGGATAAGTCCCTACCCACGCTATAGGTTGGCATTTTAGGACATTCCTTACTCAGCCCACATCTTCATTTCAACAAAAAGACTTTGTACATCTAAAAAAAAATATTTACACTTTTTACAAAAAACGTTCGGACCATTAACCTTCACCCCCCAAACACATTTTTCCACAGCTTTTTCATTTATTAGTCAAAATATAATCCGAGTCTCCCTCTGTGTCTGTGTCGTTCGAACAACCAGTGACTCTCCCAATTTCCTCTCTCACAAACCGGTTAAGCAAAGTACCGGAATAGCATGGCGTATCAGGGTAATCCTTACTCAACACATTCACTATCCAGTCTAATCGATCGAGTGCGCGACCGAAAATTGGTTCAGAACACTGATTATATCTTTTCTCGTGAAATACTCTGCCACACTGTTTACAGGCACCCAGCCTTTTGGCACGACGGCGTTTGGCAAAGGTGCTTCTGCCACAGAGGGGTTTCGCTTGTTTTTCTTGGATTTCGGCCTTCCTTACCAGTCTTGCTTTTCTCATGATCATAGTATGCACATCAGATGGAAAAGTGCGTAGAACTCCTAGACTAAACCAAAAAAGTTTAACATCCATGTTTTCTAAACTTTAAAACTCACTATCTAGACTCACTATCTGGTTCTTTAACGTCTGCCAGTCACAAAGACGATTGAAGCTGACTCACAGACATAATCATCAATTTATACAAGACAAGGTACATAATATGATCAGAAGAACAACAACAACAACAGCAGCAAAAACAACAACAAAAATTTTAAAAATTTACGAGCACATGGTGGCAATATGAACTGTAGTTCTCACCCTCGAACCTAAACAGAACATTGTCTCTAATGTTTCAAATTTACCAGTTCACGGATCTTGGAGATTAGGTTGAATGGTGGAGATCTGTTCATCTGTCGAAACCTACAAAGAAAATGCCCAAATTAATAATCATTCTTCGAAATAAGGGTTTCGGCTAGGCAGAAAACTCGTCCCCGTAAGTGCATATAGCAGAAGAAGACCCATGTACAAATACAAACATATAAAGCAAATCAGTACACAAAGGACTGGGTCTTCGGGGTATATGGTCATGGATTTGCAGGGGGTGTGTTCTTTTTACAGAGAACAAAGAACAACGAAGAAGAAGAAAGGAAGAGGATGGGGGAGGGGAACCAACAGCGGTGGATTGGAAAAAAAAAGGGTTGTATTTCCAGAAGACGGAGAATGAAGAAAAGAGAAAAAGAAGAAGGAAATGGGGGCCAACAACGGTGAATGAGAGGGTGACAAAAGGTGAGGGCCTCATAAAGGCGTTCTCTCGGGTCGGGTCAGGATGTATTTTTCCTGACCCAATCCATTTGAGTGTTGGCAGGCGCGAATCTCGGAGGGATATTCTGGTTCCATCAAAAGAATGGTGTCCATATTTTTAACAAAGTCCTCCAAAAATGGTTTCAACCGCTGACCATTAACAGTAAAGATATTATCATTCGATGGATTTTCTACTTCAGCTGCTCCATGGCCAAACACCTTTTTGACAATGTAAGGTTCAGTCCATCTTGACTTCAACTTACCAGGAAAGAGGCGGAGTCTTGAATTGAACAATAGGACTTTTTGAGAAGGTTCAAAAGACTTCCGTACAATGTTCTTGTCATGAAAAATTTTCATTCTGATTTTCGCAATCTTAGCATTCTCATATGCTTCATTTCTTAATTCCTCCAATTCATTTATCTGAAGTTCCCTTGCTAGTCCGACCTTGTCGAGGTCAAAATTCATTGCTTTAATGGCCCAGTATGCCCTATGTTCCAATTCCACAGGTAGGGGACATGGTTTTCCATAGACTAATCGATAAGGAGACATGCCCAAAATTGTTTTGAAAGCAGTGCGATATGCCCAGAGTGCATCAGTTAGTCTTAACGACCAATCTTTGCGGCCTGGATTTACCGTTTTTTCTAAAATTAATTTGATCTCCCGATTAGCTAATTCAGTCTGTCCACTAGTCTGTGGGTGATAAGGGGTTGTAATTTTGTGAAAGATCAAGTATTTTCTCATTAAATTTCAGAATGGACGATTGCAAAAATGAGCACCCCCATCACTTATGATTGATCTCGGAATTCCAAACTGGGACAAAATATTTTCTTTTAAAAATTTGATCACTGTGTGGTGATCATTGTTTCGGCATGGAATTGCTTCAACCCATTTAGATACATAGTCTACGGCCACTAAAATGCATAGATAGTCAAAGGAAGGGGGAAATGGTCCCATAAAATCGATGCCCCAATAGTCAAAAATTTCAATCACCAGAATGGGGTTTAAGGGCATCATGTTTCTTTTAGAAATGCTTCCCAACATTTGGCATCTATCGCAAGTTAAACAAAAGTCATGGACATCTTTGAAAAGTGTGGGCCAATAAAATCCACACTGCAGAATTTTTGCAGCGGTTTTCCTTGATGAAAAATGGCCACCGCATGCTTCAGAATGAAAAAATGTTATTACTTGGCTGCTTTCATGAACGGGGATGCAACGCCTTATGATTTGATCCTTACAGTACTTGAATACATAAGGATCCTCCCAACAGAAGTTACGAACCTCCCTTAGAAATTTCTTTTTGTCCATCATGGTAAAGGACGGTGGGGACGTACCAGTAGTAAGGAAGTTAGAAATATCCGCGTACCATGGTGTCTTATCAATAATGAACAGTTGTTCATCGGGGAATTTCTCATTGATTGGCAGTCCATCTTCACAAAATTCATATGTTAATCTAGACAGATGATCTGCCACCACATTCTCGACATCTTTCTTGTCTTTGATGACAAGATCAAACCCTTGGAGCAAGAGTATCCATCTCAAGAGTCTTGGCTTGGCGTCCTTCTTTGTGAGCAAGAATTTTAGGGCTGCATGGTTAGTGAATACAGTAACAGAAGAACCAACAAGATAAGAACGTAATTTTTTCAGAGCAAAAACTACTGCAAGCATTTCTTTTTCAGTTGTTGAATAATTCATCTGAGCATCATTCAAAGTTTTGCTTGCATAGTAAATCACATGAGGTTTCTTATCTTTTCTTCGTCCCAACACAGCACCTACAACATAATCACTTGCATCACACATCAATTCAAATGGAAGAGTCCAGTCAGGGGGTTGTATTATTGGAGCAGAAATTAACATGCTTTTAAGCTTGTCAAAAACTTTATGGCATGCTTCATTCCACACAAAAATTACATCCTGACTCAGAAGATGACACATGTGTTTGGCTATAGTACTGAAATATTTTATGAATATCCTATAAAAACCTGCATGTCCTAGGAATGATCGGACATCCTTTACAGTCTTAGGGGTAGGCAAATTTTCAATCAGATCTATTTTTACCTTGTCAACTTTCATGCCCTCAGACGACACAATGTGACCAAGGACAATGTCTTGCGTTACCATGAAATGACATTTTCCCCAATTTAGCACTAGATTAGCTTCCTTACATCTGATTAGCACCTTTTCTAGGTTGGCCAGACACAAATCAAATGAGTCACCATAAACAGAGAAGTCATCCATGAATACTTCCAAAAAAATTTCAACCATGTCACTGAACAAGCTTAGCATACATCTTTGGAATATTGCAGGAGCGTTACAAAGTCCAAATGGCATCATTTTGAATGCAAAAGTGCCAAAGGGGCATGTGAAGGTTGTTTTCTCCTGATCATCTAATGCTATCTCAATTTGATTGTATCCAGATAGCCATCTAGGAAACAGTAGAATATGTGGCCTGCAATTCTCTCTAGGACTTGGTCAAGAAATGGAAGAGGAAAATGATTTTTTCTAGTGACCAAATTGAGTTTTCGATAGTCAATACACATTCGCCATCCTGTGACGACTCGAGTTGGTACTAGTTCATTTGCATCATTTTTTACCACTGTGACCCCAGACTTTTTGGGCACAACTTGGGTTGGACTAACCCACTTGCTATCAGAGATGGAGAAGATTATCCCTGCATCTTACAGCTTAAGCACCTCAGTTTTGACAACTTCCTTCATATGAGGGTTCAGTCGTCGCTGCATTTGACGAGAGGGTTTTGAATCCTCTTCAAGGTATATAACATGATTACAGATTAACGGGCTTATACCTTTCAAGTCAGCGATGGTCCACCCAATGGTGCTTTTATGGAGTTTGAGAACTTCAATCAGCTTAGACTCTTGCAAGTCCGTAAGCTTAGATGAAATCACCACTGGGTATGACTCGTCCTCTCCTAAGAATGCATATTTGAGGTCAGATATGAGAGGTTTCAATTCAGGCTTTGGTGGCTTGATACTTGATGAGAGTGGTTTTGTACCACTTGGTGAAATCTCTTCGAATTTGGGAGCCCATGTCTCAACAGCATGAGTAGGGAAACTTTGTGGATTTGGGCCATCATCTGTTGTTTCAGATGAGATGAACTCTAGCAGAGAAGATTCAGTAGGGTTCTCACAGAATGTGTCATTCAAATGTTCATGTATCAAAGATTCAATGGAGTTTATTTCCCTTTCTTCCTTGTCTTCTTCTGGATGCTTAGCAATATTGAAAATGTTCAGTTCGAGAGTTATATTCCCAAAAGTTAATTTCATGACTCCATTTCTGCAATTGATTAGTGCATTGGAAGTTGCTAGGAAAGGTCGCCCAAGAATGACGGGAATTTGGTTCTCCGAATGTATTGCTGGCTGAGTGTCCAGAACAATGAAGTCCACAAGGAAGACAAAGTTGTCCACTTGGACAAGTACATCTTCAACAATGCCTCTAGGGGTTTTGACAGATCTGTGACACAAGTGGGTTTGAGTTCACCCAAACCCAACTGCTGGTAGACAGAGTAGGGTAGCAAATTAACACTGGTTCCAAGGTCTAACAGTGCTTGTTCAATTCGAAAGTTTCCAATGACACACGACACAGTCGGACACCCTAGGTCTTTGTATTTTGGAAGGGTTTTGTGTTGAAGAAGGGCACTGGCTTGTTCCGTCAAAAAGGCTATTTTTTGGACATTTTGGCTTCTCTTGATTGTGCACAAGTCTTTCAGAAACTTGGCATAAGAAGGAACTTGTTTGTTTGCATCCAGAAAAGGGATGTTGATCTTTACTTGCTTAAAAAGCTCGTAAATATCAGGCTGATTTTTCAACTTCTGTTTGGTTTTGAGTCTATGAGGAAAAGGAGCAGGAATAGAACACGAAGGCTCTATTTCCTCAGAAGGTTCTGGCTCTTGCTCAATCATAGGCTCAGGTTTTACTTCAAGTTCAGTCTCAATTGGTTCAGGCCCAAATGATGAGTTGACTGGGATGAGCTTGTCTCTGATGGTCTGGTCAATCACCTTGCCACTTCTTAGTGTAATGACAACTTGGGCTTAGTCTTGTGGGTTTCCTGTGGTTGAAGGGCTCCCCACATGGAATTGGCCTTGTGGTTGCTTTGGTTGGGCAGGGAACTTGCCCTTTTCGTGTGTGGCCATGGATTGGGTCAGCTTTTGGATGTGGCTTTTAAGATCCTCGAAAGATTGAGTGGTCTGGGTTTTGAAATCCGTGAAAACCTGTGTGAAATGAGTGTTGTAGTTCATTTGGGTTTGCATGAACTGCTTCAGTGTGTCCTCAAGGCTCCTCTTTTGTGGTGGTTGGTATGGTTGATATGCGGGAGGTACTTGAGGTGGTGGGTATGAACCTTGTTGTTGGTTCATGGGCGTTGGTTGTGTGTTCCTCCAACTGAAGTTCGGGTGGTTCCCCCACCCTGAATTGTATGTTTCAGAGTATGGGTTGTAGTAAGGCTTGTTGAAGTTGGAAACTGCATTTGTTTGTTCCAACAAGACCTCTTTGAACGCTGGGATGGTGGGACACTCCCCAGTAGGGTGTCCTGTTAGCGCACAGATTCCACACACTTGTTCTCTGGAAGAGCTAACCTCAACTTGATGGACCTTCTTCATCTGTAAAGCTTCAAGCTTTCGAGACAACATAGACATTTTCGCTCTTAGGTCATCATCATCTCTCAAGACATACTTACCTCCTTGGGAATGAGATGGTCTGGCTTCAACAGTGGTAGGGGAGGCTGAGTCCCACATCTGAGAACTATCAGATATGGTGTCAAAAAAATCGAATGCCTCTTCCGGACTTTTTTCCATAAATTCTCCTTGGGCCATCATTTTGACGAACTGACGTAGTCTAGAGGGCAAGGAGTCATAGAAAAATCCTACCAAAGTCCAATTTTCAAAAGCATGGTGTGGGCAGGATTGGAGAAGATTTTTGAATCTCTCCCAACTTTGGTAAAAAGTTTCTCCTTCTTTGACCGAAAAATTCATGATCTGTCTTTTGAGTGCATTAGTGCGGTGTAGAGGAAAAAACTTTCTGAAAAATTCATTCTGTAATGCCTGCCAGTTAGGTATTGAAAGAGCTTTTAAAGAACTTAGCCATTGTTTAGCTTTGTCCCTTAAAGAGAAAGAAAAAAGTTTCATCTTGGCCAGTTCAGAATTGTCTTGAAATGTTCCACATACTTCCTTAAATTCTTTTATATGCAGATATGGATTTTCTGCATCCAATCCATGAAAAACAGGTAACAGTTGCACTGTCCCCGGCTTTACAGTAAAGGGGGGAGCATTTTCAGGGAATATAAAACAAGAGGGGATACTATTCCTTGTGGGATTTAGGTGATCCCGCAAAGTTCGAATATTAGGTACTTCCCTCTCTCATAGGGACTTCTCCGTTTCTTTCATTATTTGCCATATTTCCCTCACAGAAGTCTGCTACTGATCTAGGTGAATTTGGTTCAGGCTGATTCACAGACTCAAACGATTCTGCTGGCCAATTTTGATAGCGAGGAGTGCCCTCAGACATAAAAATAAAGAAAATAAAACAAAACAAAATTATTCACAGTAAACCAAAGAATATACAAAAAAAGAAAGAAAACCAAAGAATATACAAAAAAGAAAGAAATGTCTTTTTACCTTTTACCTTCAAACACTTTTTATGGCTCCCCGGCAACGGCGCCAAAAACTTGACTTGATCCGAAATGTGTACACCCAAGTGTAGGCGGTCAAGCTGTAGTAATAATCCGATTTGAGTCCGGAGTCGAATCCACAGGGAGCTGTTGTTGGTGTTTCAAAGTAAGCAGTGGTGGAGACCAGTTGATTGTATCCTTTGAGATTTGAAATTGTGGTGTTCAGGATTCTTTCTGGACAGAATATAAGATTCTTTCCAGGAGAGTTTTCTAAACAAAATGTGAGATAGACTTTAATATAAAAGTGTCACTCTTTAGTTCAAGGATCTGGACATGTAGTTAATTATCCGGTTTGTTATACTTGTGCGTGATAACTCAATTAACCCCCGTGTCAACAGCAGGTTAATCGGAAGATAAGGGTGGATTATGAGAATTAAGTACATGATTTCGATGTCTTCCTAGAAGTTTACAAGAATTGTGTGTGCTGAGACTTAACCCGTCTACAAACAAGCAAGTGTTTCTACAAGACATCCAATGATGACATTAATGTTCCATTTCCATTCTTTAATTTAAGCACAATAATTGTGAAGATTGAAGGGTAGTCATGAAGATCTAGCTGGGGTACTTGCCTTGAACCAACGAGTCTTTCTATACAAGAGTTATCTATGTTATAGAAAGAACTCTTGGTTATACAAAGTACTTTAGCTTTGCTAGATGCAATCAATCTTTCAATAAGCATGGGGAATATAAAGTATTAAGCATAATCGAAATTACGCAAATATAACATCCGGATAATTTATACATGCCCTTCTCCTCTTACTAAAGAGTGAATAAGAAACTACTCACTATACATGCCCTTCTCCTCTTACTAAAGAGTGAATGAGAAACTACTCACTCTTCATGGCTTTAGTAAAGCTAGAAGATTGAGTGATGCTCATTCCTCCAAGTAAAGGGATCACAAAGCAAAGCACACTAAACAGGGAGCCGATCTTCGACAAAGAATGAGTGAATCACGTTCCACCCTTCACGGCTTTTGCGAAGCTCTAGAAAAGTGGAAGAGTTTCACTCCTCTAAGGGAAGAAAGAAGCTCAAGCAATGGAAGTGAATGAAACACAAATTAAAAGTAGTAGAAAAGTAGGCACTTTTGGAGGGTGATCCACAACCAAAAGTAATCTATCTTTCTTCTAGACATGAAATTAAAAGAGACAAACTACAATAAAAGAAGGCAATACTTCAATTAGAAGAAAGTAACAATTACTTTTGGAGGGTTTTCCATAACCAAAGAGATCTCCCTCTTACAAGCCCCAAGGGGTGGTATTTATAGGCAATCAAAAAATGTCATTTACAAGTCCCAAAAGATGCCATTTAGAGCCCCAAGAAGATGCCTTTTAATTACACTTTGATCCCCCTTTGTTTTGCTTTAATAATTGGCTGTCTAGTAATTTGTAGCTTTAACACAATTGGCTCTCCAGTAATTTTGACGCACAAAACCCTGAAAAGAACAACAATTAATGCATTATTCCTAATTCACACACTAACTCTAATTTGACTTACTTTGACTAGTTTAACTTTATTTTATTGACACAATTGACCTATTATCTTAATTAAATTATGCATTAATTTGGGTTAATCACCAGTGACCATGATTCTGCTCTCTTTTTGCGATCTACTTCCTCAGGTTCTATTATTCTCTTACTATATGTTGATGATATGATTATTACGGGTGATGACACCGCTGACATATGCTTATTGAAAACTCAGTTGCAAGACCATTTTGAGATGAAAGATTTAGGGCAGCTTAGATATTTCTTGGGTATTG
Organism: Ilex aquifolium; assembly: GCA_951799425.1. NCBI lineage: Eukaryota > Viridiplantae > Streptophyta > Magnoliopsida > Aquifoliales > Aquifoliaceae > Ilex > Ilex aquifolium. The sequence goes on along the minus strand of OX637395.1, from coordinate 32,022,514 downwards.
AGATTGCATCCTCTCCTAAAGGCTATCTTCTCTCTCAGTCTAAGTATGCTTCCAATGTTATTCAACGAGCTCGTTTATCAGATAATCGGACAGTTGAAACACTTTTAGAGCTCAATGTTCGTTACTCTTCTTCTAATGGTACTCCCATGTCTGACCCTACACTCTATCACGCTATTGTTGGGAGTTTAGTATATCTTACAGTCACTCATCCTGATATCTCCTATGTTGTTCATGTTGTTAGTCAATTTGTTGCCTTACCCACCACTGTTCACTGGGCTACGGTTCTTCGTATTCTTCGGTATCTTCGAGGTACCCTACACCAGAGTTTGTTATTCTCCTCCTCCTCCTCTATGAAACTCAGGGCCTATTATGATGCTGACTGGGCTAGTGACTCTATGGACCGTAAGTCCACTACGGGCTTTTGCCTTTTCCTCGGTGATTCTCTTATTTCTTGGAAAAGCAAGAAGCAAACTGTTATTTCTCGTTCATCTGCTGAAGTTGAATATCGTGCTATGGCATCTACTGTAGCTGAGATATTTTGGTTACGATGGCTCCTTGCTGATCTTGGCATCATGTTATTTGCGCCGACTCCTATATATTGTGACAACGCTAGTGCTATTCAGATTACTCAGTTATCTGCACCGACTCCTATGTATTGTGACAACACTAGTGCTATTCAAATTTCTCATAACTCAGTCTTTCATGAGCGCACAAAACATAATGAAATTGATTGTCACTTTGTGCGTCATTATCTTCAGTTGGACACTATCTCCCTCTCATTTCTTTCTTCTACTATGCAGTTAGTAGATTTCTTCACAAAGTCACATACTATCACTCGTTTTTGTTTTCTTCTTGACAAACTCTTAATGTTTTCTACTACCACATCATGAGTTTGAGGGAGGGTGTTAGAGTAGTTAACATATTTAGACTTAGGGGTAGCTTAGTCATTTGTTTTCTTTTATGTTGCCCTACTATATAAAGACCTGACCTCTTGTATGTATTTTATTTTTTATGTTGTTTTGGCTAATTGTGCCTCAATAATATTTTCTTCTTCTATCCTCTCAATAATATTTTCTTTTATGATTAATCAAAGTTATCAGAATTAACCTCTAACCTATCCAAATATTGAGCCAAAGTTGAAAAAAATAAGGTTTTCTAAACATGTCAGACCTGCAACTCAGGTTTTAACCCCCTTAATAGCTTCTAAACCCAAAATTAACGGTGGAAATGGGTTCCTTGGGTCCATTTTAGTCTAGGACCATGTCCCCCCAACATCAAAACACAAAATTTAACAAAGTTTGATTTTCCAAAACCCTTAAAACCCTACCTCAGTTTCAAACTTCAAATCACCACTACCGACCACGACGGCCCTCCAAACCACCACCAAACTTCACATTTAACCCCCAGAAACCAACCCCAAGCCTTAGATTAGGCCAAAGCTTCCTCAATCTTCGAACCCGTTTCAAACCCATTAAAAATTTAAAACTAAAATTCAAGCATAACCACTTAACCAAATCAAATTTTAATAACACCAATGAACTTCTAGCATCCTAATTGAGCTAGAGGTATACCTTTGATTGTTCGAATAGGCCTCCAAAGAAAATTCAAAAATTCAAGTGAGTTTTCTCTCACTACACTTCTCTCTTCTCTTTCTCCCCTCTCTACCGATTCTATCCTCTCCAGATGATGGGTGAAGACTCAAGACCTTCCTAAAAGCTTCTGGAGGCTTGGAGAATGGAGGGGAAAGCCCTACTACTGCCAGGAAGTAGCTTGGGTCTTGCTGCCATGCAGTGGTAGTTTGGTAATTACCCAAATTCTAAAAATTTATAATTTTTTTTAATTGGATATCCTCAGAAATACTTGATCACTCACTTCAAACTCTAAATGTTTTCTGCGTTTATCAGCATAACTTTTCTGTCTACTTTGAGCAACTTTCAATCGATCTTGACTTACCTTGAACTTATCTGTAGTTACTTGCACTAGCTTGGGACCCAATATTTGTCTATCCCTCACTTCACCCTAACAAACTGGAGTCCTACACCTCCTATCATAAAGTACTTCATATGGTGCCATACCAATGCTATTGTGATAACTATTGTTATAATCAAACTCTATTAAAGGAAAGTGAGTATCCTAACTACCTTTTAACTCTAACACACACGCACGTAACATATCCTCTAGAGTTTGAATCATACGTTTAGATTGCCCATTCGTCTGAGGATGATAGGTTGTGCTGAACTTCAAGGTAGTAACCATGACATGCTGTAAACTAGACCAAAACCTGGATGTAAACTTCGGATCTTATCCGCCACAATGAATACAGGAGCACCATGCAAACGTACAATCTCATCGACATAAATTTAAACATACTTTTCGTGCAAATAAGTAGACTTGATGGCTAAAAAGTGAGCTAACTTTGTCAACCTGTCCACAATAACCCAAATGGAATCATGCCCGCTCTGAGTCCGTGGAAGTCCCAACACAAAATCCATGGTGATATGTTCTCATTTCCATTCTAGAATGGGAAGAGACTACAATAAACCTGCAGGATGTTGATACTCAGTCTTTACTTGCTGATAGACTAAACATCTAGAAACAAACTCAGCAATCTCCCGCTTCATTCCACTCCACTAATAATACTCTCTCAAATCTCGATATAATTTAGTGCTCTTAGGGTGTATAGCATATAAGGAATTATGAACTTCATCTAGAATATCTCTTTTCAAAGCAGTGTCATTTGGCACACAAAGTCGATTACCAAAGCACAACATACCATCATTGCGAATTACAAAATCTATCTTACTTCCATCATGTAATTCTTTTCTATTCTTCTCTAGTTGTGGATCTTGATGTTGTAACTCTTTGATACGATCCACCAGCACAGGTCTAACTTTGAATTTTGCTAGCAAAACATATGTGTCAGTCAATACCATATCCACTCTCATCAATCTCAACTTAGTAATATTACCCACATGGTTACACTGAATGCATGACAATCTCCCCAATAATTTCATGCTCAGTACTTCAGCCACCACATTAGCTTTCCATAGATGGTAATGTATCGAGCAATCATAATCCTTAATTAATTACATCCACCTCCTTTGCCTCAAATTCAACTCCTTTTGAGTGAATATATATTTTAAGCTTTGATGATTTGTATAAATCTCACATGTCTCTTCATATAAATAATGTATCCGAAGTTTTAAAGAAAAGCCAATAGCAGCCAACTCCAAATCATGAGTAAGATAATTCCTTTCATGGTTCTTTAATTGTCTGGAAGCATAGGTAATCACCCTACTATGCTGCATTAACACACAACACAAACCTTGATGAGAGGCATCACTATATATCACAAATCCGCCACTACCCGATGATATAGTTAGAACTGGAGTTGAAATTCATTGATGCATTAACTCTTGGAAACTGTGTTCACACATGTCACTCCAGTCAAATTTCACGTCTTTTTGAGTCAAAGGTGCTGCCAATACTGAACATCCTTGTACAAAACTACGATAATATTTAGCAAGACCTAAGAAACTACGAATCTCTGTTACCATAGTTGGTCTCTTCCACTTTGCCACTGCCTCTACTTTCTTAGGATCCACAAAGATACAATCACCTGAAATTACATGTTCCAAAAATACAACTCGATCCAACCAAAACTCACATTTACTTAACTTAGCATATAATTGTTTTTCTTATAAGGTCTGTAGCACAATCCTCAAATGTTGTTCATGTTCTTCTTTATTACGAGACTACACAAGGATATCATCAATGAACACAATAACGAATGAATCCAAGTAAGGCTGAAATACCCGATTCATTAAATCCATAAAGACAGCTGGCACATTTGTCAAACCAAATGGCATCACCATAAATTTGAAATGACCACACCTAGTCCAAAAAGCTGTCTTTGAAGCATTGCTACTCCTTACCTTTAGCTGATGATAACCTACCGAGAGATCCACCTCGCTAAATACTTTGACACCTTGTAACTGGTCAAATAAATCATCAATACGAGGTAAGGGATATTTGTCACGTATTGTTACCTTATTTAGCTAGCAATAATCATTACACAATCTTAAAGTCCTATCCTCTTTCTTCACAAATAAAACAGAAGCACCCCATGGTGAAACACTAGGCTGGATAAATTCCCGATCTAACAAATCTTGCAACTGTTCCTTCAATTCCTTTAACTCAACAAGAGCCATGCGATATGGAGTAATAGATATTTATGAAGTACCAGAAACTAGCTCAATGGTAAACTCCACTTCTCTTTCTGGTGGTAGTACAGGTAACTCATCTGGAAAGACATCTGAAAACTCCTAAACTACTGGAATATCTTTGAGTTGCACTTCTTCCTCTTTCTTGATGTCAATTACATAAGCATACCCCTGACAACCCTCTAAGTAATTTTATGGCTTTCATAGCCGAAATTAGACAGGTTGGGATCACTTTCCGATCACCAGAAAATCTAAACTTTGTTTCATTTACTAGCTTAAATACCACCTCTTTCTTAAAACAGTCTATAATAGCATGATATGTTGATAACCAATCCATTCCCAAAATAATATCAAAACCTTGAATATCAAGTGGTACAGGATCAACATATAAATATCTTCCATATATATTCAACATATAACTCTTGTATATTGTCTCCACTAGCACTATCTCTCCTACTGGAATAGAAACTGCTAAACTAGTATCCAAAAATGTCAAGGGTCGATTCAAATACATGCTCAATTCACATGATATAAATGAATGTGTAGTTCTTGAATCTATCAAGACACATGCATCTCTACCAAAGATAGAGAGCGTAACTGTAACAACCTTAGGAATGGCTTGAGCATTCTGACGGGTCATAGCAAATACCTTTCCTAGAGCAGTAGACTTGTTTGTTGCTCCTCTCCCATGATCAAGATTACTAAAAGAAACACTATCACTGCGCCTCACACTACCAATTGAGAATGAAATAGATGCAGACCCTCCTTGGCACTGAGAGGCTATATGTCCGGGCTCGCCACATTTGAAACATACAATACCTCATTCTGGCTGTGGGCAATCTTTAACAAAATGGCTGGTCGCCCCACATCGATAACAAGTGGCCCGTCCACTCAGCTCGCTTGAAGATCCTTTATTAGATTGGTTGTTGAATCTTTGTCCAAATGGACTCTGTCTCTGCCTTGAAAATGTTCTCCAAGCTTGATTTACACTCTGGCCTCTAGAATATGGCATCCTCTGACTATTCTTAGAAAAACTACTCATATATTTATTAGCCTATCCTACCTCGTATCTATCTTTCGTATGACTTTCCTCCTGTCTTTGTGTCTCCTTCCCATATTTTTCAAATTTCTCCTTCACTTCTTTTTCCACCCGTCTTGCCATATTTACTAGCTCAATAAAAGTATTTGCATGATAATCTGTAAGCGACAACTGTATAGAATGCTCTAGTCCCTTCTGAAATCCGTTCTTATCATATCCAATGCAAAACGAGACAATGCTGAGAATTTTGGATTCATACTCAGCTACGGACATCTTCCCTTGTGATAAATCCATGAATTCTTGCTCTTTCTTGTATTGGTATGTCTATGGAAAATATTGTTCATCAAACTTTTTCTAAAACATAGCCCAAGTAATCTTTATTGGAGTTGCATCCTGAGCTCTTTGTATCGGGGTGATCATCAATCTCTTAATACCCTCCCACCAATTTAAAGCATCCTCCTTGAGCGTAAAGGTAGCAAAACTAACACTTTGTTCATCTGTTGGGCGCATAATATCAAAAGTAGGTAACATAGCTTTTTTCTAGTTTTCTGCCTCAACTGGATGTATTGTCCCCGCAAAACTTGGTGGCCCAAGTTTCTTAAAATGCTCGAATAAGGAAATACGGGACCTTGTCGTTTCAGCCTGTGCTATTTCCCACTCAAGATTTCTAGTCTCTCTCACCCTTGCTTCAAATTGTTCCTCTACGTTGTGAGATCCACTATAGGCCTCTTGATTTGATCGAACTGACCCCTCAACTGAATCAGATGCATCTGAATCTACCTCCTCTACCTTTATATCTAGAATTCAAATCCAGTTACATAAAATAATATGCCCATGCAATCACTAGACATCTTAGTACACGACTAAGAACTCGTATCCACTCTATTGAATCACCAACATATTTCATACGGTTCACTAACTGGCACTAGACTTTAACATGTCTATACAATCTATATACACTAGCTCTGATATTGAGTACATGAGATATATTTGTGGAAATTAAACTATTTCTTGAGAATCGTTCTCTTCTGTATGAATTTTACCGTTTGTTACTGTACACTTGAGATCTCATAAATGATCCTTGTTTACTTCAAAAATTATTTTATGTTATTTTATCAAATGAAACCTACCGGTTTAACTATTTTGAAAATGTGTTTGGGCTTGAGGAGGTTTTCTATTGGGCTTCTGCTCATCCTACGATATAAATCTATTTTTTAGAGTTGGGCTTCAAGAAAGACATCGCATTAGGTGAGCATGATGATTGGGACGCTGAGACAGATCAATATGTGGATTCGGGAGTGGATGCTTAGTGATGTTTAGTGGTAATTTAAATTTCTAGTTGTGGTTGATTGGAATAATGTTTTTGGATTTACACTTTTAGTAGAAAAATGGAATACTTGTATTCAGGTTTTGGATGTAACTCTGATAATCTATTTATGTTGGATTCGAGATTTGAATTCCTTTTTATTTGATGAATGGATTGATTTTTATTACTTTTGAATTATTTTAAATGCTCTCATGATGGAATGTTACATAGATAGTTAATGCTTTTCCATGGTGAATTTTGGGGCGTTACAAACATATTCAAATGCAAAATGGATTATCTTCAATCAAAGATATTCCAACAATATTATACGATGACAATTCAGCTTATATTGCATAGTTCAAAGAATTATACATCAAACGTTTGTTCACTAAAACACTATCACCGGCTACATTTCAAAAATTAGTAAGCAAAATTGGAATGCGACATCTTAGTGATCTATCGAGCTAAAAAATTATCATTTTGATCGGATGTATTTAAGAAGGGGGAATTGTACTCTTTTTTCCTTCACTAAGATTTTGTCCCACCGGATTTTAATTAATAAGATTTTTAATGAGACAGTACTTAGGATCCTAACAATTTTATCAAAACAATCGGAGCCTGCTATAAATAGTAACTATATTTAATAGGACAGCTGAAAAGTTAAAAGTTTAGCTCCGTCCATTTGTCTCTTCTACCTACATGAGGAACCTCTTGGTGCGTATGTGAAGTGCTGAAAAATAAAAAGAAATAAAGTAATATCATTCTCTAAAATTTTCTCTCATTCCAAATTTTTTTTTTTTTTTTGTGTTATTTAGTTTATGTTCAATTAATTGAGTAATTTCACAAAATTGATGATAATTTAATAATATTTCTGGATGCTATAGCATCACGTAATACCACATACACAATACCACATACACGGTGCAAACGAATTCCACGTGATATGTGATATAAAATTCATTCTGATTGGTTTTAAGATTGAAAATAATCAAAGTACTCCTAGCCTAATTTCAAATGGGATTGGATGCAAGCATCTTTTTTAACTTATGCAATATATTAATCTTTAATCCAATCAAATAATTGATATTAGTACAATAGACTTGTACTTATCTTATTAACTTCGAGCTAAATATGACATAAATGAGATATTAACACGATGGACCGACATCTTATTCTAATTTTGAACTAAACACGACATAAATGAGTAGGATAAATTGAAAAATAATTTGCTCGTATAGATTAAATTGAAATAAATAATCCAATCTAACAAGAGTATTATTAAATGACAACCTACCAAGATATTTTTGGTTGCCCTTTAACCTTTGGCTAAGAGAAGAGTGAAGTATGGTGTAGCCGTGGGCAAGTCTCACTACCAATAGCCACAAAAGTAACATCACCAACGTTTCAATCACTATACGTGATCATGGTGCACCACCTTTCTCCAGCCTTTTTCTCACTCACTATCGTGATAGTAATGGACGATTAGCCTTTTAGCTACAACGGTCCACATAATTTCAACATTCTTTCATATTTTTTTCTTTATTTACTACCATCATAATATTATTAATAATAATGAATTAAAATACAACTAAAATTTAGGAGTAAGGATCTAAAGAATAAAAGAATGAATATACGAAATTTAGGAGTAATTTGAAATTGTGTTTTAAAGGTATGACTGAATTGTCCCTAGACTTATTATAAATAATTAATGCAAAAATGACTGAAAAGGCGAGTTTTCTAATTTATTAAAAGAAAAGTTTTTTCTTATGGACAAGTGAAAAGCTTTGGAAGGAAGGAAGGAAGGAGAGAGAGTGACTCATATTACCTGTAAAACTTGATACATAAATTTGAATAATGACTGAATTTGCATCGACTTAAAATATTTTAAATTTATCTAATTCCGAAATTAAAAATTGTTGATCAAATAAATAAAATATTTAAAATTTAGGGCATGATGCTCTATCCAAGTTGCAATTCCTGCTCCTCATGGAGTATCAAACAAAAGTAAATCAACCTCTATGACATGAGTGCCATCAAAATCAAAATTTTGTGGATAACTAATTAGATACTCAAAAAAATATGAGGATCATATTATAATTGATCTTGAATTGTGAATTTTAATTTAATTAATTTATAGCAATTCATTATAAAATTAAAAATAATTAAAAAAGTACACATGTCAAAATTTTATTAAATATAAAATAAAAATAAATTATTTTTTTAATAAAATAACCAAATCCAAATTGCGTCCGGATGTATTTGTGAGGCTGAAAATCGGAAGTTGTACGTCCCAAACAAATGGTGAGGATATTGCAGGATTGTTAGCCGCTTAAATCGTTTTCAGTCATAATCCTTAGGAATGATTTAGTGGTTCAATCTGGTCTATGATAACTCGTATGTCTTAAATTCAATTTCTTCTCATTTTTTAAAGGTTAGTCATCTTTGTCATTGTAGGAAAATGCTCTAATCCAGCTCAAATTACGATAAATTGTCGCTAAACTCGAAAGAATAATCGGTGCAAGACATCACCCCTTATATATAATATATAAATCGTTTTCAAATCATGAAAATGTATTGTGTGATTGTGGGAACATCCCATGTGAATGTCTCCTGGGGATGGATTAGACTGGTCCGAGGTATAATGCATTTTTTATTAGCTTAATGTTCATTTTCAATTTTATTTTTTTTCTATTATAATTTTTAATCCATTTTTATTTTTTGATTAATTTGAGCCAAAATTAATGTGAGACTCACTCATAATTTAGAGTCGTTCTATGTTTAAATATTTTATCATCTGCGAGGAAGTTACTGTAGTATGAATTGAATGAAAAAATTTACTACAAAGTGTACCATGTCCGATGTAAAAAATGAGTTTGTAACACTTTATTATGACCTTGAATCCCACAAAAGTTTTTCAAGAAAATCACAGCGGAGTGTTTATCAAAGAGTACAAAACACAATTTTTAGTTCATCAGACACATAGACGAGTAGTGATTATTTTGTGAGTTTTGATCATAGTATCCTCAGAGACAAATGCTTAAGAGATTCATAAACACCATTGTTTGGCCTGAATTTATCCTTAGAACATATTATTAAATGCTAATCTGATTTCTTCTGATTTTATTCTGATTTCTTAAAAATTGAAAAGGAGTCATTTGATTAAGATTTGTCTGATTTCTTAAAAATTGAAAAGGAGTCATTTGATTAAGATTTGTTGACGTGGATAGATGTCAATCGTTCAACTTGAATTGGAAGATCTTTCGGTTATATTGTAATTAGAGATGAACCAAATTCGAAAAAGAAAAAATAAAAACTTATATCAATCTCATAAATTTCCAAAAAAAAAAAATGGTATATATTTTGTTGAGCAGTGACCACAAAGCTCTTACCCACTCCTTTCATGGTACCAGTCTATGGGGGCCCTGGTAGATTAAAAATATATTCTTTTCTTTGTCATCAACTTGCAAGAATGTTCTCCATCAGGTGTATTGGTGTCCTGAATCCTATTGATGTTATCTATGAGGAATAAGTTGACGGGTCCGGCTCAGACCAAACCCAGATTAGAGATACAAACCAGACCAAACTCAAATATACAGGTCAAGCCCACCACAAGATCAAGGAAGTTTAGTCGGGTCAGTCTCGCCATTTTGAGAGACTCAATCCACAACTGATACACGATGAGATTTCCATGGGACGCAGTCATTGGGGGACTATCGTCAGTCTCGCGAGGTCACCTTACTCATTACGAAATAAGACGAGTTTCAAGGAATCACCCCACTATCACCTCGCCCATTACGAGGATAAAATAAACTTCACGGAATCAGTTATGAGGATGGCACCTCAAATCAAGGCTCCATCGGAACTCTTATTCATCTATAAATTGTAAGCCCCGCCTATACATGGGGGCATCTCGCAAGACTCATATCTGAGCACCTACACTTTTTGAGCAATAAAATACTCATGTCACTGTAATCTTTTATAGTAGAGTAGGTCACCCTGACCGAATCACTTTATTTGTGTTTACTTGTGTTGAGTCTTCTTCTTAATTACGACATTAAATACTTGACATGTGGTATATAAACACATTTTGTACATCATCATAAGTTATAATTTTTAAGGGCATGATCGATCATAGAAAGTTGGGACCGCTATCGAGATTTTCATAATCAATCATGGGTGTCTGTAATCGATCATGTCCTTTCCTTGAGCAGTTATAACTTCTCCTTTCAAAGTTAACTGACGGTACGATACCAAATTTATTTTTTTTCGGTACTGTAGAATTTTCCCACAAAAATTACAGATGTGGAGACTTTTATCAGTTTGCACAAAAAATGGATATCATCCAAAATTTTTAATTCTTACTTTTATTTGCGGACATCTTTAATGGTGTTAGAGATTTTATTTTGTGTTTTTGGCTTTCGTTTTTTGGGTTTTTTTTTTTTTTGGCAAAGGGGCACATACGCCTTTCGTTGGTTACTTTAATTAACGACAGTAATACCACTAGAGTCTTTATAATTATAATTATATACATAAAACAATCAATTTCACATGGAGAAGTTTGACAAACAGTCTCCCATATATTCTGACTTATTATAATGTTTTATTTTTATATCAGAAATAGCAGGTTTCCTCCAATTATATTCTACCGTGTGTTTTTCTATTTTTGACTAACTACCCACTATTTATTTGAGTTTATTTAGAAATATCTCTTGTCACCCTAGAATTATTACAAGTCTCTCACTTTCCAAGTGATGGAGCGAAAAGGAAAGAAAATGAAAAAAGAGATTACAGATCCCGTGCATCACACGATTAGGATCCCTGGTTAAAACGGAAATACCGGTTCGGTTATTTTACGTGCATCTTTGATTAATCTCTTTTTCGATTCGGTTAAAGACCGGTCATCCATATCAGGATTAGGATATTCATAAGAATAAATCTCTCACAACCTGTGATGGGCCAAGCCCAAGGGCCCAGCTCAAATTATAAGCTTGGTCCGAGTTTATAGCTCAACTCCGAGAGATCCACCAAGTCTAGCCCAATGTGGTCAACCCGGTCAAACTCATTAAGCTTAAGGAGCTACCTCAACAGGGAGCACACAAGGTCACTCAAGACCCTCACCTCCTCCACCACCTTAGAAGCGATCAACCTTGACCGAGTCTCATGGAGAGTACCTCAACGGTCTCACCTGTTGAGGAGAAGTCGCAAGCCCCACCCAAATAGTTTGACAGTTACTGTTAAATAGCCCCAATCTGTTGGGGAACGACTATAAATTGTAAGCCCCACCAACACTTGGGGGACAACACACTCAACAGAGCACATATCTCATTTCCCTCTCTAAACTTGTACTCTCTACTCTCCCTACACATCGGAGTTAATAAAATACCGGCAACCCTTGTCATTCAAAGTGGACGTATGTCACATTGACCGAATCACTATAAACCTTGTTTTCTCTCTCCCTCTACTTTAATTAATGCATTTATTATTCATACTTGACAGGTGGTGTGCAAAGCCAATTTGTGCATCATCAACCTAATTACATGAAATTACTAAAATTCAAATTTAAAATATTTACATTTACAACTCATCTCTCTTATCACGTGAACTACATCTAAAATTTGCAAATGATATTTGTATTAGGGGTTGAAATTATTTTGCAAAGCGTCGAAGAAGGAGCCAAATTCATTCAAACACACAGTCAATTAAGTATGACCGATTAGGGTTCAAAATTACTTAAATGGCGAGGACTGATGAAAAGACCGATTTGAATTTAAGAATTGAAAGGACCGATTTGAATTTAAAAGTTGAAAGGACCTATTTGAATTTAAGAGTTCTTGATGTTGACTGATGATCGCCATTCAAATAGAATTGGGGATTTTCTAATTATGTCTAAAATTTCATTATCACTTAATCGAATCAATACTCATACTTTTTTTATAAATTAAAAATAAAAATGAATAAAAATATCTTTTTTTGTATAAGAAATAAATCACTACTTGATAAAATATAATAAAAAATTAGCATTTTATTTTTATAATACTACTTAAACGTGTTAATCGTATCAATTTTGTATTGTTCGTGTTTCATACTAACCCAAATTATTTATTATTCGTGTTAACGGATCGTATCGTATATGATTTTGTGCCAAAAAATAATCAATTCTAACCCATTAATTTCGTGTGGATGGTAACCACAAAATTCTTATCCCTCTGATCCTCTCCTATCAAGGTACCAGTCTATGTTGGCCCCTGGACTATGAATATATTCTGTTTCGCTGTCCTTAATTTGTAAGAATGTGGTACACACAAAGAAGGTAGACATGGAAACTTTTATCAGTTTTCACATAAATGCAAATCATCCAAATTTTTTGTTTTTAAAAAAATTTTAATTCTTACTTTTATATGTGGTGGACGTCTTTAATTGAATAAAATATTTTTTTTTTGCTGTTGCTTTTGGATTTTGTTTTTAAATTTTTTTCCTATGGATCATCGAGATAAAAAAAGTTCTCCAAAACCGTTTGAGTGTTCTTTAAAAAGTTGAAAAAATCTGTTTTGAGTGACTTTATAATTTTTTTGACTTTTTGTGTCAAAATAAAAAATAATTATATGTATGTATAGATTTTCCAAAATATGAATTTTAATTTTTTTGTCACTATTAATATTTTATGAATATAACAAACTAAAAATTTATGTGAAACTGGCGACAAAATTTCAAAAAATCAGAAGAAAAGCTCATAAAATCAGTTTTTTTAATCAGCCTAAGTAAGTCTTTTGGGTCCAAAAAACTGTTGTAATAATGTTTAAACGAACCTGATTTATTTTAATAATGTTTAATAATATTTGGGTGAGAGATAGGGCTGTTAATCAAGCCAAGTTTGAACATTTTTTTAAGCTCGTTTATGTGTAAATAGTCAAATGAGCCAGCTCGTTTATGTGTAAATTAGGCTTGAATTAGGCTCGAATTCAGCTCGATTAACACCCCTAGTGAGAGTGGAAGTAGGGGTGACAATAAGAGGTAGAGTAAGGGGTGATGATGAAAAGACATGGCACATTGCATGGTGCGACTTCTAGTTATTATATATATATTGATTTAATAGGAAAGAGATTTAACAAATCTCCTCTCCTTATTTTTTTAATTTCCTATAATTGTGAATTATGAAGGTTTAAATAAAAAATCAGTTTTAATCAATCTAAAACTTTCAATAATTTTCTGTTTTTTTTTTTTAGTTTTTTGCGGCTGAGTGAAAAACTAAAAAAAAAAATTGACGGACTATAACTTTCATTTATCGCACTATAAAAAATAATCGATTTAATCGGAAAAAAAATTTAATAAGGGTGTATTTGTTAATTTAAATTTAACATTTAAAATCAATGTATTCGGCACTTATTAAATACTCCTTAAAAATATGTTACAATATTAAGTAGGAGATCTCTTACTCAATTCTGAAAGTTGAAAGTGTTCAACAAAAATATTTTTAATAATATTTACAAAAAAATATTTCACAATTTTATTAAAATTTTAACTAGTCTTCTCTCAAAAACCCCCCGATCTATCTAATCTCTTTACCGTCTTTTTCCCATCGTCTTTTTTTAACGACACAGATAAGTCTTCTTCTCTTTTTTGTTTTTTTTTTTTTTGCTGGTAGTATGTCTTCTTGCTTGTCTTCCACCGTCTTCGGCAACACACAGACACTCTGCACACACACGTTGCACACAATGCACTGCACGCACACACACACTACACACACACTACACACACATACACCCACTGCACCCACCCACACATTAAAATCTAATGTTCTAATTTGTTTTATTTTTTTTGTTCAAATTAAAATTTAATTTGTTCTAATTTTTTTAATATTTTTTAAATATTTATTAGTTATTGTTCAGTTATTCTATTATTCAATATGTAGACTACAATATGGTAATAGTGATTTGTGATTTATGTTATGACTTAAATTGATTTGATATATCATAATTTTTTATTAGATAAAAATATATTTTATAAATATTTTCATAATAAAGAAAAGAAAGGTAAAACTGAAAATTAATTTATTTTCAGACGTCCTATAGTTATCAAACAGTTTAGTTCAATTTAATACTTAAATTTCAATGGATACCAAACAGTCCACGAATTCGGTTTTCAGTTTTTAGAATTCAGTTTTCAATTCAGATTTCAAATTTCAGTTTTCAGACTTCAACTTTCAGTTTTTATCAAACACCACCTATAAGTCTTTCTATTAATTTCCTATAATTCTAAATTATGAAGGTTTATATAAAAAAAATTATTTTTAATCACTCTAAAACTTTTTATAATTTATTTTTATTTTCTTAGTGGCTGAGTGAAAAAAAAAATCATTTATTGTACAACCACGGGCCCACTAGTTAACACCAAAATAAATTCTATTGATGACTGACCCAAAAAAAAAAAAAAAAGTTGAGAATTGATTTAGGAAAGAGAGGCATGACCAACCAATGCTTTGGTGGTTAAAAACCAGTTATTTTTTGTCACGTTCTTTACCCAAAAAGGATTCGTAAATATTAAATTATTATAAGGCTCAACAGAAATTACTGGTGATGGACAAATGTGGTCTAAATAATGCTTACTGTTCCTGTGATATTGGTAGCTTGTGGACTCCTAAAGTAAAGTACTTTCAATCTTTTTTCCAGTAAAAAAAAAAAAAGCAAAAAAGGTTATACTCCAATCCATCTTAAGCAATTAGTGGCTCAAATTTCCTGGGAATTCATTTTCTTCAAACGTCTGTCCTGATGCTAAATATACCTGGCTGAAATGTTGATGGGGTTGTTCTTTTTCCAAGCCTTCTTGTATATTAATGACTTCTGTTCATCTGAGTTTGTTCAGGAGAGATTAAAGTTGGCTAAGAAAATTAGGAAAGGCCCATTCAATTGCTTATAATCTGTTTGCTTTCTTTTTTCTTCCAATGGGTGACCACTCAGCTCATGAACCTCTTCTTTCAAGAGAAGATGATAGCTTTGGCTATGTCAAGAAGACATCCTTTTGGTTATCATCTGTGAAATGGATTCTCAAAGTTTCAATGTGGGTGATTTTCATTGCCTGGGCTACTTTTCTTTTTGTGTATCCGTTGGAATCTGTGACTGAATTGTTTGACAAATGGATTGAGGCTACACGTGGGACTGTGTTTGGGCTCACAGGTTGGTTGGTAACTTCAATTTTTTGCTTTACTTATATTATTTTGGATGGTTGATGATCCAAAAATTTCTGTAACAATCTACAGGAAGTATATTTCTGCTGTTTAGTGGCCCAATTCTCATCATTGCATTTCTTGCTATAATACTTCTCATCATCTCTGGAGAAGAGGAACTCCATGAGTATGTACTTTTTAATATGAGCTCTTATCTCCTACACACACACACACACACACATTCAGATGATATTTGTGTGTATGAACTTTGTAATATGAGGTCTTATGTTCTATACACACACTCATTCCTGGGATGATTGTGTTCACGAACTTTGTCCATAGGAACACTACAAGAAAAGCACGTTTCCGCTTGTGGACATTCCCAGTAATCGTGGATGGGCCATTTGGGGTTGTTTCTGCTGCGGAGTTGATTGGGATTGTCCTCTTCTCTGTGTATGTCATATGGGCAGTTATCGTCTATACCATAAAGAACCAGAAGATTTTATCTTCGTTTGATTTGCCTTCCAAAGAGCAAAGGTAGACTACCATTCCATGATGATTATTCTTTGCCTTTTTGTAGTGTTTAGCTGAGTGTTGTTTAAATAGGTTGCTGCAGAAACCGATTCCTTTCTGAAATGATATTCGCCATTTTCTGGGGTTTTGCAACTTTTAGGAATTAGGATTGAAGGTTAGCTCCATCTGTTATCCCTGAATGGTTCCAAGCGTGTTTACTTAGGAATAGCTGCTTTGTTGACAATTTAATTTGCCTTGTTATTTTAGATATCTAAACGCCTTTCACCCTTTAGAGAAGATAAACAGCTACCCTTAAATATAACCAAGATAAAAAAATTTCATAGAATTGATGGGCTATTCATGAAACCATCAAATTTGATATAAATATTTGCTGAACTGATTTACAGGACAATTTGATGAAATTATCATGTAACATATTTCCCTTTTGAAGTCCTAGGGCCTGCTCTTTGATGGTATTACTGATTCATTTTGGTCTATTTTGAGGCGACAAAGTAGACAACACTGCTTTTTACATCAGTTTAAGGTCCATAGTTTGAGTTTTGCGTTTCTCTCTGATGATAATTCTTTTTGTGGGGTCTATGATGTTTTTGTTTTTGCTTGTTTGGAGCCTTTTCCATTAATTCTTAACTTCTATTCTCCAGAAATGCCTATTTCTGTTTAGTTCCTGTGTAAATTAAGTTTTTTTTTTACACTTCTGCAGAGAAAAAGCATAGGCTTGAATTTCACACACTTATCAAAGTAATGCATTTTGAATCAGCCGAAGTATGATGCATAAAAATTCAAGCTTGTCTGAATCAATTTTCATGTTGGTTCAAAACTTCCTACATGATATCCCAATTTTTATGCAGAATTCTATAATTTAAAACCTTCAGGGAGAGATCTAGTAAAATTTAGATGAATTGTATTAATATAATTCTGACCTGAACTATGATCTTTGCTTCTTCATTTTTTTTCTCTATTTGATAATTTAAAATTGGATATTGCTATTGAGACCAAATTCGGGGACAAAATTTAGGGACTTGATACACTACATCATTGGATTGACAGTGTATTCGAACATTGGATGGGGTCTGCAGCCAATCCAATGGCTCTATTTCCTTTTGTCTCCTAATTTTGTCCCAACGGCATTTTTGCACGGAGTTTATTGACGAAAATTCTGATTAAACTATGTACTTTTGGTGTTGTTCAGCATTAAGCCTAGGTTCAAGTTGACAATGTTTCCAGAATCAAATTTAAATTGGATACACTTAGGAAGAGGTATCTTATGTTTTGTAATGCTTAATCAAACTAAACAAGGAGAACTAGTCCTTTGTGAATATCCACTTGATACTCAAAACTATCTGATCTAATTTCCTAGGTTCATTACTTGATATGAAGAAATTACCATGCATTCTAGATTTTTATAGCTTCTTATTTAGTCCTTGATATAAGTGAAAAATCTAATGTGTGTTAGTTTCTCTATGACAAAGATTATTTACCTAAGGCTGGAATCTTGAATTTTTTTTGTTCCATTCATGTTTTCATGGTTGTGTATAACAGTGCAAGTTTTCGTTCTTTTCTGAGTGTAAAGATTTGTTTAACTGGACAGTTTCCCATTGTAACTTGAATTCTTCAGTGCTATGATGCTGGAATTGACAGGACTTCGCTTCGGTTTGATTGGCCTGTTTTGCTTGGCATTTTTGTTTCTGCCAGTTGCAAGGGGATCAGTTCTTCTCCGAGTTATAGATATCCCTTTTGAGCATGCAACCAGATATCATGTATGGTTGGGACATCTCACATTGTCGTTGTTTACTCTTCATGGCCTATTTTATGTAATTGGTTGGGCAATGCAGGGACATCTCCTAGAAGAAGTGAGTCCTAAAGTTTTATTTTCACTCATATTCTCTTCAAGACATGCATATGTTTCGCATTAAAACATAAGCTCGCTGCATAAAGACATGAATATAGGTATTTTTGCTTCTCAATTTTTTTCTACCTGTTCGTTTTGGTTGGCAGAAATACAACTACACCATGGATGATTGATCAATCAACTTGAGTTGAAGCATAATCAAAACCAGTCATTGTTTTCCACCTATTGGAATAAGTAGAAAATGTTTCACTGCAAATAAATATGAAAGGCCTAAAAAGAGATGTGAACTTGGCTCTGCTAGAATATTCTGTCAAACAAAACAAGTGAAACTATAACATATCTGCTGAAATAAGTGGGATACTGAAGTGTGACCATGAAGGCAGATGATGTTCATGGCCAGATCTACCTCCTTTCCAGATTTATCCTATGTGATTTTTCGTATAGCTTCCAGGATTTAACATTTGAAAGCAGCTAGGCATGTTATGAGACCCCTGCCTATGTCATAGTTTCCAATGTTTCAAACTAGGGGATAGCAGGCTACGATTTCAAAATAAGATAAGCCATATAAACTTAATAGAAAGAGAAAATACAGTAGGAGAAAGTGAGGAACTCTCCTGTTTAATCTTGCTGTGGCGTCAATAGTTAATGGATGGACAGTAACAGTTACCCATAGGGTTGGTCTGGTTGTGTCGAAATAAAGCAAACTGGATCTAGAAAAATTACCCTACCCTTAGCATCCTTCTCTTTCCTTTTACATCTAAAAGCTACAAAACTTCAAAATCTTAAAGGTCATGGAACAGAGAAGCTTTCAGATTTGTGGAACAGAGTCCTCCTTCTTACCTTTCCACCACTAGCTTCATCAGATAATTCATGTCCTTGCATAGTGCATTAATAATGCTGCCTGATTCCCTCGGCTGTTTTGTGGCTGTGACTGACTCTGTGCTTCTTTTCGCAAGTATTCCTCTTTCTTATGCATGAATTGGGGTAGCCACAATAGTTTAAAGCTTTTCATTTGCATCTCTACCTATCTCCATCAGCTGAAGTGCACTTGGTACATGGATTTCTCAATGTGTGCAAAATGTTTGCAGTAAAAAATCTGATCAATCTTCTGCTCTGTAAATCCTCTAATCTCTCTCGTAGATATCAAAACTACATTACATATTGAAGACAATTTAAAAACATATAAAGAGATTGAAGAAGATTCAAAATTTCTTTCATATAATTTTGTGCAGCTTTTGGAGTGGAAAAATATTGGTGTTGCCAATCTTGCTGGAGTTATCAGCCTTTCAGCTGGTCTATTGATGTGGATTCCATCACTTCCTCCTGTGAGGAGAATAAATTTTGAATTATTCTTCTACACCCATCAACTATATGTAGTCTTTGTTGTCTTCTTGGCCTTGCATGTTGGAGACTTCATTTTTACAATGGCTGCTGCTGGAATATTCCTCTTCATGCTCGATCGTTTTCTTAGATTCTGTCAATCACGGAAGACTGTTGATATACTTTCAGCCACATGCCTTCCTTGTGGAACAGTGGAACTGGTCGTAGCCAAACCTACAAGTAATAATAGTTCTTCATGGTCTAGTTGATTCATGTTGAATATTTGATTACCATGTGATTTACTCTCTTGCTCTACGATGTAGATCTTCGGTACAATGCTCTTGGTTGGATTTTCATTCAAGCTCGAGAATTATCTTTTCTGCAGTGGCATCCTTTCAGTGTGTCCTCTAGTCCGTTGGAGGGTAACAATCATCTTTCAGTTCTCATAAAGGTTCTTGGTGAATGGACATCAAAACTGAAAGGACAAATATTGAATGTTTCCAAGGATGAGCCTCAGACAGGGCTACTCCTCAAGCCTCATTCCAAGATAACGGCTTCTATAGAGGGGCCTTATGGGCATGAATCGCCATATCACTTGACGTATGTACTCTTTTTTCTGGATCAACATCTGTCCATACTATGTAATGGAAACCTTGGTTTAGAATCACCTTCTACTGATAGATATCAAAAGAGAAAAGAAAAACAAGAAAGAAAATTTTGATGCTGTTAAGGTTGGGATCTGTGCTTAAAACTAATATCAATGTATAGTGGATGATCCAAAGGTGGCCTCACTTTTTTTAACAAACTCTTGTTTATTAAAGACAAGTTTAGCTTCCAATTTATAACTTCTTGAGTGAAGGATATGTGGATTACCTGGTTGTAGCGTGTCTAAATTACTAATATCAGTATATGCAGAGAGAGGAGAGAGGGAAAAATCTTCCTCAGTAATTTTTGGCTACTTTTATGACATTATGTTTTGTTGGATGATCAAACTTCCCTACTTCGATAATTTGATAGATTTTTTGCTAATAGATTGACTGTGCCATTGTGGTTCTCTTAGGTATGAAAACCTCATTCTAGTTGCTGGAGGCATTGGAATCTCACCATTTCTGGCTATCTTGAGTGATATTCTCCACCGTATAAAGGATGGTAAACCTTGTCTGCCCAAGAATGTATTGATAGTCTGGGCTGTGAAAAGATCAAATGAGCTTTCACTTCTTCACACAGTTGATATGGAGTCAATCTGCCCAATGTATTCTGATACACTGAATCTTGAGATTCAAACTTATGTCACTCGAGAATCTGAACCTCCACTGGTAGGTGTTATTTTACCTCCCTTTTCTGGTATTCACTTATTAAAATTCCCATATTGAGTTCCCAAAATATGACATGTTTAACTGCAGGAAGAGGGTAAAGTTCAAGAGTCTGTAAACTCTCCTATCTTTCCTGCCACCAAGAGATGTGGCATGTCAGTCTTGGTTGGTACTGGGAATATTGTATGGTCTGGAATTTATGTCATGGCATCTACGATTGGTTTGGTGATCTCTGTCTTCTTGTTAGATGTCTTTTACATAAACCCCTTCAATATAACTTACTGGTGGTACAAAGGGCTTCTTTTTTTAGCATGCATGATGGCAAGTGTTCTTATCTTTGGGGGTCTTGCTGTTGGTTTATGGCATCTTTGGGAAAGAAAAACTACAGCAATGGAGGAAAATGAGAAGAATGGCTATACGCATAGTGAGCCTGTGATGCCTAAGGATCTATGCCAGGGAAATGCTGCTAATACTATTCGGTATGGTCAGAGACCAGACTTCCAAGGTATGTCCTCAATGGAATTTCAATTCCATAGGATTAAAGGAACAAAAAATCACTGAATAATTTGGTTTGTGTTCTGAATAGCATATTTGGTGAATTTTATTATTTTTATGACATTGCTTTAGTTTGTTGTGTCCTTGAGGCGATGGCTGAAATTAGTTTCTTGAATCATATACATGAATGTAAAAATCCACTTCCACACAATGTCTTGGCAAACAATGTACTGTCAATTTTTTCGTTTACCTGCAATAAAGATTTTTTAGAAGAGAAGAACAGCCTTGTACACGAGGCTTCCTCAAGGGTTAGATGTATGCAACCTCATGAATAAGAAAAAGGGCAGTTGAGTCTATGTCGTTCAAAAATGACTAGATACTTAGGATTGAAGTACTTCGTCCACACTTATTAGACAGATATCGTCTTAAATTGTGAAGAGTGGGAAGACAAAACACTTTGTGTAGAATCTCTGCAATCCATTGAGTGACTAAACTCATCATCTGTTTTTTGTACATGAAGCTTCAAGGTTGGCAATGTTATTGTGGGAAATGAAGCTCTTTTGCACTTCAATTTCCAAGAAGAAAGGTTAATTTTTTTCTTGACTCTAGTTTCTTACTCCTGACTGCAGAAATATTTGGAACCATATCAGAGAGCTGGGGCGATGTCGATGTTGGCATCATTGTGTGTGGTCCTCCAACTCTTCAGGTAACTGTTGCTAAAGAGTGCCGGACACAGAATTTAAGGAGAAGAAACAACCACCCAATCTTCCATTTCAACAGCCACAGCTTTGATCTGTAACTGCAACCATATATCATCTATGCACTGTCCTGTTTGCATATGCAAGAATGATCCTACCCTATGAACCTCCTGCTTCCCTGCTTGTCAATAGATGTAATAGCAATGACTCATGTATATTGATAAGTTCTAAATGCAATTATAATTGTATAATGTATAGTTCAGTACATAATATAATAGGAATGAATTTGAGTACTTGAGTAAGAACTAGAAAAAAGTGCCATCTATTGTTAGACAAATCTTTGCATTGATCATTCCCTGAGTGCAAATGAAGCAGAGAATTCAATGCTTACTGATTTTTTTTTTTCTTTTTAGGGCACATTAAAATCCTATTTCGAAACTATTTTTTTTTTCCAATGATGACTTCCTTAAATTACCATTCTACAGCAAAAAGGTGCTGGAGAGAGCAAACAGTTGAAATGAAGCCATTTGTTCAACTCTAGTTACAGTGTTTCTTTACTTATTGGAACTTAAAAATTGCTACTCAAAGCCAATCATCAGAATTTCATTTTTTTCACCGAAAAGCCAAAACATTTCCTTTAGAAACCAAAACAAATTGATGATTGAATATCAAATTTTTAATATTTTGAGTTGTTTCGGATTATTTTAAATTTTTTCTCGGTTTCCAAGTTTATTGAAACTATGCACCAAATCAAAAAATTTCATTCTTGCTCAAAGCATGGTTCTTTTCATGCATTATCGCATTCGCAAATATGATATATATATATATATATATATATATATATATATATATATATATATATATATATATATAATTTTTTTTTTTCAAAACGGAATTTCATTCTCCACGCACTGATTATTGTGTTCTATCTTGTGACAATGCTTAGTATTAGTCACCTACATCAGGAAAAACACATTGATCAACCTTAATTTTGTACCCAATATCGCATTCCCAAAAAATCAAAAAAATATATCGATTTGATAGTAGATAGACTGTGAGACTGTCCACCTCAACTGCAAAAGACAATGGAAAGAAAGAGATAAACAGGAAAAGATGAATCCAAACTCTGATGAACTCTGCAAAACTGCAAACATTTTATGAATTGTTTTTTCAGTCTGCCTATTTAACTTCCAATTTCATTAGTTTTCAACTCAACTCAAATTAACAAGATTGTCCCAATTTTTTAGCAGTCGATTATATGAATATTGCTCGTCATTACATGAATACTTGTCGGTTACATGAACATGAATTCTTGTCGGTTACATGAATATTGTTCGTCATTACGTTAATACTGGTCATGCAAGACAAACAAATAAGTCTTATCAATGCTGGGCGTTCTTGGTTTACTTCACAAATGACATGGAACCAATAAAACTTAAAAGTCTGATATGGGCAGTCCCAAGAAGTATACATACGCAGCATACCACAAATATTCACTGTTCACAATGTCAACATCCCCAAGAATCAAACCTTGCTCTCTTGTGGTTCCCAGATCAACTGATTCTCAAAGTTTTTCTCATTCATTCACAACCTTTAGAGACAATTTTTCCACACGCACCCGAACACGAAAAGAAGGTAACTGCTTAGACATTTGAAGATTTATTGTAACAAATTACAGACTGTTCACAGTTTAAACGAATACAGGGTTGATTTCATACTTACATACATACAGACTATGTGTATCACAAATGCCAAAGTAAATAAGACATGCCCGGGAGTACCCCAACTACGTCATCAGGCTAGTCCAAGTTCAAAGTCCTCCTTGCCCAGCCCCACTATCTTCAAGGTGTTTATGCCCATCATATTCTTCATCTCTGTATTACTTTGTCTTTTCATGTTCATGGTGTGTTCAATATCCAAAAAAAAAAGCTGCAGCAGAAAAATCATCTAACAAGAAGTCCATTTCAACACAAAAATGGTAAGGACCCATGCCAGCATCTCAAGGTTTCCAAGGTGCTGGTGGCGGTGGTGGAGTTGGAAACATAGGGGGAACTGCTGAGAATAGGGTGTTCTTGTCGATTCCAGTGGTCTTGTCGCCTGACAAAGCCACTAGGGCTGCCACTAAACCAGCATTGCCAGCAAGCGTTGGTTCTGTGTAATTGTAGTTAGTACGGACATCATGGAAACCATCATGCTTATCGGGACCAGCAACCATGGCTCCGACAATTGTATTTGGATTAGGCTTTGTGCTGTCCCTCCACTTCCATCCTCCTTTGCAATTGTACTTAACCTTGTTCTTGGGGATTGACGCACCTCTGTGGTGGACGTGTTTCGGATAATGATTGCCAAAACCCACAACATAACTCATACCTCTTGGATTTTTGCCAAGGATGTAGTCGATCTGCAAGAATGCAGAAAGATCACTCGAGTTAATACCCAACAAAGGTTCCAACTGCTAACAAATTGTGACACATTAGAAAGTCCTCTTTCTGAGGGATTGATAGGAGCTACACTGGGGGTACATTTATATTTCTTAACACAACAATATAAAAATCCAGATTACACTCAGGAGTCCATTCAGCTAAGTTAAAGAGAGAACAGAAAGTTACATACCTGGGTCTCAGCAAATTTACGCAGCACATCAATTGAATAAAAATTGGGTCCACAGTACCATCCAGGTGTATCTGCAGCTTGAAGATAGTCACTGAACAGGGTAGCCAAGAAGGCTGCATTGACTACATACTGAAGAGGCTGAGGCCTTCCATGGTTCAATTGAATCAAACCTCCTGCAACAGGTCCCCCACAAATTACATTAGATTCCATACATACAATTAATAACAAACAGGAAACCATAAGGGTAATGTAGCGAAGCTGGTGTACCCTTTGTTCTGTTAAAGCTTGTAAAGTAAGGTAGGTATGAGCACATGATAATGCTGGTCTGGTTGTGAAATGTCCTTAAAATTTCTTCGTATGGATACCCGGGGCTTAAGAACAATCTCAAACGGCTCAGAAGCACCTGAAAACCAAATAGCAATGCCACATCAGCAATGGACCAGGCATGATATCCACAAAAGCTTTGCCAATAAACACACACACACACACATATAGGCACTCTTTAGGAAGACTTTCAATACCATAGAAGAAAAAGTATAATTTGTTTCCTTCATCACTGCTATGCTTTCAATTTAAATGAAAAATAACCAGTACCAACACAATCCCTCTGCTCCATTTGCAGTAAGATAAGCCCAATATGTGATAAATATGCATATAACGATGTGATTATGTCCAATTTTAGGTTATTGCTCTGCCATTTCAGTCCACAGTAATATGTTTAGTGATCCATTGATCTCAAGGAAACATAGCACCACATAAAAAATGTGGTTATCGGTAACTTTCTAAAATTAGAGCTCTAGGCTGTCCAAAGCTCACACAGAACAATTGCTGAAGATACAAGTCATCTATAATGACATCCATGATCCAATGCACCCAGAAGGCTAGGAAAAAATACTTGAGCTAGCAGAGTGACAACACAAAAAAAGACTACCAAACACGCAGCTACTACACAGCAAAAAGCATATAAGCACCCCACCACTGTACCAGTATTAGTTAACAAATAGCCAAATGTCATTACTGACGATGCAGCTCAGATTCTATGAATGTTAAGAATAACATTAGAAGTATTTGAAACACCCAGGAGAAAGGAGTACACAGCTTCACAGTACATTTGCACCAAGCAATGAATTACACGAGAAGAGAAAAGTTAAATAATGTAGGCACGTTAATAATAAGGTCCATTAACTTACTTGAGATCCAGCAAGCTTGTTGTCCCAGCTAAGTACACCATAATCTGGGCCTCCCCAGAAGGCACCAGCATGTTTGGCAATACCTGGAGTCGTAGCCAGTTGAAGATATGAAGAATTTCCAGTAGCATAATACAACCAAGCTGCACCCCACACATACTCATCATAGTAATTAGTGGAATTATAGAAAATAGCAGCATCCGCACCACCAGCACTATATCTGCCTCGCTGATCTCTAGAAAACTTGAAGAGGGTTTTGGCACCATGTACAAGTTTCTGGGAGTAGGCCTTGTTATCCTTGAAAACAATGGATGCGGAAGCTAAAGCAGCAGCCATCTCTGCAGCAAGGTCTGAGCAACTATGGCATTCATATACGGGCCGAGCGTAATCAATATCCTCCGGACGCATCCAACAATAATGATCATTAGGGCTTGGTCCTCCTGAAGTATCCCCCACTCCAACCTGTTGGATATATAGGAAAGAAAGTCCATGGATGAGATTGCGAACTCTACATACCTTGAAAAAATTTAGATGACCCAAAAAACAGAAAATTAAAGCAATGGCTTTACAAACGACTACACTACAGACGCATGTCCCAGGCTAAAGGATCTACATAGTGGAATCTGATGATTCACTGGAACTAACTATACCGAATTACGAATCAATCCAACAGTGGATAATGGTTACCTGAGCCGCGACACTGTTAATTGTATCAGCAGTGGAATTGAAGGTCTTAAGAAAGTAATCAGTCCCCCACTTAATTATCTCTTTAACATGGTTGAGCTCCCCAGCAGCTTCGTATTTTGCACTGTATTCAATCACGCTCCAACTCAACATGGTCATGGCAAAAGATGCCGGAAAGTTGAACTTGATCGCATCTCCCGCATCATAATAGCCACCCACAAGATCTTTAATTACCGGTGATACATTAGACTTGCCATCACTCATACAAGAGTCTCCCCTCCATGATACATTATTGTGCCTCGGGAGTTTTCCAGCTGCAATTGTCAATTTTGGAAATTAGGGATACTACTAGACTAAACGAAAACATTAATCTCAAAAAGGAAATCAAATCATCAGAGCCAAATCTTTTCTTCTCAACATTAAGTTGCAAATGGGTAATGCTAACACTACTGTGGGTGGTTCAAATTAAACATGCCGAAAAATCATCAGATCTGACTACTCTTCACCCTATAAAGCAAATCTATATCCATATCTATCTACCTGTACAAATATATAAGATTTTTCACTTACAGCGCTGGCCATTAAAGAACATGAGTGCCTTGTTCAATGCCAACGTATAGTTATCAGGCGGATGATTATGCCGGTGATGCCTCGGCACCGTTTTAACAATGAGGGTAATGAACCCAGCTAACAATCCAGCTGCGAGAATCGTCCCCACAGTCCACACAAAGATCTTTCGACTCACAATTATACAACCAAGATCCACATACTTCTTCTTCTTCTGCTCGCCAGGACCCAACAGCCAGCTCTGCTGTGTCTCGTCCAACGGCCGTGACAGAGCCGCCCTGTCATAGTCCTGCAAGTTCCTGCTCCGATCATCGTCGGTGGCCGAGTCCGCCGCGTGTATCTCCAACGGCCCACCCCATGGATCTCTACCAAACATACTCATTAGGGTAAAGGTCAGTTCTCACCCGATTCAAACCCAGAACCCAAATGCAATGAAAATGATGATACAAAAACAATTGATTAATGTAGTTTCTGAAACACAGGTCAAGGACTCTCAAAAAGCTTAAAATCGAGCTAAATTTTCACCCAATTCCAAGCCAGAAACTAAAGCAATGAAGAAGATGATACAAAAAACTCGATTAATGTAGTTTCTGGAACACAAATCAAGAACACCCAAAAAGGGTATGATCTAGATCTGCAATGGCAGTTGGGTCTCTCTCTCTCTCTCTCTAAAGTGAGAAAAGAGACTGTGGTGGACTAAGGTGATGTAAAGGGTTATTATTGGGTTGATGGGTGCTGGTGAGGTAGGGACAATAATGGAGGAAATGGGCTGTGAATGTGATGCAGCTGTATTTTATTGCATTGAAATTCAATATACAATTTGGTTGATGACACTGACGAGTCCACTAATCGACAAAGACAGACTGTCTAATTTCCAACCTCTCTCTCTCTCTCTCTCTTCATTACTTTACGTCTTTATCTTTGAGTTTTCTGATTTCTTGATCATGGTGGTTTGGGTGAGACATTGCTTTAGCTTTAACCAGCTTGCTTGATTTATACTGCAACTTTTTGGTTCAAGGTTCCACCTAACGGTTACAGGAAAACGCCGGTAAATCGGAGGAAAAAAGAATTACGCGTGGCGAGGAATCGTCTGATGTTTTTTGTCGCATCATCAACAGGAGAGAGAGAGAGGGACAGAGTTGTTCCACCGACAGAGTGGGTAATTTTTTATGCCAGCCCACTGATTAAATTATATAGTCTTCTTTTTAATTTTTTATTTTGATATAGTCAAAAACAGTACAAATTAGGACAAGCCTTTGATTAAATCCTATAGTCTTTTTTTTTAATTTTTTATTTTGATATAGTCAAAAACAGTACAAATTAGGACAAGTCTTTGTAGGGCTCTAAATTTTTCATTAGTTTATTTATGGTCATTGATTATGAAAATTATAGGGCTAATATCAAATTATACTCCGAAAGATGATTCAAATTTTAATTTGTACCCTTAAAATTTAAAAATATCAATTTATACCTTGAAATACATAAATGTATATCAATGTGCACTAGGGGTTAACTGTCGTCTACTTTACCGTTAAAAAAATTTGGGTTAATTACAAATTACACCTTCAAATTTAAATATTTTACATTTATAATGCAAAAAAAAAAAATTCATCCATTAATACTCGTTAAATACCTCTAAATTTTGTCGTATCGTAACATTTTCGTATCGTGTCATTTTGTGTCATGTCGTATTATTTTTGTGTCAGTTCGAGTCAATAAAAAATTATTTTTCACACAAAATATTTTCTTGTCGAGTCAATTACATTGTGTCATATATTTCACATTTACAACAATACTTATTTTTTGCCTACAATACTCACTAAATAGATATTTTTTGTTTAAAGTTAGATGCGACATGACACAATTAAGAGCTATTTAACGAGCATTAATAGATATAATTCTTTTTTGATCATAAATGTGAAATATTTAAATTTTGAGAGTATAATTTATAATTAACCTAAACTTTTTTAACGGCAAAATGGATGACGGTTAGTTTCAGATGCACATTGATACGAATTTATGAGTGCAAATTAATAGTTATAAACTTTGAGGGTATAAATTAAAATTTAAGTAATCTTTTGGTCCCCCCTCCCTCCTCCTCCTCCTCCCCAAAAAAAAAAAGGTAATCTTTCGGGGTACAAGATGAAATTAACCCAAAATATAATGATTAAATAAGAGAATTTTCCAAATGTCACATTTATACAAATAAAAAAATAAGAATGATATCAAAAAATTATTATTATGTTCCATTGTTTAACATGTAAATCAATGCCAACAGCTAGTTTTTAATCAAGTAAATTCACTTTATTAAAATTCATTTTCTTTTTTAAAGAGTAAATTATACTCAAGTACATTGAGTTAATGCAACCATAAAATAACAGTAAACAAAGTTTTTTTTTTGTTAAAAATTACAAAAAAAATGTTTTTAAAACTTAAACTTTACACCACCATATTATAATAAAATAAATTTACTACTAGGCCAATATCCACCTCTAAAGCAATGCAACAATACATTTTTAAAATGAGATAATATTTTTTATAGAATATTTTAACTCGGAAATATCTGTCCTCTGGCAATTTGTAACAACTCTGGTCAAAATTAGTATCTATTGGTGAAAATCAATTAGGCAAGTTAGAGAGAGAGAGAGAGAGAGAGAGAGAGAAAAAGAAGAACAACATAATGTACCCGATGCCCCCATGTCGGCAACCCAATTTTGGCGGACTTATAGAACCCAATCCTCCTCTCACTGTCGGTTTGAGCCCTCTTTGCCCCTAGTTTAACAATAATATTAAACCACTTAATTTGAATATCTAAATTATTATAGTTATTAGATGTGGGTAAGTTTAAACGTTTGAACGTTAGAACGAGTCAATTTTTAATTTAAAAGTTATGATTGATCGTTATGATACTCGAAATTGATTAGACTAGACCATATAACAATTTGGGATATGGCCCAACTAGTGCGTGTGTAAGCAGGAGTATATGTGTATATGATATATGTATGATGCAAGATGGAGATAACAGTATGAGTGATTCGTTTTAACCGAAGGACTAAGGTTATATCCACTGTAATTGAGACTCTTACTCCTTGGAAGTTGTATTGCTTGGAGAAGCAAGATATTGCCTAGGTTACTGCTAGGTAGTTTTCTGAAAGACTCTTTTGTACTAGCATCGTTAGCTATTTAAACATCTGACAATTAGGGTTTCGTGTTGATCTCTTTTTGTTGATTCTATGGTTCCTTCTGTGTTTGTTTTGTTCCTAGAATTGTGGTCTCTGATGCCTTTCTGCACTTACTATTCGCCAGCTATAGTACATGATCCATCTTTACTACCGGTAGGTTTTCGTTCATCAGAGTCATCAGGTAATGTCCCTTGGCCACATGCCATGTTGCAATTTTTGCAGACTGCTCTGGTGCCGTGCTCCCATTTCCAGAGTTGATACTTATACAGGGCTCGTCAGCATTGAGGCTGGTACCTATACCAAGCTCCTTAGACTTGAGTCTCTTTAGAACTGGGCCGCGATCCAGTTCGAACCCAATGAATGATGTCTGGATGAGAGGCTTGGGCTGCTTTCTGTTAGCTCAGAGGGTTTTGGACTCTAAGAGGGACTCAGACTTAAAGCAATCATTATCATATCGTATCTCTTAATTAGATATATAAATTAAACAAAAATAATTTTTTTCACAGATCAAACCATCGTTATCCCAACTCCGAGTTATCCCAACTCCAGATAACACAACTAGCTCTCCTCCTCTTTCTACGCATCTCTCTTTCTCCATAACCCATCACTCCCATCCCATCTATATCGCTATAAGTGTAATGAAAATCATCCAAATTCAAAGGAAATTGGACTATAAGGGAAATTTAGAGGATTAATAGGATAATTAATCCATTCTAATTACTTCATATAGAATATTTGAAGTTCTATTTGCCACAAACTTGTTCATATTTTGATCGGTTTATAGTATAAATTTGTGGGTGCTCTTAGGATCCGATGCCAATTGAAGGAGATACAAGAAGTAGAGGGTCTAACTAGAATATTTGATAATTATCACAGTAAAAGAGGCTTTTTCTTGCTTGTTTAATATAGTTTTGGCTTCTCCCTATCCTACCAACGCAAAAGCTATCGGCTTTCAGTATTTTTTGCATTTTATACTGGGGAAATATTTTGTGTACCAAACTTTTTAATCAAATTTTAAACCATAAATGATATGACACACTGAAAATCAGTGATGATTCATTAAAGTTTGATAGACCTATGGATTTTATATACAAAAAATTTAATAAAAATATTGGGAAATGTAACATTATTGTTTATATTCATCTGACTAAGCAAAAGCTATATAAACCTATAATTACTAAATAGAAATATATATAAAAAAAAAACCCCAAAAAAGAACAATTTTTGAAGGACCCAAACTCCCCTCCCCAACTCACTCTCTCTCGAATCAATCTATATTTATATTTATCTATACTACTAATAAAAATATCTTAACATAAAAAACTTTTGATTATCTATTTTACCCTTATAAAGAATCTCAAAGATTACTCTATCCTTTTCACAATTATATATCTAAATATCATCATATCCTTATAAATTTAAATCTTCAAATTACCTCTAGTATCTCTTTTAATTATATATTCTCTATGTATAACTATCAGTTTGTATTAAAATTTTTAATTGACTATATTACCTTTAAAAAATATATGCATCATTATATTTTTAATAAAGTGTTCAAAAAAAACTTTAAAAACTCCATCAATATAATATTACTCATCTCATATGTAAATATAACATTATGCCTATATAGATGTATTTCTTTTTTCATTGAAAGGTTTAACCCTTTCATCTTTAGGATAAAATATAATCTTATATATAATTTTTTTAAATCAATTTATGTTACATCAATATAATTCTTCAGTCACAATAAATTTTCTAAGTTGTATCAAGATTTTATGTGAAAATAGATTGTATTGTATTTTTAAGTAAAACTTGAATTTTTTAGAATTTTAATATGTTTTATAACATATATTATAGAGTAGAATATTAAATCTGATCTCAATTGACTTAATTAATTATTATTTACAGTAAGGTTCTAATATGATTAGTATATTGACAATTAATTTTATTTTATTTAAGGAATTATAAGTGAAATCTTAATGTAATGAATTTCAAAAAATTTAATTTCTCAAACATCACTAAAAAATTACTCTCAATCACAAAATTCTAAAAAAATAGAACTTTAATTGTTTCTTTTTATTTATATACATCTTTTTTCTTATAGTTAAAACATCTTTTTTTCTTATAGTTAAAACAACGAATTTCGGGAACATACATAGTTTTCATAATCTTATAATAGAATATAAGCAATGAAAATTAAGTTTGGTAAATTTGAGATTGTATTTAATTCAAATACACATATACATAATATATTTTATTAATTTTTATATACGAAAAAATCATGCACATAATACATTACTATTGTTCAAAAAAGCACACGCATATTCTCATTCTCCCACTGCCCTCTTGTATATATTTACACACAATTCAATCTCTCTTCTGGAATGTCTAACAGGGCTATTGGAATTTGTTGATATAAAGGTGCCTGGAAAAAAGCCCAATGGACAACATGCCAAAAGTCATGTATTGATCAAAGAATGCAATGATTTTTTATTTTTTTTTAATCAGTCACACCATTACAGGGAGGAGGAGAACAAGATCCGACTTTAAAACCAAACAGGGGAAGCAGTTGTGTCATAGTCAACACCTAACCTCAAAGAATGCTATGATTGTAGTGGGCCTAGTTCACCCAAATAAAAAATGAAAAAGGTATAGGTTGAGGGGATCATCCAGCTTCCTAAGGAAACTAACCATGAGAATGGAAATTCTTTGTTAGGATTGGGAAGAAACGAATTTTGTTGAGTATTATATGTGTGAAAATTTTATGTCGGATAGAAAAAAAAAAAAGAAGTGAAAATGTCCTAATATAACATTTTTTTTTTTTGAAGGTAATCCTAATATAACGTTGATGGGCTCCCTACTTAAGTTTAAACTTTTAGGTGGATATGAGTTCCAAATATTTATATTAGGTCTTGAATCACTTGACTCCCTATTAAATGTTAACGATCCTAGATAAAATCTTGAAGAAGCAGTGTTGTGTGTCGATACTAATGATGACTTTTATGAAAAATGATGAGCTTTTAGTATTAAAGTCATGAAAATGCAACTCAGAAAAAAGAGTAGGGCGCGGGTCCGGGTGCAAGGGCTATTGACATAGTGGTAATGTGATGACTCGTAAAGAGTGGTAAAAACTTGGTTCTTGGACAGCGAGCTCTTGTAATGAGTGGTTGGACGTCATGTTCATAGAGAGTGATGGATCAGACTAGGGGGAGTTAAGCCCGATGTGGTTCACACATAGGGGAAATTGTTAGGTATTGTATGTGTGAGAATTTCACATCAGATAGAAAAATAAGTTAAAGTGCCCTATTATATTGTTGATGGATTCACCACCTATAGGTTTAAGATTTTAGGTATGTATGAGTTTTAGACATGTATATTGGATCTTTGATCACTATGTTCCCTATTCTACCCAACATATTCCCACAAAGAGGTACGGTTTTATTGGACTTGCAAAATACTTGGATTTAATTGAATATATCATATGTTGGGATGACCTCCGTCGATATTCGGTATTGTGCAGAAATATAATCCAATCTTACTATTGATTTTAATTTGAATGATTTACAACTATTGATTTATAAAAATAGTAAAGTCATGAGAAATATTAAAATAAAAAAGTATTGTATGAATTATGTTTTTATTAGATAAAAAAATAAAGGTACAAACCGTGATCGGACCCTAATCTGCTGTGGCATCATGACTTGAGTTTATACTCGTAATTATTTCTTCAAAATTATAGTCCTCTTTTCGGGTAACAAGCAGAAGGAACCCTAATAAAAGAGCATATCAATTAGACTAAGATACAGTTCGTGGAAAACCTATATAAGCATTGATTTTTTGAACTTTGATATCGTGGAAAGAGATTTTTCATGTCAACTTTGACCCGTTGATATGAACTTAATACGAACTCGACATAACACGATTTTAAAATTGACACGATTATTAAATACATATAATAAATGGTATAGACTAATATTTGATACATAGAACACACTAAAAATATTTTTTTCGTGGGTCTTGACACAAACATAACATGAATAACAATGACACGATACGAAAATACCGACAAACGAATCACACGACATGACACGAATTGACACCCCTTTTCCTATACAACTTACCATTAATAAAAAAAAATTACTAAAAAAATATATTGGAGTACATTTAGGTCCCTTTTTTTAATTTTTAATTTTCTTTTTAGGTAGACCACCTATTTTTTATGTTATGGGTGGACACTATTACAATTGAGGGAACGACGAGGTTCGAACTCATGACTTTAAGGTGTAACAATGAGAACGATGATCATTAAGCTAACCGCTAACCTCAACGGACCACCTACTTTAATTGACCACCTACTTTAATTGGCTTTAATGTATAGTCTCATATCTAACACATGCTGCTTATTTTTGAGCTTCGAAAGTTCAATTCCCATCTACTCAAATGAGCTGTGAATCAGTAAAAGCGTTTGGGACACTGTTGGGACACCGTAATCCTTCTTTTTTTGTAATTAGCAGTCATCTGAGCACCATAAAAGACTAATAAACAAGTCTTCTCAATGTCTCCAGCTTTTTGAATGAACGTATATAAAGGCGTTGTAAGTTATATGCCCGAAAGGAGAGGTAGATAGCAAAACTTGATTTCATAGCTAGTTTCTTTTATGATGTCTTTTAATATCTAGGGTAGAATTTTGGGTTCTCTCTTGCGTTTATGGAAGTAGTTGATGAAAGTATTTAGAAGGAACTTATCACATCTTTGAGTCATTAACCCATCTTTCAGAAGGAACTTATCACATCTCGGGCTGGTTCTAACCCATATTTTTTATACCAACTCCTTGCTTTAGAGAGTACTCGATAAGTTTCTTATCCTTGTCCTTTCTTCGAACCCACACTAAAAAAAAAAGAAAAGAATCGTGTTTATAAAAAAATGAGGGACTACAAAATAAATAGTTTATTAAATGTTAATGTGACCTTTTAAAGATGGGAAAGGAAGAGGGGGAGGGGGTTCAAAAATTATAGCTCGTAATTAGGAGTAGAAACAAATAGGAGAGGGCCACATTTCATTTGTAACACAAGAATTAGATTAATATGATAATCAGTAACACCAAAATAATGAAAATTTTGAACACCAGTCTCTATTATCCAATTGGTTCAAAATTCAAATTTAAAGTTTTTTTGGAAAGTAATTCAAATATAAAGTTGACAAAACCCAAACCTTCAAATTTAGATAGGAAGCAGTACCCCAAAGTCTTGGACAGTTATTGTTTACACCGAAAAATAGTAAAATCTTAGGGTGACACATGTGGAAGGAATCTGATGGTCACAAGGGAGTCTGTGATAAGTCGCAATCGACAGGACGGTTAGAGAAATACAACTCTTAGCACATGTTCACGTATCTCAAGGGATAGGGTCATGATCATAGGTCATGGTCAGAAAAAATGGATTTACAGTTGAGAGTCATCTTTATAAATAGCAGAGGTTAGGCTACCAGAAAAGGATTCCACAATCAAATCACAAATACTTTCCATAGAGCCAGCCTATCTTTTTACTCAATCCTTACTTCCGAGCAATCTTTATTTTTCCTGTAATACATCACTCCGGTGATCTTTTATTACTTTCATTTAATGCTAAGTTCAGTGTTTGATTTGTCTTCTAGATTCGAATTTAATTTACTTGTTACTTTGCATTTCCACTATTTACTTTCAGTAGTGTTTACACGTCTTTGACTAGTGAAATTATTTAAAGTCCTTGAAGCTCCAAGGCATAGAAAAGAACCTAGAGATAACATTATGTCTCACTACAATCGTCTGAACAATTACAATGTTTAGAATCGTACGTCGGTTCGAGTAGGTAAGGTCGTACGTATTTGGATTTTAAGTCCATCTGGACTTTAGCACGCCCGCAATTCGAAAATACACAAAAAAAATTATTCTTTGACATGTCTGGTGGGACCATCGGAGTGATACATGGAAAACACTTGAGGTAAGGCCAAAATTGGCGCATCTGAAATGCCTTCAGCGGACGAAGTTGTGGAAAAAAGCAAGCATGGTATCCTCAACTTGCAAGAAGAATTTATTCCCCCCATGGGGCAAGAGAACAGTGAGTCCGACTCAGAGTTGGAGCCCTCCATCAAGGCTATTTCACAGGAAGTCTCACAACAAGTCTTCGGTATTATTCAGGGCCTGGGGGACTTGATCAGAGAAGAATCTTGCAGCACCTGACAAGTATTGTAGCAGCTAGCAGGCAATTTGAACCATCTAGGGGGCGAGAGACAACCATTGTTTTTCCCTGTGCAGGCGACTCCAATCGGAGCACCACAGCTGGTGCTTCTGCCATACATGTTGCCTTAGAGGGCACAATAGGCTACATGTGCAACAATAATCCTCTTTTTCAGGAGGAGATAGTTCTTAATCCCGAGGTTGGGGGGCAAATAAGGCAGCCACCGGTCGTTATTCTAACGGCACCCCAGGTGGTTATGAATAGGGACCAACTAGATGAAATCATTCAAGAACATGTTGGCCCCATAATGAGAAAGGTGATTAGGTCGACATACCGCAAACCTTATCCCGACTGGGTGGACAGGGAATATAGGTATCCGTGTGGGTACAAAGTTCTAGTGTTTGCTATATTTTTGGGTGAAGATGGTCATTCGACTGTGGAACATATTGGCCGTTTCACCGTTCAGTGTGGTGAGGCCGGGGCTAACAAACTCCTGAAGCTGAGGCTGTTTGCCAATTCCTTGACAGGATTGGCCTTCAGGTGGTACATTGACTTGCCACCCAATTCTGTGTTGGGCTGGCAATAGCTAGAAGATAAGTGTCATGCTCAATTTTACTACACTGAGCTGGAAGTCGTCATGGCCGATTTGGCCAGGTTGTACTAGATGACTAGGGAAATAGTAAAGTAGTACATTGCGCGATTCAAAAGGCTAGGAACCGGTGCAAATTGATGCTGCCCGATATGGAGTATGTGCAGAATGGCTTGGGATTTGAGCTCCGAAATAAGTTTAAAGGACTGGAGTTCAATGACCTTTTCAAGTTGGCCACGTGGACTACACGATATAAGCATATCTTGCACGAAGAACTGTATCGGAGAAATGCGTCCAAAGGAACATATTATAGAAATTCCAACACTGAGATCTTGATGGTTGAGCTAGATTAGGAGTTAGAGGTGAACATGGCTAAAATCGTGGTAAGACGGCCACACGTGTGTAAAGATTTAACTAAGCCTCCAGAGAATCAAGCACAAGCTGCGCCAAGTGTTGATAAAGGCACTAGCGAGGGAAGCAGTTGAAAGTTTGACTTCGATATTTAAGGTTGATGAATTTTTTGACCATCTGCTTGCTGACGGCATTATCAAGCTGTCGTTCGACCATAAAATCCCATCGGCCTCATAACTGAAGAACAAGACATACTGTAGAAAGCACCATTTTTTGAGCCATTCTACAGCCAACTGTGTGGTGTTCAGGAATGTCATTTAGCAAAATTTAACCAATGACCACCTGATCTTCAGAGACAAGGGAAAACCGAATATGGGGGTTGATAATGACCCTTTTTAGAAGATAGCCGCCATTAACATGGTGGAAGTGAGACAATAAAAAAATCCCCCCAAGAAGAAGGTTGATTTAGGTAAAAATAGGTCAACGGATGATGAAAAACTGATGGGGGGAGAAGGATGATACACCATTAGAGGAGTCATTAGAGGAGGACTCCAAAACGGAGCAACATATATCGGCAAGACTCTAGGAGCATCTCGATATGGTCAAAAATAGTCTATGTCCCAAATGTAAATCTTTTTACGGGATCGTTTTGAAACATGAAGTTATCAAGGAGGAGTGAGTTGAGTCGTCCAAAAGTCCACGAAAGAAATGACACTACAAGGGAATCTACTGGGAATGGTCGGGTGAGTGGTCGTTGCCTAAGCAAGGCCAGGAGGATCGGTCGGGTAAGTTTATGAGGCCGAGCTATAGAGGGCATGGTAAGGACATACCAGAGCCTTCAAAGGGTCAGTCAAGACCTAAGTATGAGGAGTACGCCACAACGTTGGCACTCGATCAGCCTATCAGAGCTGAGGGTTATCGGGATCGTCCAAGGATGGTGAAACCAACTGAGCCACTAGAGGGCCGTTGGTACGTAGATCATCACCCAAAATTCCCATAGTTCCATTAGCCTTGGCCGCTATCAAGATCACAGAATTGCAAGAAGAATATCATACATGCAGAGTTGCACAGGTGGGAAGAAGAAGAGAAACTTTAGGCTCAGTAGGCTCGAGAGACATTCTGGTGACAAGAGTCTAAGATCGGGGAGATTAGATCTCGATACAGGGTCCCCCTGTTCCCACAGCGTTCAGTGGTCTCAAAGAGGGCCACGGTTAAGGAGAAAGGAAAAAATAAGGTAGAGTCTGAACCCTCACCCGATGAGAGCTTCGAGGAACGAAAGTTGAAAAGGGTGGTGGAATGAATGAGGATCACGTTCAACATCCCTCCAAAAACTTGTAAGAGAGAAAAGAAGTAGGATACTCTAGACACCACGGATAGAGACGATAGTGACGGAGGTGACTCCATCCAATTTGGCACTCTACGACCAGCGGTGTCTATCAATGCTCTTGGTTTGTTGCCAACGTCATTTAGGAGCCAGAGACCCCAAGCCGAGTCCCTTAAAGTAAATGTTGAAGACACAGGGATGCCAAGGTCAGCTTTCTTGGACAAAGACGAAATGTCTAGGATCCAAGAAGAACGTTCTCCCAATGGAGGTCTGAGCTACGAAGAAGAGGCAGACAGAGTGTTATTTTTCAGCAGCATGAAGGGTTGGCCGTTTAGCAGGCTTACGTGACTTATGATGCAACATTTAAAGCCACTATATATTCGATTACAACTGGGGGGAAAACCTTTTAACAGGGTCTTGGTGGATAATGGTGTTGCAATCAATATTTTTCTCATAACGACTATGAAGAAGCTTGAGAGGAAAGAAGAAGACCTAGTCCACACTGATTTAATGGTGAGTAGGTTCACAGAAGGAGTCAACAGGACTGTGGGAGTCCTATCCATTGAGCTGGCTGTCGGTAGCAAGACTAACATTATGCCTTTATTTATGGTTGACATAACGATGTCCTACAACGCTCTCTTGGGACGGGACTGGATCCATCTAAGTGAGTACATTCCATCAATTCTCCATCAGTAACTGGTGTTGTGGAGTTTGGGAGATTTTGGGGTGATAGAAGCAGATCAAATGCCTTTGTGGAAAATGCTCACATTGCTGATGCTTGGATCTACAAAGAAAGGATAGGGTTGATAAAGTTTCAAGGCCAGGATAAGTATGGGAAGCCAAGAGAAGTCGTGTTTTAGACCGAGTTAAGGTCCAGTGAGATCAATCAGATAGAGGAGGAGGTCCGCCGCCCCACTAACTTGCAAAAGCCGAATGACACGGAAGAACCTAAAAGGCTGACTGATGATGGAGCACGACAACAGTAAGCAAAGGAGACAAGCTGTAAGGGCCTATATCGCCAGGGTTATAGCCTACCTGGCTGGAAAAAAAAAAGGGTCGTCGCACTACACGTGGCCTGCAGATAATAAAGCGCTATCAACATGGTGGAGTGTGAGGATGAGAAATCTGAACGGATTACCTCGTGAGAGTTCATCGAACTGGATGAAATTGATGTAGCCCCCACTAAGCTTGACGACTTGGTGGAGGTTTAGGATTCTTTGCTAGAAGTTAACCTTGATGGGTCAGGGGAGCATCAACCAACCTTTGTTAACAAGCTGCTAGAGCTGAATTTCCAAAAATGGCTTATACAGCTGCTGAGAGAATATCGCGATTGTTTTGCCTAGAGTTATGAAGAAATGTCAGGGCTAGACCTAGCATTGGTAGAACATCGATTGCCGATAAGAGAATGATACAAGCTGATTAAGCAGGCCCCAAGGTTAATATCCCAAGAGGTAACTTTGCTAGTGAAGGAGGAGATTGAGCACCTCTTTAAGGGGAAGTATGTCCAGGTAGCACAGTATGTAGAGTGGATATCCAACATTGTGCCGTTAAGAAAAAGATCGGCAAAATCAGAGTTTGTTGCGACTACCACAACTTCAACATGATGACTCGCAAAGATGAGTATGTCATGTCATTGGCAGACCAACTAGTAGACGCAACTGCCATGAATGCAATTAGGTCATTTATGGAAAGTAAGGCAGGCTATCATTAGATCTTCATTAAAGAAGAGGATCGACATAAAATTGTTTTTCAATATCTTGGATCTATTGGGATATTCGAATGGAGAGTAATGTCGCTCGGGCTGAAGAATGCAGGAGCCACATACTAGAGAGTCATGAACACCATCTTTCATGACATGATCAGTAAGTTGATAGAGGTGTACATTTATGACATCATACTCAAGACTCAAGACATGAAAAAACATCTTAGCGACCTAAAGTTAGTATTCTAAAAGATGCATGTTCACGAGCTAAGATGAACTAGTTAAAGTGCACCTTTGGAGTCACAATGGGGAATTTCCTTGGATTCTTGGTACATAAGAAGGGGATTGAAGTAGACAAGAATAAGGTGAAGGCCATCGTAGAGGTTGTGCCTCCAAACACTAAGAAGGAGCTTCAGCGCTTGACCGGTCAAGTCAATTTCTTTCGAAAATTCATCGTCAATTGCATAGGAAAAGGGCAGGTGTTCTTGCCACTCTTAAAACTAAAAGGCGTAGAGGATTTCAAATGGGAAGCACAACATCAAGAGGCCTTCCATCAAATCAAAGAGTACTTTACAAGTCCACCAGTTCTTATGCCACCCATTAAGGGTAGGCCATTATTATTGTACTTATCAGCCACACACAAGTATATTGGGTATTTGTTGGCTCAAAATAATAATATAGGCAAAGAGTAGGCCATTTATTAAAGTAGAATATTGACTCTGGGCGAGCAACATTATAAGCCGATCGAGAAACTTTGTTTAACATTGTACTTTCCATCACAAAATTAAGAGTCTATATAATTTCAGTTTGTGGTGTATGTAGCCGCGCAAACCAATTTTTAGTACATGCTAACAAGACTAATTATGAGAGGCCAAATCGGTAAATGGGTTATGGCCTTGATGAAATTTTGGTTCCATTATTTGCCACAGTGTGCGGTGAAATGCCAAGCACTGGCCAACTTTTTAGCAGACCACCCTTGTGTGGAAGTAGAGCAAGACACCAGGGAATCATTTGGTTTGCTGGGAGTACCCGTGGTGTCATTAACGCCATGAAAAATTAAGATTCGACGGGTCAAGAATGTGCTAGTCTGCAGGAGCCGGGGTAATTATTGAATAACCCCAAGGCCGCGAAACCCAACTGTCATTCAAACTAGAGTTTGAATGCACTAATAATCAAGGGAAATACGAGGCATTAATTATCGGGCTTGAAATTTTGTTGGGAATGGGTGCATCAACAATTGATATAACTGGTGATTCTCAATAAGTCATTAACCAGATCGCAGGCAGTTTTAAATGCAAAAGTTGGAATTTGTGCCCATTCCACTCCATCGCAATGTCATTTTTAGAAAATTTTGACGACGTAACATTGCGAGTGGTCCCAAGAGATATGAAAGGCCAGGTTAACAACTTGGCCCAGTTGGGATTAGGTCTAAGGATTCCTCGAGGCATGCATGAGCAATTAGTCAAGGTCCAAAGGAGATTCATGCCATCAATAAGAAGTAGAGGAATGGACTTTGAAGAGCTAGCAATGGAAGTGGAAGAGGAAGACTAGAGGTTCAACATCATGAAGTTTCTAAAAGTATCCAAGTAGGGATGTAGAGAAAGTCGTTAGAAGACGGGCCGCTAACTACATATTTATGGGTGGAGAAATGTATAAGAAAGGACTGCACGATGACTCATTATTAAGGTGCATCGGTAGGGAAGAAGTTATATTGGTAATGATCAAAAGCCATGAAGGCATATGTGGTGCATATCAAGATGCGATGGTTAATCAGAAAATATGGCTATTATTGGCCAAATATTTTGAAGGATTGTATCGAGAATGCAAGAGGCTGCCAAGCATGTTAGCACCATGGGCTTATCCAAATGGCACCAACAATACAAATGCACCCTATAATCAAGCCAAGTCCATTTAGAGCTTGGGCCATGGATTTGATAGGGAAGACTTCTCCCTTCTACGAAGTAGCATTCTTTTATCATTTTGGACACTGACTATTACACAAAGTGGATAGAGGCCATTTCCATGAGGACAATCAATCAGACCGACATCATACAGATGATAACAGAAAATATTGTGCATCGATTTAGGCGTCCTCAACATATAGTGACCGACCAAGGGACAGTCTTTGCAGGTAGTGAAGTTAAGGGATTTGCAAAGGAACATGGTTTTAGCATAATCCACTCAACCCCATATTACGAATAAGGAAATGGCCAAGAAAAATCTACTAACAAGTTGATGAAAGGGATCATCACAAAAATGGTAGAAGACAACCCAAGGGGATGACACGGCAAACTATCGGAAGCACTATGGGCATACAGAATGTCCAAACACTGGAATCACGCCATTCAAGATAACATATAGGCATGATGCGCTCTTGCCCATGGAAATCACTATGAAGTCATTATGAGTAGCCTTTTAGAATAGGCAAAGTTTAGTCGAATATAATGAGACCATGATGATTGAGCTTGAAGATTTGGACGAAGTTCGGCTAGGTGCTTTGGATTGCATTAAAGTTTAAAAGCTCAAGGCTGCAAGGGCATACAACAAGAGAGTCAGGACTTTCGGTATAGGTGACTTAGTTTGGAAAGTAAAGTTGCCTTTGGGACTAAATGATCCAAGGACTAGTAAGTGGTCGTCCAACTAGGAGGGGTCGTTTGAGGTCCTTGAGGTCAAGAAATGCGTTGTTTACCATTTAAGAGATTTGGATGGAGAACGCCACCTTCGATCTATTAATGGGTAGTTCTTGAAAGCCTAAACCAACGATATGAGAGGCCGCAAAGTGCAAGCAAGACATTTTAGGTAAAGGGTCATGGCCGATGACCTAGAACGGGCCGACGGCCAGCAAGGAAATCATTCTACCATTTTAACATTTTATAAAATGCAACAAGGAAAATGGAAAAAAGTGATCAATAAAGTAAATTTTATTTATAAAAGTTTGTACAATTTTAGTGAATACAATTTGCATGGTACACACAATATACAGTGCTGCATAAGCATGATGTTAGGATAACTTATTCCTGAAAAACTGGTTCGTCTTGAGTTTAAAGATCAAAAGTGGCAGTCGTGGAAA
Source organism: Ilex aquifolium (assembly GCA_951799425.1). NCBI lineage: Eukaryota > Viridiplantae > Streptophyta > Magnoliopsida > Aquifoliales > Aquifoliaceae > Ilex > Ilex aquifolium. The sequence continues at coordinate 31,979,093 of OX637395.1, read as the reverse complement.
CAAATTAAGGAGCAGAAGAAAACTAATGAGTGGCTGCAGCCAGAGCATAAACCTCTGACACGAGTACCTCCCAGTCGAAATCTCCCTGAACATGCCAATTGTCCTCAGCCACACAGCTTCCTTTTTCCAAAACTGATGCCAAGGAAACCCATCCTAAGACCAATATGAAGATCAAAGGAATAAGACAGAATATGGTTGCCAGATACACCGGAAGCCAGATGTAGTATCTTCTTCTAACTTTAATAAGGGAACTTCGCTAACCAGAGGAAAACAAAAGAGACAGTGCATGTTGTCAACCCATGTTGCCTTACCCCCAAGAAAATGATATACAAAATGACCCAAGGATGGATGTGAAATGAAGTGTCCGTCCAAAGGGAAAACATGAAGTAGGTTGGTAAAACCAACTATGAATGTGAGGGGAAAAATATATAGCAAAGGTCATGGTTAAGACTGAAGATAGAAAAGTTTGGAAGTTAATAATGTTATTGTCTAGCTTTATCCCTTCTACGATAGGAGGTTCAGAAAAAATAGCAGCCATATTGCACAAGGAAGAGAACATATATTAATATGATTTGTTTCAAAAAACCTAAGTCCTTCAATATTTATAGGCCATGAAGGGATTGAATACTTTAATGGCCTTGCCTCGGAAACAGTCAAGCATTTATGATAGTTTAATTAGGAGAATGAAACGTCACCTTGAACGGCAATCAAAGCGCCGAAATGCACTATATGAATCAGATGATGGAAATGCGTGATATAAGTGACAATTAATGTCGTTCAATTCACAGTCATGTCAACCGTCACTAAAGAAACGAAAAGACAGATATGAATGAAGATAGTAATGGGCAAAAGAGTCCATTTCTATTTTTTCATTTATTATCTTTCTAGAAACTGTACAAAATCAGAAAAATAAACTTCTAGTTTGGTACAGTGACTTGTTTACGGCTTGTAATTCGGCTGAAGCTGACTCGCAGGGGCCGAGCTCGCATTTACAAAGGTTGCGGCATTTGCTGCAGTGGCCTTAAGTTTATCCAAACGCCCTTGGTAAGGTGCAGATTCTTCCAAGAACGCCGCACACTAGACCTGAAGCTTGACAATCTTGTGGTCTATCTCAGCCAGCCTCCGAAGAGAGTCGAAGAGGCTTGAGCGACTAGAGCAGGATTGGATGTGCTGATTCAAATTGACTAACCGCTCCCGTTGGTTATAAATAATAGCAAGACAATCCTAGCACTTCTGGTACAACAACCCCTCTTCTTAAAGAATGGTCGAAAGTCCATCGGCTAAGTAAGCAAGTGTCTGGGTGTCTTAATCAAGAAAAACTAGTACATGTTCCTCGATGTTGAGGGCATCCCCCAAGAGCTGGGGCTTTCATGACATTTCGGATTGACTATCTTGTATTTTGAATAAGTTGTTTAATAGTTGGCATGTTGAATCATATCCATAATATGATGGGCTGGTTTAGATCGATCCTAACCAAGTTCAATGTTAGGCAAATTAGTCAACATTTATATGTTTCGATGCAATAACAAGATGTTATTTATAGAAGAATCGAAAAGGGCTTTGATTGAGTCAAGCCGTTCCTCGAGGAGGTCTATCTCATCTTCCAAAACAGCAAGATGACCATTTAGGACTATCATTACAGTCCTGCGATGGTTTTCAAACTCACGATTCATAATTAACTGAGACCGCTAAAAATAGACAAGACCGGAAGAAAGACGAGTTTTCAAGGAAGCCATGATAAAAGATAAGTCAGCATCGCAAGAGGGAAGAGCAACCGAAGAAGTAACAGCGGTCTGAGTTAGGACTACAACCTGAATGGTCTCAGCGGCCTCTAGAGTAGCTTAGCCTGCTTGAGAACCGAGAAGTTCTTGCCTCGGGTCAGACTTTCTTCAAGTTCAAGATCTACAACTTCAATGTTGTTGACTACATCAATGGCCATGTTATCAAAAGAAGGCTTTGGTGGAGCCAAGTTAGCTATAGCCATACAAGAGGCCGTAGAAATTGGAAGTGCCTGGTGTAAGGGGCTCAAGATTCCCAAATATGGTGTGTAAGGGGTGCATTATCTTCAATATCTGGATCTTTTTCAACTTGAGTATGAGAAATAGATGTGGAAGGAGTTACAGAAGAACGTCACTGCTTTGTCCTTGCGGTGAGGCCGTGTTGGAGAAATGGGAATGGTTGAAGAAGCCAGATCTGTAGAATTAGTAGGACCAGTGTCAACTTCTCGAGGAAGAATAACAACAGAAGGAGAAGTTCTAACCAAGCCGGCCCTAGGAGAGGATTGAACTCGTAATGGAAATTTCACATGGTTAAGAACAATGGTCGTACCACGTTCGAATTGTCGATTGACATATTGCTTCCACTAAACCTTGGCAATTTTTGAAACATCGAATGATTTCGTGAATAAGGTCATTCAAAAAGAGCGACGAGCAAGAGAGTAGCAACAATTGACTTCTCGAATGTTGATCTCAGTCACATTCGGCCGATTGATGTAATCAACATTGAACAAGTGAGCAAAAGGATAAGGAATATGTTGCACTAGGCCGAATTGACGAGCGAACTGCTGAGGCATGTAGACTTCAACGCCACAGTGAGCATTGGCACCATGAGTCAGCCTAGGCCACAATACAGGTCTCAAGGTTGGAGATATGAGAACCAAGCATCCTCATGGGAAGTAGTGCCATCAGTAGGGACCTCCTCGGGATTATAAAGGAACCATTTTGAACCTCAATTCTTGGCAAATGGCATCCAGATGGGCCATGAGCCATTCAAATTATACAAATAAGAGAAATAGTCAGCAAAGGATTGTTCCTTAGAAGAAGTTGTGGCAAATAGTCGGCTATGAGAAAAGGAGGTGTTATCAGCAAGAAGGACAGAGTGCTCTGGGAAATAAGCGCGAAGGCACAACTGAAACACCCAGAGAGGACCTGAACCCCTCTGCATTTTCAACGCCACCGTTTCCCATATTCCGCGATAGAGGTGGGTGAGCATGATAGAGGCAAGAGCGTATGAAGATCCTGCAGCCAAAAAGACGTCCAGCAGAATAAACTCCTTGGTCACCTTGTAAGACGAAGTGTAGAAAAAGAATTGATTAAGCCAATAAAGCAAGAATGAGATGTGTTCTTGATTTGACACAAGGGAGCCATCGTAGCCACGATAGGCTGGAAGAAAAAAAGAATAGGTAGTAATTGGCTTGTTGAGCACGTCAAGTGGAAACATGTAGTTCGATTCTGTATGGTTAAGCAGAGCATTAGCCTCGGTCTCAAAGGGAAGAAGACCGAGGAGGACAAACATATCATATACCGTGGGGCCCATCATGTCAAAACGAAAGTGGAATGCATTATTCGCCATGAACCAAAATAAGAGAGCGGCGTTGAGTAGCGGCTTGTCAATAGGCATTCAGTTCTATGGCATCATAAATTCCAAGATGATGCCATAGAGAACCCTTGGCTACTTTAACACATGCCACCCACGAAATCCAATCAGGGGAATGGGTTTTTCATGCACGAATTGGATTGCTACTAAGCCAGTTTGTCCATTGGAGAGGTTCTTTGAAATTCAAAGGTCGAGACATGTGAGAGTCGAGGTAGATATGCTGCATTGCATTTGGAGGCATCTCTTTGAAGGCAAGCCAAGGGCTGTCTTTGCTATTGAAGAGGAATTAGAAAGCGGATTGAAGGTACGAAGTGTGTATTGTGTAGCTTTCACTCGAGAAAGAGCCACTTCAAGAGCAGCAACACGAGGAGTCTCCATTGTTGAAGAAGGAAGCAAGTTAGAATGATGACAAATATTAGGTTTGAAAACGGATTATATAGGCGCAAAAAGCGTGCCAAAATGATGATTAAGAAGATATGGATGGATCACGTGTCAGCCGTTTCTTGCAAATTTGAAAAGACTAAGGATAGACCGAAGAATTACACGTGGTGTATTAGCTGCAATCCTCGAGCATCCCGGCCAATGGTGGTACGACAGCTGAGTAGGGCTTGTGTAGCAGTAAAGGTATAATTCAAATGAGCCAAAACAACGCCCCGAATGTGGAGTATTCGGCAATATCATTTTGGGAGGGGGGGAGGGGGAGTGTTTACACCAAAAAATAGCAAAATCTGAGGGGTGATACGTGGAAGGAATGCGACGGTCATAAGGGAGTCTATGAGAGTACACAATCGACAAGATAATTAGAAGAGTAGTACTCCTAGAATCCCAAGAAACGAGAAAATGTGACATCATGAGTCACCAGTTGAAAACGATTCAGCACATGTTCACGTATCTCAAGGAACAGAGCCATGATCATAGGTCATGGCCGAAAAAAGATGAATCAACGGTTGAGAGCCATTTCTATAAATAGCAGAGGCTAGGCTATCGGAAAAGGATCCCACGGTCAAATCACAATTACTCTTCACAGAGTCATTCTATCTTTTTGCTCAATCTTTACTTCCGAACAATCTTTAATTTTTCTGTAATACATCAGTCCGATTATCTTTTATTGCTTTTATTTAATGCTAATTTCAGTGTTCGATTTTGTCTTTCATATTCAAATTTAATTTACTTGTTACTTTGCAGTTTCACTATTTACTTTCAGTAGTGTTCACACGTTTTTGACCGGTGAAATTATATAAAGTCCTTAAAACTCCAACACATAGAAAAGAACATACAGGTAACCTTACGCCTCACTCTAGTCACGATTTTTAGTACCCCACGTCGATTCGATAAGTTATACGTGTTAAGATTTTAAGTCCATCTGGACTTTGGCACGCTCGCAATCGAAAATATGCCAAACAGTTAATCCAAAAAAATAAAAGGGTTAATTATAAAATACCCCCTTGAACTTTGGATAGTTTATAACTCACTCCTTCAGGTTTTAATTTCAACAAATAGCCTACTTTAAGTTTGAATATTTTACAATTAACTCCAGTAGTTATTTTTAAACAATAAAAATTGACAAAAGTTAGACATGTCAAATTCATGTAATCCCTAATTTATTGAAAAGAGAAAATTATTCTTACACCTATTTTTTTCCTTGTACCAAATATCTATATTTTCCCCCTTACCCATTTCGATAGAAAACCCTCCATTCATTATGATGAGGCAGAGACGAAGGTTTCCGTATTTTTTAGTCTTGGCTTTTTTGTTTTCTTATTTTTTAGGTACAAAATTGATATTTCAAGAAAAAATATATGAAAAATAATGTACAAGATGGATGGTGTAATGGTTCTTTTAAGTGTTCAATCACTGTTGTTAGTCAAGTTAATTCATTTAAAATTTGGAGGGGATAAATTATAACATTTGAAACTACAAGGAATTGATTGCAATAAGGAACATAGTTCGAGGGACAGATTATAATTAACCCAAAATAAAAAGCCTTGGACAGTTTGCAACACATCCTTCTGTGGGCTAAACGTGGAAACTTTGGCCCAATGTAGATGGCTCAATAGAATATGCCGCGGGAATATGTTTGTTCGAGTATTCATATCTTCTTGGGTTTTAAGGGGGCCGGTACCTTTTTTAGAAATTATAGGGCAGAAAGTACCATTTTAAAAAACATAGGTCAAAAAGTACACAACCCCTAACAAATCTCTAAAATACCCCCTTCGGTAAAATGGGAACCGATTCCTATATTTTTGCTTCCACAACCGAAATATCAGGGATATCAACGTTACCCATAAAACTCCTTCAATATCGCTGAAACATCCATTCTTCCAAGATTGATAAGAAAACTTCCCTAAAACCTCCATTCTTTTCGAAATGTCCTAATTCCAATGGATCTAGATGATTTTCTCTGATTGAAAAACCAACTCTCGATCAAAGTATCAACGGAGTACAAATCCTTTTATTTCTGATCAAAAGGACTCATCGAGATTGCAAGACTCTCTAAGAACTTGAAGCACAAGATTCCGAACATTCTCGATGTTGAGGTGGACCGCAAAGGAGGGTCGTGGATTGTAGAAACCACCATGAATCTGTACATGAAAAAGGAGGGTTTTGAGAGGATTCATCTTCTTCAAAAAAAAAATCTTCTTCAAGGCTTGTAGACCATGGAGGCTGCGTTCAAGAGGTGTTATTATTTTTTACGAAAATTTCAGCCACACCCCTTCTAGTTTACTGTATCTTTAAGGACACCCCTTTATTATCAAAAACATCATTAACACCCCTTTTGGTGTGACATTGGCTTGTAACACTGGGACATTGTTGTGTACCACAGTGCCAATGTGACATGTACCACTGTGTTAAATTTAAATTTAAAATATTCATGGAAAAAAACACTCGTAACAATCAATGATATTATATAAGGTGCAAACATATATTCCTCATTACAATTTATAAAAAAAAATTAAAAAAATTATATAAATGTAGGGAAGACATGAATAAAAAAAATTATCTAAATGTAGTGTGAATTTTGGATGGCAACAGTGTGAATTTTGCCAGTGTGAATTTTGCCAGTGTAACAGTGTGAATTTTTCCTGGTAACAGTGTGTCATTGCTGGTACCATTGTCATTAGAAGGTATCACTGTGACATTTTGGTTTATAGTATGATGACATTGATTGGCAGCAGGGTGTAATTGACAGATATTTTCGGTTTGAATGATAGAGTAAGAGGTATGGAATGAATGTTTGAATAAACGGTTGTTCAATTGTAGATGAATAGGTAATTTAAAATTCAAAAAAGATATAGCATATAATTAGGAAACTGAATCCCTATATAACTGCCATATTTGTCTCCCATTAATAAAGGAAAAGGGCAATTTAGTAAGAGAAAAAATTATAATTCAGCAAAAGTGTACTTCTTCACCAAACATTTACACATAAAGATACTTATATACATATGTTTTATATTGAGATACTTTTACACAAATAAGTCTGAAAGGGTGTACTTTTTCACAATTTTCCCTATCTTCTTTAATGCTGCTTTTTTTTTATCTTTTTCAATTCTCTTCTTAATATATCATCTATTATTAAGGAGTAAAAAACTCACTTATATATAATAAGTTTTATTTGAATACATTTTTTTAAGGAAAAACTGTAATACTTTCATTCATTTGAAATTATAACATCAAATTTGAGAGACATCTCTACATATTACACGATTGAGCATCTAGCTAACAACTGTGCTGCACCATTACCTGATCTACCAACCCATGAGGTAGAAAAGTGGGAATGGCGATCAGCATAGTCAATGATCTGATCTATAAAATGGGCCATAGATGATAGATGTTGCTGTGGTTTTTCAATAGACCACCTTCGAATCACCCTCTATCCTTACATATTGGTAACCCATCTCCACTGCTCATTTAATAGCAATGAAAGCAGCCCAACACTCCACTTGTTTGACTTCAAAATTTTATTGAATAATTGACCCAACCATGCAGTCAAATTGTCATTTCAGTCTTTAACAATAGGGTTAATTACAAAATGCCCCCTTCAAGTATAGATCATGTTGTAATCAGCTCCTTGTAGTTTCTATTTAAACAATTTACCCCCTAAAGTTTTGGCAAGATTAAATTGACTCACAAAATGGATGGAAGATATAAAATTCCTAAAATAACCTCAACTTTTAATATATTCTCTTTTTTTTCTTCCTATCCAACACATTAAAACACAAAACCCTAAAGAATACATAACCCCAACCTCTTTCTCTACTTCGGCGGCCCCTTTCCCTTACTCCAGTCGTACCCCAACCCTCATAGCTAACTCCAACAGCCCTCACCTCCATCCCCAACAAGGTCTCTTTCAAACCAACAACACCATTCCCCGACGTCCACTAGCAGGAAACACCAATGCTACCCCTCAATTCCTTATCAACATCGCTGTTTGTGGCTCCAAAACACCATCCCTAGACACCAACCAACCAAAAAAAAAAAATTTGTGAGAAAAAAAAAAAGAGAACAGGTCATTGTGAATGCTCCAAACATTTCTAACCCTCATCACCGCTGCCAATGTAGCACAGTTATCACTAATTAAGCTTCAATTCCCGCTCTTTAGCACCTAACCTGCATAAGAGCTCTAATTCCACCCAATCCATTCCGATTAGATCAAAATCTCGAAAAAAAATTGTGAACTACTGGGCGACGGTGGTTAGGCTCAATGGAGGGGGTGGAAGGCAGCAAAGGTCAGGGAAGGAGATGGGTTATCGAGGGGTTGTTGCCTAAAAGAGGTTTTTAAGGGAAATGATCTGGTACCTGGAGGGTTGGTGGGAATTGAACAGTATGAGTGTTTAGATATTTTTCAATTTTTTTGGTTAGAAAATAAGGGATCAAAAGGGTAAATATGTCTTTTAACAGAAGTTAAGCTCACATCTGTCCATTTTTTACAGTAAAAGTTAACGGCAATGGGTTAATTGATGTAATTACAAACTTGAGGGGGGCAAATTATTTAAATTGAAACCACAAGAAGTTGATTGTAACATGACTTATACTTAGAAGGGGCATTTTTATAATTAACCATTAATTAATAATAACCCCAATCCCAACTGCTTCATTTATACTGAATATCGTCCCATCAAACAAAACAAAAAAAAAGGAGAAAAAATATGTTAGAAAGATCTGTCCGAGACTCCACCCATTCATTCAATCTTTGCTGACCTACTAACAAGCGTGCACTTTCTTCTATTGAACGCCTATTTTAATAGTGGATGAGGATTAAAGTTACTAGATGCTTCCCTCATCCCATGTCTAAGTGGGAAAATCCGTGAGGGGAAAAAAATCTTTCTTTTTTGCTATTATTAGTGGGAATTGTGGCACATTAGATGCGTGGACGACATTAATTGTTAAATACTCGGTTTTTTTACTAAAATTTTATCAAAATATAAATTTACAGGAAAAAGATGATTGGCTATGAATTAATAAGAAAATATTTCATTTTAAGAAGGATAAGTGCATACGAGCCGAAGATAGCAAGAGGGAAAAGGGAAGGAAGGTTTTTTTTTTTTTCTTTTCTTGTGGACCTTTGAGCTCAAATATAATTAAAGTACTATACCTAAAATCACTATGAAAAAAAAAGGTATTTTTTATTAAGATTAATAGTTTTGAGATAAAGAAATGTCGTTTGGACAAAAAATATTGACAATATTTAGTGGGTCCAAATAAATGTTGGGATACACCGTTAAATCAATGACAGTGATGTTAAGAGTCAGAAAATATTTGTTAAACAATCAAGAGAAATACAAGATACAAGAAAAAAGAGGAGGAAGAGGAGGTTAGGGTTTCATTGATACTGCATAATTCTATTGAATATCAATAAATAGTTTAACCTAAATACATAGAGACTATATATAGTCTCAAAAGAAACTGAAAAGACAGGAATAAAAGACTATTTTACCCTTAATAAACAAAATAGCCCTATATTTCTTAACAATATTGTCGATATTTTTTGTCCAAGTAGCATTGCTCTTTGAGATAAAGAACAAATGATCATTTCGTTTTAGTTAGGGATTGAGAATAGGCTTGTCAAATGACTCGGATCTAATTACAAATAATTTAAATTTGAATCCAATTTCAAAACTCAATTTTGAGTCCCATTAGTAAAATTGGTGAAATTTATTTTCATAATTTATATTCGAACTTTAAAAAATCAAAATCTGATCTAATTGGATGATTTAGTTAACGCTATATTTTAACGAATTATTTTAAAATTTCAACTTAATTTTTATTAAATAAGTACTCAATTTATTATGTATTTTTATGTTATTCGGATTAAATCACGATCGGATTAGATATTGAGATATTTGAATACGATCCGGTAGCCATAGATTTTTCAGTAGATTTACTGTAGCATTATATTAAGAAAATAATAATATAATAGAAGTTTAAAGTTATTATATTTTCATTAGTTGAAAAGTCAATGAATTAATAGAGAATAATAAAGGGTTGACAGCTATAAGCATATGCCAATATCCAAACCTCATCGTCTTAAACGCGCAAAAGATAAAAAATGGTTTTATGGTTTATTAAGACAAAATCCGCATGAAAACTACCAGGAAATGAGGTGATGGGAGAGAAAAAAAAGGATAAATTATATTCTGACCCTCTCAATTAACACTTTTTTTCAATTGTCATTTTTTACATTTTACTCTCAATTATAAAATTAATTTCATATATTCATAATTATTTAATGTTCGTCATAAATTTAACAAAAAAATATTTCATTTTTTCCTTCGAACAACGTGATGGTTTTCACTTTGTCTCGACTTATTGATAATTTTGTCTAAAAAAATAATGGATGTTAGTGACGAGCCCAGATCTAGATCAGGCTTGGACCCAGTTTATGGAATAAGCCAAAATCATCAAAAGGCAGGGCATACTTAGTTTATGGTCTCAGTCTAATCCAAAGCTAAGAGTCCAGAAAGAGTTAACAGAGTAATCATTAGAATATCTATTACTCCGAGATAGTATCTATCCCCAATTGTAAGTATCTATTACTCTTACACTCTCTCTCTCCTACTACCTTGGGGCCATCGTTATCGCACTGAAGACCCAACCATCTAATATTTATCGTTTTTTATTAATTATTTTACACCATACACTCGATTGATTTAATTGTGCTTAATCAACTTTGTGATTTAGGGTAATGTGAAATAATAAACATTATAAAAAAATTTAATAGTTTAAAGGGTAGAATGAAATTGAGTGTATAGTTAAGGGGTCAAAAGTATAAAACTCAGATCTAGAACTAGAAGGTTTGAAATACAGAGATGGAGATGATGCAGTAGTAGTACACAAGAAAGCTATTAAAATAATGGTAACAACGGTTGCTGCGTTTGGTGTTGGGGAAAAGTAAAAGTCAAGTCAGATGGGCTGGCCGGACTCTCTCACACATCGTTAGTTTTGAATTCACATCTGACCTTACTGCCGATTCCTCTAACAGCTTTATACATTTAGAGATAGAGAGGGAGAGAGAGAGGGAAAGGGGAACTCCGCCGGGGCTCAGGCGACCGTGTAAGTATCTTCTTCACCGAAACCCTAACTCTCTGTTTCTCTGTCTGTGTGTGGGGGAGAGAAAGATATTTTCTTTGATATTTTGATTTTCAGTTTTCTTTATATATATATACATGGAAAGTTTTAAGGGTGTAAAGAATCTAAGATATTCGAAGTATTGTGGTCTCTGAAATGGAAAAAAAATATATATATAATATAATTGAGATTTGCTTAAGCTTTTCATGCCCAGAAGCCAAGAAAATTTCAATTTAACTGACTCCGGCGGTGTTTTTTTTTTAACTTTTTGGGAATATTTGTGCAAGAAGTTTTTCCTTTTTGTTGCGTTTTTGTATGTAGCTGAAAATTGACTAATTTGAATATTATCTTCTGGGGTTTATAACATAGGATGTTGTGAGTGAATTTTGAATAATTTCAGCTTTTTTTTTTTTGGAACTGGAAATAGTTCCAGTCTTACTGGTGGCATACGATTCAATTTTCATACATTTTTTTTGGTAATCTTCGGGAGTTTCAGTAATTCTGAGAGTTTTAGTAATTCGTATAGTAGAGCTTAACAAATGATTCCATAGTGAAACGAATGCCTGGTTATTGGTTTGAACGGAATATGTAGATGGCAGCTAAAAATTGTGGACATGGTCTTCTGTTTGAAATTATGGCTTTCACTATGCTTTTGATTCAAGGGCTCAATAGTTATGATTATCGCATTTGCAAGCGTACAATAGATGGAGTGGATGCTTATAAATTTGGTTTGTAAATACTTTTTCTTTGGAGGGGGATTGGGGAGGGGAGTTAGGGTTTCTTTAGTTTTATGTGGTTTGTCAAATGATTTGTTCTTTTGTATTTTTTGGCATAGTTAATTTAAGACATTCAGTGCTGACCAAAAGAAAATTTCAGTGGAATTTTGCATCTCAAGTGCTCAATGATATTTTTTAGAGCAATTCTCAATAAAAGAAACTACTAAAAGCTGATATTGTACAATGGGGAGTAGCAAAGAAAAGAATATAGATTTTTTGGTGTGTTAATTACAATTTATTTGTACGACAATCATATCTTTCCTTTTAGATTTCTCTAGAGAACCAGTTTTATATGGCTAAAAATTCTTAGTTCCTCTCTTACAGTGGTAAAGATGAAAATTTATCAATTATTTGGGGGATTATGTCTTTTGAGAAGTGAGATACATCAGTTCAGGACATCAATGACACATTCCCCTTCTTTACATGGTAACAAGAAGCTAGGACATAATGGGTTTTAGCCCTATGCTGCTTAAAAAGGCATGGATAATATGCAAGATGAAGTAACATGGTTTAGTGTGTCTTTTAGAATCAGTGGAGTGCTTGGGAAACTTGACAGAACAGTTATTATTGTTTTGTTTTTGTTTCATGAGTCCAGTTTCTCTACATGAGGCATTCTGGACCTATAACCTCCACTCATACAATCATACAATCCTGTATCACCTTACTTGCCCCAAATAGATTGATCATGCCTCATTCTTCAGTCATGGTTTCTCTCATCTGTCCTTTTTTTTGGGGTTGTAAAGTGTTACGACTTTTTTAGCTCAAGAATTGCAGAGAATCTCTTTTCGATAAGAAGAATTGAAGAAATCTATTACCGAAGTAGCATGTTGTTTAGACTTTCTGGAACAAATTAGTGACCTTTTGAAAGCTGGTCGGATTAACGAAAACTTTTAGTAGGATGCTACACACCTAGGATGCTCTTGCACCACCTCCCATCTGGGAGGTCTGAGGTCTGACCCTCGCTAAGGGTGTGGTGGAGGAAAAATATTAGTCCTTATCAGGTCTAAGGCCTAAATTCGACCCCTCACAAGTTGCTTAGACTCTCATTCCCTTTTCCCTTGGGAGTAGGCTAGACTCAATCATGTTAGAAGAAAAAAAAAAGATGGTTGTGGATAGTTAGAAAATAATCATTTATTCCTTACATTATAAATCTTCTATTTTATGAGGCAAAGTCTTTTAAGTTTAAAGTGTACACATTGACCCAAGTACAAACAACTGTATATAATATATTGCGTGAACAACGTTTTTTGTTTTCTTTTGGATGTTTTGGTTGGGGGAGGGGATGTTCTTGGTTGAATTTTTTTTTTTTTCTGGGGGTTTTTGTTTTTTTTTTTTGGGGGGGGGGGGGGGGGGGGACAAGTGCCCCGCTTGCTCCTTTCCTCTGGCTGCAATTCAGGGATTCCACTTTTCCATATTGAGGTCTGCTCTCATATGGTGCTCTGGTGATTACAAGAACCTATTTAGTTCGATAATTAGCAAAATTCAGCCTTAGACAAGTCAAGTTTCTTTTATTATGGAAACTAATTTGAACCTTCAGCATTTATTTGTAGGCAAGTCTATTGAGATGATGTTTTCCTAGTTGCGAAAATTACATCAAATAGTGGTGCCAAAGTGAGCAGGGCAATGATTTGTCATGTGATGTGGTTCAGCTAGGGAGAAAAAATAATGGCTGCATGTGTTAGCTATTGGACTCATATGGGAGTTCTTTTTAAAGTAGCTTGCTGTATTTCTAGTATTAACTTTAAGGCTTCTAACTTTTATCATCTGCCCTATGCTTGCCTACCTTAATGCTAATAGTTTTTTCTTTTGCGTGACAGATTCTGGTGTCTCAGCAAAGATGCCAGATTCAGCTCAGGAATTGGGAAAACACCATGTAAACACTGAGAGTCAAGCAAGGGAAGACAGTGAATATGTAAGGCTGGTAATATCAAATGGACCAAGTATAGGTGAAGTTGATGTTGTGCAACTGCAAGCAGAAACAAGAAAAAGATCTTTCATCTGGTGGATCAAGGCCATAATATGGTGTTTTATCACTATCATAATCCTCCTCATTTCTTTGAAATGGGGAGTGCCATTTCTTTTTGAGAAGGTAATTCATTTCGTTTGTGTAACATTCTTTTTTTCCCTACTGTAGGTTAATTTTGTTGATGTCAATATGAGAAACATGCAATAGAGATAAGCCATTAATTCCATCCATACAAAAGGCTAAGTTTCAATTCATTAATAAAGATAAGCCATTAATTCCATTCATGCAAAAGGCTAAGTTTCATAGAGCTTTAATTGGCTACATAAAAGACGGATCATGGAAACACAGCGAGAACGACAAAAGCCTTTAAAACTAATGTTGTTTGTAGCGTAAGATACAGGATATGATTGTATGTTATGTTCTGATACAATGAAAAAATGATACAAACACTAAATGGTGAAACGATGATGTTTCGCAAGACTTATTTCTTTTTACCCTAAACAGTGAAACCATATTGTTTTGCAAATCTGTTTTTTACCCTAAACAGTGAAATGTTGTCAAACAGACAATGCTCACGTTTGTTGTCTTCTCCTCACACGACCCTCCTCCTCCTCCAAATAGACAAAATTCTAGTTGGACTTGAATCTCTGCCATGAAGATGAAGGTTCGTCTCTCGTTTGATCTTTATCACAAACACGCATGAGCGACTCGAAATAACATTTATATTATTTGGACCTCATACTTATTTATTGTAGGCAAGGATCAAAATATCATGTCGAAACGTTTCCGTTTCTAAGAAGACCGAAACGAATCATTGATTGAATCGAAATTCTAATACTTCGAGGTATTTCGAAATGTTGAGTTTTTTTCGAGATGTTTCAATGTTTTTACTAATATTTTGGAATGTTTCGGATGTTTCAAGATCTTTAACTATATTTAGACTAATACTTTGAAATGTTTTGAAAATAAATCCCTAAATTTTATCCATTTTCATTATGTTTCCGAAACAATTTCAAAACGTTTTCATTTCTTAAGTGTCCTAAACAACGATATTTTGATCATTGATTGTAGGTATATATATTTATTTATCTATTTTTTTAAAAACTAAGTGTATACTATACTTTATAGGGGTGAATTTCACTTTGCACCCTGAAAGATTTAAAAATTTTCACTCTACATCTTGAAAGATTAGATTTTCTGCATTGCACCCTAAATGTATTAAAAGTGTTACAGTGTGGTTTTTCTCTTAGCTTTTGTTACTTATTCTGTCAATGTTAATGGGGTGATGTTTTACGGAATAAGCAACGTAAGCTAATAAAAAGGCCATAGTGCAACACTTTTAATACATTGAGGGTGCAATGCGAAAAATCTAATTTTTGAGAGTGCAAAGTGCAAGTCCCCCTATTTTATAATATATGATATATTATTTTCGGAAAACAATACGAGTTGCAATACACAGTTGGACAACTTTGTTTAAAACAACAAGAAATGTAACATAAAGCTTCTAAGCAAAGATTCATTAGATTAGATTTGTCATTCTATATCGAGATCTTCTATATATAGATATATTACTATTAGTATATTAAAAAAAATAATAGTAATATATTAGTTATATAAATTCTATAAAAATATTATAAAATTAAAATAAAAAATTCAAAAAGTCCGTGGGTCAAGCAAGGATTGGTCAAGCTAGGATTGGTCAAGCTTTCCGAATCTAAGAGACCAGATGAGGTGGGACGAGTAGGAGATCCCAAATTGTTACACCCCCACCCCAGGTCTTAGAAATTGCCTTTTGGTCCTTTAATTTGTTGTGAAGTTTCAAGATGTGATTTAGTTGTCCCCTTCAAGTGTGGACCTTTCCGAAGTAGATCTTCTTAATCTTTTGTTGTATTTTCTTTCACTGTTTGTTAGCGTACCTGGTTTCAAATTTCCAACTTTGTTCTAGATGTAAAGAAGTACAAATTACTAACATTGTTTATTTTTCTGACTATTGTATCTTGGCGGGTTCAATTTGGAAGGAGAGATCTTGAGATAGTGATGACTATGATTATAAAGGTGGTGGTGAAGTTTCAATTTATAAGCCCTACAAATGATTTTTAGACATTGTCACTGGTTCTAGTATTTGTTTCTATATTTTTTGGTAAGTATTTTTGTTACTATATTGCATAGACACTTTGGTTCGTCCATAATTTCTCGTTTTGTTTTTGCAAGTAAAATTAGAGAATTCATTTCAACACCTTCACATGTATATATTCGTCATAGGAAGACTGAAATGCTGATCTTTGGTTATTATGTGTTTGATCAGATTACACTGCATAGACATCAATGTAGTGTAAAAACTTTTGACTTGAAATATATATAATCTCTAAGTTTTAAGAAATTTAGATGTTTTGATGATAGTATAAACTTAACCATATCTTCAATATTAAAATACTATTTAAACGGAGAATTGTTGCCATGTAGCAACTATCTGTACATATATCAACTTGGAAGCATTAAACCTATGTTCATTAATTCTGCCGCAGGTTCTCCTTCCAATCATGCAATGGGAAGCCACTGCCTTTGGTCGTCCAGTTCTTGCGCTTGTACTTGTTGCTTCTCTGGCCTTATTCCCAGTGTTTTTGATTCCTTCTGGTCCATCGATGTGGCTGGCAGGAATGATTTTTGGATATGGTATTGGGTTTGTTATAATCATGGTTGGGACAACTATTGGGATGATCCTGCCATATCTGATCGGTTTGCTCTTCCGTGATCGAATTCATGTAAGGCACCAATAAATGTTTTGCAATGCCTATATGAAGTTGTTTTTGATGATTTTTTATTTTTCATTCTTTTGATGTGTGTCCCTTTTTCCATGGGCAGCAATGGTTAAAGAGATGGCCTCAGAAAGCTGCTATGATTAGATTGGCTGGGGAAGGAAGCTGGTTCCATCAGTTTCGAGTGGTTGCACTATTTAGGGTTTCCCCATTTCCGTACACAATTTTCAATTATGCAATTGTGGTGACAAGTATGACATTTTGGCCCTATTTATGTGGATCAGTTGCAGGAATGGTTCCAGAAGCCTTCATCTACATTTATAGGTTAGTTTTCCGAATTATTCTCCATTTCTTCATCTACATTTATAGGTTGTAGAAGTTTCATTTGTTGATGATAAACATGTCACCACCAATATCCTCATGCTCATAAATTGGATCATTTGCACAAGTTCCTGTAGAATGTAGGATTTTTTATCTTTCTGTTTTGATTGCCGCTAATTTATATTTGTGCTCATTACATCTTCTTTCCATTCTTGTCTGCAGTGGTCGATTAATAAGGACATTAGCAGATGTCCAGTATGGGAACCATCACCTGACTACAGTGGAAATCATTTACAATGTTATCTCCTTTATTGTTGCAATCATCACCACAGTTGCTTTTACTGTTTATGCAAAGAGAACACTGAATGAACTTGAAAGAATAAAGACCAGTGATGAAGGCTCTGCCCATGACAATAGCAACTGCGAGATGGAGAAGCTTCCGATTGAAAGACCCAAGCATCGGGGTGTTTCGTCATCCTTGTCATAGCCTGTATGTGGTTTAGGTAGGTGGTTGTATATAATTTGAGGTTGTGTAGGGGATTGTATTCCCTGATATTTTGTAACTTGAAAAATGAAAAAATAATATGCTACTTCACTTACAAACTTTTCTACATGAATGCAATGTGAACCATTGCCACTAATCAGTTGATGGTTGTGGTGGTGTCCCATCAACTGGTGAAAAGAGCTGGTAAGAAGAGCATTACTGAATGAACACACATAGGAAATATGATCTGTAAATATGAAATTACCTTTTTTGGGGTAATTAGATAAATGAAGAAGATAATACTTTATAGATGCCCTGGATTGCATATTCTCTGTGTGTGTGTGTGTATTCTCTTGGTGCCTACTGATAAGATTCACCTTTGCTCTGTAGTTTTAGTTAAAGATACTAGGTATAGTCTGTTGATTTGATTCGAAAATAAAATTGGCATACAAAATTGTAATTGTCATGGCAAAAATACCATCATGATTCCTTAAAAATAACAAACAGTGCCCTATTTAGGTTTCTTATTCTTCCCTCTACTATTTCTTTGTCCATCATGAGCCATTATTGAGAGAGAGAGAGAGAGATGCCTTGAGAGGATTGCAGCTACGAAACCGTAACCCTCCTTTCTTTTTACAAAGAAGAGAAACACAGCTCAATAAATATGCCCCAGGTATCGTTACCCAATTTGATCATTGTAACACAAGATGAACATAATACAAACATAACATTTCACGATGTTTATAGAAAAAAGACTGCAGTCAAATTTGGATCCACAATCTCTTAGGTCGTTATTCCACAAAAATTATTTTTGCACTAGGGAATTTATAGAGATGTCATGGATGAAACCAAAAGGTCAAACTAGTGCCTTTTTATGGACAATCCAAAGGGATGACTTGACTTTGGTCGACACAAGAAATCTCAATTACCGACGTCATATTTGCTTCATCAACAGCCGTATTGTGCTCTATGATATGAACATTTTCAAACGGTTCTTTCGCTATTTTATGGGTCTCACTTGAATTCGTGATAGAAGATGTATTCTTTTTCGTTCTTGTCAATGACAATTTTTGTGGTATACGGAAAGCTTTTTTCCATGACCACTTTTGCCTTTTTTTTCTCTTTACCTCTTCAGCCCAATCCTTGACTGTGTTTCTCATAGACTCACTAAGGATGCCTTCTCCATACATGCTACTACCCATCTACATTTAAGAAGGAAGCAATTAGTAAACAAGCATGTCAAACTTGTTACAAAGGAACCTATGGGTTCAGTTAAGCGGAGTCGAGTCACATCCTAGTAAGATGTTCCCCATGAGTGTAAATATGATTTCGTGTTTCTCTAAATACACGTGATAACAGAACACATGGACTTGACATACCGACCAATCTGGATTATCTTACCTGTGTCACAAGAGCATATAAAGGTAAGGTGCTGTAGCTGCAAAGCACTTGAACAATCACCCTGCATAATTGTGTTGTGAGAATGACTAGATGAAAGTAAGAAACACTCAGCATGAGAAGCTACATATTGGGCATTTTGTTTGCCTGTTCAAGTGAAATGGAACAAAACGTAGAATCAAGGTTCTAAAAAGAGTAGAAAGTATTTTTCTCGATACTTTACCCTGTAATAAGCCTTGGGATGATGTAGTTCACTTTGTCCATGATGCATGAATGAAATCCATATGTGGTCTGAATTGAAATTAGCAAGTTAACATCAGTGCCATTGCCTGTATGGTACAGAAGTTGTGAAAATGTACTCGTAAAATAATCTGTGATCTTACCCAGATCCAAAAGAAGAACGCAAACTCAAATGAATTTTCAAACATGATGAAGTGAATCAGGTAAAGAACAATGCGCGGTCGGCCAAACCAGAAATGTTCATCAGAAGGTTTCACTGGCCCTGTCATTGCCTCTGCAACCTCTTTCGCCAAGCGGGTAATAATGTGCTCTAATTTAGCACCCACTAGAAGGAGAAGCTGTCATTGCACTCAAATCAGATATTTATGCTAATTCTTAAACAGAATAGGCACCCATTTACACTTTGAAACAATGAACTTACCACTAAGGGTAAAAAGGCCAACCAAAAATAAGTGTGCCATCCTGCATTTTATTGATCCATATACAGGAACAATTAGGAATCTGTAATGAAATAAATAGAGTGTTCCACAAAGAGCAAAAGAAAGTACCGTTGACATTTAGCAGCAAAGAAACCATCAAAAAGAACCATAAGTATGAGCTGAAGTTCAAAATCAATTCACAGTATTTAGCATGAAGAATCAAAGTTATTTCAAAAACATAGTTCAGCCATTAAATTGTAGCAGGTGTACCTTATGCCAACAATCTTTCGAAAATCAATTTCTAGGGTCCGCAACATGTACTTGTGAAAATCAAATGTAGGAAGATGAGGATAATGAGCCTAAATAAAAAGCAAAATGCACGATTGAAACATTCATTTTAACATTGCTATTGGGAATAAAATAACAAAGGAAATTGTTAATTGCTATTATATATGCTGGGAACTTCACCTGTACAAAACCATACCGTAGTGTGACATAGTCTGACTCGGTCACTGATCCATAGAACTGTTTGAAGAATGCTATCTACAAACAAAGCATAAAATAAATAATTAAATACATAAAAAAAAAATGCAAGAGCATACCTTATCAATGGGATGTAGCCATCCTAATCAAAAGACATGTATTCAATTTGCAAGGAATTAAGCAAATGGGACCTAAAAATATGACCTAGTTTGTTGAACTAATGATGTGACATCATTATTCATATCCAAACATCAAACAATGAAAGATGTAAATATGAGAAAAACAGTGCTTTTAGCTTAAAAGTATTTTCACGGGTGAGGGTGAGTGACATCAGAGCGATCCAACTTTAGGAAATCCTCCGTTTTTGGCTTCACTTGAGCGATTGATGCAATCCAAGAGGAAGTCAAATCGTTTAACTTTTGTAGTCTTTCAAGCAACAAAGAAGTTCCAATACTAGGAAGTCCAATCGTTTATCCAGAAACACTTATGATTTTTTTTCCTTCAAGGAAGCTAAAAACTTATATGAATTACATTAAGTTTAAAAAAACAAGTAGCTTGCATTGATTTGTTGCTTAGAGCTGATTCTCGGACTTACAATTTTTCAAACTTGATAGTATGGAATTTGGGAGTCAATCACAACTATATAGACAATAATTTAGACGCACCAACAAGCCTTAGGCATATCTTTAGAACTTTACGGAATACAGTTATGCGAGCAAACAAGGATAAAAAGATTAACTTGGATAATTTGTTGAAGTTAATGCACTTCCTACTTCAGTGCATGTATCTATTAGATTACTCTTGAGTTCTTATCATTGCCTATTCGTGTACTAGGGTGTCAAGACTCAAGAGTTACTTGAATAAATTCCAAGTACGGGTCTAGAACTAGTAGATACATTGAAGTCTTGTGCTTCCATTTGTAACCAGTGAAGTGAGACGAAACAGAGTAACTGTAATAGTAACATATCTTCAGTTTCTTCTTCCTCTATTTTAGATCTCTTTTTTTGGACCTCAACATCTCCTCCCAACATAATGCATGTCTTTCCTAGGAGTATCTTCATAATTTCCATGGGTGGAGAACTTGAGTATATCTTATGAGATGGAAAAAAAAATTAATAACTCGCTATATTGTCCCTCTTTCTCTAGCACTTCTTTCTTCTATATCCTCAAATAACTTTAATGTTAAGTTATAATAGGTGAACTGCTTGTCAATTTGTTTAAAGAAAAAGGCTGGGTTGACACAGGAATCTTGGTTATAACCCAAGGGTTTTGCCAGAATTTCATAGGAATAGAAGCTTACCAACCAACCTACAACAGCTGCCTTTCTCCAATGTCTACCAGCACGTAGCTTGAAGATTTGGTGATGCTGATGGTGATGGTGATGATGAACCTCGGGAACTACACAAGATTAATTTCATAAAATTAGCTCAAAGAAACCAAAGTACTTCACTTAAATCATACTATTTTTATTAAAGCAATATTTTGCCACAATACTAACGCTGAAGTTGCCCGTCTTGTGACATTTTGCTCCGGATGGCATCCTCCCAGTTCTTCCACTGACGTATCTAGATATGGAAGACATTAAATCAACTTCAAATTCAAACCTCAAGGACATTATGTCCCTTAAAAGCATGTACTACACAAAAAACACTATAGAAACCTCAAAAAACATGCCACACAAGGATCCCGAAAATATAGATGAATATTCAACCTCAATAAGCATGATTGTGTGTCTATGTGGTTGATACTTTTGTCATCAGCATTGTAACGTGCTTTTGTGTCCCGCACATTTAATGATTTTCCATGATAGATTAGGAAATGACAAGTACCTTGGAGGAATCCTATTTAATCATAGTGAAAGAAGTTTGACAACATAGATACATTACCTTTGCTCCTCCAAGAACCATGGTGGTCGCACAAAAGACCACATGAACAAGTGCCAATACAAAAACAAATATGTGCATGTCATCTAATGCTTTTCTTGATAGCAATGGAACCTTTCCCTGGGCAAATAAAAAAGGGACGAACTTTAATGTTTGTATGTTGACAATGAGCCTAATACTTTTGTGTCAAGAAACATGAATGCCCTTTCTATTTCAAATTGGTGTGGAGTATAACTTTAATAAACTCAAATATTCCAATTACAATTTAAAAATATAGAATAATTTTTGTTAAAAAATTGGAGTTCCAAAAGGGGCCCTAAGTTTGATACCAAGGGAGGAAAGTTTTTCTGATACCCTGATAAAGTGCCTCCAATTCTTATTACTATTACCTTGAGTAAGACAGCAATTCGCTACGCACGGGTTCCACCATCAGATTTCTTTCCATCAAACACGAAACAACAGAAATTAAATGGATAGAGGTACTAGACCATTGTCACACATGCATACCAGTTCAAGTTGTTAGTATTGCTGGAGGTGATGAGAAAACCAAACAGTCTCACTTATGCTGGGATTGGATAACAAGAGGTTGTGGGTCATTGAGCCTTCTATTGTTTTTTTTCCTGAAAATATTATTTCCATGAAATGATTGATGACCCATCTTTTCCAATTTTTGGACCCCATTGGATAATTTGGAAGGCCAAAGTGCACGTTAAGGTGCAGGTGTTTGCTTAGACTGTGGCTCAAGATAAGATCAATACATGTGATTTATTGCAAAAGAGAAGACTGAACACGTCTTTCAAATCAATAGAGCATGATGGGTCAAGCCCAAATGGCCCAATCTATATAAAAAACCCAATTCAAATAAGCCAAGAAAGCCCAAAGAAGAGTCCAATCCATTACCCAAGCCCAAGCCCACTAAAGAGAAAATTCTAGAGAATGTTAGATAAGAATTTGAATGTTAGATTTGTATTAGAATGTTAGATTTGAATGTTAGATAGGTATTATTTAATTTGTGTGGTTCGGATTGATTCACGTTGTACGGCTAGGATTGATTCCCTACTACTATAAATAGACCACCCATTTGGGTATTCTATCATCAAGAAAGAAGCAAAGCTTCTAAGAGTGAGTTTAAGAGAGAGTTCTCTTGAGATTCCTAGTATGCTCTGTGGTTGCAGTTTAGACTGATCTGCCACATCAGAAAAGATTTCTAAAGATTGAGAGTGTAAGTTGTGAGCTTCCTATTGAGTGTTTGCTTCTCTCTCTCTCTCCCTCTCAAGCATTGTAAAACTCTCCGGAGTACCATTATTCATCAATAAAGAACACCAGGCCACCGCTGCCGTTCCCGAGAGTGGACGTAGGTCAACCGGACCGAACCACTATAAATCTCTGTGTTGATCTACTATTTACTGTTTTGCCATTGATTGCTTATTAATCATATTCGTACACATTCTTAACTGTTGATCTTGCACGAAGACCAATTTGTGCATCATCAGTTTGGCGCCGTCTGTGGGAAACAACAGAATTCTCATTCCTAAACACAATCCAGTTCTCTACTGAAACAATGGCGATCCCTACCAGATCCATGAACCAGCATGAAGGCAATCCTCCACGAGAGGAGGAGGTTCCTCCGCCTGTCAACCATGTGCCAAATGCTCCAGCTCCGAATCCTCAACAAATGCTGGAGACCATGCAGCAGCTGGTGGCCCAAAACCAGCAGATGTTACAACTTATGCTCGCCGGACGAGGAGGAGCACAACTCGATGGAGCACAGCTTGGAGGAGTCCCACGTCCTGGGGGTCCAGGAGCTCCACGCCCTGATGCTCCACATATAGGTGCCCCCGTAAGATTGGACGCCCCCATTGGAGTCCCCCCAGGCGCCATGCACAGGGAGGCTCTATACAGGGAGGCTCGTCATGAAGGACCTCTACCCCCTCCTCCTGCTTCCCATGGTGAGGGCCCTCCTCTCCAAGAGGACGAGGGCGAAAACCAAAGCGTGGAGCATGGGAGTCACTTTCATGACCATCCCAGAGGAGCTCCCAACCTTTGGGATAAGAAAATCAAGGAAGTGCAAAACCAGCTAGGTGACGTCTTCAACGCCATGAAAGCACAAGGACCTGAGACTGTGGACTATCTTGTTAGGCGAACTGACACACCTTTCAAGCCGGACGTGTCGAACTACCCCCTCCCTCAAAAGTTTAAAATGCCTTCTGTTGAGGTCTTTGATGGAACAAAAGCAAAGGACCCGCTGGACCATCTCGACACCTACAAAACTCTGATGCAGTTGCACAACGTCCCAGACGAAATCATGTGCAGGGCGTTCCCAACCACACTAAAGGGATCCGCCCGACAATGGTTTGCTAGGCTCTCCCCTGCATCCATTGCCTCCTTTGATGAGCTAAGCAGGTCATTCGTGTCCCATTTCATCGGGGGGCGTCGCCACCAGAAGCCAGTCACCCACCTGCTTAGCATAAAACAGGACCGTGAGGAGAGCCTGAGGAGCTACCTCACTCGTTTTAACGAGGAGGTACTTGAGGTTGATGAGCCCGATGACAAAGTGACGATGACTGCCTTCCTGGGAGGTCTCCGCTCATCAAGCTTCCTCTTCTCGGTGATGAAGCGCCCACCAAAGAGCATGCCAGAGCTGCTAGCGAAAGCCCAGAAATATATAAACGCGGAGGACATCACAAGGGCCAGGCGAGGTGAGTCCTCCAGATCTGGAGACAAGAGGAAGGAAAGAGAGAGGGACGATAAGAAGGAGGCTAGCAACAAGCACGGTAGAACAGAGAAGGTTCCCGTCAGAGACCGGTTTGGTCCAACCCCTCAGAGGGATCGACAAGCCTTCACACCCCTCAATGCCGACCTCGGGCATATCCTATTCCAAATCCAGGGTGACCCCGCAGTGAAGTGGCCAGGGAAGATGAAGTCCCCTCCCAATCGCAGAAATCCTAACAAGCATTGCCGCTTCCACAACGACCACGGGCACGACACCGACGACTGCTATGAACTCAAAAGGCAAATTGAGGATCTTATTCAACGCGGCCACCTACGCCATTATGTTGCTGGTAGAGGACAGGCGCCGCCACCACCCCGTAACCAGGAAGAGCAACACCCCGTTGGGGAAATTCACACCATCTCGGGAGGATTAGCAGGAGGTGGAGAGTCCCTCTCTGCCATGAAGGCCCATGCCAGGAAGGCAAAACACCTTGACGAAGGACGCCCGTCCAAAGCGCCCAGGCAAGGCACCAAGGAGGTTATATCTTTCTCAGATAAGGACCTAGAAGGAATTCAGCACCCCCATGACGACCCCCTGGTGCTCACCATGACAATTGCCAATTTCAAAGTACGCAGAATCCTAGTGGACAGCGGCAGCTCTGCCGACATCCTATTTGCAGAAGCTTTTGACAAGCTCAACCTGGGCAGGGAGAGACTGCAATCCATCAGATCTCCCCTCATTGGGTTCTCGGGGGAAAAGGTGTACCCCCTAGGGTCCATCACCCTACCAGTCACAGCCGGAGCAGCGCCCCGAAGCTCCTCAGTCATGGTCAACTTTCTGGTGATAGACTGTCCATCAGCTTATAACATCATATTAGGGCGACCTGCTCTCAACACATTAAGAGCCGTGCCCTCCACCTACCACCTCATTCTCCGATTTCCAACCCCTAACGGAGTTGGAGAGGTCAGAGGAGACCAGGTAGCAGCTAGGGAATGCTATGTCTCCTCCATGAAGACCAGGAAGCCACAGGAAGCTTTGCAAGTTGAAATCCTGGACCCAAGGGATGACTCCACCATAGAAAGAGGAGAACCGGTGGAAGAGCTCACCCCCGTGGTTCTGAATGAAGATCACCCAGACAGAAGAGTATACGTTGGCTCTTCCCTTTCTGAAAATCTGGTTAGCCCGCTGATAGATTTTTTGAAAAGAAACATGGACGTCTTTGCATGGTCACATGCAGACCTTGAGGGCATCGACCCAGAAGTGGTCACACACCGACTCAATGTTGACCCACGCCACAAGCCTATTCGCCAAAAGCTAAGGGGCGCATCCACTGAAAGGGCCCAAGCTATGGACAAAGAGGTGGGGAAACTAGTAGACAACGGGGCCGTCAGGGAAGTAACGTATCCTGAGTGGCTCTCCAACGTGGTGATGGTCACTAAGACTAATGGGAAGTGGCGCCTTTGCGTCGATTTCTCAGACCTTAACAAGGCGTGCCCAAAAGACAGCTACCCGTTACCACGGATCGATCTCCTCATCGACGCCACAGCAGGACATGAACTGCTCACATTCCTGGATGCCTATTCTGGATACAACCAAATCAGCATGCACCCCCCTGACCAAGAGAAGACTTCCTTTATTACTCCAAAGGGTACCTACTGCTATAGGGTGATGCCCTTCGGGCTAAAGAATGCGGGGGCAACCTACCAGCGGCTGGTAAACAAAATGTTCCAGTCCCAGATTGGGCGAACGATGGAAGTTTACGTTGATGATATGCTGGTGAAGAGTCTTGCTGCAGCAGAACATGTTAACCATCTCCAAGAGACCTTCAGTGTCCTACGGTCATACCACATGAAGCTAAATCCTGAGAAATGCGCTTTTGGCGTGGGGTCAGGAAAGTTCTTAGGCTTTATGGTCAACCAAAGGGGAATTGAGGCGAACCCTGACAAGATCAAGGCAATCCTTGACATGAAGTCGCCAACCTCAACCAAGGAGCTCCAACGCCTCAATGGAAGAATTGCAGCACTTAACAGATTCGTCTCCAAATCCGCAGACAAGTGTCTGCCTTTCTTCAAGATACTCAGAAAAGCCTTTGAATGGGGACCTGAAGCAGAGGAAGCCTTCCAGAGGCTCAAGGCTTACTTAGTTATACCTCCCCTCCTCTCGCATGCCACTTCAGGAGAAATCTTGTATTTGTACTTGTCTGCCTCCTCATCGGCAGTGAGCTCAGTTCTAGTCAGGAACAGTAATGGAGTGCAGAGGCCAGTCTACTATGTGAGCAGAGCATATAGGGGGGCAGAAGTGAGATATTCTGAACTTGAGAAGCTAGCACTCGCCCTGATCTCAGCAGCAAGACGCCTACGACACTACTTTCAGAGTCACAATGTCGTTGTTGTCACAGACCAGCCTCTGAAGAGAATTCTGGGAAAGCCTGACTTATCCGGAAGACTCCTTAAGTGGGCAGTGGAACTTGGTGAATTTGACATTCAATATCAACCAAGGGCGGCCATCAAAGCACAAGTGTTGGCGGATTTCATTGCCGAGCTTACACCAGCAAAGGAGGAGACTCGCTCAGCCACCCCTGATGGCGCACAAGTCTCTTCAGCCACCCCTGATGGCGCCCAAGCCTCCTCAGCCACCCCTGATGGCGCCCAAGCCTCCTCAGCCACCCTTGATGACGCCCAGCCTTCTTCATCACTCTGGAAACTCTACGTTGATGGCTCCTCAACCAACGAGGGAGGAGGAGCAGGCCTAGTCTTGATCAGCCCAGATAGCACCACTCTCAAGTATGCGGTAAAACTTCATTTTCTCGCCTCCAACAATGAAGCGGAATATGAAGCCCTCCTCTCGGGATTAAGGTTGGCAGCCGAAATGGAAGCCCAACAACTTGCCACATACAGTGACTCCCAGCTGGTAGTTAACCAAGTGAACGGCGAGTTCGAAGCAAAGGGAGCAAGGATGCAGGAGTACCTTGCTATAGCAAAAAGTTTAACGGCAAAGTTCCACTACTTTCAGATTAGCCATATCCCCAGAGAAGACAACATGGCAGCCGATGCACTTGCAAGACTCGCCTCAACCTTGCAAGCCTCACAAGAGGAACCAGCATTCATTGGTCACCAACTCGAGCCAAGCAAGTTGGACATAGTGACCACAAATGTCAACTGTGCATCAATCGAGTCGAGTTGGATGACCCCAGTAAGGGCGTACCTCCAAGAAGGTGTACTACCAGATGATCCGTTAGAGGCCAGGAAACTAAGGATGAGAGCCTCTAAGTTCACCATCCTGCAGGATACCTTATATAAGAAAGGATATTCCTTACCTTTGCTAAGGTGCCTTGCACCGGAAGAAGCTCAATATGCCCTGCGAGAGATTCACGAAGGGATCTGCGGGAACCACTCTGGAGGGCGCTCCCTTGCCTACAAGGCACTCAGACAAGGCTACTTCTGGCCTTCCATGGCAAGGGACGCCCAAGAGTTCTCCAAAAAGTGCGACAAGTGCCAACGCTTCGCAACTGTGTCTAGACAACCACCGGAGGAGCTAACAGCTATCATAAGTCCATGGCCCTTCTCCAGATGGGGCATTGATATACTAGGCCCCTTACCTCTAAGCAAGGGACAGTGCAAATTTGTGGTGGTGGCAGTCGACTACTTCACCAAATGGGCAGAAGCCGAACCTTTAGCAAGAATAACAGAGGTAAAGGTGAAAGACTTCATCTGGAAGAACCTGGTCTGCCGCTTCGGGATACCCCACGCCATCGTCAGTGACAACGCGAAGCAATTCGACAATAAACTACTCAACTCTTTCTGCTCCGATCTTCAGATAAAACAACCTCACTCCAGCCCAGCACACCCGCAGGCAAATGGACAAGCAGAGGTCATGGTGAGAACGGTGCTCCGTAACTTAAAGACAAGGCTCGAAAGAGCGAAGGGTCTTTGGGTGGACGAGCTACCAGGCGTATTGTGGGCCTACAGAACCACGCCAAGAGCTCCTACTGGGGAGACCCCTTTCTCCCTCGCCTTTGGAACTGAGGCAGTCATCCCAGTCGAGATAGGAGTACACTCTCTAAGGGTCCAACACCACAACCCCATCACCAACGAAGAAGGACTCCGCATCAACCTCGACTTAGTGGAGGAGGCAAGGGAGATGGCTACGGTTCGCAACGCAGAGTATAAAAGACGCATGGCGAAGTATTACAATTCGAGGGTGAAGCCTCGCTCCTTCCAACCAGGGGACCAGGTCCTCAAAAAAGTGATCCTCGCCACAAAGGATGCACGCGAAGGGAAACTGGGACCAAATTGGGAAGGACCTTACCTCATAACAGAAGTAGTGAGGCCGGGCACCTACAAGATCCAGAACTTTGAAGGAAAGGCCTTACTCCACCCCTGGAATGCAGAACATTTGAAAAAATACTATCAGTAACTGGGGGCAGTAGGTCATGAGGTGGTGTCCACTGCTTAGTCCGAATATCCACTTTGGATTATGAAATAAAGTTTCTTAGTATTTGCTCAAAAGGATTGTGTTTCATTCAAAATTCTAGAAGCTTTTACAAAAGAATATTCTAGAAGCTTCTACAAAAGGGGTAAAAACATAGTCTGTCAAAAAAAAAAAAAAAAAAATACAAAGAGTCACACCCCTACTGACCCTCACTGTCTCCACTCACGTAATCACCGTCGTCATCAGACTCAGGGGCCTCGTAAGGCTTGAGGTCAGATAGATCATTATAAGGATATGATACTGATGCCCTCCTCCTCAGCTCCTCATAGCCATCAATAAAAGCACTAGCCCTAGCTCTCTCAGCGGCATCCCTCTGAGCCTCCGCTCTGACAGCTCTCTCAAGTGCAACTCGAAGGTCAGTCTCAAGCTGAATAACCTTCGCCTGTGACAGCCTCAACTGCTCAGCAGCACTCTCTCGTGTCTGCCGCTCGAGCTCAAGCTGCTTCTCGGCATCCTCTCGCGCCTGTCGAGCTAGCCCCACAGCATTCTCCAGTGCCTGCCGCTCTTGCCGAAGCTGGTCCTCGGCAGTCTCACGTGCCTGCCTCTCAGCTGCTCGACCTTGGACTACATCCCCGATAGTCAGAGTATGATTGAAGAGGTAAGGCAAAGTAGCAGCCACCTGTTGACATTCAAAGGCAAAACAAAGAGAGATGAAAAACTGAGCCCGGGTATGCTGAAGAAAGCCATATACAAAGAAGGAATGTAAGACATACCAGAGCAAAGCCTTCCACGGCAGCGTCGACCACTCCCTGTGGACCTAGGGAGGCTATCTCTCGAGCCTCAGCACCAGTCACGAAGGTACAGAATCTTTTCTTTGCCAACTCCACGTTACTAAGCATGGATAATGAGACAACGCCCTGAGAAAAAAACGGACCCTTTGCCCTAGTAGAGCATGGAGTCGGAACCTCGGCCTCAACGGCGCTAGGACCGCCCCTCGGAGGTGGCGGAATATCAACTAGAGGGGAAGGAGGAGCATCGCCTGGCTCTACCTCCGCAGGGCCATCAAAGCTAGCCGCGTCTGTCCTCGCCCTCTTGAGGGCAGGAGGAGAAGGAGAAGGAACTGTCCTGGAGACATACACTTCTTCCACAAAAGATCTGACAATTGGAGGGCCTAAAGAAAACAGTGTAAGCCAATGGATCCTACTACACGGACTATTCAAAGAGACTAGTCGATGGTCAAAATACCTTTCTTCTTCGGTCTCAAGGAAGCTGTGGAACAGCCAACTGTTGACATGATCTCGGAGTGCTCCCTGCATGGGCTGTTCAGGACCATCTCAAGTAGACTCTTCTGGTCCTCAGTAAGGGTTGGCGGAGCTGCAAGAAAACAATCATCGTAAGGATAGGCACATGGTTACACTTGATAATCAAAGCAAAAGTCAAAAGTTAGAATCCTTACCTTGCTTAGTTTTTGGAATCGTACTCCAACTGGTAGGCACCCTGTCGCGATCGGACTCGGAGGCCCACTCGCCTCCAATAAAAAAGAACTTCTTCTTCCAATTATGGTAATTGGAGGTGAGCCCAGTAATAAACTTCTTCCTCCCTAACCTCGGGGAAAATCGGTACCACCCCTGGTGTGAAACGGGGTTTTCCAGAAGTATATAGGTAACCAAGAATTCCTCGAACGGGGGAGGAACACTAGATCCGTGGGTCAACCGCCACAGTGCAAAGAAAGCTAATAAAACTCGCCAGCCATTCGGAGCCAGCTTCCCAGGAACTAAGGAAAGACGCTCAAAGACCCGACATATAGGTCCGGGAATCGGGAATCTCAGACCCGCCTCCAAGGCCCCCTCATAAAGCACTATGTCATCCGAAGAGTCGCAGCAAGCTGACTCATCAGCCTCCGCATGACGGCACAGTACCGAGGGAGGAATACGGTACAAGGAAATCAACTCCAAAATATCCTCGTCATACTTAAAATAGCTAAAGAGAGAGGCTACCTCGGAAAGACTGCCTCCGTCATCAATCGGACCTTCTTCAGGATCCTTGGCAGTCTCCTGCTCGTCTGGGTAAAAATTCATCAAGAGAAAAAATTACACTCTGATCAAAAAAGAATACCCGTACCCATGAAAGAGAAAAGAAAGTACCGGGAACCTACCTTGAGAGCCAGGACCATCCGTGGCGTTGATCGGTCGCTTCCTAGACTTGATAGGAGGAGACTGAACCATGCCATGGGCGCCGCCCAGTGCATCCTGGACACCTCCTGAAGTACTTGTAGCACCACCCAGTCCAAAACGGACATTCTCGGCGTCACCTGGAGACCCACTCTGCCGGTCACTCAGGCGCAGCGTCCCTTTAAATACACCAAAAGGATTATTTGAAATCCTCGTACTCGCGCCTGTCCCCCCACAGATGGTACCAAAGGGTCTCTCATGGGTCACCGGCACTGCGCCAAAGCCACCGCGAGAACAGGCGCCAAAATGGCCGAAGCCCAAAGGGGAGCCGCCCACAGGATTTGCGTCTGCCCATCCATTCCCACCGCCTGCGCCACGAAGCACACCATCTGGGCTGCCACAATGGGCGCCGCCCACTTGTCCTTCGGCCTGAGCGCCGCCCGCTTCGCCTCTGTCGCCAACAGTGTCGCCTAGCAAGCCTCTATCGGCATGAGTGCCGCCGGCCAAGCTCCCTTCCCCATGGGAACCTTCAACGCGAAGACCCTTACGGATGAATGAGCCTCTAGTCCTCATTGATACTTGGATAGTGGAGGAAGGAAGAATGAATAAATGAAGTAGCCTTGAAGCCTCTTAAAAAGAGAGGGAAGCTCCTCCACATGCAAATAAAAAAAAAATATATATATATATATATATAAAAAGGGCCAGCCGCCCATGTGGGCGGCGCCCAAAAAAAAAAAAAAAAAAAAAAAAAAAAAAAAAAAGAAAGGGCCAGTCGCCCAGCTCTCCCTCTCCCAGCTGTACCCGAGCAGCTTACCAGACCTCTGCACTGTTCTCAAACAGGCAATCTATCTCCAGCTTAGCGGCTCTCTCAAGGGTCGCCAAAAAGCTTGGCCTCTGCACTGTTCTCAAACAGGCAGCCTATCTCTAGCTTAGCGGCTCTCTCGCGGGTCGCCAAAAAAGCTTGACATATATCTGCTCTGCTCTTAAGCAGCAGCCTACCTCTGCACTGCTCTCAAGCAGGTAGCCTACCTACCTCCGCACTGTTATGCCGGTCAGCCGAAAATTCGAGTTTAACCAAATGCCCTCCTCTCCAAGTTTCATTGGACACAGGGCATTGGGGGGCAAATGATGGGTCAAGCCCAAATGGCCCAATCTATATAAAAAACCCAATTCAAATAAGCCAAGAAAGCCCAAAGAAGAGTCCAATCCATTACCCAAGCCCAAGCCCACTAAAGAGAAAATTCTAGAGAATGTTAGATAAGAATTTGAATGTTAGATTTGTATTAGAATGTTAGATTTGAATGTTAGATAGGTATTATTTAATTTGTGTGGTTCGGATTGATTCACGTTGTACGGCTAGGATTGATTCCCTACTACTATAAATAGACCACCCATTTGGGTATTCTATCATCAAGAAAGAAGCAAAGCTTCTAAGAGTGAGTTTAAGAGAGAGTTCTCTTGAGATTCCTAGTATGCTCTATGGTTGCAGTTTAGACTGATCTGCCACATCAGAAAAGATTTCTAAAGATTGAGAGTGTAAGTTGTGAGCTTCCTATTGAGTGTTTGCTTCTCTCTCTCTCTCCCTCTCAAGCATTGTAAAACTCTCCGGAGTACCATTATTCATCAATAAAGAACACCAGACCACCGCTGCCGTTCCCGAGAGTGGACGTAGGTCAACCGGACCGAACCACTATAAATCTCTGTGTTGATCTACTATTTACTGTTTTGCCATTGATTGCTTATTAATCATATTCGTACACATTCTTAACTGTTGATCTTGCACGAAGACCAATTTGTGCATCATCAGAGCATTATGTGAAAGTTTGGATCACCTTTTTATCCATTGTCCTGTGGCTTTGAAATTGTGGCATAAACCATATGGAGAGCTTAGCTTGAGTTGGTAACTCCACGAGCTTGTGCTTCTTTATTTGAGATTAAAGACAATTATTTAGGTGGTATGGATGGCAAGGAATAGAAGAATTTTCGAGGGAAAGGAAGAATACACCGAGTTTTTCTGGGACAAAGCAATGTTCTTGGCCTCCCTTTGGGTGTTGGTATCTAAAGAATTTAAGGATGTGCCATTTTTTTCCCTTAGTATAGATTGGATCGCAGCATGTAGTTAGAGGATTATCGTTAATGGTCTTAGCTTTTATTGCGTTATAATTTCCATTTAATTTAGTTTTGTGTTTCTCTATTGGTGAATTTCTCGTTCACCCTTGGTAATCTTTTCACCTTATTATTGATGTTGTTTCTTATCAAAAAGAAAAAAGAAAACCAACTGTCACTTGCCAAAAAGTAGGATACATAGATGTATATACCTGGCGCGCGCAATGTTCTGAATCATTACTCTCTGTATTCAAACGCCGCTGCCTGTTTGTTAATACGGTATGCTGAGAAAATTGTTCATGGATGTTGATATTATGACCTCTTGCACATGGAAGCATGAAAGAAGCAAAATGAGAAGGGATGCAAAGGTGGCTTATTGCACCTTGGAGGGCCCCCAAAAGAAGGGAAATAAATCCCAAAAGCATCAATTCTGGTACAAAAGAAATGAAATGCACGAACAATTATTATTATTCTTGGATAAATAAAATTTCAAAAACTCAAGGGACCAATACAGCATCTGCTTGGTGAATATCTGCAACAACTTTATGCTAGCTTACTTAAATCATTGTTCTGAAGTTGTCTTCAACTGGATTTTACACCAACAACTAGATAACAAGGAAAGTGTGATGAGAAACAACCTCTTGATCTACTACATGAAAGCCAGGGATAAAATGTTGTCTGTGGATTCTCTGAATTCCAGTTAGTTACCAGGGGACAAAACAAAAGAAAAGAGAGGATGTACCATAGCCGGGGGATAAAGGATTACAGTTTCAATCTTTTGAATTAGTAGTTTTAATGTTCTATTGCTGCTTTATTTGGTAGAATAGGCTATGATCTAAAGTTCACAGAAAAAACACAGCACTATGATCTTCCTTCACTCCTTGTACTGGCCATGAACTCTACAGGCTATTGATTCTTTAAAGGGGAGACAAGGAGTTAGAAAAATTGTTTGAAGCAATCACATAGTGATTTTCTATTAGTAAGACCTCAGAAATTATCTAAAATTACTAGTTTCATGTTTCTAATAGCAGTTCTGTGCATTAAATCTTATATTGAAGCACATCTTGTAGAAAAGAAAAAAATGAAGAAATACATGTAATATACCTTCTTTTAGTCTCTGCATGGCCTGATATAGTTTCTCCTCTTTATGCTTCAAGCACTGTACACGGTAACAAAAAACACAGTTAAGCAATGGGACACTTCTATTCAGTTTAACAACGTTGCCATCACCCTAACGTAAATTTTACTACCAGCATATAACCATATGCTATAACTAGAATTATTGTCTGACAATATAAAATCAGGATACTGACCAAATAACAAAAGGTTTTTTTTTTTTGAACTGGGACCAAACCAAACAACAAAAGGTTAAAGACAACCTTATTTGAATCTTTAATTACCTTGGTTAAACATTCTATTAAATTTCATCTACTCTGTGACTTGAGTTTTCAAAATATATGGGAAGTTAAGCAGCTTGGAAAAACAAGAGGCAAATTTATGTTGAGAACAAGATATGAGGACAACTGATGCTAGGAGGACAAGCAAAATTGGATACCATTCCAAGATGGTGAAGGCCTCGCTCAGCACAAAAAGATATGAGGACAATGATGAAACAGACAATGGCGACAATCCATGCTGGTGTATACTCCAAAGAAAGGGATTGCTGCTCCATTTACACAGTTAATGAAATCTGCTTATGGCAACCGAACATAAATGATTCAAATCAAACAAAAAAGAAATAGGTGAAGGTGAAATGATTTTATGAAAGGGAAGTAGAGGGACTGTTATCATGGCATAATCTATATATAGAAAAGCTAATGCAGGGAATATAATAGAGTTAAAGAAACAAGTTGGCCAAGTTTGGTACATAGTTTGCATACATTGCTAGCAAAGTATATTCCTGCCATCTTTTCCTTTTTCTTGTCCAGTTTACTCTTTTGATCTTGTTTGTTGGGCTCTGGAAGTGTCATGTAGATAAGGCATACCATCAAATAAAACATGAGTGTTGATGGGACACTTATGAGAATCAATAGGGGGCCGACACATGTCATCGGCTTGGTTGACGTGGACACACCATGGATTGACAGGCATCCTCGGCGTTGGTTCCCCTCAGAACCCCTTGAGAGTGACACGTGCCCTCGGCGCATATCTCCCTCGGAGACTTCCATGTCTGACACGTGTCCTCGGCATGTGTCTCCCTCGGAATTCCTTACATCTAGGGGTGTCCATGGGCCGGGCCGGGCTAGGCCCTCGAAATTTTTTTCAGGTCGGGCCTACGTAGTGTAGGCCTAAACCCTTACCCAAGTGAGTTATCGGGCGGGCCGGGCCAGGTTTCGGGTAAGGGTAGGCTACCCGCAGCCCAACCGCGAGCCTATTGGGCGGGCTTGTTGGGCGGGTCTGCTCGCGAGCTTTTTTATATACAATTTCATTTAAAAATAACGAATATTTTTGTAACTTAATAATTTTGTAAATTATATTTTTGAATTAAAAATAGAGTCAAAATGGATAAAAATAAAATAATGAATAATTTTATTTTTAATTAGGGGATGAACTACATCCAATATAATGAATACATTCTAACTAAGTTGATACCTACTCACTTATCTATCATTTGCATTACTCTACCCTTTAAAACTTGCATGCTTAATATGGAAAATAAAATAATACATTATTTATAGTTTCTAAATTTTAAAATTTCAAATTCTGACATTGAGAGACTTATTTTAAAGTTTCAAATTTAATGGTCTAAAAGTATAATTTTTTTTCAAATGAATGGTGGGTGGGTTGGGCTTAGCGGGCGGGCGGCCTTGACGGGTGGGCTCTTAGGCCGGGTAATGAGTTTGGGGGCAAACCCAAGCCCTCTTTTTAAGAATATTGGGCTGGGGCTCGGGCGGGCCAACTATCGGGTTTCGGACCTATTTTTTTCGAGCTGGGTAACAGGACCCATGGGTAACCCGCTCCATGGACACCCCTACCTACATCTGACGCATGTCCTCGGCATGAGTCTCCCTCGGGACATCCTCTATATTGACACGTGTCTTCAGCATTAGGGACCCTCAGAGCATTGCCACGGTGACATGTATCCTCGGCGTGCCTAACGCCCCGAGGTCCACTACTAGACACGTCACCTCGACCTCATAACCCCTGAGATATGGATGGCGGATTGACGGTTACCATTACTTGGAGTCAAAATTGGTCAGTAATCATTGACTCATCTTCCCAAGGTAGTCAGAATGGTAGAAAGAGCAAGTCAATAACCAATAATAGTGACACACGAAATGCAGAGCACAAAATTGGGGGCCAATGGTCAAAGGTGCCCCTACTCGTGCACAACCATCACAAAGATGCATTAAATGACCATTCAGAATGATGGGACACATTTATTACTTGGCGGACTCCGGGAGGAGTGCATTGAATGCTCGAGGATTCGAGCATTAAATGCAGAGACTTCTTTCCGTGTGACAAGGAAGACACTCTGTCCAAAGACTGTGCTTCATAGCTCACCTTCCAAATGGGCCAATGAGCGGCTTCCTCTCCAAGAGACCCACATATCTGCAATGATTATCTCCATTGAGGTATAAATAGCTCTCACAAATTCAAAGCAAAGGTACGCATAGTCTCACTCAAGCAATAGAACAGTGAATTCCTACCCCTCTCTCACATATTGACTTGATCGTCGGAGGGGTCACGCCAGAAAACACTTCGGCGCCCTACTAACCCCTCTTTTTGAATGACAGAGTTCATCTCGATACGCCGGGATCATTCGGACTGCTGGAAAAGTAATTCATCACCACTCCTTATACCATCTCTCACTTCCGTTTGCCACGGGATCATCGATTTTCTAGGTAAATCTCGAGTTCACTACGGGAGAGATCTGTCTATTAGTTTATTGTGCGAAAATCACCGCGCACAAGTGTTAATGGTGGTGAGACCTGATGAGTGCGCAAAAGTGCATTCTAAATACCCTATTATTAGATTAAAATGCTAAAATGTGAATAGAAATAATTAGATATAATTTATATTATTGAATTTAATATATATTCACACTGAGATATATTTGAGCATGATTTTATAATATTTTAAATCTTAAATATTGCATTATTGGTTGGTGAGAGATAATTTACAATTAGGCTTTACACTTAATATATTTGGGACTTTACTATTAAGCTTTTATATTTGTTTTTATTTTGATGGCAGCCCATGAAGTAAAAAGGCTGAAACTAATATACCTTTCACGTGGGTCCAGCACTCATAGTTTTTATTGGGCTTTGTCTTTCTCAAATTACACAAGATTTGGGCTTTAGGGGCTGAAGTAAAAAGGTTGGAATCAAGAGGGGATGAAAATGACTTTTCTCAAGAAAAAGGGGAGACTTTTGAAATTCCTTATTTTTTTGTTCTTTGGGCTTGGACGGCTGGGGAGAAAAAGCAAACGGTTTGATTTTTCTTCTTAATTAAAAAGTGTTGTGCTTTTTCTTTTCTGGGGGGAGGCCGCTGGAAGAAAGAAAAGAGAAGGAGGGCGGCTGTGTGTTCTGTTTCTGGGCTGAAGGCAGACGCAGATCAGGATAGGAGAAAAGTTGGATGGCCGCCGGTTTGCTTTATTTTTTTGGGAGATTTTTGTTGTCCATTATATTTATGGGTAATTAAATTCTCAAGTAAGGCTAGAGATGAACTTGCACAGTAGATGGTATTTTATTTATTTTTAATTTATTTATTTGATTTTTAATTAGTAAAACTCTTTTGTTTTATCATTCTCAATTTATTGTTGATATTTTCTTCTCCGAATAGTCATAGAATTTATTCTATTTATGGATTTAGTCGTGCTTTTTCTATTGCATGGATTAGCTCTTTGATTATGTTTGGATCAATTATTTATCAATATTAATTTAATTCTTTACTGCAATATCTCTTCCTGAGTATATTGTCGTTATTGGATTTTCTCAATAGTGAAAATAATTTGCGTATTTTAAAAGTGGTAAATGATTTTTCAATGGGTTACATTTGGTTTAATCTTGGTTTATAAATCTACACTTTCCGATTGAGAATTTTGAGAATTGAATTCCCAATTGAGTAATTCAATGAATTGAGAATAATTAAAATACCAGATTTGTGCAAGGGATTCCCAATGTTTTACTATTTGTCAAATTTGAGTACTTTTTCTGTTTGTCACTTTGCTTCACTTTAATTTGTATTTAAAATTAATCTTTGTTCTCTAGTAATCATTTAATATTTTTCTTTAATTCCTTTGTTCCTTTGTTCATTCTACTATTCTTTTAGTTTGTCTCTCTGTGGAATCGACACCCCAAAACTGTGCTACAATTACCGTGTTATTCTTTGGGCGTAATCAAATTTTGGCGCCGTTGCCGGGGAGACTGTAGAAGAATTGCTAGATAGTTTTTTCTTTTCAACAGTTTGTAAAAGCTGTAACTTCGTTCATTCTTTTAGCTTGCTGCATTGTTATTATTATTATTATTTATCTTCTTTCTTTTTATAGTATTTTTATTCTTTTAATATTTTGTTGTCTTGCATGCATAGATATAGGGACACCTTGGGTAGATTTGCTTGTAGGCCTGTGGTAGAATTAGAATCAGATTTTTTAAATCCTTTATTTGACAATCTATCGAGTCCCGAAGAAATGGGTGAACGTGAAGATCATCCCATTAGAACTCTTCATGATTATCTCCACCCTACACGCACAGCCACACCAGCATGCATCATGTTTCCAGCTAATACTCGCCAACTGGATTTTAAAACATGGATGATACAGTTACTCCCTAATTTTCATGGCTTGGAAAATAAAAATCCATATGTGCACATTAGGGAGTTTGAGGAAGTAGTTGCGACTTTTCATAATCAAATTGCACTTGATGATGTTGTGAGACTTAAGTTCTTTCCTTTCT
The DNA here is from genome assembly GCA_951799425.1 of Ilex aquifolium. Classification (NCBI taxonomy): domain Eukaryota; kingdom Viridiplantae; phylum Streptophyta; class Magnoliopsida; order Aquifoliales; family Aquifoliaceae; genus Ilex; species Ilex aquifolium. The sequence goes on along the minus strand of OX637395.1, from coordinate 31,940,105 downwards.
CTTTGAAGGATAAAGCTAAGAGTTGGCTATACTCGCTGAGACCACGATCTATTAAGTCATGGAGTGAGATGACTCAGGTCTTCTTTAATAAATATTTCCCCCAACATAATACTAACGCTTTAAAAAGGCAAATCTCCACCTTTGCACAAAAGGACAGTGAGACTTTGTATCAGTCTTGGGAGAGATTTAACGAGTTGTTGAGTGTGTGTCCTCACCATGGGTATGAGAATTGACGCTTAGTGAGCTATTTTTATGAGGGACTTACACCTAGAGAGCACCAATTTGTGGAGATGATGTGTAATAGTGAGTTCTTACAAAAAGATCCTGATGAGGCCATAGAATATCTCAATGAGCTTGCTGAAAAAGCTCACACTTGGACTGGACCTAGTGCTACTGAAAGCACAAATAGGTCACGACCTGCAGGAAACCCAAATGGTGGTGGAATTTACCATCTCAGGGAAGAGGATAGCCTAAAAGCTAAGATTGAGATGCTCACTATATGTGTTAAAGACTAAGGACTTAAAGCCAACAAACATGGCTAATCATGCAGAGTCTTTTGGACCATGTTTTGTGTGTGGCAGGGTAAATCACCTCGCCCAAGAATGTCTCACACTTTCTGAGATGAGAGGGATGTATGTGGAATAATGTAATGTCTTAGGTATGTACAAGAAGCCTTTTACACCTTACTATGATACCTATAATTCGGGGTGGCGCAATCACCCCAATTTTAGCTGGAAGTCTGAAAATCAATCGCCTGCACAACCCCCTAGATCATATCCTGCACCTTATTATGCACCTACATCTTCTAGGAGTCCTTTAGGAGACACTTTGCATGTTTTTATTGAGACACAGGGTAAGACTAACCAAAAGTTTGAATCTTTGATTATGCAGGTTGTTGAAGAAAACAAAGAGATAAAAAGCCAAATGTCCAAATTGATGAGTTTCTTGAGTGTGAATGAGCGAGGTAAGTTCCCTTCTCAAGCTCAGTTCGCACCCCATGGTCAACACATGACGCAAGAGAATTTGAAGGATGTGAATGCCATTATGACACGAAGTAGTGATTCATTTCACATCCCAACAACGGACAAATCAGAGGATCAAGATAATAGTGATGCTGAGCTGCCCAAGGAACCTGAGGTGACAAAGAGTCTTGTTAAGGTACCATTCTCTCAAGCTTTAAAATCAAGCAAGCTAACTCTGGATCCTAACAATGAAATCTTAGAGAATCTAAGGCAAGTAAAAATCAATCTCTCTCTTTTGCATGTGATTAAGCAAGTTCCTACTTATGCAAATGTTGTTAAGGATTTGTGTACAGTTAAGAGAAAGCACCATGTGAAGAAGACAGCGTTCCTGACAGAGCAAGTTAGTGCTCTAATTGAGCAGTGGATTCCTCCCAAGTACAAGGATCCTGGTTGTCCAACCATTGCATGCAGCATTAGAAATAATGAGTTTGGGCAAGCTTTGCTAGATTTAGGAGCTAGTGTGAATCTAATGTCATATTCTATTTATTTGCAGTTGGGGTTGGGAGAAATCAAACCAACCACTGTGGTATTGCAATTGGCTGACCTTTCAGTCAAAGTACCTCGAGGTGTGGTAGAGGATGTTTTAATTCAAATTGATAAATTTATTATCCTGTTGATTTCTTAATCCTTAACACTAGTTCTGTTGTTGATACTACTTCTAAAATTTCATTTGATTTTAGGTAAGCCTTTTCTTGCCACTGCTAATGCTCTTATTAATTGCAGGAATGGGCTCATGAAGCTGTCTTTTGGAAACATGACTCTCGAGGTGAATATTTTTCATATTGCAAAACAACCAGAAGATGATGACGAGAGCCACTAGACATACATGATTAACTCACTCACGGATAAGGGAGTTTCTATAGCTCATGATTTTGATCCCCTTGAGTATTTTCTTGTTCATTCTGAGTTTGATTCTATCAGTGATCCATTTGATGTAGTTGATATTTGTTCTATTTTTGATTGGACTCAGGACTATGGCACTCGGGCATGGCAACCGAAGTTTGAGGAGTTACCTGAGAAAGGTGAAAAACAAATTCTTTCAAGTGTGGAAGCACCCAAAGTTGAATTGAAGCCTCTGTCTAAGGGCTTAAAGCATGCTTTCATTGGTCCAGGTGATACTTTTCCTGTTATTATCTCATCTGAATTGTCTGAGTCTCAAGGTGAGAAATTAATTCGAACCCTAAGTGAGCATAAGTCAGCCTTAGGTTGGAACATTGCTGATATAAAAGGTGTTAGTCCCCTAGTATGTTCTCATAAAATTAATTTGAAGAAAGGAACTAGCCCTCGTAGAGACCCCCAGCGTAGGCTTAATCCCACTATGAAAGAAGTGGTGAAAAATGAAGTGTTGAAACTATTAGATGCAGGAATCATATACTATATTGCTGATAGTAAATGAGTAAGTCCTACACAGGTTGTTCCTAAAAAGTCAGGTGTTATTGTGGTGAAGAATGACCTAGGAGATTTAGTTCCTACAAAACTTGTGACTGGGTGACGGATGTGCATTGATTACAAAAAGTTGAATGCTGCCACCCGGAAAGATCATTTTCCTCTCCCTTTTATTGATTAAATTCTTGAGCGTGTGGCTGGTAATCCTTTCTATTGTTTCTTGGATGGTTATTCTGGTTATTATCAAATTGAAATTGCATTAGAAGACCAGGAAAAAACCATTTTCACTTGTCCTTTTGGTATTTATGCTTTTCGTAGAATGCCATTTAGATTGTGTAATGCACCTGCTACTTTTCAACATTGCATGATGAGCATTTTTAGTGACATGGTTGAAAATTGCATGGAAGTTTTTATGGATGAATTAACTGTTTTTGAATCTTTTTTTGATGCATGCTTATTGAATTTAGAGAGAGTGTTGACTCGTTGTGAGGAAAAGAAATTAGTTTTGAATTGGAAGAAATGTCATTTTATGGTACCTTCAGGTATTGTCTTAGGGTATATCATTTCTTCTAGGGGGATAAAGGTTGATCAATCTAAGATTGAATTAATATCTAAGTTGCCTACACCTAGGACAGTAAAGGATGTGAAATCCTTTCTTGGTCATGCGGGCTTTTATAGGAGGTTCATATAGAATTTTTCCACCATATCTAGACCATTATGTGACCTCCTAGCTAAAGATGCCCCATTTGAGTGGACACAAGCTTGTCAAGAGGCATTTAAAACACTAATTGACAAGCTTACCTCAGCACCCATAATGCAATCACCTGACTGGACTTTACCTTTTGAGATCATGTGTGATGCTAGTGATTTTGCTGTAGGTGCTGTTCTTGGACAGCGAAGGGAGAGTAAGCCTTTTGTCATTTATTATGCTAGTAGAACTCTAAATAGTGCTCAGATAAATTACTCCACCACGGAAAAAGAGTTGCTAGCTGTAGTGTTTGCTTTGGATAAGTTTCGTGCTTATTTGATTGGTTCTCCTATTATTATTTTCACAAATCATGCAGCCCTTAAGTACCTTCTTACAAAGAATGATGGTAAGGCACGACTAATACGGTGGATTTTATTTTTGCAGGAATTTGACATCACCATCAAAGATAAGAAAGGAGTGGAGAACGTAGTGGCTAACCATCTCTCGAGGCTCACATTTGAGGATACCTCTGACCACCTGCCAATCAATGATGATTTTCCCGATGAACATTTACTTTTTATTACTTCTCTACCATGGTTTGCACATATTGTGAATTATTTGGTTGCAGGTGAGATACCGGTGGATTGGAGCGCTCAGGACAAGAGGAAGTTCATGACTGAGGTACGTAAATTCTATTAGGATGACCCTTTTCTTTTCAAATACTGTCCTGACCAAATTTTGAGGCGTTGCATCCCTGATGATGAGATTGTCAGCGTCTTGGAATTTTGTCACTCCCAAGCTTGTGGGGGCCACTTTTCAATGAAGAAAATCGCTGCAAAAATTATGCAGTGTGGATTTTACTGGCCCACCTTGTTTAAGGATGCAAATATCTATTGTCGCTCATGTGAAAAGTGTCAAAAGTTAGGAGTTATGTTCCGTCGTCATATAATGCCCTTAAACCCAATTTTAGTGATTGAAATTTTTGATTGTTGGAGCATTGATTTTATGGGACCATTTCCTCCTTCTTTTGGATATCAATATATTATTGTGGTAGTAGAGTATGTGTCAAAATGGGTAGAGGCAGCAACTTGCAGGAGCAATGATAATAAGACGGTAATTAAATTTTTCAAAGAGAATGTGTTATCTCGATTTGGTATACCACGTGCTATCATTAGTGATCAGGGTACGCATTTTTGCAACCGTTTTTTTGAAGCTTTGATGAAAAAATATGGGATAGTACATAAGATCTCTACTGCCTACCACCCTCAGACAAGTGTACAGGTAGAACTTGCAAACAGGGAAATTAAGCAAATTTTAGAAAAAACGGTCAACCCGGATCGCAAGGATTGGTCTTTGAGACTAGTTGATGCGCTTTGAGCCTACCGTACAGCTTTCAAAACTGCTTTAGGCATGTCACCTTATAGGCTTGTTTTTTGGAAAACCTTGTCATTTACCTGTGGAGCTCGACCATCGAGCCTATTGGGCCATCAAGCATTTCAATTTTGACATGGGAGAAGCAGGTAAGCTTAAAAAATTTCAGTTGACTGAATTAGAGGAGTTGAGAAATGATGCTTATGAGAACTCTAAAATCTATAAGGCTAAAATGAAAGCGTTTCATGATAAAAATATTTTGAGAAAAATGCTTAAGCCTAATGATTGAGTGTTCTTATATGATTCTAGACTCCATAAGCACCCCAGAATACTTAGGTATAGATGGACCGGCCCTTTTGTAGTGAAGAATGTTTTTGCACATGGGTTGGTGGAAATAGAGAATCCTAAGAATGGTCGGATCTTTAAAGTAAATGATCAACGCCTTAAAGTATTAATTGATAGACAAGTTCCGATCGTGGAAGACATTCCACTTGAGAATCCGGTCTATGAACCTTGACTACACCACGCAGGTATTATGTTTTTCTTTATTTGTTTTGTTTTATTTTTATTTTTATTTTATTTTCTTTTCCTTTTAGTTTGCTGTTGTTTTCTTTGTTTTTGTTTGCAGGTTAGTTTCATTTTGTCATTTCAGGTTATCATCTTTGGTGCTTAGCGAACTACCCACGTCACTCATCAGGTGTATTCTACCTTTTTTAGTTACTCCCCAGTCAAATTTGATTCTTAAACATTGAGGACAATGTTTCATTTAAGTTGGGGGGTGGTGGTTCAAATTCAATATTTAAAATGCTTGTTGGAACTCTGTGACATATTTTTCATGTGTCAAATGTTTTTAATTTTACATCACACATGCATCTTTTTCACATGTGTACTTATTCTCATTCATAGCCATCTTCGTGAATTCTCCAAACCCACCATAATCATTTTTTGCTGAAGCATTTACAAAACCCCTAATGCACTCATCCAAGCTTTGTGGTAAGATGGTGGTTTGACACATGTAGCTCGAGAACTCTTTTGCTTAAGTATTCATGTGAGTTTTGGAGAGGATTGAGAGCCTACAAATGCAGCAAATTGTGATAAGCGTTCATTGATCTGTTAAACTGGGTACTTCTTTTGAGAATATCATTACATGGTTTGTGGTAAGATGGTGGATATACTTGGGATATGACGAAGGTCAACTTAGGATTAACGTTTGAGTCTTTCAAGCTAACCATTTCCACCATAGACCCCTAGTAGCCAACTTTGAGTCAATAAACACATGTAGCTTTTTCTTTTCATATGCTTATATTATCCATACCTCTCCACATTCGAGTATAACCTATACACTGATTTTTCCTACCATTGTTACTTCCAAGTGTGTACTAGATGTGGAATTTTTGTTGAAAAAAAAAATGAGAGAGAGAAAAGGGAAGAACATGAGTTACAAGGTGTTCAAGTGAGTAAGCTTCAAAGGCAAAAAATACCAAGGCTGGTTAGAAATAAAAAAATACCAGGGTGACATAATTGTTCACCAAATTGTTTCCAAAAAAAAAAAGAAAAGAAAAGAAAAAAAGAAAAGAAAAATAGGCATTATTCGATGACTTGAAAGGTTGAAGAGTACATCAAGTGAGAAACGTGGTTTATTGAGAGATTTAACAAGATTCCCTTTGTATGTTACTTGGAAGTTTTTGAATCCTTTTCATTTTTTTATATAGCCTCAAACCTAAGCCACATTACAACCTTTTTTGTGTTAACCGTTTTGATCCTAAGTAAGTTTTTAGGAAAGCGTGGTGCAAGTCTCATTTGTTTTTTTTTTGATATTTAAAAAAAAAAAAAAAAAAGGGGTGGGGGCAAGGAAGAGTGCCCAGCGACCACCCCGATAGGCCCTCACTAGTGGGATCATAAGGCCCCTGACCGCGTCTGGAACACCTCTCGGGACCAGACCTAGCTAGGCTAGCATAGCGGCCAACCACCAAACCCCAATGGGAACTCCAAGACTCGAACTCCCAACCTCAAGGTGAGGAGTAAGGCCGGTACCCCACTAGACCACTCTACTTGGTGGTGCAAGTCTCATTTGTTAGTATTCATATCATAAGATCAATGTTTGCTTGTTGATTGTACAAAATTGCCTAATTCCCCATGAGAGTGTGTGCACACCCATTGTCAACTCCATAGAGAGAATCTTCACACGAAACACTTTTATACCTGTGGAGTTGAACCTTTCGCTTGAGATGTTCTTGATGTTGCATGTGTCAGGGCTTATGGTTAGATGGATATAGTTTGGAACACACACACACACACTGTGGATTGCTTCAGGTAGATTGCTTGTGATAGGGTTATTGAATTCCTAAGATTGCTTTGATATGTGAATCTGGAAGGTGTGACTTGGTGGCCTTTGTGTGTGATTTTCTTTGGTTTTTTCGTTGTTTTGGCATGAAAATTGCTAGAGACTAGCAATGAGTAAGTTAGGGGGTGTGATGAGTGCGCAAAAGTGCATTCTAAATACCCTATTATTAGATTAAAATGCTATAATGTGAATAGAAATAATTAAATATAATTTATATTATTGAATTTAATATCTATTCACACTGAGATATATTTGAGCATGATTTTATAATATTTTAAATCTTAAATATTGTATTATTGGTTGGTGAGAGATAATTTACAATTGGACTTTACACTTAATATTTTTGGGACTTTACTTTTATATTTGTTTTTATTTTGATGGCAGCCCATGAAGTAAAAATGTTGAAACTGATATAGCTTTCACGTGGGTCCAGCATTCATAGTTTTTATTGGGCTTTGTCTTTCTCAAATTACACAAGATTTGGGCTTTAGGGGCTGAAGTAAAAGGTTAGAATCAAGAAGGGATGAAAAATACTTTTCCCAAGGAAAGGGGGAGACTTTTGAAATTTTTTATTTTTTTGTTCTTTGGGTTTGGACGGCTGGGGAGAAAAAGAAAAGGGTTTGACTTTTCTTCTTAATTAAAAAGGGCTGTGCTTTTTCTTTTCTTGGGGGGGGGGGGGGGGGGGGGGGGAGAGGGGGGGGTGGCGGCTGGAAGAAAGAAAAGAGAAGGAGGGCGGCTGTGTGTTCTGTTTCTGGGCTGAAGGCAGACGCAGATCAGGAAATGAGAAAAGCCGGATGATCGCCGGTTTGCTTTATTTTTTTTGGAGATTTTTGTTGTCCATTATATTTATGAGTAATTAAATTCTCAAGTTAGGCGAGAGATGAACTTGTACAGTAGATGGTATTTTATTTATTTTTAATTTATTTATTTGATTTCTAATTAGTAAAACTCTTTTGTTTTATCATTCTCAATAGAATGTTGGTGTTTTCTTCTCCGAATAGTCATAAAATTTATTCTATTTATGGATTTAGTCATACTTTTTCTATTGAATGGATTAGCTCTTTGATTATATTTGGATCAATTATTTATCAATATTGATTTAATTCTTTTCTGCAATATCGCTTTCTGAATATATTGTTGTCGTTAGATTTTCTCAATAGTGAAAATAATTTGTGTATTGTAAAAGTGGTGAATGATTTTTCAATGGGTTACATTTGGTTTAATCTTGATTTATAAATCTATACTTTCCGATTGAGAATTTTGAGAATTGAATTCTCAATTGAGTTATTCAATGAATTGAGAATAATTAAAATACCAGATTTGTGCAATGGATTCCCGATACTTTACTGTTTGTCAAATTTGAGCACTTTTTCTGTTAGTCACTTTGTTTCACTTTAAATTGCATTTAAAATTAATCTTTGTTCTCTAGTAATCATTTAATATTTTTCTTTAGTTCATTTGTTCATTCTACTATTCTTTTAGTTTGTCTCTCTGTGGAATCGACACCCCAAAACTGTGCTACAATTACCGTGTTATTCTTTGGGCGTAATCAAAACCCAAATTCGTGTATCTCTTACATATATTGTACTTTTCATATAATTTTATGGGTGTTTATTCTGTCTTTATTTCAGTTTTTGGCTTCTGCAATGGATTCATATTAATTTGGCACTCTTTTTGAAATAGTTAATCTACAGTCTTCTTCTTTGTTTGTCAATGCATTGCACAATTTCCAGCTTGCTTTACATGACATGACTGTTATTTTACTGTGTGCAGAGGCAGAGAGACTTGCCAAAGTTCAAAATGACAAGGTTTAGATTAGTTTCTACCCCAAGAAAACTAATAATTAGGCCCCAATAGATTTTACATGGGGAGAAAAGTTATCTTGGCCAACAACACAGGATTTGTGAGAAATTTGGTAGTCTCTGGAGCTAGAATGGATAAACATGGCTGCCCTATATGTTTTCTATTCTAGAAAAGGTGTTCTTCTTTGTTGTATTTTGAAAGGGTGTAGTATAAGTTGTTTGTGTGTACTTTTAGTCTCATGACATCTCAAGTGATGTCCTGCATATTATACTATTTGACCTCTCCAGTCTATTTATAGCAAATAAGACCTTTAACAGCATTTTGAATCAAAATGGTATGCATTCAAAAGCCAATATTCCAGCTCAGATTTTTGTGAGGTATCGCTCAAGAGATTACTACATTTCTCAACTGATACAGAATTTTTCCTTTTGAATGCGAAGGGATCAATTAGAATTAGAACATCACAAGCGTAATTCAAATGTTGGTTCAACTTTACTCCGTATTTTACACTAATGATAATGAAATTTAATATCTTATTACTTGTGTTTGTCCATCACCAATAATATTACAATTTGCTTACATACACAAACGGCATCAATTTCTCAGAGAACCAAATGGTAACCTAACAACTCTTCAATGGACAAACTCAACAGATGATGTTTCTGTTTGGTTAGGAGAAGAAAACCCAACCATTAATGTCGAATATCCCTCATCAACCACAATTGATTGTTCAGCAATACAAACGCTTTCAAATGATTCTTTGGCCATTCTACTCATCTCATTTCTGGTGGTGTGTGATGGACCAGTTTTTGTTCCTCTTCTCCAGTCCAGGATAAGTCCATGTGTAAACTCATTGAATATGCCTTCTTTGAACATGCTACCCATCTGCATCCAAGAAGTGAAAAATTAAAAACTAATTAAGCATGTAAATCTTGATCAAAAAAGAGTGCAGAATGCAGATCGATCCTACATGTTAACATGTCTAGATCGTCTTACCTGGGTGACAATAGTATACAGTGGTAACGTGCTGTAACTGCAAAGAACCTGAACAACCACCCTGCACAAGTAATGTAGTGAAAATGAGTAGGTAGTCTGAGCCACACAAGCAAATCAACAACTTGGTTATTTTTTGCTCTTTAGAAATTACCCCATAAAAAGTCTTGGGATGATGTAGCCCAGTTTTTCCATAATGCATGAATCAAATCCATACGTGCTCTGTACGGTAATTGCAAAGGTTATCATCAATGCAATTGCACTTGTCCTATGGAATGGTAGTGGATTCATTGATAATATAATATCCATCTGCTTACCCAAATCCAAAAGAAGAATGCAATCTCAAATGCATTTTGAAATAAAATGAAATGAATCAAGTAGAGAACAATGGCAGGGCGATGAAACCAAAAGAGTTCATCAGAAGGCTTCACAGGTGTTGCATCAGGGTCCCCCATTCTTTTCTCCGCAACCTCTTCAGCCAGGCGGGCAATTATATGTTCTAATTTAGCACCCACAAGAAGTAGAAGCTGCCATCCACCCAACTCACACAACTATGTCATTTTCAAAATAAATCAGGCACCAAGTTATATTGAATGAAAGATTATCCACTTACAAATAAGGGTACAAATGATAACCAGAAATAGGTGTGCCACCCTGCACTTTCAATCCATTCATGGAGGTGTTATAAATCCATCATAAAATGAATGAAGTGCAAAACCATGAGGAAATGAAATTACCTTCTATGTTCATCAGCAAAAAGGCTACTACAAAGAGCCACAAGTACCAGCTGTTGAAGTTAAGGTAACAATACTTAGCATAAAATTCTGTTAGATAGAAGAGTATTGTTTACCAACCAAAAATTTACTGGTTTTACCTTATTCCGACAATCTTTTTAAAATCCACTGCTAGTGTCCGCACCATGTACTTGTGAAAGTCAAATTCTGGATTCGAAGGAATATGGGCCTTAACATAAAGAAAACACGTAAAGAACATACATTAATTTAGCAAAATCATAGGAAACAAACCATCAATGGAAATGCCTGGCCAATAATAATGACTAGTTATTGGAGCAATACTCGTATAAATCCTGATCGTAGAGCAATGTAGTCTGACTTGGTAACTGAGCCATAAAACTGTTTGAGGAATGATATCTACAGACAAGCATTAGAGAAAGTTGAAAATCAGAGCACGGAAAAACCATATCACCACAGTGGAGAAGAGGCCATCGCGTAAGTGAAATTTTTGTCTACTAGCAAATAGAAAACCAGGTAATTAATCATGAAAATAAACATTAAAATAAAAAAAAAATTGTTCTGAATGATTTCTCAATCATACCACGTTCTATCTGATTTCACATTATTCTATCCAACTTATCTATTATCTAATATCAAAAAGATGCAAATGTACAATAAAAACATTAACAAACCAGAACATAACCCGAGGCTGTTGGTACCATAATTCAGAAGTTACAATGACACTTCAATAAATAGTATTTTCAGAAGATACATAATCAAACAAGTAAAGTTAAAGGATTTGATCTTTTTGTTGTTCTTATGCCTAGTTCTTTGGCAAATCAGATGAAAAAACTCCAATGCCTTGTGCAGACTAACCTTCGAATGGAACAATCCAAAATTTTAAATCATGGCTGTAAATATGTGTGCACTCCTACCAAGGTAGTGATTTGTTTTAGCATTTTTCCTTAAGAGACCAAAGAGGTGTACAGATATGATGTTATTTCCCTAGATGAAGTACATTGCAGTGTTGGACTGATGATGATTCTTTGACATCAGAGTGCAGTGTACTTATGGTATAAAATTCCGCAGGACAAGAATTTCAGTGTAATCAACTTAGGTAAGAAAACTCACCAACCAACTGACAACAGCCGACCTTCGCCAGTATCTACCAGCACGTTCGCTGAATATTCGATGATGTTGCCTGTGAGTGGAACGAGCTACACACAAGATGATCATATAATTGCCCAAAGGAAACCAAAGGACTTCATTTAAATTAATGCTCCATTTTTCATAAACTGTACACAAAAGTTTTGCCATATATTAATAAACAAGCGAAAATGTGTACCTTCTTGTGGTCTTGATAACTCATTCCTAATTGAATCCTCCCAGTTCTTCCAATGGCGTATCTACACGTAAGGTGAAATTGATAACTTGTAGAGTCGAGATGCAAAAATAGTGGACAGTATCACTGTAAGCAACAGAATATTAAAAACGTTGAAAGAAAAACAAGAGCCAGTGAGCTCAAGGAATCTCCCATAAGTAAATCTCAAACGTAAGGATCTTTATTAGTCTGGTCAAACATCCAAGTAGGTCTTTATGGGCTGATAATTCTTTCATAAAGATTCATAGGGAATGATTGCCGGTCACTCTGCAGTTTTTTAATTTTCCATGAAAACAAGAGTTTATAATAAGCTATATTGACAGGTACTCAGTTAGAAACTCAATTTAATTATATATTACGCAATAGTTTTCATAGTGGAGGCACAGATGCATTACCTTAGCCCCTCCAAGAACCATGGTAGTGGCACAGAAGATTGCATGAACAACTGCCATTACAAAGATGAAAATGTGGAGCTGATGTAGTGCTTCTATTGATAACAAAGGAACCTTTCCCTATTGAATTGGAAAAGAACAATATGTAACTATTAGCTAATGTAATATAATCAGAGTACGATTAAAAAGTATTATGATATACATGTGTAGTAACATAATGCTCGTTTGGTGTGAAGGACTCCAACAGTCAGGACAAGACTCCATGCGTTGTATTGGTGCTGAGTTATAAACCACAATTTTTCTCTATGTCCTGTCGTAATTTGTTTTCTTTTGCCAGCCATATAATGTGCAAGTTGAATTTTTCTTTTTCTGTTTGATACTTGTATAAGGAGTTCTATACATGGGGAGGAGGACTAAGCTCAAACTCAGGTTGGCAACCTTGTAACGGCTTCCTTCTCCAACTAGGCTATGTTATTAATTAATGTGTTGCTTAATTATCGATCTGCTAAAATCTTGAAGGAGAAAATAAGTTATCCAAACAGCCTGATGGAAAATCCGTAACCTCATTTCAATCTAGTGTAAACAAGTCATAACTTGGCCATTGATGGTCGCATATGATCATTTCTTTCCTCTTTCCACAAGAGCTAACAACGAACAAATAATAGGTAAATCAATCCCTTTCTTCAAAGTAGATCAATAAAGGAAGCAGGACACAGTAAATTAGTAACTCGAATGTTTAAGTTGTGGATGGATAACAAGTCACACTTGCAAGCACTTTTACCCATGACACGTTGATAAAGTGGCGTGAAATTGACACTACAACAATATGGTGACAAAAGTCGAGGATCCCCAAGACCCACAAATAGGATCAACAGGTTACGTATTATGCCATCATTAGGGAAGAGGGGAGGGGAAAACTTCTACATTTAAGTATTGAATTAGGTGAAGAGAAAAAAAGCTACTGAAATATTTCAACAAATATTTACCTTATGAGCACAACGTTGTGAAACAATATTTTCAGCTAAAAGTCTCCTTCTGTTTTTTGTAGTCTGATGAGAAACAGATTCCATCTTGCATGGAAGCATGGAAGATGCAACAGTAGTAGGGATGCATATATCGCTTATAACACCTTGAAAGACCGTTAAAAGAAGGGAAATGAATCCCAAAAGCATCAGTTCTGGAAGGAAAAAAAAGGGGGCAAAAAAAAAAATGAAAGAACTGTGAGTAGTCTATTCAGATATCATTTTCTTATAATAAACCAAACATTCAAGATTTGTTTTGAAAGTGCAACTGCTTTAGCAGTCCCATTAATTCTATCACAAAATGCTTAGAATTTTCTTCAGTTTTTAAACATAAATAAACTTAAAAAGCAGCTTGGATGTATAGGCAAAATCCATGGGCATGTGTAAAATGGCTAGAAGCACCTAGTTGCAAGCAAGTAGCATGGACACTATCAATCATGAAAGAGTATTGCATTAAAACTTGAAACACGACAGACATGGGAGACCAAACAAAATATAAGGCATATATCAATTACGAACCTTCTTTTAATTTTTGCAAGGCCTCAAAAAGTGCGTGTTGATTCTTGTGCTTCAAGAACTAGATATCATGAAAATAGAAAACATAGTTAAGCATCCACATATCCACCTAAATTGTTTTGAAATAATCATCATTACAGAATCAAATCCAAAGCAATAATCAGAACGTGTCTGCACTTTTTTTTATTGAATTATAGTGCTATGCTTTGCAATGCCCACTGATTAGGAAAGCAATAACAAACAAACAATTGGGAAGGATCAAAATATCATTTCGCGCGCGGTACGTTTCAAAAATATTTTGGAAACATAATGGAAACGGATAAAAAATTTAGGGATTTATTTTCAAGACATTTTAAAGTATTGGTTTAAATATAAATATATTTAAAGACCTTGAAACACTTCGAAACATTCCAAAACATTGGTGGATACATACTAAAACATCTCGAAACAACTTAAAACATTATGAATCCGAAATGCCTTGAAATACTGAAATTTCGATTCAATTAATGATTCATTTTGACCTCCTTAGAAGCAGAAACGTTTCGGCCATTCGAAATGATATTTTTATCCTTAGCCATTGGACTTGACCACTTCATTGGCTTGGTTCGCTGAATCTGGAGAGAAAATGAAGGGTGGCCAACTCGGCCTAGCCGAGTGGATTAACTTGGCTAAAATGGAAAAATGATTTTCTCAAGAATTCAATGAAGTTGGTCTCAATAAATTGAGCATCAAGTAATTTGTATCCGAGCATCAAAATTTCATGAGCTTGAAAACAAAAATGTTTCGGTAATGTTTCGAAAACATTTCGGAAACAAGAAGAAAAAAAAATTTTGAAAATTTATTTCCACAACATTCGTCGAAATATATCGGAACACCTCAAAACATCTCAAAACATAAAAATTTTAATATTTAATTAATGATTCGTTTTGATTTCTATGAAAATCGACTGTTCCAAAATAAAATTTAATTCCTTATTCGTATCAACAGCAGCAGTATATTGCTTTAAGAAAACAAGCATGCCCAACAATTACAAGTTTCCATAATGCCCAAGAATCACCAAAAAGGGCCAAAAAAAAAAAAAAGAAGGAAAATGACACTTTGCATAAAAAAGATTTTAATATTTTTAATTTGTACCCTCAAAGATTAATTTTTCTACATTGCACCATTAATATCATAAAGTAGGTGCAATGTGACACTCATGTTGACTTCCACTATTGTTTCTGTCAGATTCATGTGTGTCGCGTATATTAAGATTTGACGAAAATAGCAACAGAAATTAGTATGAGCGCTACATTTCAACAGTTCTATAACATTTAGGGTATAATATGAAAAATTAAACTGACGATTCTTAAAATTTTTAAGGATAAAAAGTGGGATTCTCCCAAAAATCAATACCCATCAATTCAAAGCACAAAACAAGAACACTAACAATGTTTGGAGTGCTAGAAATTTTGAAATACCTTTCCAAGGAAATGAAGGCCACGCTCAGCGCCAAATGATATGAAGACAATGACGGTGCAGACGCCGGCAACAACCCATGTGGGTGTGTACTCCAACGATCGAGATTCCTCCGCCATAGTCGACAGAATTGATGTAGTTCAGCAGTATAATGATGCAGTGAAAACATTGAAACGAATGGAAGGTGAATCGCGTTTATAAGAGAAAAGTAGAAGGGACTATTACTGTTAGCCATAGCATATCATGTAGAGAAGCCGAGGCAAAGAATATCGATGGCTGGTAGTACTATCTATATGGAGTGAAAGAGAAGGTACGAAAACAAGGTGGCCACGAAACGAATAAAGTTCATGAGCAATACTTCCCCGGACGAATAAGAAGAAGTATAATTTACTGGGGCAAATAACAGTTTGCACCCGGAAGATTAAAAAAAAAAAATTTAATTTGTACTCTAAAAAATTAATTATTTTAAATTATACCCTTAATTAAATTAATTAGTAGCAATATGACAACCCTAACCATAACGTTTTTGCGATTTTCATCAAATTGTCAGCCACGTTAAATGCACTTGATGACTTTTATCGGATTGTAACGCTTCCCCTTTTCACGTGTGTTTCACGTAACTGTTAATCTAATAAAAATCGTCACAGATGTTATGATTGAGATTGTGATTTTCGTCAAATTGAGAGTCACATGGAATGCACGTGATGACTTTTGTAAGATTATGACCCTTCCTCTTTTCACGTATGTCTCATGTGACTGTCAATTTAATAAAAATCGCAACGGAAGTTTTGACTGAGGTCATATTTCTACCAATTAATTTAATTGAAAGTATAATTTAAAATAATTAATCTTTGAGAAAAAAATTTAATTTTTTTTAATCTTTCAAAGTGTAAACGCCATTTGCCTAATTTACTATCACGTGTCAAAAGAGGATAAAATGTGTTAATTACACCATATTTCTTGACAATAAATATTTGTAAGCAAATCAATTAAATTGAATCTTAGTTTTAATTTCTCTAACTAATCAATTTTACTAATACTATCATAATTTCTTCCTCAATACAATTTGGAACTCTCGCATAGGTTAGCTAAAATGGTATTTTCAATCTTTTTTTTTAATTCATTGAATCGTCTTCCCAAAAACGGATTGACCATGAATTCTATACCAGAGGCGATGAAACCATTAATACTATCTTACAAATAAAAATTTCTAACTTTTTATATTATTTTTATTTTTTAGAACTTTTAATTATTAAATAATTAGATATTAGTAAAAATATAAAATTTATCTAATATTACAATTAGAAAGTTGAATTATAAACTTATAATACAATAACGGTCAAGGTTGATCAAATTTTTATTTACTTTGATCAAGTGATACAAAATTCATCCCAAAATAATATTTTTTTTAAAAAACATCATCTTCTCTGCGGAGCTCTCAATATCAGATCACTCAATCAACATTCTCTTTAATGCAAAATAACTCAATTAATCAAAACTTACTTCTTTCTTCTGTCTTTTCTATCTCTTTCTTATTTTCTCTTTGTTCACTTTAATTTTAAGATGTATAATTAAATAATTTTTTTATTTAAAATATAAATATTATACAATCATTATTGAATTTGTGATATTACAAAGGTTCTGTCTGTAACTAAATTCACCCAACCGGCCCACAACACAGTGCTGCAACTGCAACGCAAGCGAATGGCGAGCACAGCCATTGCTAGGTCCTTCATCGTTTCCAATTACCCTTCTTCTCTCTCCTTCCGTAGAACCGTTTTCTTTGTTTCTCGCTCATATCTCCACTTCTCTGTACCAACACCACCACCATTACTTCCGTTCACCGCTACCAAACTCCCAATTCCTTTGACCCTGAAGATACCCTTTCCACCATTCTCCACAAAACCCCCATTTACAACCTCACTGTGCACTGCCGCCACCTCAGAACCACCACCGTCCACTACAAGCACCACCCAGAAACGAAACACCAAAGTCAACTTCTCCTTATCCGACTCGGACGCCGAGTCCGACTCTGAAGACTCGAAGCCGAAGACGAAAGAAATAGACAAGAGCAAACTTCCCCCACCCTACGACCCATTCAACAAAAAACCCGCAATCGAAGAACCAGAGGACCCCAAAAATCTACAAGAAGTCTTCCACAAGATCAGCTCAGAAGGCCTCTTCAACAATGCAGTCAAGATGTTCGACGGATTGTCCAAAGACGGACTCACCCACGAAGCACTCGAACTCTTCTCCCAAATCAAAGACAAAGGCCATATGCCTGATGTGGTGGCTCACACCGCGGTCATCGAGGCATATGCTAATGCGGGTCAGGCCAAGGAGGCCCAGAAAGTGTACATGAGAATGCTAGCGTCTGGAGTTTTACCCAATGCGTACACTTATAGTGTGTTGATCAAGGGGTTGGCAAGTAGTGGCGATAGCAAGTTGGTGACTGAGGCGAAGAAGTATGTGGTGGAAATGATGGGAAAGGGAATGAAACCCAATGCGGGGACTTACGTGGGAGTGATCGAGGGGTTGGTGAAGATGGGGAGAGAAGAGGAGGGGAGGGAGTTCTTGGAGGAGTTGAAGGGGAAAGGGTTTGCGCCTAATGAGAAGGCGGTTAGGGAGGTGATGAGGGATAAGAGAGGGCCGGTGGTTCGGAGTGTGATGAGTGTTCTCTTCGGCAAGTAGTTGCAGTTTTTCAAATTTGAGCTTGTACTTGGTTGATGGAGGAATGAGATGCGAGTGTTTATGTTATTTGGTCCCCATGTTCTTTGCTTTCCTTTGTGAAACATTGGGTTTTCATTGAGGTTGCTGTTTGATTCTGCATTCTGATTACAAACACGTTCCTGAATATCAGTGTTGGTTCATAAACCAGATCATGCAATATTCTGAAAACCTAAGACTATGGTACTATCATGGCCAAAGGTCATTCACTAGTAGAAGTGTAGAACAACAATGCTACACACACTACTCCTCTTGCACTGCTTTTGTGCAGCACCTCAACATAGACCATTAGATTAATGGGTCTTACAGAATTTATAAAATGTTTAATGATTGTGATTGTACTATATCAGATAGATCATTAGATTAATGAGGCTTATAGAGTTCATAAATGTTCAATGACCCAGATTGTACCACATTAGGTGGTGAAAATAAGGTGGTGCACAAATGTGGCACACGAAAGTGATATGTGTAGCATCGTTAAATTTGAGCTTTTTGTTCCCTCTCTATCATGATTTTAATTTATTTATTAGAATACTCTTTCTTTAAAAGCAATATTTAAAATTGAGCAATGGTATTTGGACTTAAATTACTAACATAATTTACTGACCTAATTCATTCTGACATTTGGATTGACTATGAGTTCCATCAAACATTAGAATTTAGTGTTGATCAAATGGTTTTAATGAAGTCACCTCATTAGGTTAGATTTTTAGGTTCAAATAGCATTACTCCTTAAAATTAAATGTCCACAAAATCCGTTTTCAATGTTTTATGTTAAAATCGTGAATGTAAATTGTGAGTTCAAACTACGTTTTCATACAAATGAATTAAGTCTAGAAAATATGGAGTTGAAAGAATAAAGTTAGAAAGTAATGGTAGGATGGCAATTGAATCTAGAAAACCCTTGTCATGTGTTTTTTGAAGTGGATCCCTAGTCACAATTAGTTTCATATTCTTCTACATCTGTTCCTCTATTGCATCAACTGATCGAATTTCTTTCACTAAATTTTCCTAATCTTCAACTCACGTGAAGTAGTGGACCGTTAGATTAGTGGATCATGAAATTATGATTAACATTTATTAATCACTTCACTTCATAACCGATAATCACATTAATATTTCAAACAAAGAGTCCCGGATTTTTGGTTTTCTCTCAAATTTATTGACCAAACACACAATCACGGTAAAGATAAAACCAATGGGTGGGGAGAGAGATCATCATTGGTATTTCTAATTGATAGTCACAACGAAGATGAGACTGATTGGTATATGGAAGTGGGATCATTATTTGGAGTTTTTCTACTCTTTCTACAATTTGTTCTATTGGAGACTATAAAAAGAAGATTATGGGGGTTTTAGGTTATTTTTTTCATGTCTTATTTTTTAAATTTCGTGAGAAAATCCTCAATATACGGGTCGACTGAAAAGTCTAGAAAGTAGATTGAGCGCAAGAAGAACATTCGAACACGAAGAAGAAGATCCATGGTGTAGAGATGATGAAAGCTAGAGATGCTGTCAATGGTTGGAAAAAGAATTGAGTTTTATGGTTTTTGTTATCATTGCTACTAGACCCAAATACAATGAATGTTTCTGTTGTCAATTTTCTCATTTTCGGTGCATTTGCTTTCAATTGTTTTCATATTCTGGAATTTCCTTTATTAATGAAATGATGTTGGGCATGTTGTTCTGTTCATGATCTCTTAATTGATGGTATTGGTATAATGGAATTTGTTGTGATTGCAACTTGTAAGATAGTATGGTGGAAAAAAAAAAATGCAAGAATTTAGCCCCGACGAAATACACAAAAAGCTTTAGGGTTCGGACATCAATTGTAATAGAAGATATTAATAATGAAATATTTGTTAATTGTTATAATATATAGTAACATATTATATTTTATTTTCAAAATAGTTCACGTGTAATGCACGTATTTACCTACTAATACTAATAATAATATCTTTTAGGATAATATCCTATGGATCAGATGAAAATATTAATTGATTTTCCAAGGTCGAAGTTTTATATCATAATCATCACCAATTCTGCAGTGTATAACTTGTATGTCCATCACATAAATAGTAGAGTCTTGTATCTCTACTTTTCATTCAAAACAACATTCTTCATCCAATAAAAACATGTCACGTGTAATTTTTTCAATTAATAATTGCAGATCAACTCAAATCCAATTCTGGCACGGTTCTTTGCGATATTGTAATCTTATCATAAATTGTAATATTCGTTCAAGTAATACACCCGTGGGAGATGTGAGCAGCTGAGGCAAGTTTAATCAGTGGTATTGTTAGTTTGTGGCATCCAAAAGGATGCAAAAAATGTAGAACCAAAATGTTTTACAAAACAAAAAAGTACTAGAAGGCTTTAACCAGAGACTCTAAGCCTATCTTGTTTTGGGGATGTCATTAGGTTTGTATATCAACCCACTTGCCGCCTAGCTCCTCCTCTTTCGAACTTGATCAGTTGTCTATCTTGTAGATATCTGAAAATTAAATTTTTAGAAAAATTGGAAGACAATAGAGAAAGTTTGTAATATATATAACCACCTTACCACCATCTAGGGCTGTTAGTCGAACAAGCCCGAGTCGAATTCGAGCTGATTTTGAAAAACTTGTTTCTTAATCGAGCTTAAAAAATTGTTCAAGTTCTAGCTTGTCGAGTTTGAGTCTGAACGAACCAAAAACAAGTCGAGCCCGAAGATTTGCACATAAATGAGTCGAGCTTGTCGAGTTTGAGTCGAGTTTACAAGGCTTGTTTTCTAAACAAGTCTAAAAACTTGTTCAAGTTCGAGTTCGTTTAGAAAACGAACCAAGCCTGAACGAGCCGAACCCGAACCAAATTCAAGTCAAGCTCGAATAACTCAGTTTGATTAACAACCCTACCACCATCCACACGCATATCTCATATTAAGTGGGATTACACATGATAATGGTTTGACCAAATCAAACTTCTTAGCCAACTTGGCCAATCACACCCATTGTCCTTCTTTTGTGTAGTAAAATCAATATATAAAAAATCAAAAATAAAACAAACGTTAGTCAAATACAGTAATTGTAGTTACACAAATATATACACAATAATTCAAACATTGAGGGCTATTTGGCCACTCATTCTAACATCTCTCACTTGGCCAATAGATTGCATTTTTTTTTTAATCATTTCTAATCCTCATCAAGTGTACATGTTTTCTAAATTTATTTGATGCAATAGGTTTTGTCAAGGGATTTGTCATCATTATATCTCTTTAGAACAAATATAATTTATGACAATATCATTTCTTTGAGATACACAAGAACATAATGATATTGACCGTCAATGTGTTTTCCCCTTGAGCCAATTTCTCCATTTTTAATTGTCCATATAGCAGCTTGGTTAGAGCTATGGGCTTGGTATCTATTTCCTTCGGTTTTAGATCTTCAAGAAATCTTTTAAACCAAAAAGCTTCAAAACCTGCATCACTACATGATATATATTCGACTTCTATTATACTTTTAGCTACACATAATTATTTTTTACTCGACCATGAAATTGCACGTCCACCTAGTAGGAATATATATCCCGATGTAGATTTTTCATTATCGGGATCCCCAGAAAAATTAGCATTTGAATTACCGATAACTTCTAAATTTTCACCACTGTATAGGTATGTTAATTTATAATACTTAGTGCATCGAATATACCTTAAAATTCTTTTAATGGCAGCCCAATAAAGCTTAGCAGAATTACTTTGATATCTACTTACTACACTTACTGTGTAACTAATGTCAGGTCTTGTACATAACATTACATACATAAGACTTCCAACTGTTTGAGCATAGGGTTTATTCTCCATTTTTCTCTTTTCTTCTTCATTCAATGGACACATTCTTTTTCATAAGTTAGTTTGCTTATGAATTGGTGTATCTATAGGATTTGAATTTTTCATATTAAATCTTTTTAATATTTTCTCAAAATATTGTTCTTGAAATAGTTTTAATGTTTTTCTTTTTCTATTTTCAATGATTTGTATTCCCAATACATAAGATGCTTCATCCACATCTTTCATTTCAAATTAATTTTTTAGAAAACTTTTAACGTTTTCAATTGATTGGATATCATTGCCAGCTATTAAAATATCATACCAATATATAATGATAAAATAATAAAATTGCTCCCACTTTTTCCAATAATATACATCATTATGGAAAGCGTAAGCCCGTATAATGATTTTTTAAGTTGTTATACTTTATTTTGTTGACATTCTATTTTATAACCATCAGATTGTTTCATATAAATATCTTCTTTTAATTCTCCATTCAAAAAGGTCGTTTTAACATCTATTTGGTATAACTCTAAGTTGAAACATGCTACAATTGACATTAAAATCCTTATAGAAGTAAATTTAGCAATCGGGGAAACATTTTCTCATAATCTACTCCGGGTTTTTGAGTAAAGTCTTTAACTACTAATCTAGCCTTATATTATTCAATAGTTATGTCATATTTATATTTTCTTTTATATATCCATTAACAACCAATTGATTTTCTACCTTTAGGTAAATCCACTAATTCCCACACATCATTTTTAATAATAGAATCTAATTCATCTTTGAATTGCTTCTTTCCACTTATTTGAGTTTGGTGATGATAAGGCTTCCTTTGATAGTTAATGGATCTTCACTATTTTCTTCACCAATAAAAGTGCTGTCTTTAAAACTTGTGGATGGGTTTCTTTCTCTTTGAATTAATTCAATTGTATTATTTGATATTTCAGTGGGTTTTGAAATAATTTCTATAGCAGTCAATCTTGAATCACTATCATTCAAAAAAAAAAATTCTCTAGAAATTTTGAATAATTCTATTAATTTAGTAGGATTTTTTGTGTCAATTTCTTCTTCTAGAAATCTTGCATCTTTACTTTCTATTACATTAATACTGATGAGCCCGAAATCAACTGGGCCAGTCCTAATAAATCAAGAAGGAGCCCAAGTCACCAGAGCCCAAACAGAGACACTCAAAGGGGAGCCGCCCAAAGGAGACACCAAGGGGCGCCGCCCATGGCCTAGGTGCCGCCCAAGGGGTTGGCCCTCCTGTCTCTCCCTCGCCCTCCTCACTTTGCCACTCCAACTCAACTCCAACCTAGCTCAGGATCCTTCTCCCGACGGAATAGGAGCACGAGGAGAGAATATTGGGATACGCACGGAGATCTAATCCTACCTTAATTATACTTATCAAAATAGTAAAAGCCCTCTCCCTCACGTCACCGCCTCACCGCTAAACCTATATAATGTAAGCCCTCTCCACATAAAGGGCAGGACCTTGAGACCTCACACATCTCTCTACACACATCTCTCTCTCTCCCAAAGCATTGTAATATTCCCGGAGCATATTCTCCTGGCAACTTTTATTCATCAATAAAGATCTGCGGCCACCGCTACCGTTCCCGAGAGTGGAGTAGGTCACCCGGATCGAACCACTATAAATCTGTGTGTTTGCTCTTATTTACTAATTTGCCATTGATTTGCTATTGATTGCCTATTTACTGCTCATTAATTGCACCCTTACGTATACTCGACTGTTGATCTCGCGCAATACCGATTTGTGCATCATCAGTTTGACACCGTTTATGGGAATGACTAAGTGTTCTACTACCTTGTTAATCCATGACAATCACTACCAGATCGATGAGTCAACAACTAGGAGATAACAACCCGGCCCCCCGGGAGGAAGCTCCACCTCCCCTCGCACCCTCGGAACCATCTGCTACGGCGACTCCCGTCGTTGGGCAACAACAACAGCTTTTACAGACCATGCAGCTGCTGGTAAAGCAGAACTAGCAAATCATTTAGTTAATGCTTACCCAAGGAGGCATCGCCCTTCACCTTGTAGGAGGAGCCCCACTCCCTTCAACAGGAGAGGAGCAGCAACCCCTCCCTTCTGGGCGTCAGGCAGCCCCTCACCATGGGGGCCCTTGCTAGAATGCCCCAAGGCCACACCAGGGCACCCCTCGCCCAGCAGTCCCTCCTCAGCGCGCAGGGAGCTCACGTGTTCCCCCTCCATACGTACCTGCGTAGGAGAACGAAGACAGAGAAAGCCAATACGGTGACTACGAAAGCCAGTACCATCACCCGACTGAGGATGTCCCCAATCAGTGGGACGAGAAGATTAGAGAGGTGCAAAACTAACTCGGTGATGCCCTCAACGCCATCAAGGCACAAGCGTCCGAGACCGTGGATTACCTAGTAAGATGTACCAATACACCTTTTGTTGCTGATATAGTCAATTATCCCTTGCCCTCGAAGTTCAAGATGTCTACCATCGAGATCTTTGATGGTACCATAGAACCCCTCGACCACCTTGACACGTACAAATCTCTCATGCAACTCCACAGCATGCCTGAGGAGATTATGTGTAAAACTTTTCCTACCACCTTGAAGGGGTCCGCATACCAATGGTTCGCCAAGATCAAGCCCTCCTCCATTCAATTTTTTGCGGAACTAAGTAGATCCTTCGTCTCCCACTTCATTGGGGGACGCCGACATCAGAAACTTGTGACCCACCTGCTCACCATCAAGCAGAACAGGGATGAAAGCCTCAGAGACTACCTTGCACGTTTCAATGAGGAGACTCTCCAAATTGAGGAGCCAGATGATAAGGTAGCCCTGACCACCTTTATCGCCGGCCTTCGCACCTCCAGTTTCATGTTCTCAGTCCTCAAGAAGCCACCCTCTAGCATGCCCGAGCTGCTGTCTAGAGCACAGAAATATATGAACGCCAAGGATGTCACCAAAGCCCGAAGAGGTGAGTTTTCCCGAGGAGGAGAGAAAATGAAGGACTCCCGTGAACACAAGAGGGAAGTGGAGAACAAGAAGAAAAAGACCGAGAGGGTGTCTGTGAAGGACCGTCTCAGTCCACTTCCCCCGAGAGACCGACAGCCTTTCACGCCACTCAATGCCTCGATGGAGCACATCCTATTCCAGATACAGGATGACCCCGCGATCCGTTGGCCAGGGAAGATGAAGTCTAACCCAAAACTCCGAAATCCCAACAAGTACTGTCGCTTCCACCGCGACCACGATCATGACACAAACGACTACTTCCAGTTAAAGAGGCAGATTTAGGAGTTTATTCAGCGTGGCCAACTGAGACAGTATGTTGCTGGTCGAGGACTGGCTCCATCGCACGAGGATCAAGAGTGCCAGCAATCCCTCAACGAGATCCAGACCATCGCAGGAGGGTTAGTAGGAGGAGGTGACTCCAACTCCGGCAAAAAGGCGCACGCCCGGAAAGCCAGACAGGTGGAGTCACATGACTTTTGCTTGAAGAAGACACCTCGATATGGGAAAGATGAGGTCATCACCTTCTCAGACAGGGACCTCGAGGGCATCCAGGTGCCCCATGATGATCCTCTGGTCCTGACCATGATGGTGGCCAACTACCAGGTTAGGAGGATCCTGGTCGACAGCGACAGCTCAGCCGACATACTGTTTGCGACAGCCTATGACAACCTTCACATCGGTAGAGAGAGACTACAACCGGTCAGGACTCCCTTGGTAGGTTTCTCAGGAGAAAGGGTGCACCCTTTGGGATTCATCACTCTACCAGTCACAACAGAAACTGCACCAAGGAGCTATACCATCATGGTAAATTTTCTCGTACTTGACTGTCCTTCTGCATACAACATAATTCTTGGACGCCCTGCCCTCAACACCCTAAGGGCAGTGCCATCAACTTACCACATTCTCCTATGTTTCCCAACCACTAATGGGATTGAAGAGATTAGAGGAGACCAAGTCTCAGCCAGAGAGTGCTATGTGGCCTCTATGAGGGCCAAGAGACCACACAAGACTCTCCAAATCGAAGTCCTTGACCCAAGGAATGACAGCACCATAGAGAGAGGGAACCAGCAGAAGAGCTCTGCCCTGTAGTAGTAGATGACAACCTTCCAGAGAGGAGAGTCTAAATAGGCTCTTCACTCTCCCAAGAGCAAGCATCCGCCCTGGTGGACTTCCTCAGGCGGAACACAGATGTCTTCGCCTGGTCGAATGAGGACCTGGAGGGCATCGACCCCGAGGTGGCCTCCCATCGACTCAACGTTGACCCCAGGTACAAGCCAGTTTGCCAGAAGTTGAGGAACGTGAGTACCGAGAGGGGGCAAGCCATGGAGAAAGAGGTAGACAAGCTACTGACGAATGAGTCAGTGAGGGAAGTAGCCTACCCAGACTAGCTATCCAATGTAGTGATGGTGACAAAGACCAATGAGAAGTGGCGCCTCTGCGTGGACTTCACAGAGCTCAACAAAGCCTATCCCAAAGACAGTTATCCTCTCCAACGCATCGACCTCCTCATTGACGCCACCGCTGGACACGAGCTCCTAAGTTTCTTAGACGCCTACTCCGGCTACAACCAGATCAGCATGTTCCCTACAGACCAGAAAAAAACCTCATTCATCACCCCGAGAGGCATCTACTGTTATAGGGTGATGAATGCCGGAGCCACTTATTAGCGCCGTGTCAACAAGATGTTTGGGGCACAGATTGAAAAGACGATGGAGGTCTACGTAGACGACATGCTGGTAAAAAGTATGGCTGCAGCTGACCATGTGACACACCTTTAGGAAACCTTTGACGCACTAAGAGCCTACAAGATGAAGCTGAATCCTTAAAAGTGCGCCTTTAGCGTCAGCTTAGGAAAATTTTTAGGCTTCATGGTCAACAAAAGGGGCATCAAAGCCAACCCAGATAAAATCAGAGCCATCGTGGAGATGAAGTCCCCCGCCTCAACAAAAGAGGTCCAACGCCTCAACGGGAGGATAGCGGCCCTCAACAAGTTTGTCTCTAAATCAGCAGATAAATGTCTGCCTTTCTTTAAAATCCTCCGCAGGTCATTCCAGTGGCGCCCAGATGTAAAGGAGGCCTTCCAGAAGCTCAAGGCCTACCTCGTCACACCACCTCTGCTCTCCCATGCTGTACCAGGAGAGACCCTCTACCTTTACCTATCCTCTTCACCCTCTGCCATAAGCTCGGTACTCATTAGAGAGGATGAAGGCGTCCAAAAGCCAGTATAATATGTAAGCATAGCGTACCGAGGGGCAGAGGTAAGATATTCAGAGCTTGAAAAGTTGGCACTCGCCCTTGTCACTGTCGCCAAGCGTCTACGCCGCTACTTTCAGAGCCAAACCATCGTGGTTGTCACAGATCAACCACTCAAAAGAATCTTGGGGAAGCCTGACGTCTCTGGTAGACTACTCAAGTGGTCGTTGAGTTGAGTGAATTTGATGTGCAGTACCAGCCGAGGACTGCCATCAAAGCACAAACACTTGCAGACTTCGTAGCAGAGTCCACACTATTACAAGAGTCACAGGTGGAAGTATCAGGCGCCCCTGCGCCCACCTGCTCAGTATATGCTGACTCCATCCACCAAGAGACTGGACCAGATGCTACCCAAGGAGGACTCGACGACCCAGAGAAGGAACCGGAGGTAGCCTCACAGATTGGGCAGCCCTAGGCGCCGTCCACCTGGCCCAAGGTACAGCCCACTTGGCCTGGGGCGTCGCCCACCCTGCCTAAGGCATTGCCCTCTCAGCCTCCATCATATCCCACTATTCTCTCTCGCCAAACGTCAACCAACAGCCCGCTGCCACCTACCTCTTCGATGCCAGCATCGCCCACAGGATCAGCTCCCTTTCCACCACCTACTATACCAGGCTGGAGACTCTACGTGGATGGGTCCTCCAGCAATGAGGGTGGTGACGCTGGGCTAGTACTGATCAGCCCTCATGGCACACCACTAAAGTACGTCGTCTCCCTTCATTTTGCCACATCAAACAATCAAGCTGAATATGAGGCCTTCATATCAAGCTTAAGATTGGCGTTGGAGATGGAGGCCCTTTACTTGACAGTCTACAGTGACTCTCAGCTCATAGTCAACCAGGTAAAAGGGAACTTTGAGGCAAAAGATGAGAGAATGCAAGAATACCTCTCGGTGGTACAAGTCTTACTCAAGAAGTTCGCTTGTTTTCAAATCTACCATGTGCCCCGAGAAGAGAACGCTATGGCAGACGCCCTCGCAAAATTCGCGTCTGCCAACATACTCATGGGCCCCGCGCTAACAGGTCACCAGTTCAAGCCTAGTACCTCCAAGACAGAGGAGGACGAGGCCAACTGTGCATCCTCCGAGTCCAATTGGATGACCTTCATCCGAGCTTACCTTGAGGAGGGCGCTCTCCCAAACAACCTAGTGGAAGCCAGGAAATTGAGAATGAGAGCGTCCAGGTATGTCATCTTACAAAACACCATCTACAAGAAAAGCCATTCTCTCCCACTGCTTCGCTGTCTCACCCCCGAAGAAGCCAACTACACCATGAGGGAGATCTATGAGGGGGTATGTGGGAATCACTCAGGAGGAAATGCATTGGCCCATAAAGCAGTCAGACAGGGATACTATTGGCCTACAATGATCAGACACACTCGAGACTTTGTCAGGAGATGTGACAAGTGCCAACGATTTGCGACTGTGCCCAGACATCCACCTGAAGAGCTCATCACTGTTCAGAGTCCATGGCCCTTCTCCATGTGGGGGGTCGACATCCTAGGTCCCCTTCCTTTGAGTTGAGGCCAGTGCAAGTTCGTAGTCATAACTATCGACTACTTTACCAAGTGGGTGGAAGTTGAAGCCTTAGCCAGGATAACAAACCAGAAGATAAAAGACTTTATATGAAGGTGTTTAGTCTGCCGCTTCGGAATAGCTCACGCCATCGTGAGTGACAATGCCAAACAGTTTGACAACAAACTCCTCAACAGTTTCTGTGCAGACCTCCAGATCAAGCAACCCCACTCCAGCCCCGCCCATCCACAGGCAAACGGGCAAGCAGAGGTCACCGTTAGGCCTATACTCCGCAATTTGAAAGCTAGACTGGAGAACGCAAAAAGAAGATGGGTAAATGAGCTCCCATGAGTACTATGGACCTACTGGATGACACCAAGGAGTCCTACGGACGAAACCTCTTTTTTCCTAGCTTATGGGACAGAGGCAGTGATACCCGTTAAGATTGGGGTACACTCCCTTAGGGTCCAA
Organism: Ilex aquifolium; assembly: GCA_951799425.1. Lineage (NCBI taxonomy): Eukaryota > Viridiplantae > Streptophyta > Magnoliopsida > Aquifoliales > Aquifoliaceae > Ilex > Ilex aquifolium. The sequence continues at coordinate 31,911,202 of OX637395.1, read as the reverse complement.
CACCACGACCCTACCAGTAATGAAGAAGGCCTCTGCATCAACCTCGATTTGGTAGAGGAGGAGAGGGAGATAGCCATGCTCAGGAATGCAGAGTACAAGCGTCGCATGACCAAGTACTACAACTCGAGGGTGAAGCCTCGCTCCTTCTTACCCGGAGACCTAGTCCTCAAAAAGGTCATCCTATCTACCAAGGACTCCTGAGAAGGAAAACTGGGACCCAACTGGGAAGGACCCTACACGGTCACGGAGGTGGTAAGACCGGGTACCTACAGAATCCAGAATTTTGAAGGAAAAGTCTTAGCCCATCCATGGAATGTAGAACATCTAAAGAAATACTACCAGTAGCTGGGGGCAGTGAGTTATAAGTTGGTGGTCATTATTTAGACTATTTACTTTTTATTTTTGTCAATTTTCTTCAAATATTTACCTCGAATTATGGAATAAAATTTCACAACGCTTTTTCAAAAGTTGTATTTCTTTCAAGTACATGAAGTCTTTACAAAAGATTGAATATGACTTATCAACAAAAAACGTGAATACAAAGACACCTCCTAATGATTCTCATTGATTCCGCTCCCATCATCGCTCGCGTCCTCCTCCTCAGTCTCTGGAGCCTCATAAGGTAAAAATTTGGAAAAGTCATAAGCAGGGAGTACTGCTGAGACCTTCTTCCTGAGCTCATCATAGCCGTCAATGAAGGCGCCGGCCCTGGCCCTCTCAGCATCATCCCTCATCCTCTCCATCTCTATGGAGTGAGCCTCTGCCCTGGTAGCTCTCTCAAGTGCTACTCGAAGGTCAGCCTCAAGTTAGGCAGACCTCTCATGCGCTAGCCTCACCTGCTCAGCGACATCCTCTCGTGCCTGTCGCTCAAGTCTTAACTGCTCTTCAGCAGTCTCACGTGCCCGCCTCTCCACTGCCTGGCCGCCGATTGCCTCCCTGATTTTTAGCGTGTTGGTAAACAAGTAGGGCAAAGCAGCAGCCACCTATAGGCATTCGAAGGCGAAAATACAAAGAAAGTCAGGAACGAAACCAAAATATAACAGAAGAAAGCCAGGTGCACAACCAAGAGTGTGGGACATATCAAAGCAAAGCCTTCCACAGTAGCGTCAACTATGCCCTCTAGACCTTAAGAGGCAACCTCCTAAACTTCCGTACGGGTCACGAAACCCCAAAGTCTCTCCCTAGCCAGCCTCACGTCCCGCAACATAGATACTGGGGCACCAACCAAAGAAGGATAGCTAGGCGGACCCTTTGTCCCTAGTAGGAGACCGCGCCGGAGCCTCGACCCCCACAGTAGCGCTGGGACCATCCCTGGGAGGTGAGGGGACCTCAATCAGAGAAGGACGAGGTGCATCTCCAAGCTCTGCCTCATGGGGACTAGCCTGATCAGTGGGCCTCAGTTGAGAAGAACTGGGGGCACTGGACTTTGTCCTCTTAGAAGGAGGAGAAGATGTCGCCCTAGAGGCACAGATTGCCTCTACCACCGATATATCAATGGAGGTACCTGCAGAACCAGTGTAAGTTAAAAATCCTACAATGTTGTGACTACAAGGAGTCTACTGAAAAAGCCAAGTACCTTTCCTCCTCGGCTTCGGAGAGACCTTGGGATGACCAAACGCCTCCATGATCCCGGTGAACTCCTTGATCGGGTGCTCACGAGCCATCTGCAGCCTACCCTCCTGCTCCACGTATAAAGTCGGTGAATCTACAAGGAAGCCAATTACACTGTAAGGAAAAATACGTGACACGACTAGAATGAAATTAAAGGAAGAGTCCTTACCCTGCTTAACCTTGGGAACAGTATCCCATCTCGAGGGCACCAAGTCATGATCAGACTCAGTGGTCCACTCGCCTCCGACAAAGAAGAACTTGGTCTTCCAACTATGAAGGTTCGAAGTAAGCCCGGTGATGAATTTGCCCGACCTCGGGGAGAAACGGTACCACCCCTGGTGAGGAGTGGGATTCTCCAAGAGTACATAGGTGGCCAAGAATTCCTCGAACTTGGGAGGAACATCAGCACCGTGTATCAGATGCCAAAATGCAAAGAATCCTAGTATCACCCTCCACCCGTTCGGGGCCAATCTCCCGGGAACTAGTGACAGGTGCCCCAGCACCCGACATATGGGCCCAGGTATCGGAAACCTCAAGCCTGCCTCCAAAATGCCATCATAAAAAATGATCTCGCCCAAAGAGTCACAGCATGTTGGCTCGTCGATCTCAGCACGACGGCACGTCACAGAAGGATAGATGCTATACGAGTAAACTATAGCTGAAATATCCTCGTCGTAGTAAAGGGAGCTAAGTATAGAGGCTACCTTAGAACCATCGTCTCCATTATTCCTCGGGCCTCGCTCGGCGTCTTGAACATCCCTCTCACCTGAATGAACACCCGCAAAAACGAAGTCCAGACAGAGCTAGAAAGTATCCATAACTACAGAAGGTAAAAATGAATACTGGGAAACGTACTTCGAGAGCTTGTTTTATCCAAGTCACCATCACCACTTGGTGAAAGAAACTTAGCAACTTGGGTAGCATTTCCATCACTGGCCTCGTGAAAGGAGGCTTGAATCACACTTGGGATGCCTGGGGCGCCACCTGGGGTGCTTGGGGCGCCGTCCGGCTCATGATAGGCGCCGCCTGTCTCTCTTGAGGACCCTCATTGCAACTCTCTGACGCCTTGGGCTCCTCCCGCCATACTATGAGGAACGTCCAAAGTCTTTTCTCCAATGCCTGATGTCACGCCAAAAGTCCCAAAAGTACCATCTCCATGGCTCATGCCCCAACGGGAACCGCCTGAAGGAATAGCAGGAGAGTCTCCCACGCCAAGAACGCCTTGGGCGCCTGCCATGGCCTGTCCTGGCGTCGCCTGAACTCCCCTCCCATGGGCGCCGCCTGGAGCAGCCCCTTGGGAGCCGCCCAGGCCGGCCTTATGGGCGCCACCTCCATCATCATCAAGACCCACTCCATGCTTCTTTGAACTCCTCGTCTCCATGATTTTTTGTGGTAACTTGGGGAAAGATGGATTGAATGAGAGAAATGGGAGATGAACAGTAGCTTCTTGAAGAGGCCTTTAAATAGAGGAATAATGATTTCTTGAGGAAGCCTTGTTGAAAAACTTCTTGGAGAAGCTTGATGAACAGCTTCTTGAAGAAGCTTGATTGAATAGCTTCTTGGAGAAGCTTGGAGAGATAGCTTCTAAGAGAAGCCTCTGGAAAATAAGAAATGAAAAGAAGGATGAGGAGGGAGAGACCAAGGACAACTATTTATAGACGAAAACCCAGCAAGAGTAATGCCAAAAAAAAAAAAAAAATCCGATATCGGTAAACTCAACAGAGTCCCTAAAGACGAAAAAGCACCGTGGGGAGCAAGAAAACTCCTGCTCAAGTGAAGAAGAAGCACATGTCCTCAATCCCTTCCTCCTGCAAAAAGTCAGAGGCTTGGGGCATGGGGGGCAAATGATGAGCCCGAAATCAACTGGGCCAGGCCCAATAAATCAAGAAGGAGCCCAAGTCACCAGAGCCCAAACAGAGACACTCAAAGGGGCGCCGCCCAAAGGAGACACCAAGGGGGGCCGCCCAAGGGGTTGGCCCTCCTGTCTCTCCCTCGCCCTCCTCACTTTGCCACTCCAACTCAAGTCCAACCTAGCTCAGGATCCTCCTCTCGACGGAATAGGAGCACAAGGAGAGAATATCGGGATACACACGGAGATCTAATCCTACCTTAATTATACTTACCAAAATAGTAAAAGTTCTCTCTGTCACGTCACTGCCTCACTAAACCTATATAATATAAGCTCTCTCCACATAAAAGGCAGGACCTTGAGACCTCACACATCTCTCTCTCTCCCAAAGCATTGTAATATTCCCGGAGCATATTCTCTTGGCAACTTTTATTCATCAATAAAGATCTCCGGCCACTGCTGCCGTTCTTGAGAGTGGAGTAGGTCATCCGGACCGAACCACTAAAAATCTGTGTGTTTGCTCTTATTTACTGATTTGCCATTGATTGCCTATTTACTGCTCATTAATTGCACCCTTACGTATTCTCGACTTTTGATCTCACGCAATACCGATTTGTGCATCATCAAATGCTACCATAACTACGGTACACAACAAATCTATATCCTTTAGAATTTCCAGGGTATCATATAAATGTTTCCTTAATAGTAAAACTATCCAATTAATATATGAGCTGAAGAACCCAAACTTTTAAATTTTCTAAATTTGGCTTTCCACTACTCCATAATTCATGTGGAGTTCTATCAAGTATTAAGTACTTTTGTAGCAACTACGTTAAGTACGTACATTGCAGTTATAATAGCTTTACCCCCAAATTATGTCCAAGGGAAGAATGATTTAACATAGATCTTGCCATATCTAATAAAGTTCTATTATGGCGTTCAGTAACACCATTTTGTTGTGGTGTATAACTCATAGTAGTTTGATGTATTATTCTATTATTTTTTAAAAAAATTCCAAATAAATCCAATATATATTCTCCACCACGATCAGATCTTGATATTTAATATCTCTTCCTAATTGTTTTTCAACTTCCTTTTTGTACTCTTGAAATTTATCAAATACTTTAGATTTTTTCCGCATCAAATATAAATAATCATCAATAAATGTTACAAAATATTCCATACTTCTATGAGTTTTAATATTTAATGGACCACATGTTGTGTAATTTATTTAATAAAGCAATAAAATGATGGAAAAAATAACTCTTGCACAATTAATTACTTAAACCAAAGACCCAAAAATTTAGACCCAAAAATGATTTGCCTTAAAATCACAATTTATGAAATATAAGTAAAGGAACGATCTCACCAAACTATAGATCAAGTCGAAGTTTTGTCCTTAAAGGTTGATTCGTGCCCCTCGAAGTCGATGACTTGGTGTGATAGGTCCTTGACAAGACAACCTCTCAGGATTTCTATAGCTTTACCTCCACCAACACACACTTGTTGTGAATAGTATTTAACAACCCTTTTGATAGTTCATTGAGGAAGCACAACAAAATTTTTCTAAAGATAATGTGAGCTTTGGAGCAAAGAAAGAGAGATGAGAAGCAAAATGCAAGAGAACAATAGTGCTGAAAGCCGAAGTTTACTACCAAGATAAACCAAGACCAAAAAGTGAAAGCTTACTTTGTAAGCTACTCACCATTCACATACCTTGCACTAATCAAAGTTGTTCTCATATGCGGGTTAGCGCCATAAATACTGGCCATGCGCCTGTCCTGGGTTTTCATGTGTGCTTTAGCGATTTGCCCATGTCACATAGAAGGCGGCCCCACCTTCACACACATATAGGTGACATTCATTAGGAGTGTGTTGCAGTTGAACACCCTTATCCCAATAATTAGGTACTATGGATCTATTAAGAGCAACAACTCAATCTCCTCACTGTCATAAAACCATGGGGATAAACCTTCACATTAGGCCTCAGTGCCTAAGTGAAATAACAATAAGTGACAGTACCCCTCCAAGACTGTCTGTGACTTCGTTTCCCATTTAACCCCATATGCGGAATCACCCATCATAGGGGTTGGGTATCAATCACATAGTCCCTAAAATAGGCAACAGTCCTATCTCCCTCGAGGTCTCGCTCACTAGGCTCTTCGCCAGTGGCTTAGTTAGAGGATCCACAAGATTCATCTTTGACTTCACATGGTACCATTCTCAATAAGCTGTCTCACAATAGTATGTAGCATCTAGATGTGACAACTCTTCCCATTATATATTTTGCTTTTAGCTTGAGCTATGACAACCTAACAATCACAATGCATATCAAAGGTGGAACTGGATTAGTAAATAATGATACAAGAATATCCACTAAAAAATTCCTTAGCCATTCTGCTTCGGAACAAGCCTTCTTTAAGGCTATTAATTCTGACTCCACAATGGATCTCGCAATCACTGTCTATTTGGATAATTTCCAAGAGACTGCCCCTCCAGCTAGTGTGAATGCATGACCACTAATAGGCTTTAACTCATATGTATTAGAAATCCAGTTAGCATCACAATAACCTTCTAATACAAAAGGATAACCACAAAAGGATAAACAATAATCAATGGTGCCTCTCAAATATCTCATTAGTCTTGATATTGCATTCCAATGATCCTCACTAGGATTATGAGTATATCTACTAAATCTACCAACTACATATGCAATATCAGGGCGAGTATAATTCATTAAAAACATAAGGCTACCAATAATCCGTGCGTATTTAATATGTGATACACTATCACCATTATTTTTCACTAAATGCACTTTAACATCATAAGGAGAAGATAAGGGTATGCACTCATAATATTCAAACTTCTTAAGCATTTTCTCAACAAAATGCGATTGCGAGAAAATAATGGAATCATTATATTTTAAAATTTTGATTCCGAAAATATTACTAGCATCACCCATGTCTTTCATATCAAAATTAGATGCAAAAAATCTCTTGGTAGCAATCACAACTTTATAACTTGTCCTAAATATAAGTAAGTTATTAACATAGAGACACATGATAATACCTCCATCATTAAAGCATTTCAAATAAATGCATTTATCAGCACCATTATTCACATATCCATTTGATAACATCACTTTATCAAATTTTTCATTCCATCGTTTAGGAACTTGTTTTAGTCCAAATAAGGACTTCACCAATTTACAAACTTTATGTTCTTGTCCGGGAATCTTCTAAATCACCATTTAAGATTGCAGTTTTCACATCCACTTGGTGTACAACAAGCTTATGAATAGAAGTAATGACAAATAACAACTAATAGATGCAATTCTAGTCACCGGGGAATAAGTATCAAATGATCAACATTCTCCTTTTGTTTATAGCTTTTAGCTACTAACCGTGTCTTGTATTTATCAATAGACCCATCCGATCTTAATTAAGATTAAACACCAATTTACTACCAATAGGCTTAGTTTTAGAAGATAAATCCACAAGTTCCCACGTGTGATTAACAATAATGGATTCTAACTTATTATTGATGGCTTCGTTCCAAAAAAGTGCATCTATAGAAGTTATAGCATCGTTATAAGTTATTGATTCATCATTCACAACATAGACATAAAAGTCATCACCAAAGCTATTCTCCTTTCTCATTCTTTTACTTATTTTACTTCTTTTCAATTCTTGTACCTCATTCTCAATACCACAAGCACCACTAACATGTTCTTGAGTATCTTTAGGTTCATGAACTTTTATAGGAAACACATTCTCAAAGAAAGTGGCATTATTGGATTCAATAGTAGTATTAGCTTCCATAATGTCTCTTTTAATCACAAAAAATCTATATGAGGTGCTATTAGAAGCATATCCAATAAATACACAGTCACAAGTTCTAGAACCTATTTTTTTATTTTTAGGCTCGAGTAACATAACCTTTGTCAAACACCCCTACACTTTGAGGTATCCCAAATTAGGTGGACATCAATTCCAAAGTTCATAAGGTGTTTTACCGGTTTTCTTATGAGGTACTTTATTTTGAATGTGACATGCCGAAAGGATAGCCTCCCCCCACATGTTGGTGGGTAGCCCCGAACTAACTAACATAACATTCATCATCTTCTTTAGTGTTATATTTTTTCTTTCCGCAATGCTATTAGATTCGGGAGGGTAAGGAAGAGTAACTTCATGAATTATGTCATATTGTGCAAAATACTCATTAAAAGGATTAGATTCATATTCACCGCCTTTTTCGGTTCTTAATCTTTTAATCCTTTTATTGTTTTGATTTTCAACTTCGGTCTTGTAGTTTATGAACTTCTCAAGTGCTTCATCTTTAGTTCTCAACAAATAAATTTTGGTGAACCTTGAATGATTATCAACAAATATCATATAAAATCTTTTATCGCCTCTTGTCATAGTATTTTTTAAATCACCCAAGTCATTAGGAACTAATTGTAAACGTTCACTCTCTCTAGAAATGAATTTACATGGTTTCTTAGTAGACTTAGTTTCGGCACATATTTGACAGTTGTATATATTAGTTCAACACACATTAGGAATCGATCTCATTTCTTTCATTTTCTTTAAGTACCCAAAGTTCACATGCCTAAGTCTATCATGCCACACATCAAGAGAGTCAACCAAGTAAGCACAAGAAGATGAAGCATTTTAATTAATAATTTCACTTACATTAAGCATATAAAGACCTAGGTCAAGATACCCTTTACCAACAAAGATTTCATTTTTAGACAAAGTTACAATACCAACGTCAAAGAAGATCTTAACTCCAGCCTTTCCAAGTAATTGAACCGACACAATGTTGTGCTTTATCATAGGAACATGTAGAACATCGGAAAGTGAAAGGGTTTTGTCGGAAGTCAATTTAAGGAGTACTTTTCCTTTTCACAAGATCGGTACCGATCTATTATTACCCACATACACACATTCGGCACCTTCCTGACACTAGTATATGATGCAAATACATCTTTATTGGCACAAATGTGCCTAGTGGCCCCAAAGTCCACTACCCAACCTTTTGCTCTGATGACCAAGTTTACCTCACACACTACCGTCATAATGACATCATTGGTTTTCACCACATTAGCCTTTGGTTTAGGCTTGTTGTTGTAGTTGTTTACACATTGAGGCATAATGTCTTACTTTACCACAAACACAACATTCACTTTTTTCTCTTTTGAATTTGAGGATTAGATACTTGAGACTTATTTTTATTATAATAGTTGTGAGGTCTCCAATTCAATTTTTGGTCATGTTTCCTATTTTGTTGGTGTTGTGGTTCTAGTTGGTCCACCATCTACTACATTAGCCTTGGACACCATTTCCTTGGCTTGGGTAGACTTTTGTAAAAGTCTATTTTTCTCCTCAATTTTAATGTGGATAATGGTCTCTTGAAATGTCATAGCATTTCTCTTTTGTTGAAATTTGAGCTTATACTCTCTCCAAGACTCGGGTAATTTTTATATAAGACATTGAGTCTTGAATCTCTAGGGTAATACATCACCCTCCTTGGCCAACCCATTTATTATATTTTGAAACTCATAAATTTGTAGTCTTGTCCTCGACCATTTGGTAATGAAGGAAATTAATGGCAAAAAATCCCCCTTTTTTAAATTTTCAATTCCTTTTTTTCGTTCTAATTAGGTGGAGCAATCCAAACTCTTGAGACTATACACATCAAATAAGTCATTAGACAAAGAATTACGAATAGTACTCAAGTATAATTTATCGGCAAGATTCTAATTTTTTAAAGCTTGAACATAATTTTCGGTATCATCATTGGGTTTAAGTTCGGATAGAACAAATGATAATTTCAAAAAATTCAACACATCAAAAACCTTTTGTTTCTATCAATGAAATTTTTTTTCATCAAAAGGTTCAATTTTTGAAGCATCAGGTAAGATCTTTGTTGTGCAAGAAATTGTGTATCCACTGCAAAAATCAACCTTTAAGATTGTTGTGTAATTTATTTAATAAAGCAATGAAATAATGAAAAAAAAACAACTCTTGTACTATTAATTACTTAAAACAAAGACCCAAGAATTTAGACCCAAAAATGATTTGCCTTAAAATCACAATTTATGAAATATAAGTAAATAAATGATCTCACCAAACTATAGATCAAGTCGAAACTTTGTCCTCAAAGGTTGATTCATGCTCCTCGAAGTTGATGACTTGGTGTGATAAGTCTTTGGCACGACAACCTCCCAGGATTTCTATAGCTTTACCTCCACCAACACACACTTGTTTTGAAGAGTGTTTAACAACCCTTTTGATAGTTCCTTGAGGAAGCACAACAAATTTTTTTTTAAAGAGAATGTGAGCTTTGAAGCAAAGAAAGAGAGATGAGAAGCAAAATGTAAGAAAACAATAGAGCTGAAAGTCGAAGTCTACTATCACGATAAACAAAGACCAAAAAGTGAAAGCTTACTTTGTAAGCTACTCCAATAGTAATAACAAAGGTAGTGGGCCATGAGCTTACAAAGACAAAAGACTAAGTCAATGAGCTTAGAAATAATATAAGAGTGTAGGCCCAACCAATTAAATATTCGGTAAATTGAAAAGGGGTACACTAAATTAGGTTTAATTATAAAAAAAGTACACAGAAAAAAATGTAAAGTAAGAAAATCCTTAATTTTAGATCTTAATTGTGTATAAATACATTATTTGAAATTTTCAGATTTTCTTTTGACATTTGTGTCCTATCTTAAATCATGCGATTATTTTTGTAAATAGTTTTTTTTTAAATTATATTTATACATTAAAAATCTCCTAATTTAATGGAAGATTTGATTCTTCCGTTTATTTTGAGAATAAATCAGTTGGTTTGAATTTTAAATTTTGAATTCATGACTTCATTAGGTTTATGTCTGTCATTTTAAAGGTGATTATACTGTTTTTTTATATGCGAACACCATAACTGAAGTTCATCATGTATATGCGTTTACAGTGTAACAATTTATTTATACAAAACATTGTACTGTTATATTTTGTCAAACATATATTTGCATATAAGTTCATTGTAACAGTCCAGCTCTGTTTTGAATTTGTTACTACATCCACAAAATCACTTAACACTGTCTGTGTTACAGTGTTACACTGTATTGGTACACTGTCTTTGTTACACTATGCGAGATACACAGATGAACTTACATCTACAATGGCGGACCAGTAGGATTTTCCTTTCAAAGACGAAACACTGTAGATGTTCAGGGAACGATTCAGGGTTTCTCGCCAAAGAAGAGGAAACAATTTTTGAATAGGAAGAAGAAGTTTTTTACGAATTAATGTTCCTAAAATTCAGCAATTAAGCCTAATCACTGTGTACCTAATTAATTTTAAGATATATTCCTAAAATTGTTTTTTGGAAAGTACTGTTCCTAAAATCCAGTGGTTAAGCCTTATCACTGTGTACCTAATGAATGTTAAGATATATTCCTAAAACCTTTTTTAGGAAAGTAAATTTTAAAAAATGGATTGTTAAGTCTTTGTATCTCAGCAGTGTACTTCTTTATAATACATTTTTTAAGTGTACTTTTTTTTCAATTATGTCTAATTTAGTATATCGGCTTCCAAAGGACCCTTAAATATTTTGAAACACAATAAAATAAGCCCAACACCACAAACATCAGAATATATTATAGCTAATAATTCATTTGCTTTTTTCCCTTTAGGAAAGGTAGTTTATACATTTTTCTAGATAAGCAAAATTCACAACTAGAAAAATCAATATTTATTTTAAGAATTAACTCCATGGTCATCATTCGTTTCATTTTATTTTTATTTATATGTCCTAAACCCAAGTGCCAAATGTAGGGATCATCAACATATAAAGAAGAATTATATATAAGCAGAAGAACTGACTAGTACATTATTATTAACATCAAAATTAATGCTCAAGTGATACAATCCATCAATCTTAGTATCCCACATTAAAATTCTACCATGTTTGCTAAGAGGCTTTTTCAAAACAAAAACATAATTCAAAATCCTTTTCATCCAGACAGGGCACAGAGCTAAGATTGCACCCTCATGGTGTGTGCAAAAATTACATCAGTCAAGTATAGATTTATTTCTCTAGTAGGTATCATGATTTTTATTGTTCCAATGCCAACAATATCACAATAGCTATTATCTTCCATATATATACATGATGATCACTGGATTTGAGCTCTTTCAACTTAACAAAACAATCTTTATTTTTTACCACTTGGCGAGATGAAGCAGAATCCACCCACCAGGCTCCAATATCGGTATCAGCCAAAAGAGATTTAGTAACTACATAGATAATATCTTCGCGCCTCCAAAATTAGGTTTTCTTATTATTTTTACTTACATGACAATCAGCTTGGTAATATCCAATTTTTCCACAATCATAACAAGTAGCTTTGGTTCTTTTGTTCGTACCTCCATTTTAAACATTTTAACTTTTGCTTTGAATTTTTTAGAAAAAAATTTCTTTCCAAATTTTGGAGCTTCAAAAAATGACGAAGAAAAATTCTTCTTTTCACTTTGTGGTGGTTCAAAAGTAGAAGTAGAAGCAACAATCAAAAAGGATTTGGTGATTTTCTTTTTAGCTATTCTTTTGGACTTTACTCCTAATAAAATAGGCAAATTTTTCATAGTCACCGGAGTAGAAAACAAATTAATAGCAACAACCACATGTTTCCAAGAATCAGGTAGGCTATGTAAAATGGTAGACACTTGCATTCGATCAAGAATTGGGTTCCCTAAATTTGCTAATTCCTTAGACAACCTATTGACATGATCAATCACTTTTTCATCTTCTTTCATTGGAGTCCCATTAAATCTTTCAATTGACAATTAAATATATGATACATATGAAGCACAATAAGCATCATTAACAACATCAAACATAGTTTTAGCAATGCTCATATTCAAATAAAATCTCAATGTTGGGTTCCATAAAAGTGAGCATTATATCTCATGCAGTCCTATCATCTTGAAGATATTTTTCATACATTCTTTTATTAGTAGCACTAGCATTTTCAGGCGGTGGATTCGGTACATCGATATCAATTACATACTCAATCTTGTCTTGGAAAAGTATGTGACAGATACGACGCTTTCAAGTTGAAAGTTGAAAAATTAGTACCATTTAATTTTTTAGTTTTACTTATTGCCCTACTAGCCATGGTAAAATTTTCAATAAATAAAATTAAGTTTAGAAGGGTTGACCGTTGGAGGAAACAAAAATATGAGTCTGTACCGAAACTCTATGATGATATCGATATTGTTGTGTAATCTATTCAACTTCGGTGCAACTACAAAAGCATGATCCAGCAGCTACAACACTCCCACTAGTTGTATGTTTCTTTATCAATTCAAACCATAGGGCCCATAATTGAATACTATGGACTTTGTATTGAGAAGCTTGGTAAGGATTCTTCACCAGGAACACGTCAATGATGGGTAAAAAAAATGTGGAAGCTTTTGACTCTTCAACAAAGACCCAGTATATGAATGATTTGAGCCTCGCTCTGATACCAATGTTGATATGCTCGCTACCAAGCTCCTCGTCTTTCGAACTTGATCACAACAGTTGTCTATCTTGTAGATATTTGAAAATTAAATGTTTGAAAAAATTAGAAGACAATAGAGAGATGTGTAGAAATTAGTGATTGGGTTGCATTGGGTTTTCTCCTCCACTTGGGGCTCTTTTATAATAGACTATAAGTATAAGTTGGAAACCAATCCCAGCAAAACAATGAAACTCTCACATAAGTTATTCAGTAACATATCACACTTAGGGAATGTCCTGAAATGGGACCTAGATCAGTGTACTATTGGTTTTTCAGATAGCCAATCATATGCAGATTCATCAACCATTTATCTGACATGAAAGTCCAACCATAAGAGTTAACAATGCACAAATCTTACTTTAGAAGTTTGAGAAACCAAGACCATGACTTTTTCTTCTCTCTTTCTCTATAATTGCATTACATTGAATTATTAGGGTCACTCCCAACAACTGCTAAGAGAGTAACAGATCTTGAACCCTTTAAATAGTGCCCATCCAACCCAATTAAGGGTCTGCAACCACTTAGTAAGTCATTCTTCAATGCCCCAAAGCATATGTAGATTCTCTTGAACTTGAACTGGTCACCTCCTAAAGAATTGGTTTTAATTATGCAAGTTGTGCCTGAGTTGGTCCTCCTCAACTCTTCGCAATAATCCCACAAATGACTATACTACTCTATATCACTTCTATTTACAATTGTCATTGCTTTATGTTTAGACATATATACTGAATTTTTACTCAAGTTCAGCACATGATTTTTTTTTTTGCACAGTCTCCTTAAGTGACTTCACGGGCCATGTGGGATTTGACCTCAACCTGTCTACGTAAGTGCTTGCAACCCACTTGGAATTGGCGTACATATATAACTTTAAAACTTCTATTGCAAGTATGTGCACCACTATATATTTTGACTTGCATTGACTTCTTCCTGTCATGCTTGAAGCATAAATCTTCCAGTCACAACCACTCCTACATACTGTCCTCACTGTAATCTTTTCATTTTTTTTATATCGTATTTGCTTTCCCCATTTGATTACATGTTGTCTGACCGCATAACTGAACTCATTTGCATTCTTAAATAACATTCCTAACTTAAAATGTGGGTCAACCATATTAGTTTTTGCATTAAACTGTGGATACCTAACCCTCCTCTTTCTTTTAGAACTGACTTCATCATCATCATCTGATGATGAATCACTAAGGCTAAATAGCTCGTCAGTGTCATAGTCTTCACCATACAAGCCATAATCAACTTTCATTCTTGTGCCCTTTTTACTCTCAACCTTTTTCCTTTTCCCTTAATCGACCATTTGTCTTTATACTTGCCAACCCTTCCTCTTGGTCAACCCCTTTGTCTTTGTCTCTGCCAACCCTATCCCCTTTACCATCATCAACATATGTGACATACAACTGACCTTCATCCATATCGTACTCATTGTCATAAAGTATTCGTAATCAGATGATAACCTCTTTGAGCATGAGTCATTGTCAGAATCACCAGAAGAAATAACTATATTGTTTGCATTCCCATTTCCACCTATTTTTGAACCTATTCATGCAGATTTGATTCAACATACCTTTGCCAATACACATCTTCCGTAATGCGTTCAACATACACATCTATTATTTTATTGCTGCCAACTCAATTAATCAAGCCCATTATATCTTGTTCAGTTTCCAACACCCTCCATCCATTCCCAATTTTGTGATGAAACCTAGTAAGCTTACAATATCTCATTCCAAACACCCTTTGACATATTGTCTAACTCAATCATAGAAATTTGGTCGAAATGACACATATCAATGTAATTTACTGTGCCACCGACATACACTTCATTAACATTTTTACCATAATGGTGTAGTTTAATAGTGAAGTATGCAGAACCATTCATTTTCATATGAAATTTTTGTTTAACAAAACACATAAATAAACAAAATCAAGAATCTGACAAAACTAAACAAAAAGATCACATATACAAATGATTAAAAAATTGACCCTCACCCAAACCCCCCCTTACCCTGTTGAACACAACACAAAGACCCACACTTTGACTATACAAATGACGCACTATGCCTCCACAATCGACCCCCACACACCAATGCCACAGTAAACCCCACTAGTTTAGATAACGTATCATCAACTTGATAAAGACAAAAAAAAAAAAAAACATAAATAAACATTATCATAACATGAGTCAACTAATCGTGGTCGTAAATCATCAATCTCTTCCCTCCATACACGAGACATTCTTCAACTAACTGATAAGCAAGATGCGCAATAGAATTTTGGAGGCAACTCAATCGGCCTTGTCCCCCCTCCCGCCCATTCTCTTTCCCTCTCTCTCCCTTGCTTTGTCACATATTAACCTCTCAAGATTGCATGTGCTTGTCACGTAAGCTTAAAATAAACGGAGATAACACCGGACGTTTGACCGTGAACTACATTGAAACAATTTCACTATGCAAATGTGGGAAAGTTTAACTTTCATGGTGCAAATTAGAAAATTTTAGTATCTTTTAGAGTGCAAAGGGGAATTAATCCAATGATAAATAATATAGATATATGTAAATATATAATTGCATGTTTAATAAGTGTGTATGCTCTACAAGAGAGGGTAAAAATAGGCATAATTTAGGGGTGTTTATGATATATTTCACTTTGCTTTGGATAAATTATATTTTGGCCCCTTTTATTATTACCCATTTTAATAGTCTACTTAATTATTATATTATTTACATTATACCCTTAACTATGTGATTAACTTCACATTACTTTTTATTATTAACGTCCATTACAAATTTAACATAAAATTATTTCATTTTTCCTCCTCAAACCATCTGACATTTTTCAATTTGTTCTGATATGTTTGCAATTTTCTTTCACAGATGAAACGTTTGGGATAATGTCAAATTATTGAAGTAATTGAGGGTATAATTTGAAAAATTTAATAATTTAAGGGGTAAAGTAAAATCAAGTTTATAGTTAAGGGGCCACAAGTATAATTTACCCTTTTCCTTTGCTTTTGGTTAACAGCGAGATTCCATTATTGCCCCACTCTCTCTCTCTGCGTGTCGCATAATCATAAATATAATAGCACACGCGCCTGATCTATCAATTCATCTTCTTCATCGACCGCCCACACTCACTGCCCTTCTCATTTTCATAGCGTATTTCGTCAGTAAGGTCCGTCACTGTTTCACTCTCTTTATTTTAATTTTTTTTGAAATTCATCCATTTAAATCGAATCAAATCCGTGAAGATAAGATCAAATTGATCTCATTCTCATCGTTCGCGGTGATAACAATTCGTTCATATGTGCTATCGGCATTCAGGCAATAGCATTTTCTGGGGGCTAGGGTTTACATTTCATACAATGTGTAGCAGCAAAAGTTATCCTGTTCAAGTGAGAAAGCGAAGGAGTAAATTCTAACAGTGGAAACAGTTTTTTTTTTTCTTGAGGTTTTGTGTTTTCATTCTTTGTTCTTTTTCTTTGATTGATGTGGTTTTTTTCATGCTTTGTGATTATAATTTTGTTCTTCATTTTCAGAGGGACGGAGCTGTTTGGTGGATGCTTTCTTGTCTGTGGAGCGAATGGCGCCACTATACTATATACTGGTCGCATTGCCTTGCACAATTGGGGCCATTGCTTTGGCCATTGTCCACATTTACAGGCATCTTTTGAATTATACTGAACCTACTTTTCAGAGATACATTGTTCGCATCATCTTTATGGTCCCAGTAAGTACTTTTCAGTCTAATTAATTATTTATGTATAGGTGTTTGTATATATTGTATTGGGAATTATGGTTAAATGCTTTGATAGAGCCTTATTTACCGATTTTAGCTCTTCAAGTCAACCATTTGAACCTTGCACATTTTAATAACCTAGTTTTTGGAATCCTTAAATGACGCCGTACGGTTGTCCTTTTTCTGTGCTATAGAATTTAATGCATGGAGTACTTTAAGAGTAAAGGGGAGTTGGATGCACTGATTGTTCTATTTTGGGTCATGCATGAACGATTAAGAATGTCAATTTTCAGTTTAAAACGTTGATTGCATGTTGTAGCGTTGCTCTAAAACCCTTAAAGAATAGTCAATATACATCATGAATACCATTAATTGTTTTATGGGAATTCGATTAAGCTTGCGCATCAACTCTTGTATCTCTTTGCATGAGTAGAAAGTTTGAAACATAGTCCTATTACTTTATATTATTTTTTTTCTTATTATTTGCTGTGGCACAACCAGAAATATAATTTAGGGTGAGCACACTTTAACTAAAGTTTTATTTTGGCCTGTAATAGATAAAAATAATATGATATATTTATGTTTTTTACATCATATTTGATACTTAAAGATTCATTAAATATAAAAAAGTCTAAAGCCAATATATATATTCTATGCAAACAAAAAATAACTAAAAAGAGGTTAATTATAACTTTTTATAAAAAAATGATGCTAATTACAACCATTTATAATTGACCCTAACTAATCTTCATACTTTGAAAGCTTTTCATAATAACTTCATTATCATGATATCGAAAATGTCAATCTTATCATGGGTTCTTGGTTTGTATGAGTGCAAACCATATATTTTATGGGTGTCCAAATATTTCTATAGGATCATTGGAAATCCCACCACAAAAAGTAAACCAAGAACCCATTCAAGTAAGTTTTCAATTGATCATCGGTGTTGGCATTTGCCCTAATTCTTTTTTGTGTTGTTGTTGAAGGTGAAGACGCTTGTTTGGCTACAGGTTTGGATCCATTCCAGACCAAGTCTTTTGATTTTTAGAAATAATCAAAAGGGACCAATAAAATCCAAAAAAATTGCAATCTAATTCAGATCATAACAAGCCAAAAAATTACAATGGATCCCTATGTCAAACACAATTTTTTTTTATAGAAAAAATTGATGTTTTTCCAAAAACAAAGGCTTACGATCGGAGAGTAGCAATAGTTCGATAGTCGAAA
This sequence comes from Ilex aquifolium, assembly GCA_951799425.1. Lineage (NCBI taxonomy): Eukaryota > Viridiplantae > Streptophyta > Magnoliopsida > Aquifoliales > Aquifoliaceae > Ilex > Ilex aquifolium. Next base: position 31,893,203 of record OX637395.1, on the reverse strand, counting down.
GATGCAGTGATGAGAGAAAATGAAATGCTTCCTTCTTCTATTGATTTGCAAGTTTCCAACGTGATGTTGCTGGTGCAGTGGTACAAGAGGCGCCGTTCCTTTCTTTTTCACTTTTCTTGTTTTTGGAAAGAAAATGACAAAGGACAAAGGAATGGGCCAAGGGCTTTTGTGACTTAACATTTTTTTTTTTTTTAGTTTACTGACTTCAAGAGATTTGTTATGGGATTAGGACTTGATTTTATTTTATTTTATTTCAGTACCCTGTACCCAATTCTTTGACCCAATTAATTTTGTTTTATCTAACTCATTAGGGTGGGCACAATTGAAATTATCCAAAAAAAATATATAAAACATATATAGGTAAATTTTTTTTTTCTTTTTAGGGTGGGCCTAGGCCCCTATCTCCCTTCGCCACTGATTGCTTGGGAGAACGAGAAGTTATATGGTAGGGTAGTAAGATATGTTGGGCCATGTGCAGCGTAAAGTACATTATTGAAACATTTCTCTCATTGAGGAATAGTGTGGAAGGATGAGATTTTGTGAGAACCCTTAAATTATATAAATTGACGTGAGGTTGCTAATTCAGGGGTTAAACTTCAGCGTAATAACTTCAAGGATGTGGATTTGAACTTGAGGTCAACCACTTAATCTAAACTTCCCAAACCCCCATTGATTGGACTAAACTAGGTATTATGTTTTTTTCTACTCAATTTCTTTTGAAGAAAGGTTGTCAAACTAGTTGACCTTGGGGTTATATATCAATTCACATAGAGATCACTTTTCTCGCTTCTAACATGATGAAATGTCTATCAAGGCATTCTATTTTGTCCCATAGTAGAAGTTAGTATTGTTCCTCAACACTACAACTCTTCTCTTTACAATCTTGAAGAGGAAAATAGAGGAAAGTAATTCTTGATTGAATGGTAGTATAGTGTTTGATTTTGTGGATTACTTGACTATGAACGAGAAGCTTAGGTGCCCTACCTTTTATAATTTGCACATGAGTGGACAAGCTAAGGATTCTATCTTCTTCCCTTGTTACTTTAAACTTGACTTAACTCAATAAAGCATTAATCCCTCGTTACATTAGACAAGAACAAAAATTATTTGGGAAGAGAAGGTGAATGCCAAAATTGATTAAAATCTAATGTTTGTGCACAGTGCTAACGTATTACTTGGTTAGCTCTAACTCTGAAGCCCATATTCTTCGTTAAGGTCGACGTATTCATATTAAATATCGTATCAGATATAATCCTCGTTGAATACTTAAAGATATGTTTTAGATACACACTACACGTATCTGTTAATAATAAAATATTTAGATTGCCGCTACGCATCCACAATGCATATGCTTCGAATATGAAAGTGCATACGCAGAGCAATATGAGTAATTTTTATTTTTAATATTTGTCTTTACCTCTTGAATTCACATATAATACAACACAAAGGAAAATGCATACGACTTTTGAAGATACACGAGTGCTTCTTTAGTGTTATCTAGTATCACCTTTCAAAAGAGCATAAAATGGGTCAGTTACACACTATAGTTCTTGGCAACAAGAATTTTTAAGCAAACCAACTAATTAAATCTTGATTCTGACTATGTTAATTGGTCATGTTTATTGAATGAACATATCATAATAAGACGATCAATACTTTTTCGAAAGTAAAGATTATTAATTGTGTGTAGTATTTTTAAAGAATTATTGGAAATTATAATTATCAAGTTGTTAGATAGTAATAAAAATATGAAAATACTTATTATTATAGACGTATTTTGAGTGTATTCATATCTTAATTTTTAATATTTTGTCATATCTCTATATTCATATCGTATCGTACCCGTATCCATATATGTGCTTCCTAAGCTCTAAGCATATAAGTCCCAGGAGGAGACGTGATCATTTCAACTTAATGTTGTACCTCTTATATCACAGCTGAGTGGAACATGGTTACCACAATTCTCTAAACTCTTGACGATCCACGATCTGAGTACATCGATCTCAAACGGTGTGGGTTCCCGATCTAGATCATCAAAATGGGCGACCCCAAATTTTAATACCAATTCTAATTAATTCGCTGTAGAACGTGTAGAACAAATATAAAATACATATTAATTGACTACATGTATATAGATTTATAATTATATGTTGTTTTAGATAATAGAAAATCAACTACAACTATAAGATAAATGGTAACTGACTTAGTATTTATGAATGTTCTATAAAATATGATGTTGTATAGTAGTAAAAACGATCCATATAAGAGTTCCAAAACGAATTGCAATTCAAAATACCGTATCAACTAAGCCTAACTCCATCGTATCGCGTATCTAAGAAAGTGTCATATCGTGTACTCGTACCACGTACCAAAGCGACCTACGATCCAAGTAACATTGGATTGGAATTTCCTTTTGCTCTTGGAGTTAGTTAATTTTGTGATATGGTAAGCTGTCCTTGTAAAACTATGGCAAACTAAGTGTCATATCATGTGTTAGGCTAGATTTTTACAAAGTTGTTGGTGACTGGTTTGGTCTGTTTATCCTCTATCAAATATTGCCCTTGTTTGTTATCCCATTGATCATTGTAGAAGTTCATCTATTAAAGGGCCATTTTTTCTTCTTAAATCCTGTGTATTTTGTATGCACTTGCTCTTTTGCACAAGAAATTATATCATGTCTTGGTAAGACATTTCAGCAATTGTACCTTTGTGTTCTTTTCTCATGGCTTATCTGGTTATCCCCTTTGCTTGTTTCATGTGGAAGTGATAATATTATCCTTGTATCTCACCACTTTTATACAATTTTTATAAGGAGAAAGACTGCATTACGCTCTTTTGTCCCTGGCTTATTATATTTTTCATGTTTTGCATAGGATTTAGTCCCATGCATATGCCTCTGGTTGTTGAGTGGTTTTAAGGAACCTACTTTCCCGTTTTGTTTTGTTTAATTGAATTTGAAGGTCATGCCCCTGCTCCTTGATACAACTTTTACAACATTTGTGAAGAAGTGAGTTGGCTTATGTGAGCTGAGCTTGTGGGTTGATCTGAGACTGTTTCACTTTTATTTGGGGCAGAGTGAAGACAGTAACTGATATTGTTAACTGCACGTCTCATTGATGTATGGACGCGCTTGGCATGTCTTGAGTTGTCTTTCTTAAGGCTTAAGCATTCAATGCTCATTCTCTGTTGTCACTTCTTCTTTGTTTTGTATTCTTTCAAGGCCTTATTTGTATTTTCCTTTTACTTCTTTGAAATTCTGTTGGTGCTGAACCTGCAAACAGAAACACTATGAGATTCATAGTCATTATGCTGTTTAATTTTCATGATATCTTTGTAACCATTTTACAATTTGTTTTACTGGCAGGTTTATGCATTAATGTCTTTCTTATCCCTCGTCTTGAATGAGAGCTCAATCTATTTTAATTCCATTCGGGAAGTGTAAGTATATTATAATTAAGTCATATGTTTTACCTATTCTTTACATTTATATCTTCTTGCAACTTTGTATTGTTAGTATCATGTCTTGCCAGACTTGCCTTTCATAATTTGATTTTGAAACAATGGTGATTGCACTAGTTTAAGTTCTTATACTCTGATTTGCGTTTAAAATTGTGATTGTGATATCACTATTAGTTCAAAGAGGATTAAAAAAGAAGAAAGGATTGGCAAATGGGTAGGTGTGGTCGCAAGCTAAGTGTTCTGGCAAAACAGTGAAAATGTGGTCAATGGCGGAGCCTGTAATATGTTTTAGGGCGAGCACACTTAATCACAAGTTTTACTTTATCCTCTAATAGATAAAAATAATGTTTATACATTTATGTTTTTTTATCATATTTAATACTTAAAACCTGGACACCCTGTAGCATAATACTTAAACATAAACATAAGCTGTAAAGATTCATTAAACATAAAAAGGTCAAAAGCCAGTATCCATAATTTATTTAAACAAAAAATAACTAAAAAATTGTTAATTATAACGCTTTACCAAAAGATGAGGCTAATTATAGTCATTTATAATTGACCCCGACAAGTCTTCATACTTTAAAAATGTTCTATGATAACTTTATTATCAATGCCATAGAAAATGACAATGGAGTGGGCAAGGGTTTTTTTTTTACTGAACTTTTTTTTAATCAATAATGCTATTTGAGCCTAAATTGTTGACCAAATCCGTCACAACCATTGAATTGGTTGTAGGTGTCAACAAATATTGGGGTCTACTGTCAATCCAATGTTTATGAATGATTAGGTCAGCCATTGAATTGGTTGTAGGTTCGAACACATATTGGGGTCTACTATCAATTCAATGGTTATGAATGATTAGGTCAGCAAATTAGGTCAATAAATTAGGTCCGAATAGTATTAATCTTTTTTTTTTTATTGTTGATTCCAAGAGATTTGATATGACCCATACTCTTTTTTTATTTGGGCCAAAGAATGAAACCAGTTTTGTTTTTTTAAGTTATTAGGGTGGGCCTAACTGAAGATATCCAAAAAAATATACAAAATATACATATAATTTTTTTTTTTCAGCCAGCCACCCTCTGGCCCCTTGCTCTCTCTGCTTCTGAATGCAGTTGTCTAGCGATATCAGTCATTTGCAATTTATCAAGAAAGCGGTTTTTGATCACTTTGAGTGAAGGCATGATGTATGTTTGGAGGATATTTATAAATGAGTTAATTAATTGAAGAGCATCTGGTGTATTGGTTGTGAAATCAAAATATTTTGTGTTAGAAGGTGTACAACAGACTATAATTCTTTTGTAGGTTGATGTACATCAAATATTGATCTTAACATGTTCTCATCCTTTAAATTTTATGGTCTGTGTAAGCGGTCCTTGTGATGTCTGTGTCTCAAGTAATGCTTTGCTTCTTGTTCCGACATCAAGCACTTGCTATATTTATTTTTTTGCTAGAAGGGCTGCTGCTTTTATATATAATGTGGTTGGCTCAATGAGTCTTGCAAATTTGTTTGTTGAAGATATTTTTCTTCTGCATCCATTGTGCACAGTGCATGCTTTCCATCTCATTCTGGCTGGTTTTTCCAGCAGGCATCAGCTTTGACTTGGAAAATAGCTTTCCTGTGTGATCACCACCATTTCTGACCATTGGATTGTTGGGGGTTGCCTATATCACTTACAGTTATCCTTGTTCTTTGTCTGAAATGCACTGTCTTTCATTTGTTCCATTTGTTTATGATAACTTTAATTAGTGCTTTAGTGTCAAGTACACTTGCTAGATTAGCTTGATATTAGTAATCATGTCATGACATGTTTGTTTACTTTTTTTTGGTTCTCTGCATTCATGTGTTGATTTTTCATTTTCCTGTTTTTAGATATGAAGCTTGGGTCATCTATAATTTCCTATCGTTGTGCTTGGCATGGGTAGGTGGCCCAGGAGCTGTTGTGTTAAGTCTGAGTGGTCGGATTCTGAAGCCAAATTGGTGTTTAATGACATGTTGTTTCCCCCCACTTCCATTGGATGGGTGAGTTACCTACATTACAGCAAGTTTTGTTTTGTTTGAGCTGAGGTCTTCTGTCAATTTGAAATCCAAGAGTAGTTTGTTTGAGACTGAATTCTGAAGGAAATGATTGAAATAGATTGTGGAACTCATTGAAATTCTATTTATTATTTCCTTCTTGTCATGTAAAGTACATTTTTATTTATTTCCCGATTGTCTTTTTTACCACTTGTGGGTTATGGCGGGATTATTAGCACTGCTCTTGATATTTGTGCAGATTGGGAAAACAGTTTGACCAGTGCACACCGAAAGTCTGGTTTTTTGTGCCTTGTGAAGGCCTTTAAGTTTAGAACTTTTTTACCTTTCTAGGGTAAATGTGAAGATCTATGCTACGATTTCATTGAAGTGTCTGCACATTAGGGTTTGCATCCCTTTTTTTTTATATCAGGTGAACTGCATTTGTGATACTGGTAAAGCTGTGCAGGCGCTTTATACGAAGGTGCAAACAAGGTTGTTTGCAGTTTGTGATTCTCAAGCCCATATTAGTTGCTGTAACATTCATACTTTATGCAAAAGGGAAATATGAAGATGGAAATTTTAATCCGGGCCAATCGTACCTCTATCTCACCATTATCTATACGATCTCATACTCACTGGCACTCTATGCCTTGGCCTTGTTTTACGTGGCATGCAGAGACTTGCTTCAGCCATTCAACCCAGTTCCAAAGTTTATCATAATCAAGTCTGTTGTTTTTCTTACATATTGGCAGGTAGGATTCTTACCACTTCATTTTTATTTTCAGAAATATATGGAAATTTGAAGTGCACTGATTCATGATTTCAATTTTGAAGTGTAAAGTTTGCCTTGCTTTATCCTTTATGACATTATTTTAGTTTGTCTTTGTTTATGAGGGAACCTACAGTTATCCCTTTTTGTTTTGGGCAAATATGAATGCCATTCAAACCTTCAGATCAGGCTTCCTTTTTGGAGGGTGAGCCTTGGCGCAGCTCTAAGGTTGCTTAATTGTGACCTAGGTGTCAAGTGTTCATGTCGTAGAAACAGCCTCTTCGCATTCTGTGTAAGGCTGCATATACTTGACCATTGCCACCCTCCCTAGACCGCGCAGTAGGGGCAGCCTACTGCATTGGGCTGCCCTGATATGTTACAGATATAATTCTGTTATCATCTTTAAAACTTGATACAGATGTGTTCCCCCCCCCCCCCCCCCTCCCCCCCTCCTCTTCCTTATTTGATTCGTTGATGAACTGAAAAGTTCATTCTTTGCTGTCAAAACTATTCTTAAATCCTTATTGATGTGGTAGCAGTTGATTGCATCATTCATACCATTGAGTTGCATTGCCATAGCCAATCCACCATCTGTGCAGAACGCTGGCATGATCATTTTAAATTTGACCATTATTGCTCTTACAATTCTGAGACCCTTATTCTTTTTGAGTGTACATCATCTGTTTCCATTATCCTCAAATCACCACCACAATTTCAGATCATAGCCTTGCTATCCACCAACACAATGACAGTCATTTGATGACTATTTCTCCACTCGAACCTCAAGGCTGATGCATCCAACACCATTTTATAACCACACATGACAAATACCTACCACCATAGCTTTTGCTTGTGTTGAAACAATTGCTGAAATTACCATGTTCGTCAGTCACCTGTATAATCATTAATCAGTTGATCCTTGTTTCGACTCTTCAAACGATGGTAGATCCAAAGTGAGCTAATCGCTGTTGCAGTTGCTACTACCATCATTGTCATCTTCATTTGTTATCTGTGATTGTGGCTGTCAAATAGGGTTTTTTTGAACTGCTGCCACATATTCAAACTTTCCTGATTCCTACCAAGCAGTCTCAACATCGCATATTAAGAGTTCAATAGTTCTTGGTTGTCCTTGGTGGAAAGCAATAAAAATTGGTTGTGGTTCAGCAAGCATGGTGGTGCTTAGGTTTAAATGGTTACAGGTTCATGGCAATACGGATTGGAAATTTGATGGTTTTTCTTGAGTGTGAGTCCATTGTTGCTCACTGGAGCTGGTAATGTGCTGGTAACACATTACTGTGGTTGGCAATGCTAGTAGCAGCAAGAATAGAAATGGTAGTGCCTTTAATTTTTAGTTTGGTTTGTAGGTATGATGTTTTGCATCCTCTAAGTGATGGTCACTAACGCAAGAGACAGGTGTGGTGTACCAATAATCTATGGGGGAATATATGTAGTTTTAGAGATTCATGTTTACCTATCTTTTAGTGGGTAAGAGATTTCAGGAGAGGAATGTTGATTTTCTTTTTCTTTGTTGGAATAAACAAGATGAAATGATTGGTAATTTGATCACTGGTAAGCACTCTATCTAAGCGGGCGTTTTTTTTTAAAATAAGGTAGCTGCTGGATAATTTTCTCAAGGACAAGGACAGAAGGCCCCTTCAACTTAAAGACCTAGATGCGTGCTCATGCTTAAAGATTGTATATTTGAATTTCGCAGCCTTATATTCGTCATAGGATAATTCAAATGTGTTTATGGTGGTGTCTTAATATCGTTGCTATTATTTACTGGGTTATGTGGATCACTGAGTATGTCTAGCTGAGTTTGAGTTGCATAAAATCTGATTGTGCACATGTATCCGGATTGGACTTTGTGTTGAAAGATGCATCATGCTTACAAGATCTTCCAGTGTCCATCTCATTGTTTCCTTTGTTTTACAGGGTGTTCTGATTTTTCTTGCTGCCAAGTCTGGATTTATAAAAGACACAAAGGAAGCTGCTGAGTTCCAAAATTTTATTATTTGCGTTGAGATGCTTGTTGCTGCTGTTGGTCATCTTTATGCATTTCCGTACAAAGAATACGCTGGTGCAAATATTGGTGGCTCTCGTGAGTTTACAGCAAGCCTTGCACATGCTCTGAAGTTAAATGATTTCTACCATGACACAGTCCACCAGGTCGTCTTGTAATCATGCTTATTTTCTCACTCTGGTTGCTGGATTCTATAGAGTGCCATGATCTCTTTTTGTCCCATGCCTCCTGTCCTTATAATTGTTTTCTTGTTTCCCTCCTGCAGTTTGCACCAACTTATCACGACTATGTACTCTACAATCACAGTGAGGGTGACGAGGGAGCAAGGAAATACCGTGCACGGACCTTTGTTCCAACTGGCGCTGAAATGGATACTGTTAGGCGAAACAAGCACATGTTTGGAAACAAGTTGGACGATACACAGGTTTCTAGTCTTTCATCTTCTGGTAATAGCACTCCTCATTTTCCTAGCACAACGCCTAATTCTGCAAAATCAGAGGCAATGAACTCTTCCTTGCTAATGGATACCTCAAATTCTCTATCTGTGCCCTATGACCTATCACTCATTGACATAGACATGTCGGCAAAATAATCAATCTGGGACTAGGTGACGAGAATGAAAATTTGCAGCTGGAAATCCAAAGTCGCGTCCTTGAGAAAAACCTTTGATCCCTGCTTGTTTGCTGATATTGGTCTCACTTTTGTTGACTTCTTTGGCAAGATGAAGATCCCAATTCTATTTCTCTCACACTGAGGTCTGACATTAGCATTGTACATGTAGGTAGCTATGCTCTTCTCTCTTTTTTACGGTCGTCTATAGTCATCTTGTCTGCTTGTATTATAGATATAGAAGTTTAAGTGTGAAATTTAGATCATGTTTTAACAAATGAAATCAGCTGGGAATTGGTTTTTTTTCCCCGCCATATTTGTTCTTCACATTTGATAGTGCTGAACATCTACTTAATAAGCTCTGGGCTCACAATCCTTTTTCAAGACTTTAGTCCACAAGGCTCTATCACTATTGCATAATCTGGAGAGTCAAATGTGCTTAGTCTTACCCTTGTGTGCAGACTCTCTCTCTCTGTCTTGTGATTATCTGCGGTCACCTTTTTATTTTTGGTAGAAGACACTCACAACTGAACAGACACTAACCTGCAAGGTTGTCCGTGCCTTGTATTCTTTTCCAAAACTTGAGTTTTGGTCCCTGTAGGATATGCTTCTAGAAAGTGAATTTTATTACAGTTACGAAGAAGTGAAAACATATGAATAATTAGATTTTTGAGTCATGATAGTTACACTGATTTAATGGTGACACAAAGACTATGGTATATGGTAGTTGTTACACTCGATGTGACAAGTATCACACAAAAATAGTCTAAGGTGACTAGTATTTATTTTTGTTATAGGGTGTCTAGGTTTTAGCTCAACAGCTGGCCGCCATGTTTTGGGTTGGGTTAGAACATGTCCTTTAGAGACAATGATGGTTAACGCTTAGAGGGTTTGAAAAAGAATTGAACTTAAGACCTCTGGATGACCAAATGTCAAGTTTAACCATTGAACTACCCTTAAGAGTTTTGACTAGTATTGGATAACCAAAGGTTAAGTTCAACCATTGGACCACCTTGAGAGTTCTGACTAGTATTTGGCACCGATTAGTCCATCACTAGAACTGGTGGCACACAAGATATATGTACCATATATGGATTAGTCCATCACTAGAACTGGTGGTACAAAGAGACTCAGAGGGATAGAGAGGGACGTGAAAACTTTAGTGTGTGGTTGAGAGAGGGAGGCACCAAGAGACAAACCTTGTTTTCCACAAGATTAGATAATTCTCAACGGGAATCAGTCTATATCGATACAACATTATTAGGCATGAGTTTAGTATTCATAGATTCAGATCACACCAGGTTGACTCGTCAAACTCTCTCAATAAATTATTATAAATCACACAAATTAGGATAAAATCGACAAGAATGTGACATGCCTCAAATTTAAATATACATGATTATGATGAGTTGTGTATAAGTTGAACAAATTTTTATCCAATATTATTTAACTACAACATGAATTACGACACTACACGACCCATTCTTACCACAACTCTCCCTTGATGTAGAGAAGTAGATTGCACCATAATTTTCAAACAAACCTCCGGTATTAATCTTTCATTAATCTCGATCTAGTTCATTATTGTCATTTAATTTTTAACTAGTATTAAAAGTACAATAATTTTATAACCCTTACAAACCTAAATTCTCACTTTCATATAAAAATGAGGAATGCTATGTAACTCAAATTTCTAACTCAAATTTACATCCTAAATGAAGGGGGACCATTGGATCAGTGGATCCTATTTAAAAAAATTGATGGGATCCACTCATCCAATTGTCCCCCTTCATTTCGAATGGAAATTTGAGTTGCAGATTTAAGTTACATAGTATTTCCCTATAAAAATTACACATTATGTAAACTGTAACTCTTAATATTTGTTTTGTTATTTTTAATTTAATACCATACACTATTACCTAATCCAAATATAAATTTGGTCTTATTATTATAAATTCATACCTTGTCCCAATTTTGATCCAAACTTGTTACATAAAGGATATGATTAAATAGTACTCTTATTAATATCATTTAAATAGAATTATAGATTAGATGTGAACCAATTATCCATTCTTTGTTTATACTCAAACCAAATATGTCCTTGCTATACAAAGCGATTACTTTTGTGCAGCTTATACTTTCTGATTACAAGTAACAACTTAGCAGATCTAAAATGCACTATAGGGTGTGATTTATCGAGTAAATATTCAGTGTAATGGTGAGGGTGCAGATCGTCTGCGGTTGGGAAGAAATCGCATGACATGTGGTTTAATGAAACGGCGGCGTTTTTGTACTTTTTGCAATTTTTTTTTTATTCACCCTTAACAAAACGACGTCGTTTTGTTAAGCTAACAACCCTTCTCCTACCTTCTGTTTTGTCAGACTCAGGCGCTCTTATCTCTCACATGTATCCTGAACACAAGGCCCTGGAAGATACTTCCCGAAAAAAAAGGCCCTGGAAGAGTCATTGGCAATGGAAGCTCAATCCCTGAAGAAGATGAATCATTAGACCAACCTGGCCCCCAACAAACTATAGAAAAATTACTTGTAGTCAATCCACAACTAAAATCCAACCCAGAAACAACAGATTCAAATGAAACCCCTTATGTAAAATTACTCGAAAAACTTCAATTTCCACCCCCAACAAACCACTGTATTGTTCAATCTTCGAATTGCACAACTGTGATTGGCTCCAAGTGTCAATCCAGAGTACTCATATGGCAAATTTGAAGGAACATTCAACTGACCATTATCATTTCTTCCTCTACAAATCAAAAACCCAGTTGTGTTCAATCCACAGGCATGACTCCCACCAATAGCAATATTCTTCATCGGCATATTACCGAATTGGTTCTGAACAACAGAAGCAAATGGGTTACTACCCCAACAGATAACTCTACTAGAATTCATCAAAACTCCGCAAGAAAACCCCAACCCAAATGATAAAGATCGAATATTTGAAGACCCAATTGGCAACTGAACCGAAACGGCGTCGCCTCTCTAGCATCTCGTAGTTCGTGTACCATTCGTTACCGTTCAAATTTGAAAATCCCCAATAGATAGGTCTTGAAGTAGCACAAAATCGCTGTAATTTAGCCTTTTGGGTTGAAAGGAGGAGTTCCAGCAAAGAAGGCTGAACCCACCGGACCTTATGCCGCAGAAAGTTTCATAGCCACCGGCGATAAAGTCGAAGGAAATATCTGGGTAAATGGTGGTCACTCGACCGTTTCGAAAGCATTGAATTCTCTGGGTTTGTTGTCCGGCGACTATGCTACAAATGGTGATGGCTGAGCTGTAGCTAACGGCGACTGTGGTAAGAAGGCAGGAGTTTTTTTGTCGCCGGAGGTAGGAGAAGAGAGAGAGAGAGAGATACGAGCGCCTGAGTTGACAAAACACAAGGTAGGAGAAGGGTTTTTAGCTTAACAAAACGACGTCGTTTTGTTAAGGGTGAATAAAAAAAAAAATTTGCAAAAAGTACCAAAAACGCCGCAATTTTATTAAACCGCATGTCATGCGGTTTCTTCCCAACCGCAGACGATCTGCACCCGTAATGGTGATATTAAGTCATCGGTAATATGTGATATCACCAACTACAAAACAATAATATTAAAAAAAGTTACTTGAAAAGTCAAATGTAAGTGGAGTGTATGGCTGCTCCATGTCCCCACCATCAATAACAAAAATTACATTATTTGGAAGAAATTTGTTGATTGAATCTCTTCTTGGCAATGGATTTGACTCAGTGGCAAGTGTCATTGGTCACCCTCCCACGTATGTATTATAACCAAAAAAAAAATGGATTAAAAGGGCTCCGTTCAATAAAAGTCTCGTAATCCGACAATAAATGTGGATTGTATATTAACAATGGATTTGATTAACAATAAAGTCTCCCTTCACTTCACCATGTGCGATATACGAAATTTATAATATTTATTCATTGTCACCCTTAATCTCACTCACTGCCACACCCAAGAGTATCCCATGCTAATATTATTAAATAAATATTTATTAATATACTAAATTGATGTTTTAAAAAAATATAGATGTGACGTAGTTAATAAAGACATTGAAAAGTTCAAATATGAGATAGTTATGTAGGCTATATGAAATAAAATAATAAGAGTAAACATATATATTATAATAAAAAAATGAAAAATAATAATAAAATAAAATTTATTGAAGAGGGAGTTTTTCAAGTGAACAAAACCTACAAAAGTCACATGATCGACTGCCCATCAAAACCCCTCAAAATTCTCACACCATTTATCAAAACCCAATCCTACAAGAAAAAGTAGTAGTACCAATATTTTTTTTTTGTTTTAATGGCATGTGTTGTCTGAGTCAATCGTTCATCTTATCACTTGACTACCTTCTAGAACTCAGTAATATCAATATTTACTGCAATGAATTCAATGCAATCCGTCAATTTCATCAACTACGACGGCGCATTGGTCACTAAAAGCAAATAAAAGCCGGTGCGACCATAACACTCTGCTTCCTTGTCCTACTCCTAGTAGGAATGCTAAAGTCCAAAAATCCTCAAACAACACTCTATATATAACTTTCTCTCTCTCTCTCTCCAAAAAAAGCTTCAAAGTTCAAACAACCCTTGATAGAACCTTCTGTCCCACCCTTCTGACCTAAAGTCTCTCTCTCTCTCTCTCTCTCTATATATATATATATAAAGAGTATTCTCTTTTTCTGTTTGGCTGTGCATATAGAGACAGATATGGCAGCGAATCAACTGGGTTTTGTTCCAATATTTAGGGCTGAGATGGGGTACACTGATATGGAGAAGAGGCAGTTGTTTTTGAGAAGCTATCAGTTTTCAAGGAAGAAGAGTAGTGTGGCAGAGAAAATCAAGAACTCTTTCTTTAGAGTGAGAAGGGTCAGCTGGGTTAGGCTCAGGTCCGCAAGTTTGGTGCGAAAGATGGTGTGGTTCAGGCTCAGACATGGCTTGTTTCTCTGCAGAAGGAGAAGAAGGCTTTTTCTCCGCCTTAAAAACCATATCAATGGGTTTAGTGGCCTTTCTTGTTCATCTTTTCGTTTCTGGTAGAAATTTCATTTTTTTTTAATTGTCTTTGGAACTTATTGTAGTAACAAGAGAAGGGGTTGATTTGATCAGTTCATGCCCTCTTACAAGTTACAACAGACCTCCAAGCTAGCATCTTTGCTCAAGTTGATGTTTGTTTATATGAGATGGAATGATACACTGTTGCAAAAGGGAGGGCCTGTTTTGTTTTTCAGGGCCTATCTTGTACATAGTTGGTATCAAGCCCTTGTAAAGAAGGAGAGCGGACAGCCACCACTTTGTCGATTCCATATGAACATGAATCTAACAGTTTATAGAACAAGTTTTATGAATAATTGTTCCCTTTCAAGTTAGTTTTTTTTTTTTTTTTTTTTCCACAAACAATAACTAGAACTGCCTTAGCCATGGGATATCCTCATTTTTTGGGGGGTTGACACTTGACACCAACAAAATAACAGTCTATGTGATCCTAAATATGAATAGAAGCAGGTTGATGTAGAATAGATGAAAGGTGTGGAATGTCTATGGAAGGCACTTGATGTAGAAGGGAATAAGCTATTTTCTTATATGGTTTGGTGTTAAAAAAATGGTATATTAATTTTTTTATATATAGGAAAGTATATATTATGAGCATGCATGTATGAATAATGATTCAGAATATTTGTTGTCCTATAGTGAAAGGAATCCTAATAAAGAAAAAGGTTTAATATTAAATAAATGGTCATAATTGAAATAAGGGAATGATGTTGAAGGTATAATTAGAACCAGAATGAGATGGATGGCAACTATTTTGTAGTAGTTTGTTTGGGGGGTTGGATAATAGTAACCTAAAAATATGATCTTGGTTTGAGTTATTTACAACTATTAATAGTCTAACATACTTCGCCATTTTGCACAAACCTCAGACCCTTCATTGTTTAATCTCACGAACTCATAATTTTTTTATGGGGAAAGCTGCTATGGAAGAGGCATGGGGGAATACTCACCGTTCTTTGGAAGAAAAAATAGTGGGAATGGAAATTCATGCATGTTTGAATATTATAACTTTTAAGACCATTGGACTATGACAGAGCATAGGGCTTCAGGAAAGTCCATTATTCAAACCAGCAAGTTTGAATTGGAGGACAGCAAAGAGAGCACATAATAAATTCATTAGGAATCTCGTGCTGTGACTTTTACTTTACACATCCAGAAATGCAAGACTTTACGTGGATAGAGATGGGTTGGTGTTATAATTTGGTATAATTGTTTAGGATAAATGTTTGGTTTGTCAGAATACATGAGTAACTATTTGATGTATTATAGACAATTGTAACTAATTAGTATAACTGATTTCTGTAATTATGTTGTTGTAACATTGATATAAGGAGAGAAATAATGAAGAAAGAAAGAGTAAAGGTGAGAGAAAATAGAGGGAGAGAGAGTGAGAGAGAGATAAAAAAATCAAATCAAATCTTTACATATTTGAAAAGAAAATAAATTATCAATGGGGGAGAGAGAGAAAAAAATAGGTGATAGATAGAGAGAGTAATGAAGAGAGATGGAGAGAGAAAAAATATGGAAGAGAGAGTAATTGAGAAAAATAGTAATTGAGTAATGATTGACCTTTTAGTTTTTTTTTTTTTTAAAATGCACTTAGAGTCAAATCAATTTTCTTAATTAGTTTAACTCAATTAAGTCCAAATTTTTGTACTGACTTTTAAATTTCCCAAATTTTTTTTTTTGGGCTTCAAGTTCTATAGGATTCTTTTGGTATAGCTTAGAATATCATGGGTTTAGAGCTTAAATCTCAATAATATCATGGATATATTAAATACGGATATTTGGTCATGAGTATTTTTTTTAGAACTTATTTGACTTTAAGTATCACAACAACTTAAATTTCATTAAGTCCTCTTTTTTTATTAAATTATTTTTATTAAGTATACATTTCAAATTCTTTTTTTTTTTTGTATTACCTAATTATCCCTACCATAAATATTGCCTATTATTGTTAGTTTCAATATTTTTAAATATAACAACTCATAACTTAGGAATTGTGCTAGTATTAAAATTATTTTTCTATCATATATTTATATATATGATAGAAAAATAATAGTAACATCAAACAGTAACAAACTCAAAAAAAAAAATAATAACATCAAACAGTAACATGCTCAACAAAAAAAATAGTAATATCAAAGTATAACATGCTCAATAAAAAACTTAATTAAAAATTTAATCATTGCAATAGAATGACATCATATATCAATATTTAAAATTATTGTCTTTCCCACAACAAATTTGTGATAAGAATTTCTAATAAATTTGTGTAATTATCAAATTTTAATTGACTACTTGTAAACAAATGGCTTACGAGTTACCCGCAAATAATTGATTTACAAGCCGCTCGTAAACAATTTATTCTCTTTTTCTTCAAAAAAAAAAAAAAGGGTGAATGTTCCCCCGTACTACTTCCATAGCTCTGCTTTTCTCAGCAAAAGCTACGAGTTTATGATATTAAACAATGCAGCCTCCAAGTTTGTGCAATATCCTAAAGTAGAACAAGCCAACTTCAATACCATAGTTGCCATCCATCTAGAGCTGTTAGTCGAACGAGTCCGAGCCGAGTTCGAGTCGAGCTTGAAAAGCTTGTTTCTTAATCGAGCCTAAAAAATTGTTCAAGCTCGGCTCGTTTCCTCAAGCTTGTTTCTTAATCGAGCCTAAAAAATTGTTCAAGCTCGGCTCGTTTAGGAAACGAGCCGAGCATGAACGAGCTAAAAATAAGTCAAGCCCGAGCCGAGCCCGAGTATTTGTACATAAACGAGCCGAGCCTGTCGAGTTTGAGCCGAGCATGCAGGGCTTGTTTTCTAAACGAGCCTAAAAACTTGTTCAAGTTTGGGCTTGTTTAGAAAACGAACCGAGCTTGAACGAGCCGAATTCAAGCCGAGCTCGAGTAGCTCAGTTTGATTAACAGCCCTATCCATCTCATTCTAATCACATCACTTCACTCGGATCATTGAATTAATATTAAATTTTAAGGTCTATAATTAATTCAAAGGTGATCGTGAATTAATTTAGTAAATTATGTCAATAAATTAGATTCTAATAGCATTTCCCTTTAGTTATAGTTATAACTTCAACAATATTTCCTTATTTCAAAGGTTCATAATCTATGGGTTTCATAAAAGAAAATTTTCTAATTCCATTCTACGTCAGGGGTCTTCCATAGAAATTCTACATCTTTCTATCTCAACCTGTTTTTAGTCATATTTGAGATCACATCGAATGTTATGTTCTTGGTGTCAAACCATAAAAATTTAGAATATACAATTGCTAAAGCTGCTAAGGAAGTTCTGGTTGTTGTTTGAAGAAAAAGAAAATTGACTTGAAAGCATACAAATGTCCACAATACTCGTTCTAGCATCAGCTAGATGAGGGGCAGAAAAATCAAATCAATTATCAAAATTTGGAATTTTTCGACTTTAATTATATCTATGTTATAATTTCTAGCTTATTTTCAATCTATAATTGTTTACATGAAAGCGTGGTTTTAATCTATGTTTTCGAACTATGTTACAAACACGTCGTTCGAACTATGGTTTCTTGGAGACATAGATAGATTAAGAAATAGTTTAAAATCCACAATATAAAGTATACCAAATCTCCCAAGAAAGCACACAAGCAAAGGCACTCCATTTTTCACTGCTGAATCATATCATATCATATTTACACATTAAGTATACAGCAAAGATGGTAGCTTAGAGCTCTGTTGTAAGATTTGTGGGCATGAACTGATCAATCCCCTCTTCTTGTTACTACAATGACTTCCAAAAGGAAAAAGAATAAAAAATAAAAAAAGAAAGTTCTACCAGGAACGAAAAGATGGCCAAGAAAGGTCACTAAATCCATTGATACAATTTTTAAGGCGAAGAAAGAGCCTTCTTCTTCTTCTGCAGAAGAACAAGCCATGTCTGAGTCTGAACCACACCATCTTCCTTATCAAACTCGCGGACCTAAGCCTGACCCAGGTGACCCTTCTCACTCTAAAGAAAGATTTGTTGATCCTCTCAGCCACACTACTCTTCTTCCTTGAAAAATGATAGCTTCGCAAAAACAACTGCCTCTTTTCAATATCAGTGCATCCCATCTCAGTCCTATATATTGGAACAAAACCGATTTGATTCACAGCCATATCTTTATCTATATTCCTAGCCAAACAGAGAAAGATAAGACTGAGAGAGAGAGAGAGAGAGAGAGAGAGAGAGAGAGAGTTCTTAGGTCAGAAGGGTGGAATGGAAGAGAAGGTTATATCAAGAGTTGTTTGAGGCTATTTTTGGAGAGGGTGTTCTAAAGATATTGAGAGAGAGAGAGAGAGAGAGAGAGAGAGAGTTCTTAGGTGAGAAGGGTGGGAGAGAAGGTTACATAGAGAGGGTTGTTTGAGTCTCTTTGGAGTTTGTCTTTCCTACTAGGACTAGGACAAGGAAGCAGGGAGTTAGAGTCGCACCGGCTTTTATTTGCTTTAAGTGAACACTGCGCTGTCGTATAGTTGAAGAATTTAATTGACGCATATATAGGAGTAAAGATGGATTGTACATTTTTTCTTCTTCTTTGTCCTAATGGGATTGGCTTTTGATACGTGGGAGTGGGCAATCGGATGGGGTTTGGATGGCCACTCACGAAATGTTTGTGGGTTTCATTTATAAAATGTTATTTTTGCCTAATTTAAGAATTTAAATAAGAGATCTAATTAATTTTAATTGTTCCATCGAAAGCGGGCTCTACTTAATTTTAAAACTCACAACTAATAGGAAAAAAAATTAATGCATGTTTGAATAGAACTTTAAGACCATTTGGATGAGGATATATATAGTACCGATTTTGTTTTTTTGTATTGTACCAAAATTAATCACTATTGAGGATATTATACTTTGTCTTTTTGAAAAAGAAGAACCGGGTTTCTTAATAAGTATGTTATCGATCATAAATTAACTCATTCAACTTTTTCTTTGTAATGTATAAGTTGAAATTACAAATTATAATTTTCTCTATGATACTGATATCAAAGTCGTAGTCGTTCCCTTATACTTCAGCAGCTTTCAAGAAAGTCCATCATTCAAACCAGCAAGTTTGAATTGAAAGAGAGGAAAGAGAGAAGAGGATAAATTCATTAGAAATTTTGTGCTATGACTTTTACTTCAGCCACCACCCTTTTTTTTTTTTTGGACAGAAACAAATGAAACACACACACACAGTCCACACATCACACACCACCAACCACCCTTGAGGTTTGAAATTTTTCTACCGAATTATGTAGTATTTACTAACTTACGGTCTGATAACCCTTTTTTAAGGTAATTTTTTTTAAATGAAAAATTAATCTCTTGTGAAAGCAATACTTAATTATTTGATAATTATACAATAAAACTAATATATATATATGAATCTCAATGTATAAATATATGCATGTTGATTACTATGCATGTGATTAAATCTGAATTAAAAATTGTTAGCCAGTTATGGATATGCGTTTTGAGTTTGGTTTTGCGTTCTTTCATGAAAAAAAAAAACAGATTTTCTAAAAGGATTTTTTAAACTTATTTTAGTAAATTATGTCAACAAATTAAGTCGAAATAACATTATTAACTTTGATGCACAGCAATCCATCTCTAAATATTGCCAAAAACACCAATGATTCATGTACAGACTTGATTGCAATTCATAGTTTTTTGTTCGAAATTTCCATAGAAACAGTCAATGAATTCGATTATTGTATTGGAAGTAGCTAGGCCTAGCAGGGTACCATATTCCCTCAGTTTTATTTGTCCACATGCACTGCACATGTATCCCTCCAATTGTTTAAAGATTTCTGAGTCATATGTGCCATTGCCAGCAAGTCCTATCTATTGATCAGCATGAGCCATACAAATGCACAGTGTTTGCAGTTCTTGGCTTTGTTGTCCTCACTCCATTAAGCAATTCATTCCGTAACATAAAATAATGTTTCATTAATTTTTTTGGGTTTTT
This sequence comes from Ilex aquifolium, assembly GCA_951799425.1. Taxonomy (NCBI): domain Eukaryota; kingdom Viridiplantae; phylum Streptophyta; class Magnoliopsida; order Aquifoliales; family Aquifoliaceae; genus Ilex; species Ilex aquifolium. The sequence continues at coordinate 31,873,285 of OX637395.1, read as the reverse complement.
AAATTTGGAAATTATGACTCAGACACTCGTCTATCATGCTAATGTTCTGTGGACCTAATTTGCTGATCAAATCTGTTATAACCAATGGATTGGTTATGTGGGTCTCAATAAGTATTAGAGTCTACAGTCAATCCAATAGTTATGAATGATTAGATCAACAAATTAAATCAATAAATTATATCTAAATAGCATTAATTAATTAAGTTGAAACACCTCAGGTCGATATTGAATATGGAAATTCATGACATAATATTACAAAACTAGCCAAACTCAGAATTTAAAACATACTTAACAAGATACAATCCAACTCTTTTTTTCAAGATAACTTTTGCCGTTTGTTTGTAACTGAGAAAACACGGATACAAATATGAGATACGAAGATGATATAATACGATAAAACTTAAAAAAATAATATACGAATGTGGTCAACATACGTTTGTAAAAGAATATATATTATCTAACAACATAACTATAATTTTCAGATTCTTTAACAACAACAAAAAACTAGCAATTTTACTTTGTAAGAAATATAGATCATCTCATGATGATATCAAGACTCGTTTTGTACTTGACTTACGAGTTCGTGTAGTACTCGCCCCTATCTCTAAAGGGATTTATATATGCACTCCACTCGTTGTCTAATAAACGAGTATTAAAGTGAGAAACCTTCCATTTAGTGGCTTCCCTCGTTTTTCCATTCATAAAGTAAATGTGAATAATTAAAATAATTGAAACAAATATTTAACTATTTAGTTTACTTGGAATAGTTTATTGCCACACTTTCTAAATTTTTTAGTTACATCCTCTCCTCCCCCCCCCCCCCCCCCCCCCCCCCCCCCCCCTTTTTCTCTCTCAAACCAAGTCCATGTGCATAGCATTTAGACCCCTCTAGCTTTTAATAAGTAGGTAAGAGAACCATAATGCAAGTTGTTTCTTGTCTTCTACCTTATTTTCTTTGTTGCGGGAGCCGGCTTCGACCCACTTCTTGTGATCCCTTCTTTGCTAACCAATGATTAGGTAATAAAAAAGGTTTAAGAAAACCTTGCTCAAGAAATGTTGAGACTATGAAAGTAAGGCTCCAGGTTCTTAAACAACTAACTTATCTAAATTAAACTGTTAGAGAGAGAGTATATCGTAAGTAATTATATATTTCAACATGTCTCCCTAATATACGAGTTAAATTTTGATTTAAATACGTGCAAGTTTTTTAACTAATAACACGCACAAGTTTTTTAACTAATAGAATGATGAAAAAATTCGAAAGTGTGACCTCCTGATACAAGTTTAAAATATTAACTCATCGAAAAACTTAAAATGTTTAAGAGGGTATAACATAATGCTTCTATTCTTGAACATAAATCTCGTTTGTATGTAATTGAAAACACTCAAGTCATGTACAACACAATAGATGGTATAACACAATGAAATTGGGCAGATTCCGACATGTTCATTGGAAACTCTCCAAGTGTAACATGACCAAAACTATTTCAAGAAAAACCTTGTATTGTAGACACAATGAGGGGAAACTGAAAATAACCAAATTAGCTCATAGGATAGGTAAAAAAGTATTTGGAACTTACAGAAAAATTGAACCAATTTTCCTGGTATCTTGTACCTTTCAGTTAGCTCTGCAAAATGCAAATCACTTGGGCTGTTCCATTAATTCTTAAAACCAGTCCCTCTTTGATTTACTTGGTTATTTTGAAGTTTGATCATTTTGCTCATATAAGTATTTATACTAAGTTAACTTAGCAACAGCCTTAAATTCCAGCTAAGAGCAGTATGGTAGTGATTGATAAACTTGATTTTTGAATCTTTAATGTATTTTACAATGTATCAAGTCGATCCAATAGTTGTTGAACAATTCGGGTTCAAAAGGTCATGAATAAATAAAGGGTTAGGAACATTTTTAGTCCCTAAAGTATGCATGTTTTGTCAGTTTGATTTTCATTATATTAATGTTATAAATTTAGTTTCTAAAGTATTCAATTCGTGTTTAAATGATTCTTACATAGATAAACTTTTAAATTTTTTACGAAAGTAATCATGTGTTAGTCAAGTGATACTGTTTGAAGGAATGACATATGGTATCAAAGAACTTAATGAACCGTTCAGTTATGGATCATTTAAAGATGAATTGAATTCTTTAGGGATCAAATTAATAAAATTCATACATGGAGGATTAAATTGACAAAACATGCATATTTTAGGGACAAAAACGCTATTAATCCATAAATAAATAAAGGGCAAATTATGGAAAACCCCATTGGTTTAGTTACATGTTACCTCCTTATGTCTAAGAGGTGGCTTGCAACCAACTTGTAACACAAGAAATTTGGTAATTGAGAAGGATGTCATAGTTGTTGAACTGGTCTGACAAGAGTGCATTAATTCTTGAATACATGCCCTTATGAAGCTGTTTAATGGGGTTCGACTACGGTACCAACACTCACTTTTCGGTATGACATCGAAAAAATAAAATGAACGATAGATATATAACGAAGAACTTCCACCGTTGATCAAGTCTATAACTTTTTTACCGGCTACCCACTAAGCCTTACAAATTCATAAAAAAAAAAAAAAAAAAACTCAGACGAAGAAGAAGAAGAATATGAAGCTGCAGAATTATTTTTATCCCATGAACGCTTCAAGAGATTATATTTGGTAGTAAGGTCTTGCTGAAAAATTATGGATTGTCAACACTCTCACTAAAATTATTACGTATACCCTCAATTTCTGCATGAACATCTTTCAACTCAGGTATGTCCTTAAAATTCTTGAATGGATAGGTAAATGTATTGTTAGGAATGAAAGGTCGGCGAACTCCCAGTATTTTTGAAACTAACTCTGGAGTTACTTCAAAACTTACATTCCTCACATGGGATTTAAACTTGTGATCACCTCTATCAATATCATGCATGTTAGAATAAAATATATTCACCAATGTATTATATGTTTTATCCGTCTTCTTGATATCAATTGCAGAATTCCATTGATGAAGAGAAAAAATAAAATCACATCCTACCTCTTTTAATTGATTCAGTAAAACACCCCTCACCAATAAGAAAGACCTATAATAGAAGCAGTTCTCGTACCACTGTTTGCAATTTTTGTTGACGAAAGATATGTCTTCATCGCATATGGGGTTGGATGAACTTGTTGGATTGGGTATAGGGTTGGATGAACTTGATGTATTAAAGGAGAGATCAACTGGATTGGTGGAGATGGGATCAACAGTGGGATCAATTGGATTGGTGGAGGTGGGATCAACAATGAAATCAATTGAATTGGTGGAGGTGGGATCAACTCTGGAGGGCGGATCAAAGGAGGGAGGATGATTACATTTCTTCTTCGAGGAGGGACTAGAGGGAGGATCATTACAGTTCTTCTTCCTCTTCATTTTTTCACTGGTATCCACAACTTTTGGCCTATACTTCTTTCTGCCGGTTATTCTGTTGTAACAAGAAAAAAATCTAGTCAAAAAAAAGAGCAATAACATGGAGGATTATCTATTACTTTTGAGCAATAACAATTGATGGAGATGTGAAGAAGATAGGATTGCAATACTTTTGAACCATCACTCATAAAAACCATAATTCGTTCAACCCCCAAAACACAATCCTTATGCAACTATGTGTACATAAATTTTATGAAATTGAGAGAGACACAGATACAACTATGTATACAAAAATATGATGAAAGAAACTTGTTTTTTCGCTAATTAAACCAAAAAAAAAAAAAAAAAAGAAACGATAACTACCGTAGAGGAGCCAAATTCTCGCAACAATCTCTGTACAGTATACACCCCATGGGCAAGTTAGACAACCACGAGAGACAACTATGTAGTCGAATCCCAAGTCGCAGGCACCTTTCTCTCTCTTCTCTGACGGAGAAGCACGATGCAGGCTGTTTCGAGACGATTAGGGCACCAAATTTTGAAGCCTTCACCAGATTTAGGATTTTTTGTATGCAATCAGGTTGGGTTTTCACCAATTTGGGCTTAGATTTGGGGTTAAATCGCTGATTTAGGGCTTGAGGAGTTGGGTTTTTGGTTTCCTTTTGGTTTGGGGGAATAGAAGAAAAACAAGAAGTTAGAACGATCTAACTTGGATCGCTTATGTAACGATCGGACATTCACTTAGCGATCAAGTTTGCAAACTAATCTCGATCTCCGACTAATCTTTATCGCTCAAACCAGCGATCAAAATTTTAGCTTGTCCAATAAATTTCACTTATACCCCTAAATTATCACATTTTTTCAGTTTTTCCCTCATATTTTTCATATTACACCCTCAACTATGTAATTAGTTTCATATTACCCCAATTTTTTTTAAATATTTTAATTTTATACCAAAGTTGTACCAAATATGTTAACTTTGTTATAATTTATTTAGCGTGAAAAATAAATGTTGTAATAATTTTAACTTAACCCAAAATATGACCCCAAAAATGTTGTAACAATTATATCCAACCTACTATCGATCCCCTTCGGAGACTCCTTTATTTCATTTTAAGTCTCATTTATTTCATTTTAAGTATTTTCAAATTCCTCCATCTTTCTGCCCAATCGTATCAGCAACATTCCATATATATGCAATGGATCAGGAGGAAGACCACCTGTGGAAGAATTTGGGACATCCTGGGCTTGGGCTTCATCATCCTCAGCTTCAACTTCATTCTCGATTTCAACTTGTGGCTGTTGAGTTTTATTCTTTTTCCTTTGCCCCAAACTCTTTTTTATTGTCACACCATAAATTGGATTCATGGGAGTGGAATAAGTGTCGCTTGAGTGAATCACAACTCCACAATCCTCCATAATCTTTGAAATCAAAATTGGGAATGGGAGACATCGCCGCCTATCCTTCATACCTTGTACCGAAATAATTTCATCAACTATTAAACAAGGTAGATCTATACATATACTATTTCCAATGGCATACATGAGATGAACTCGATGAAGTCCAAAATTAGCAGTATGTCCTCTTGGAATAATATTGTACCCCACTATAAGGTTTAACATCTTATATTTGGGAGTAAGGCCTTGCTGAAAAAATTCTGGATTGTCAACACTCTCACTAAAATTATTAGGTATACCCACAATTTCTGCATGAACATCTTTCAACTCAGGTATGTCCTTAAAATTCTTGAATGGATAGGTAAGTGTATCTTTAGGAATGAAGGGTCGGCGAACTTCGAATATTTTTGAAACTAATTCTGGAGTTACTTCAAAACTTACATTCCTCACAAGGGATTTAAACTTGTGATCACATCTATCAATATCATGCGTGTTAGAATAAAACATCTTCACCAATGTATTATATGTTTTATCCGTCTTCTCGATATCAACTTCAAAATTCCATTGATGAAGAGAAAAAATAACATCACATCCTACCTCTTTTAATTGATCCAGTAAAACACCCCTCTCCAATAAGTAAGACCTATAATAAAATCAATTCTCATACCACTGTTTACAATTTTTGTTGACGAAAGATATGTCTTCATTGCATATGGGGTTGGATGAACTTGTTGGATTGGGGTTCGATGAACTTGTTGGATTTGGTATAGGGTTGAATGAACTTGATGTATTGAATGAGGGATCAACTGGATTGGTGAATGTGGGATCAACAGTGGGATCAATTGGATTGGTGGAGGTGGGATCAATAGTGGAATCAATTGGATTGATGGAAGTGGGATCAACTCTGGATGACGGATCAATGGAGGGAGGATGATTACATTTCTTCTTCGAGGTGGGACCGGAGGGAGGATCATTACAGCTCTTCTTCCTCTTCATTTTTTCACTGGTATCCACAACTTTTGGCATATACTTTTTTCTGCCGGTCATTCTTCTGTAACAAGAAAAAAATCTAGTTAAAAAAAGAGCAATAACATGGAAGATTATCTATTACATTTGCGCAATAACAATTGATGGAGATGTGAGGAAGATAGGATTGCATTACTTTTGAAGCATCACTCACAAAAATCATAATTCGTTCAACCCCCAAAATACATCCCTTATGCAACTATGTGTACAAAAATTTTATGAAATTGAGAGAGAGACAGAGACGACTATGTATACAAAAATATGATGAAAGAAACTTGTTTTTTCGCAAATTAAATCAAAAAAGAAAAGAAAAGAAAACTACCGTAGAGGAGACAAATTCTCGTGACAATCACTGTACAATATACACCCCACGCGTAAGTTAGACAACCACGAGAGACAACTATGTAGTCGAACCCCAAGTTGCAGGCACCTTTCTCTCTCTTCCCTGACGGAGAAGGACGATACAAGCTGTTTCGAGACGATCAGGGCACCAAATTTTGAAGCCCTCACCAGATTTAGGGTTTTGTGTATGCAATCAGGTTGGGTTTTCACCGATTTGGGCTTAGATTTGGGGTTAGATCGCTGATTTAGGGTTAGATTTAAAGTTAGATCGTTGATTTAGGGTTTGAGGAGTTCGATTTTTGGTTTACTTTTGGTTTGGGGGAATAGAAGAAAAACAAGAAATTGGAGTGATCTAACTTGGATCGCTTATGCAGAGATCGGACATTCACTTAGCGATCAAGTTTGCAAATCAATCTCAATCTCTGACTAATCTTGATCGCTCAAACCAACGATCAAGATTTTAGCTTGTCCAATAAATTTCACTTATACCCCTAAATTATCTCATTTTTTTTCCCTCATATTTTTCATATTACACCCTCAACTATGTAATTAGTTGCATATTACCCCAATTTTTTTTTACCTATTTTAATTTAACACCAAAACTGTGTCAAATATGATAACTTTGTTATAATTTATTTAGCGTGAAAAATAAATGTTGTAAAAATTTTAACTTAACCCAAAATATAACCCCAAAAATGTTGTAACAATTCTATCCAACCTACTATCGATCCCCTTCAGAGACTCATTTATTTCATTTTGAGTCTCCTTTATTTCATTTTGAGTATTTTCAAATTCCTCCATCTTTCTGCCCAATCGTACCAACAACATTTCACTTATATGCAATGGATCAGTAGGAAGACCAGCTGTGGAAGAATTTGGGACATCCTGGGCTTGGGCTTCATCATCCTCAGCTTCAACTTCATTCTCGATTTCAACTTGTGGCGGCTGAGTTTTATTCTTCTTCCCTTGCCCTAAACTCTTTTTTATTATCCCACAATAAATTAGATTCATGGGAGTGGAATAAGTGTTGCTTGAGTGAATCACAAATCCACAATCCTCCATAATCTTTGAAATCAAAATTGGGAATGGGAGACATCACCGCCTATCCTTCATACCTTATACCGAAATAATTTCATCAACTATTAAATAAGGTAGATCTATACATATTCCCTTTCCAATGCCATACAGAAGATGAGTTCAATCAAGTCCAAAATTAGCAGTATGTCATCTTGGTATAATATTGTACCCCACTATAAGGTTTAACATCTTATATTTGGGAGTAAGGTCTTGCTGAAAAAAATCTGGATTGTCAACACTCTCACTAAAATTATTAGATATACCCTCAATTTCTGCAAGAACATCTTTCAACGCAGGTATATCCTTAAAATTTTTGAATGGATAGGTAAGGGTATCGTTATGAATGAAGGGTCGACGAACTCCCAATATTTTTGAAACTAACTCTGGAGTTACTTCAAAACTTACATTTCTCACAAGGGATTTAAACTTGTGATCACCCCTGTCAATATCATGCCTATTAGAATAAAATATCTTCACCAATGTATTATATCTTTTATCTGTCTTCTTGATATCAACAACATAATTTCATTGATGAAGTGAAAAAATAACATCACATCATACCTCTTTTCATTGATCCAATAAAACACCCATCTCCAATAACATAGACCTATAATAAAAGCAGTTTTCATACCACTGTTTGTAATTTTTGTTGACGAAAGATATGTCTTCATTGCATATAGGGTTGGATGAACTTGTTGGATTGGGGTTAGCTGAACTTGTTGAATTGGGTATAGGGTTGTATGAACTTGATGTATTCAAGGACGGATCAGCTGGATTGGTGGAGGTAGGATCAATTGTGGGATCAATTGGATTGGTGGAGGTGGGACAAACTCTAGAGGACAGATCAATAGAGGGAGGACGATTACATTTCTTCTTCGAGGAGGGACCAGAGGGAGGATCATTACAGCTCTTCTTCATCTCCATTTTTTCACTAGTATCCACAACTTTTGGCATATATTTCTTTCTGCCGGTCATTCTGTTGTAACAAGAAAAAAATCTAGTCAAAAAAAAGAACAATAACATGGAAGATTATCTATTACTTTTGAGCAATAACAATTGATGGAGATGTGAGGAATATATGATTGCATTACTTTTGAACAATCACCCACAAAAACCATAATTCATTCAACCCCCAAAACACACCCCTTATGCAACTATGTGAACCTAAATTTTATGAAATTGAGAGAGATACAGGGACAACTATTTATACAAAAATATGATGAGAAAAACTTGTTTTTTCGGTAATTAAACCACAAAAAAAAGAAAAAAAAAAAAAGAAAACTACCGTAGAGGAGCCAAATTCTCGTGACAATCACTGTACAGTATACACCCCACGGGCAAGTTAGACAACCACGAGAGACAACTATGTAGTCGAACCCCAATTCGCAGGCACATTTCTCTCTCTTCTCTGACGGAGAAGCACAATGCAAACTGTTTCGAGATGATTAGGGCACCAAATTTTGAAACCCTCACCTGATTTAGGGTTTTGTGTATGCAATCAGGTTGGGTTTTCACCGATTTGGGCTTAGACTTGGGGTTAGATCGCTGATTTACAGTTAGATTTGAGATTATATCGCTGATTTAGGGTTTGAGGAATTGAGTTTTTGGTTTCCTTTTGATTAGGGGGAATACAAGAAAAAACAAAAAGTTGGAGCGATCTAACTTGGATCGCTTATATAACGATCGGGTTTTCACTTAGCGATCAAGTTTGCAAACCAATCTCAATCCCTGACTAATCTTGATCGCTCAAAATAGTGATCAAGATTTTAGATTGTCCAATAAATTTCACTTATACCCCTAAATTATCAATTTTTTTTAATTTTTCCTCATATTTTTCATATTATACCCTCAACTATGTAATTAGCTTTATATTACCCCCAATTTTTTTACCTATTTTAATTTAACACCAAAGTTGTACCAAATATGATAACTTTGTTGTAATTATTTAGCGTGAAAAATAAATGTTGTAATAATTTTAATTTCACCCAAAATATAACCCCAAAAATGTTGTAACAATTCTATCCTATCTACTATCGATTCCCTTCAGAGACTCCTTTATTTCATTTTGAGTCTCCTTTATTTTATTTTGAGTATTTTCAAATTCCTCCATCTTTCTACCTAATCGTACCATCAACATTCCATATATATGCAATGGATCAGGAGGAAGACCAGCTGTGGAAGAATTTGGGACATCCTAGGCCTGGGCTTCATCATCCATAGCTTCAACTTCATTCTCGATTTCAACTTGTGGCTTCCGATTTTTATTCTTCTTCCCCTGCCCCAAACTCTTTTTTGTTGTCCCACCATAAATTGGATTCATAGGAGTGGAGTAAGTGTCATTTGAGTGAATCAAAACTCCACAATCTTCCATAATCATTGAAATCAAAATTGGGAATGGGAAACATCGCCGCCTATCCTTCATACCTTGTATCGAAATAATTTCATCAACTATTAAACAAGGCAGATCTATACATATACCTTTTCCAATAGCATACAGGAGATGAGCTCGATCAAGTCCAAAATTAGTAGTATGTCATCTTAATATAATATTGTACACCACTATAAGGTTTAACATCTTATATTTGGGAGTAAGGTCTTGCTGAAAAATTCTGGATTGTCAACACTCTCACTAAAATTATTAGGTATACCCTCAATTTCTGCATGAACATCTTTCAACTCAGGTATGTCCTTAAAATTTTTGAATGGATCAGTAAGTGTATCGGTAGGAATGAAGGGTCGGCGAACTCTTAATATTTTTGAAACTAACTCTGGAGTTACTTCAAAACTTACATTCCTCACAAGGGATTTAAACTTGTGATCACCCCTATCAATATCATGCATGTTAGAATAAAATATCTTCACCAATGTATTATATGTTTTATCCGCCTTCTTGATATCAACTGCAGAATTCCATTGATGAAAAGAAAAAATAACATCACATCCTACCTCTTTTAATTGATCCACTAAAACACCTCTCTCCAATAAGAAAGGCCTATAATAAAAGCAGTTCTCATACCACTGTTTGCAATTTTTGTTAACGAAAGATATGTCTTCATTGTATATGTGGTTGGATGAACTTGCTGGATTAGGGTTGGATGAACTTGTTGGATTGGGTATAGGGTTGGATGAACTTGTTGTATTGAAGGAGGAATCAACTGGATTTGTGGAGGTGGGATCAACAGTGGGATCAATTGGATTGGTGGAGGTGGGATCAACAGTGAAATCAATTGGATTGGTGAAGGTGGGATCAACAGTGGAATCAATTGGATTGGTGGAGGTGGGATCAACTCCGGAGGACAAATCAATGGAGGGAGGATGATTACATTTCTTCTTCGAGGAGGGACCAGAGGGAGGATCATTGCAGCTCTTCTTCCTCTTCATTTTTTCATTGATATCCACAACTTTTGGCCAATACTTCTTTCTGCCAGTCATTCAGCTGTAACAAGAAAAAAATCTTGTCAAAAATAAGAGCAATAACATAGAAGATTACCGATTATTTTTGAGCAATAACAATTGATGGAGATGTGAAGAAGATACGAGTGCATTACTTTTGAACCATCACTCACAAAAACCATAATTCATTCAACCCTAGAACACATCCCTTATGCAACTATGTGTACAAAAATTTTATGAATTTGAGAGAGAGATAGAGACAACTATGTATACAAAAATATGATGAAAGAAACTTGTTTTTTCGCTAATTAAACCAAAAAAAGAAAAGAAGATAAAATAAAACTACCGTAGAGGAGCCAAATTCTCGTGACAATCACTGTACAGTATACACCCTATGCGCAAGTTAGACAACCACGAGAGACAACTATGTAGTCGAACCCCAAGTCGAAGGCATCTTTCTCTCTCTTCTCTCACGGAGAAGCACGATGCAGGCTGTTTCGAGAGGATTAGCGCCCCAAATTTTGAAGCACTCACCTGATTTAGGGTTTTGTATATGCAATTAGGTTGGGTTTTTACCGATTTGGGCTTAGATTTGGGGTTAGATCGCTGATTTAAGATTTGAGGAGTTGGACTTTTGGTTTCCTTTTGGTTTGGGGAAATAGAAGAAAAACAAGAAGTTGGAGCGATCTAACTTGGTTCGCTTATGTAACGATCGGACATTCACTTAGCGATAAAGTTTGCAAATCAATCTCGATCCCTGACTAATCTTGATCGCTCAAACCAGCGATCAAGATTTTAGCTTGTCTAATAAATTTCACTTACACCCCTAAATTATCACATTTTTTTAATTTTTCCATCATATTTTTCATAATACACCATCAACTATGTAATTAGTTTCATATTACCCCAATTTTTTTTACCTATTTTAATTGAACACCAAAGTTGTACCAAATATAATAACTTTGTTATAATTTATTTAGCGTGAAAAATAAATGTTGTAATAATTTTAACTTAACCCAAAATGTGACCCCAAAAATGTTGTAACAATTATATACAACCTTCTATCGATCCCCTTCAGAGACTCTTTTATTTCATTTTGAGTCTCCTTTATTTCATTTTGAGTATTTTTAAATTCCTCAATCTTTCTGCCTAATCGTACCAGCAACATTCCATATGCAATGGATCAGGAGGAAGACCAGCTGTGAAAAAATTTGGGACATCCTGGGCTTGGGCATCATCATCCTCAGCTTCAACTTCATTCTCGATTTCAACTTGTGGTTGCCGAGTTTTATTCTTCTTTCCTTGCCCCAAACTCTTTTTTATTGTCCCACCATAAATTGGATTCATGGGAGTGGAGTAAGTGTCACTTAAGTGAATCACAACTTCACAATCCTCCATAATCTTTTAAATCAAAATTGGGAATGGAAGACATCGTCGCATACCCTTCATACCTTGTACCGAAATAATTTCATCAACTATTAAACAAGATAGATCTATACATATACCCTTTCCAATGACATCCAGGAGATGAGCTCGATCAAGTCCAAAATTAGTAGTATGTCCTCTTCGTATAATATTGTACCCGACTATAAGTTTTAACATCTTATATTTGGGAGTAAGGTCTTGCTAAAAAAAATCTGGATTGTCAACACTCTCACTAAAATTATTAGATGTATCCTGAATTTCTGCATGAACATCTTTCAACGCTGGTATATCCTTAAAATTTTTGAATGGATAAGTAAGTGTATCGTTTGGAGTGAAGGGTCAGCGAACTCCCAATATTTTTGAAACTAACTCTAAAGTTACTTAAAAACTTACATTGCTCACAAAAGATTTAAACTTGTGATCACATCTATCAATATCATGCATGTCAGAATAAAATATTCGAACCAATGTATTATATGTTTTATCCGTCTTCTTGATATCAACTGCAAAATTACATTGATGAAGAGAAAAAATAACATCACATTCTAACTCTTTTAATTGATCCAGTAAAACACTCATCTCCAATAAGTAAGACCTATAATAAAAGTAATTCTCATACCACTGTTTGTAATTTTTGTTGACGAAAGATAAGTCTTCATTGCATATAGGGTTGGATGAACTTGTTGGATTGGGTATAGGGTTGTAAGAACTTGATGTATTGAATGACGGATCAACTAGATTGCTGGAGGTGGGATCAATTGTGGGATCAATTGGATTGGAGGAGGTGGGATCAACAGTGGTTTCAATTGGATTGGTGGATGTGGGATCAACTCTGGAGGACGGATCAATGGATGGAGGATGATTACATTTCTTCTTCGAGGAGAGAGCAGATGGAGGATCATTACAGCTCTTCTTCCTCCCCATTTTTTCACTGTTATCCACAACTTTTGGCATATACTTCTTTCTGTCGGTCATTCTGTTGTAACAAGAAAAAAATCTAGTCAAAAAAAAGAGCAATAATATAGAAGATTATTTATTACTTTTGAGCAATAACAATTGATGGAGATGTGAGGAAGATAGGATTGCATTACTTTTGAACCATCACTCACAAAAACCATATTTCGTTCAACCCCCAAAACACATCCGTAAATACAACTATGTGTACATAAATTTTATGAAATTGAGAGAGAGAGACAGAGACAGAGACAACTATGTATACAAAAATATGATGAGAAAAACTTGTTTTTTCGCTAATTAAACCAAAAAAAAAAAAGAAAATTACCATAGAGGAGCCAAACTCTCGTGACAATCACTGTACAGTTTACACCCCACGGGCAAGTTAGACAACCACGAGACACTACTACGTAGTCAAACCCCAAGTCGCAGGCACTTTTCTCTCTCTTCTCTGACGAAGAAGCACAATGCAAACCGTTTCGAGATGATTAGGGCACCAAATTTTGAAACCCTCATCTGATTTAGGGTTTTGTGAATGCAATCAGGTTGGGTTTCACCGATTTAGGCTTAGATTTGGGGTTAGATCGCTGATTTAGGGTTTGAGGAGTTGAGTTTTTGGTTTCATTTTGGTTTGAGGGAATAGAAGAAAAACAAGAAGTTGGAGCGATCTAACTTCGATCGCTTGTGTAGCGATCGGGCATTCACTTAGCGATCAAATTTGTAAACCAATCTCAATCCCTGACTAATCTTGATCGCTCAAACCAGGGATCAAGATTTTAGCTTGTCCAATAAATTTCACTTATACCCCTAAATTATCAATTTTTTTCAATTTTTCCTCATATTTTTCATATTACACCCTCAACTATGTAATTAGTTTCATATTACCCCAAATTTTTTTACCTATTTTAATTTAACACCAAAGCTGTACCAAATATGATAACTTTGTTGTAATTATTTAGCGCAAAAAATAAATGTTGTAATAATTTTAACTTGACCCAAAATATAACCCCAAAAATGTTGTAACAATTATATCCAATGTACTATCGATCCCCTTCAGAGACTCCTTTATTTCATTTTGAGTCTCTTTTATTTCATTTTGAGTATTTTCAAATTCCTCCATCTTTTTGCCTAATCATACCAGCAATATTCCATATATATGCAATGGATCAGTAGGAAAACCAGCTGTGGAAGAATTTGGGACATCCTGGGTTGGGGCTTCATCATCCTCAGCTTTAACTTCATTCTCGATTTCAACTTGTGACTGCCGAGTTTTATTTTTCTTCCCTTGCCCCAAAACTCTTTTTTATTGTCTCACCATAAATTGCATTCATGGGAGTGGAGTAAGTGTCGCTTGAGTGAATCACAACTCCACAATCTTCCAAAATCTTTGAAATCAAAATTAGGAATGGGAAACATCGCCGCCTACCCTTCATACCTTGTACCGAAATAATTTCATCAACTATTAAACAAGGTAGATCTATACATATAACTTTTCTAATGGCATACAGGAGATGAGCTCAATCAAGTCCAAAATTAGTAGTATGTCATCTTGGTATAATATTCTACATCATTATAAGGTTTAACATCTTATATTTGGGAGTAAGGTGTTGTTGAAAAAATTCTGGATTGTCAACACTCTCACTAAAATTATTAGATATACACTCAATTTCTGCATGAACATCTTTCAACTCAAGTATGTCCTTAAAATTTTTGAAAGGATCAGTAAGTGTATCGGTAGGAATGAAGGGTCGGCGAACTCCCAATATTTTTGAAACTAACTCTGAAGTTACTTCAAAACTTACATTCCTCACAAGGGATTTAAACTTGTGATCACCCCTATCAATATCATGCATGTTAGAATAAAAAATCTTCACCAATGTATTGTATGTTTTATCCATCTTCTTGATATCAACTCCAGATTTTCCATTGATGAAGAGAAAAAATAACATCACATCCTACCTCTTTTAATTGATCCACTAAAACACCTCTCTCCAATAAGAAAGACCTATAACAAAAGCAGTTCTCATACCACTGTTTGCACTTTTTGTTAACGAAAGATATGTCTTCATTGTATATGTGGTTGGATGAACTTGCTGGATTAGGGTTGGATGAACTTGTTGGATTGGGTATAGGGTTGGATGAACTTGTTGTGTTGAAGGAGGGATCAACTGGATTGGTGGAGGTGGGATCAACAGCGAGATCAATTGGATTGGTGGAGGTGGGATCAACAGTGGAATCAATTGGATTGGTGAAAGTGGGATCAACAGTGGAATCAATTGGATTGGTGGAGGTGGGATCAACTCTAGAGGACGAATCAATGGAGGGAGGATGTTTACATTTCTTCTTCGAGGAGGGACCAGAGGGAGGATCATTACAACTCTTCTTACTCTTCATTTTTTCTTTGATATCCACAACTTTTGGCAAATACTTCTTTTTCCTGGTCATTCAGCTGTAACAAGAAAAAAAATCTAGTCAAAAATAAGTGCAATAACATAGAAGATTATCTATTATTTTTGAGCAATAACAATTGATGGAGATGTGAAGAAGATAGGATTGCATTACTTTTGAACCATCACTCACAAAAATCATAATTCGTTCAACTCCCAAAACACATCCCTTATGCAACTATGTGTACAAAAATTTTATGAAATTGAGAGAGAGACAAAGACAACTACGTATACAAAAATATGATGAAAGAAACTTGTTTTTTCGCTAATTAAACCAAAAAAAGAAAATAAAATAAAATAAAACTACAATAGATGAGCCAAATTCTCGTGACAATCATTGTACTGTATACACCCTATGCACAAGTTAGACAACCACGAGAGACAACTATGTAGTCGAACCCCAAGTTGAAGGCACCTTTCTCTCTCTTCTCTCATGGAGAGGCACGATGCAGGCTGTTTCGAGAGGATCAGCGCACCAAATTTTGAAGCCCTCACCTGATTTAGGTTTTTGTGTATGCAATTAGTTTTGGTTTTTACCGATTTAGGCTTAGATTTGAGGTTAGATCGCTAATTTAGGGTTTGAGCAGTTGAGTTTTTGGTTTCCTTTTGGTTCGGGGGAATAGAAGAAAAATAAGAAGTTGGAGCGATCTAACTTGGATCGCTTATGTAGCGATCAGGCATTCACTTAGCGATCAAGTTTGTAAACTAATCTCGATCCCTGACTAATCCTGATTGCTCAAACCAGCGATCAAGGTTTTAGCTTGTCCAATAAATTTCACTTATACCCCTATACTATCACATTTTTTTAATTTTTTCCTCATATTTTTCATATTACACTCTCAACTATGTAATTAGTTTCATATTACCCCAAATTTTTTTACCTATTTTAATTTAACACCAAAGTTGTACTAAATATGATAACTTTGTTATAATTTATTTAGCGTGAAAAATAAATGTTGTAATAATTTTAACTTAACCCAAAATATGACCCCAAAAATGTTGTAACAATTATATCCAACCTACTATCGATCCCCTTCAGAGACTCCTTTATTTCATTTTGAGTCTCCTTTATTTCATTTTGAGTATTTTCAAATTCCTCCATCATTCTGCCCAATCGTATCAACAACATTCCATATATATGCAATGGATCAGGAGGAAGACCAACTGTGGAAGAATTTGGGACATCCTGGGCTTAGGCTTCATCATCCTCAGCTTCAACTTCATTCTCGATTTCAACTTGTGGCTGTTGAGTTTTATTCTTGTTCCCTTGCCCCAAACTCTTTTTTATTGTCCTATCATAAATTGGATTCATGGGAGTGGAATAAGTGTCGCTTGAGTGAATCATAACTCCACAATCCTCCATAATTTTTTAAATCAAAATTGGGAATGGTAGGCATCGCCACTTATCCTTCATACCTTGTACCGAAATAATTTCATCAACTATTAAACAAGATAGATCTATACATATACCCTTTTCAATGGCATACAGGAGCTGAGCTCGATCAAGTCCAAAATTAGCAGTATGTCCTCTTCGTATAATATTGTACCCCACTACAAGGTTTAACATCTTGTATTTGAGAGTAAGGTTTTGCTAGAAAAAATCTAGATTGTCAATCTCACTAAAATTATTAGATATACCTTCAATTTCTGCATGAACATCTTTCAACGCAGGTATGTCCTTAAAATTCTTGAATGGATAGGTAAGTGTATTGTTTGGAATGAAGGGTCGGCGAACTCCCAATATTTTTGAAACTAACTCTGAAGTTCAAAACTTACATTCCTCACAAGGGATTTAAACTTGTGATCACATGTATCAATATCATGCATGTTAGAATAAAATATCCTCACCAATGTACTATATATTTTATCCGTTTTCTTGATATCAACTACAAAATTCCATTGATGAAGAGAAAAAATAACATCACATCCTACCTCTTTTAATTGATCCAGTGAAACACCCATCTCCAATAAGTAAGGCCTATAATAAAAGCAATTCTCTTACCACTGTTTGTAATTTTTGTTGACGAAAGATATGTCTTCATTGCATAGGGGGTTGAATGAACTTGTTAGATTGGGTACAGGGTTGAATGAACTTGATATATTGAAGGAATGATCAACTGGATTGGTGGAGGTGAGATCAACTGTGGGATCAATTAGATTGGTGGAGGTGGGATCAACTGTGGGATCAATTGGATTGGTGGATGTGAGATCAAGTTTAAAGGACGGATCGATGGAGGGAGGATGATTACATTTCTTCTTCGAGGAGGGACCAGAGGGAGGATCATTACAGCTCTTTTTCCTTTTCATTTTTTCACTGGTATCCACAACTTTTAGCCTATACTTCTTTCTGCGAGTCATTCTGCTGTAACAAGAAAAAAATCTAGTCAAAAAAAAGAGTAATAACATTGAGGATTATCAATTACTTTTGAGCAATAACAATTGATGGAGATGTGAGGAAGATAGGATTGCATTACTTTTGAACCATCACTCACAAAAATCATAATTCGTTCAACCCCCAAAATTCATCCCTTATGCAACTCTGTGTACAAAAATTTTATGAAATTGAGAGAGAGACAAAGATAACTATGTATACCAAAATATGATGAGAAAAACTTATTTTTTCGCTAATTAAACCAAAAAAAAAGAAAAGAAAAGATAACTACCGTAGATGAGCCAAATTCTTGTGACAATCTCTGTATAGTATACACCCCACGCGCAAGATAGACAACCACGAGAGACAACTATGTAGTCGAACCCCAAGTCGCAGGTTCCTTTCTCTCTCTTCTCTGACGGAGAAGCACGATGCAGGCTGTTTCGAGACGATCAGGGCACCAAATTTTGAAGCTCTCACCAGATTTAGGGTTTTGTGTATACAATCAGGTTGTGTTTTCACTAATTTGGGCTTAGATTTGGGGTTAGATCGCTGATTTAGGGTTAGATTTGGGGTTAGATCACTGATTTAGGGTTTAAGGAGTTGAGTTTTTGGTTTCCTTTTGGTTTTGGGGAATAGAAGAAAAACAAGAAGTTTGATCGATCTAACTTGGATCGCTTATGTAGCGATCGGGCATTCATTTAGCGATCAAGTTTACAAATCAATATCAATCCCTGACTAATCATGATCGCTCAAACCAGCGATCAAGATTTTAGCTTGTCCAATAAATTTAACTTATACCTCTAAATTATCACATTTTTTTAATTTTTCCCTCATATTTTTCATATTACACCCTCAACTATGTAATTAGTTTCATATTACCTCCAATTTTTTTACCTATTTTAATTTAACACCAAAGTTATACCAAATATGATAACTTTGTTATAATTTATTTAGCGTGAAAATCAAATGTTGTAATAATTTTAACTTAACCCAAAATATAACCCCAAAAATGTTGTAACAATTCTAACCAACCTACTATCGATCCACTTCAGAGACTCATTTATTTCATTTTGAGTATTTTCAAATTCTTCCATCTTTCTACCCAATTGTACCAGCAACATTCCATATATATGCAATGGGTCAGGAGGAAGACCAACTGTGGAAGAATTTGGGACATCCTGGGCTTGGGCTTCATCATCCTGAGCTTCAACTTCATTCTCGATTTCAAATTGTGGCTGCCGAGTTTTATTCTTCTTCCCATGCCCTAAACTCTTTTTTATTGTCCCACCATAAATTGGATTCATGGGAGTGGAGTAAGTGTCGCTTGAGTGAATCACAACTCCACAATCCTCCCTAATCTTTGAAATCAAAATTGGGAATGGGAGATATCGTGGTCTATCCTTCATACCTGGTACCGAAATAATTTCATCAATTATTAAACAAGGTAGATCTATACATATACCCTTTCCAATGGAATATAGGAGATGAGTTCGATCAAGTCCAAAATTAGCAGTATGTCCTCTTGGTATAACATTGTACCCCACTATAAGGTTTAACATCTTATATTTGGGAGTAATGTCTTGCTGAAAAAATTCTGGATTGTCAACACTCTTACTAAAATTATTAGATATACCCTCAATTTCTGCATGAACATCTCTTAACTCAGGTATGTCTTTAAAATTCTTGAATGGATAGGTAAGTGTATCGTTAGGAATGAAGGGTCGGCGAACTCCCAATATTTTTGAAACTAACTCTGGAGTTACTTCAAAACTTACATTCCTCACAAGGGATTTAAACTTGTGATCACCCCTATCAATATCATGCATGTTAGAATAAAATATCATCACCAATGTATTATATGATTTATCCGTCTTCCTTATATCAAGTGCAGAATTTCATTGATGAAAAGAAAAAATAACATCACATCCTACCTCTTTTAATTGATCCAGTAAAACACCTTTCTCCAATAACAAAGGCCTATAATAAAAGAAGTTCTCATACCACTGTTTGTAATTTTTGTTGACGAAAGATATGTCTTCATTGCATATGGGGTTGGATGAACTTGCTGGATTGGGGTTCAATGAACTTGTTGGATTGGGTATAGGGTTTGATGAACTTGATGTATTGAAGGAGGGATCAACTAGATTGGTGGAGGTGGAATCAACAGTGTGATCAATTGGATTGGTGGAGGTGGGATCAACAGTGGAATCAATTGGATTAATGGAGGTGGGATCAACTTTGGAGGACGGATCAATGGAGGGAGGATGATTACATTTCTTCTTCGAGGAGGGACCAGAGGGAGGATCATTACAGCTCTTCTTCCTCTTCATTTTTTCACTGGTAACCACAACTTTTGGCCTATACTTCTTTCTGCCGGTCATTCTGCTGTAACAAGAAAAAAATCTAGTCAAAAAAAAGAGCAATAAAATGGAAGATTATCTATTACTTTTGAGCAATAACAATTGATGTAGATGTGAGGAAGATAGGATTGCATTACTTTTGAAGCATCACTCACAAAAATCATAATTCGTTCAACCCCCAAAACACATCCCTTATGCAACTATGTGTACAAAAATTTTATGAAATTGAGAGAGAGACAGAGACAACTATGTATACAAAAATATGATGAAAGAAACTTATTTTTTCGCTAATTAAACCAAAAAAAAAAGACAATAAAATAAAACTACTGTAGATGAGCCAAATTCTCGTGACAATCACTGTACAGTATACACCCCACGCACAAGTTAGATAACCATGAGAGACAACTATGTAGTCAAACCCCAAGTCATAGGCACCTTTCTCTCTCTTCTCTGACGGAGAAGCACGATGCAGGCTGTTTCGAGACGATTAGAGCACCAAATTTTGAAGCCCTCACCTGATTTAGGGTTTTTTATATGCAATCATGTTGAGTTTTTACCGATTTGGGCTTAGATTTGGGGTTAGATCGCTGATTTAGGGTTAGATTTGGGGTTAGATTGCTGATTTAGGGTCTGAGGAGTTGGGTTTTTGGTTTCCTTTTGGTTTGGGGGAATAGAAGAAAAACAAGAAGTTTGAGCGATTTAACTTGGATCGCTTATGTAACGATCGGACATTCACTTAGCGATCAAGTTTACAAACCAATATTAATCCCTGACTAATCTTGATCGCTCAAACCAGCGATCAAGATTTTAGCTTGTCTAATAAATTTCACTTATACCCCTAAATTATCATTTTTTTTCAATTTTTCCTTCATATTTTTCATATTACACCCTCAACTGTGTAATTAGTTTCATATTACCCAATTTTTTTTTACCTATTTTAATTTAACACCAAAGTTGTACCAAATATGATAACTTTGTTATAATTTATTTAGCGTGAAAAATAAATGTTGTAATAATTTTAACTTAACCCAAAATATAACCCCCAAAAATTGTGGCAATATAACTTACTGTGACATTTTAGTAATAGCAAAAAAAAATGTGCTAAACTTTAGTTGTAATTTAGCCTTGGTGAACTTAATAACCTAATCCTAACCTCTAATATTTTTAACTTAATCGTAAATTTAATGTCACTCAATAACCCTAAATATTATAAAATTTACCTTGTATTTTTATTTCAGGTTTAAATATGATAAATAACATGATTTTTTATGAACTTAGATATTGTTATTTTTTAATTATGTTTTTATTTAGGTTTAAATAAGATAAATAATTATCATTTTTTAAAACTAATTTTAATTTATATTTTTAAAGTGTATAGCGGTTTTATTTATTTTTAAAATATATACCGGTGAAACCGGTTATAGGTTTTAATAGATTTGAAAGTGTACAGGTGTCAACCCTACATTCATTTTAACTTTTCGGTATCGTACCGATTTTCACCTTTTCGGTATTGAAGCCAACTCCTGTTTAATGTGGAACACATCAAACCAACAATGCTCAGCCAAGGTGTGTCATGTACTTGCTCTGGACCTTTAAATCAGTGACTCCCGTGAACTTTTTTCAATGAAATCGACTCAACTAAGAGTCCACATTTATTTGGGATCCCAAATTTAGAATTCATAATATTTCTCGAGCAATGTTACAAAATTCAAATGAAATTCAAAAAGTTACAACCCAAATGCATATCATCCCTTGGATGAGTGGATCCCATCAATTTTTTCAATGGGACCTATTCATCTCACACTCATCCAAGAGATGATATGTATTTAGGTTTTAATTTTTGGGTTTCATTTGGATTATGTAGCATTTTTCATATTTCCCTCGGCCCTACAATACAATCAAAAAAGGTGGCCCAATAGGTAGCAGCACAGAAGATATCTTAAATTTTACATTGGAATACTACCATTGCCACCACAGAATGGTTTCTGAAGTCCTCATCTCCAACACCAGCATCACCTTCATCTCAGCCCTTGTCACCATAGGGAAACAAAAAAACAAACCCAGAGCAATTAAAAAAAAAAAATCCATTGCACCATGTTGATCAATCCCAGACACTCATCTTGGATCTGTCCTCCATGGGTCAGATCATTCAGGGAGGATTGGTCCCATTCTCTCTCACTCTGTGTTTGACATCGGACACGTATATATATGACACAAACAGATGTTGGATTAATGTTTGGTATATTATGGATGTAGAGGGCAGAATAGTCATTTTTATTTTCTGTTAACACCCAAAACTATAAAGGGTTATGTGTAGGTTTTAAAAGTACAAGGAAGTAACGTGTAACTGAGTCTAACCACAAGGAGGTAATCCTTAATTTGCCCATGAATAAACGTTAGGACAGCTGAATAAATTTCATATCAAACACATATCGTAGATAAACTCTGTGGAGCCCATTCGGATCATATAAGTTTTCCAACATTAGTCAACAAATAAGCAGGAACTCTGAATTAGCTAAGTCTTGACCCAGAAAGGATCGCTTACTTAAATTACACTTAGCAACTGTTTTCTTTCCAAAAGGGGACAATTTAGACCAAATGATACCTAGGCTTGACTAAACCTTGTAAAAAAGTAAACTAATGATTGCAAACTAATCTCTGTCAAATAATTAGAAACAAGTAGATCTGTGTCTTAATATAATCTGCAACGAATCATTGCCCTTCGATTTTCATCCCTAACATGTACCTCAATCATTGCACATGTCTTCAATATTCTCTGCATCATCTTCTAATCACATTATCACAAAAGAACAAACATTGAGAGAAAAGGGAGAGAGTATTCTACTTCTGAGTTGGTAAGTTGGTTACACACACCAACATAGCCATGTGTTGAAGGAATACAGGATCATCTCTCTCTCTCTCTCTCTCTCTCTCTCTCTCTCTCTCTCTCCCTCTAGCAAACCAAGTACTTGTACATTTTTCTCTCACAAAACAATGCATTGGGTTAGAATATGATGCCAGCCATGTGTTAGAGGAATCCCAACGCAGAAAATCTTCAGCCCTTTCTCTTACTAGTATATGTTTGAAGTGGCCTAGGAAGCAGATTCTCCATGTGCTTACTGCACATTCTCTCATTTAACCTCTCCTTTTCTCCCTCTATATATAACAACGTTCTCTCTGTAAACATTTCAGCTACACTTTGCATATTCCTTCAAGCCCACTCTCTCTCTCTCTCCCCATCAACATAAACCTCAATGTTGCAGATGGGTTTCCAAGATTTGGTTGAAGAGCACTTGGGCACTCGTTACAAGAGGCTAAACGATGCTGATGAGAAGGTGGCAAGGCCTAGAAAGCTTTGGGTTAAGAAAATGAATGGAAAACTCAAGGGTTTTAGGGTGTCAAGGTCTAGAAAGTTGAATTGGAAGGCATTTTCTGTGGTTATATTCCCCAGAAGGATTACCAGGATCTGTGCTGAGATAGTCAGCAGAATGAAGATGGAAGCTGTATACCCCACAATTATCTTCTCTTGTCAATGGGGACTTCCAGTTCTTTCTCATTCCACTGTTAAATGCAGAAAGAGTGCCATCTCTATTGATAGAAGTTTAACTTGTTTTTAGTGACACTGTATGTTCATTATGAAGAAAATATTATGGGAGTTTGCTTCTGATTTCCTTTGAAATTGTTCTTTGTTTACTCTCTTAAAACGCACACTTAATGCATTTTGAAGTTGATCAAAATGAGGGTATAGCCCAGGCGAGCAATTTCAATTTTGGATGTTTCCTTTTAAGTTCAAATGAAATCTTCAATTGTATAGCTTTAAAATCTTCATATCACTGTAATGCCTAGGAAGACTAGCAGTAGCCCAATGCTTAAAACGGGATATGAATGGGAATAAAGTGGAGATGATCATCTGGCCTATTTGTTGGAAGGAAAATTACCATTCCCCACTTACCTTATTTTTAAGGAAATCTCAAATTACCCCCCATCATGCCATCAGATAAGCAACACATGGCACATACGTAGTTCACCAGATTTCTCAGCTTAAAGCCACTAGAAATTACATGTTGACGAGCCCAAATTAAACTGGGCCAGGTCCAATAAACCAAGTAAACCCAAGTCAGCTAAAAGGCAGGTCAAACCCAGTTCGTGAATTCGACCCAACCCAAGGTCCGAAGAGTCCAAGAAGAATTAAAGCACGCGGGGAAGAATCATCGGGATACACACCATCGAGGATCAAGACTACCTTAATTGTACTTACATTTTGTAGCTATCCTCTCCGAAGAAGTAGTACCCTCACACTCACGTCACCGCCTCACCATGCCTATAAATTGTGAGTCCTCTCCACATGAGAGGACACATCTTGGCATTTCACCACACCTCTCTACATACACATAGTTTCTCTCTCCTAGCTATTGTATCTCTCCCGGAGCTATCCATTGCTCTCTTCCCCGTTCACCTTGCTTGATCAATAAAGAGCCCCCGGCCACCATCGTCGTTTCTCAGAGTGGAGTAAGTTACCCGAACCGAACCACTATATATCTGCGTGTTGACTCAATATTTACATTACTGCCATTGATTGTTTTATTTATGGTTCATTAATTACACCTCTTTACACACTTGACTGTTGATCTTGTACGAGACTATTTTGTGCATCATCACTTGTAATGCTCCAAATCTACATTGTATAATATTATTTACTTTGGACTAAATGCACGGTTTAAAACAGTTTGTATAATAAAACTTTAAGACTTACCCTTATGTACCACGCTACACCCATTTTTCACCTAGCAATGTGTGATTGACTCTCTACAATCTACCCATTTGAGCCCAACCGTCCTTGTTTGGGCCCCATCCCGACCAAAGTGACATGAGTTTCTGGGAGATTAATTCCACCATGCTAGTTGTCACCATACCAAGCTACTGTCCATTGGATGGAGGTGCATCGAGGGATGCACAACTTTCGGCGGCCTCCACCCCATGAGGGTAAAATAAATCTAATACTAATTGTAACACCCACAACTCAAACTATTGTACAATTTTGTTAGCTTTGCACTAGGCGTATAGTGCTTTAAAAAATGTTGTATAAAATGAAGGTTCAAAATTCACTATTATGTACTCCAAACCCCCACTTCACTAAGCGATATGGATTGGATCATCACATTAAAAGTAGAGTAGATTGATGATCTTGTAGTCAATTGGCTAGCTATTGAAAGAAAACACTTACAACTGATCTGCCTATTATATAACCGGTCCCATCTTTCTCCAAATCTAACTTGGTAGTTTTCCATCACCATGAAGCTAATCCACTTAGAACTCAATTGATTGCTTCTATTTATAAGGCATAACATCCTTGGCTTAGCATTATAATAGGGCTTCTGCCTTACTACAGCACCTGACTAACTCGAAGTGCCTCATTATGAGAATCTAGCTTCACTAACTCTTGACTAATTGTTGAAGCTTCACGGTGACTGTTTGCTTTCTCAGTAGAAAAAGTGTCTCTTTTGCCCCTTTAAGTAGAAGGATAAGAAAAGTTACTGGTTTTCTTGCTCTCATTCTTCTCCTATGCTCATTAAGGCTACTTTGCTCTATGGGAGGTGAAATACTGGTTGAAGCGAACATTTCCAAATGACACCATCGAAGAATATTTCTATTTATACATGGTTAAGGTTATCTGAGGTCGTGTCAAGAAAAAGTAGCCATCTTGAAAGAAAAGGAATGAACTCTTGTCTTTCGATCCCACTATACTTTTCATAGTTATGTGGCACTGTACTTGCAACATCTACCGATAAGGAAGTGGATGGGGTTAGTGCGTGGCGAACGGAATGGTTCATCAAGTCATTTTTTTCCTTAACTCCCAAACTAGGAAGAGGAGTACTTTACAAATAAGGGTAATTGCTTTGCACCTAATTGAGATAGCCCTCTCTATTCCTTATTGGAGCTTTGTAACTAGTGGTCGGTTTCCATCACTAGAGCATTTTTCCACTACACAGAGTCCCAACAAAGAAGGTTTTAGTGGTTTATCAGGGGGTCAATAATGCTAACATGTTGCTTCTAAAGATTTCCTTCTCTTGGTTGGAGGTTGATCCAACCTACTACAAGGATTCCGTATACAACAACCCAACCTATACAAAGGGCTTCAAAATCCCATGTATAATTTTGAGTTATGAAGCTTACCTTCTCATTATTAAAAAAGAATTTTGAAAATTAATTGTACTCACTTCTAGTTTACATGTCACTTTTATCCACACCCTTACCAGATGTGGTCGATAATCCAACTTTAAAAAAAGGCTGACGTCATTCCATTTTTTCCTAAATACCTATAATATCATTTTTGTTTCTTCTACATGTAAATTTTCCTCCTCTTCTTCTTCAGGACAAAGTAGAGCAATGTCACCGCCACTTTTCACACACACCACCATCACCAACCCACTCGCCGCCGCCATTTTATACTTCAAAATGCAGTTTACATCCTTAACACAATTAAAATTAAGAGAGAAAGAGAGTACCACTTCACTAGGTTTAATCTAACTTGATGATCAAACTTCAAATCCTAAATGAAAATTAACATAAAACCAAATAGAAAACGCATGAATATGTCATTATAACTATGACCAACACCAAGCAACTGCCACCATGCCTAGCACCATGTGGCGGCGGCCATAGCCCATCACCACAAGCCACTGTCATTGATACTGCACCAATGTCGTTAGCTCTATAAGCTTTGAAGAGAGAAGGGGAAGGGTGGTTGGTGGAGGATGACCTGTGGTCAGGAGTGAATGGACAAGGTGGGGGAGAAAGAGATGATGGTAGTGGTTGGATTCTGTCTTTTTCCCCAACATATACATACACACATATAGACGTATATATTAATAATTAATGTATATATGTAGATAAAGTTATTGGACAAACCGAAAAAATATGCATTTTTGTTTTCTCCATTAATCGGCAAACCCTAACAGGAGTGTTGCTAATAAAGTTTAGAAAATATAACATGCATCCTTTAATTTATATTTATATAATAGGGATGCTAATAAAATTATTGAAAATAACAAGTAAAATCCTATTCTCATAAGAAAAACCATCGAGTCCCATCATATTTTTATTAGGACAAGTAAATCCCATTTTGGACAATTTATTCAAAATTAATTCAAAGCTCTATCAATGATAAATTTCTCCATTTTTACTCTTTCTCATTGAAATATTAGTTTTTAGGGAATGATTACAGTTGACTAATTTAGTGAAGTCTTGTTGTAAATTTCAACCTAATTCATAGTCATGATGCTTCAAAGATTAAGTTCCAAAACTTCGATGCAAGATGAATTCAAACGTCAAAGCCAACTTAAGAGATCTCCAATGGACCTTCAAGAGTTAAAAACAAAGGTAATGACCTAGAGCACCCTTGGTTTAATTTTAGACTTAGGATAATAAGGTTAAAACAAATTTGAGAATTTTGCGTGAATGACTCTTAAGAATTTCATTGAAAAAGATTTTCTAAACCTTAAATGTATTTTGAAAACATAGTTTGAGTCATTCATCGGACCCTATTTGAGCAACATTTTTTAGTGTTTAATAAGTCTAGTTTTTGCCTGATGTTTAGTTTAAAAATCAGTAGAGACAACCTTCGATTAGAGCAGTCTCTAAACACTTAGGAAAATTGAACTAGAGAACCGGTGGAGACGATTCGAGCGATCTGCCACCTTGAGGTCTAGATTGACTTATTTTTAATTCCAAAAACCACCATATCCTTTGACTTCCCTCTCATAATTCAAGTGGTTGGTCAGGAATCTAAATTTTCTTGGGCTCTAATTAAACTCTATTTTTGGGGCCTATATATATGGGGCTATAGTTTGCACCTAGAGTAAGCATCTAAGAGCTAGAAAAGTCATAAACATTTTCTAGAGAGCTTCAAAAATAACCCTAGATTCCTAAGATCCAAAGCCCAAACAATTTTTTGATGTAGAAATCCTTCTCGAGAAAAACTCTGAAATCGATCCCAGTTCACCTAGAGCCTAATCCACCATAATCAAAAGCAATTTACAAGTACTCAAGACTTATTCATCAATCACTTGCCATGGCTAGATGCTCATTCCCTTCAATAAATATCTCCTTCGGATTCCACCCACCCAACTCTTGAATAGCTTCACTTAGATGCACTCACTACAATAAACTATCTAAGCCCCTCAAGCAATCTTCAAGGCTTCTCACCCAATTCTCTCAGAATGCACACACCAAAGTGGGTTTTGTTAATCACCAAGTTATTAGAACGACAGTCCCAAGATCCATATAATTTATTACAAAAATTTATTCATCTATTAACTCTATAAGGCGAAATTAGAGTTTACATTTGACGAGCATAATGTAAATCAAACAGCGGCTCGATGGACTTCACGATCTTTTATCGTATATCCTTCCACTCCAAAATTCAAATGTCGTGTGGGCTGCAATCCTCTGAATTCTCTCCTTAATTTCTCTCTCTACCTCTTCTAAGCATGAAAGAAAAGGTAATGGCTGAGAGAACCAGGGAGTGTGTTTTTTTATAGGCTACAGTAAAGACCCTGAGGAGAAATAATGGAAGGATTTCCATTTAGCCTAGGAATCCTATGTCCTGAAAGGAATCATATAATAAATGCAATGGAATTTAAAAATAAATATTGATTCCTCATTCTGAGATCTATTTGTATTTAATACAAACCAAAAATCCTAGGTACATAGAGAAAATTAAGAATTACCTCTTGAAGCGTGTTTTTAACAATCTTCAAACTTTCTCCAAGAATCTTTAAACTTCACATATGAATTAGATCTTTACCCCAAATCTCGTAATCGTTTAGTCTCTATCAGTATCCACACGAATTGATAAACTTGAAGGATCTACATCAACCTTTGATAAACTAGTAAATAGAGAGAATGATGGGTATATTTTCTTGTGCTAGAAAGAAAGAGTTGTTATCTCATATATAAAGGTATTTATAGAGCCTTAGAAGACTCTAATCTTAATTTGGGCCTAGTTGCAATTATCTCATAATTACATATAACCCCTTTATTAACCATTAATTATAATAAAATTTCTAATTAACTTTTAATTAGATTTCTACCCCCTAATTAACTCTTAATTAGTTTTCTCTCATTTATCCTTTAGTTTTCAATTAATTTTATTGCGTGTGACCCTATAAGGTCAAACATACACGGTTATGGGCATTCGATACTAATTACAAGTAGCATATCAAAATAGTTCTCTTTATAATTTAGCTTAAATTAAAACTCTTCTAATTTTTCTTTTATGAAGAATAATTCATATATTTATATTTATTTCGTTTTTTGGGCTTCTTCTAATCACAAGTAACACCTAGCAGTATATCATAATCAACCTCCGTAGAACACGAAGTAGGTAAAGAACTCATTCAATTTACAGTTGCCATGTAATTCAATCATTCTATCACACAATGCCCCAATTGAATTATTAGGGTATGAAATTACTGTCAAACCCTAACTCAATCTTATGTGTTTGATCTTAGGACTATGACTCTTAATGATCAATTAAAATTTTTTTTCTAATTGTCATTCTTCCTTGGCCAATGACTCCTTGAATTATATCCCAGAAGATCACATAGGACATTCTCCCTTTATTTACTAAGGGTCATAGATTTCCTGTTGTACACTTATAAGTCTCCATGCATGTCTATACTATGTCTAACAATACATATCCAAGTTACATGGTTAGTAAATAAATATGTTGTATAGTTAAAGTAGAAGTCCATGTACAAGACAACCGTGGTGTCTTAAGTCTAAAGATCAGTTGCATAAGTATAACTTCATATTGTACACTCATAAGTTACATGGTTATTAAATGAATATGTTGTATAGTTAAAGTATAGAAGTCCATGTACAAGACAATCGTGGTGCCTTAAGTCTAAGGATCAGCTGCATAAATATAAGTTTAAGATTTAACATTGACAAGTATGTAAAACTTCATATGAAAAATTCTACGTTAGTCAATGCTCATATTTAGTGTACATGTTCTCTAACAAGCATCCACACACCTGTTTCAGTGTCCCTATACTAGTGACTTAGATGAGTCACCTTATATCAAATATGAGTAAGTATAGTATATGCTAGTCTATTCGGATTACATAGTGCCTACATAGTAATCCTATGACTAGGAACATTTAAGAGTTAAGTATTAAGCAGTATAGGTCTTCTCTTCTCAACTCCTTGAGAAACCATCTTCTTAACTTATACTCTATGAATTATATCATGTATATTAAAATAAAATAAAACAAAAATATGATAAATAAACTTGCCCTTTATTTAATTAAGTAATTAATGTTGCTAATACAACCCCAAAACATCATCTATATGATTGGTCTTAGAACATACTACTAACATGTCCAACTCAGAACATACATCTTACGATCCATTAATAATAAGTTAGTCTACTAAAAAATTATTATTGATCTCTCGGGTCTTATCTCAAAATTATATGGGTCATTCGAAGGCCGGTACATTTAATTAGACTTATTACTATTTAAGTCCTTCAAGAAAACCGTTTTGCAAAAAAGTCCACTAGCGAGAAAAACAACTACGTTACCCTTCAAAACAATACTTCAGTTGCCTAATCAGATTAGTAAACTCATAATTCTATCCCCTTTTTTCACGCCTTCAACTGCCACAATATCTCCATTAAACACGAAAATGGAATCAAGATTGAAGGAATAAAAAAATTGACTCCGAAAAATCCTCCACAAAATCTTATTTACCCAATAATTTGGGTGTTCAAACACGGAAAAAAAAAGGGGGGGATTTGAAGAAACATGTTTTTTTAGGTTTTGAAATGAAGACTGAAACAAATAGAAGAAGAAAGGGCATCATAGTGTGACAATCCAGTGTAGAACAATAACGTGGCATCATAGTGTGACATCCTTGACATAAGACTTGGACATTACAATTAAACACATGTTCCCTTAGGTTTAGTAAAAGGACATCATAGTGTAACGACCCAGTGTGACATCATTGACACAAGGCTTGGACACTACAATTGAACACACCCATTCACTTGGTTTTAATAAAGTGACATCATAATGTGATGACTCAGTGTGACATCTTTGACATAAGATTTGGACACTATAATTAAACACACGCGTTTCTTTGGTTTTAATAAAGTGGTATCATAGTGTGACAACCTAGTATGATACGTTCCCTTGGTTTTAATAAAGATGAACACAAAAAAAAAAACTAATGGATAAAAACTAATGCCCAATTAATATAAGATTATAACGTTGTTATAGAAGAAAATTATTGAAAATCTAAGTAAGTGATTAAAAAATAACTAAGTCTGTTAATAAAAAAATAATAAAATCAACACTTCATATCTGATATTACGTTCCTCCGTTTGAGAAATTCGAACGTAAAATCTATTTAATACAGTCATTTTTCGGTGACTAATTTTTAGAGAATTTGAATTTTGGCCGGTGATTTTGAGAAATGCGGAGAAGATAAATTTCAGTGAAGATGGAATTCATCAATAGAAAAAGGTTATGATTAACGTCAAAAATGAGATTCAAATCAAGAAAATTCATCAAGAAAATTCATAAAGAATTTGAAAAAGTTTATAAAAAATTTAAGAAAAATAAAAAAAGGAAGGGTTTATGATTACCGTAAAAAACAACCATCAATAATTGCTGACGTAGTAGAATAATCCAGATACTTGTTGGAGAAAAAGAAAAACGTTAATTGTTGATGGTAGAAAGAAGATACGTTTGATGGTAAAGATACTAATAATATAATTCAAAATTCAAACGGGATTATAATCCATATATTTAGGAAACCATAATCTTTTAAAATAAATTCAAAAAATAAAAAATAAACTATCAAATCTAATTAAGGTAAGGGCAATTATGTCATGAAAAAATATGAAAAACTGTAAATTTGTACATAGTCCCAAAATATTTAGGAATAGGAGAACTTAATAACTTAAAAGTCTAAGGTATATACATTTAGACAAATAAGTAGTTATAGGTGTATCACTTGCCAATTATCTTAAATTATATTTTGAATTCCTCATTATTATATGCTTAATAATCTCCCTACGTTTAAGATTATAGTTCTCTGTCAATTAATTAAATTATTAATAATTATATTTAATTGACTTCTTTTTATCCTTAAAATCTTATCATTCAATTTATTTGTAATCTCCACCGTAGGGTTTGACATAGACAAAACTTATGAGCTTTATTACGAGGACATTATCAACTCATTTAAATACCGAAACATGATTTTCTTTAATAATTATTTTACAACATACAAATAATGTTATCTCCGTATTCACTGAGTTTGTTAACTCAAATATTAATCTCACTCTTTAATGAATTAAAATAATAATCATTATATGCACGTGTCAATTAAATATATCAACATTAAGAGTTTAAGCAATCATAATAACTATGAAGTATTTATTTTTTCTTATTTAGTCAATAAAAAAATAACCTCAATAATGATCATATCTAATACACAAAGTATACTACGACAACAATTCGAGGCATCAGACAATCTCCTATAGTCAAGACAGATTATGACAGAAAATTGCACTACAATCTTACTGATGGTGTGTCAAATTCTAAGACTATGAACATTTACTCATATCATATATAGATCCGATAATATGATCTTCTGTGTATAAATGGAACTCTATATACCAAATTATCTATAATATAAAATAAAAGGCACACATGCATACATATATTTAATATAATATAAATATTTTACCCATAAAAATTTTCAATAGAAAATAATTTTTTTTATTAAATAATAACCTGAGTATGTTTGATGAATTGTCATTTTAATTGAATTATGTTCATCAATTAAAGATTTATGAACATAGGCTTTTCGTGCGAGGTCGTAGTCTTGATGAATTGGATTGTAATTCAATAAATTAACAAATCTTTGCATCAATTCACATGACGGGATGTTCAGGTTATTGAAACGGATGAATACACACATAAATGCATAATTAACTCGAGAATTGGTAATTACGATAGATTAGATTTAAAATTGGTGATTGTTCAAGCAATAATTTCAATAAATCTATTCACTCCCTCTCTAAGTTATGTCTATCAATTCCACATGTATAATCGTGAGGAAAAGATCCACCACATATCTTTCCTCATTAGCTATAGTTTTATCATAATTTCTTAACCGATTTTAAAGTTTCTTAAAATGAAAAATAAATTGAATGCCTACCACTAGCTCTATATGATTTTCCCGAGGTTTAATAGATTATGTAAATAAACTATTTTAGTTATACTTGTTGAATAATTTTACTTTAAAAAAAAACAAAAAAATGAGCACCATATTAATGAAATAAACTGTAATTCAAGTAACTTTTAAAAAAAATTATTGGTACACCAACTCGTATTATTGATTTATATGAGACTATTTATTTATGATCCCTTTAGTAGGAGAGATAAAAAATAAAAAAAATAGAATAAACTTTTCATCCATAAAGAAAAGAAATATACGTTCCTTTTTTTTTGTTTGATAAGATGAATAAAAAATTGAAAGAATAAATTTTCAGTTGTTTGGTATGGAATGTAAAGAATAGTGTTAAAAAAGATATTTATATTTAAATTACTATTATACCCTCGCAACAAAGCTATGCATCTATACATTACCTTTTTTTTTCTTAACATCAGCAAATGCGTCATGAAGATACAGGGAGAGGACCAATATTTGAGGATCATTAGAGCAACTCCAAGGGACTCCATAAAACACCATTTTTAGCTATTTTACATAGCCAATCCTTAAATATTGGCTCCAAGGGACTAGCTATCACACTAGCTATTTCTCATTACCACCATTTGGCTAGCTACTCCTGGCTAGGGCAAAGAAGCTAGCTACTCTGATTTTTGCGCCAACAACACATCGCAGAAGAAGGCTTTCGGATGGCGAGTCATAACATAAACACAAAGAAGAGTACAATGCTAATAAATAGATTTGAGATGTATGACAATAAGAGATGGAAAATTCTATTTATACATATCCAAAAATATGACCGTTACAAATATGACCGTTGTAAATATGACCATTGTAATTTGACCGTTATTAATATGACCGTTGAAAAATTCAAATTTTAAAATTTTGAATTTCGTGACCGTTATAAATATGATCGTTATTAATAAAAATTAAAATTTTAAAAATTTTGTTGACGTGGCGTAACACGTCAGCATGTGTTGTCATCAATATGGTGATGACATGACATACTACATAGTATTTTAGATTTTAATAATTAATAGTTAGTTAAAGTTAGTATTTTAGATTTCAGTCAGAATCGTCAAGAATCATCTTCATTGCAGGATGGCGAGTCATAACATAAACACAAAGAAGAGTGCAATGCTAATAAATAGATTTGAGGTGTATGACAATAAGAAATGGAAGATCATATTTATACATATCCAAAAATATGACCGTTGTAAATATGACCGTTACAAATATGATCGTTATTAATATGACCGTTGAAATATTCAAATTTTAAAATTTTGAATTTCGTGACTGTTATAAATATGACTGTTATTAATAAAAATTAAAATTTTAAAAATTTTGTTGACGTGGAGTAACACGTCAGCATGTGTTGTCATTAATATAGTGATGACATGACATACTATATAGTATTTTAGATTTTAATAATTAATAGTTAGTTGAAGTGGTTAGCTAAAATAGATAGTGTGGTTGGAGTGAGTTTGAAAAAGTGGATAACTAAAGTAGATAATGAAATAAAAAAATATATTTTTGCTAGCTAGTTTACATAGTCTCCTTGTAATTGCTCTTATATTAGTTAAAAAAAAAATTAAATTTTGTCCTATATGTGAGTTGTGATTGATGATAATATTATAATAATTACTTAAAAAAGGATAGAAAAGTAAATTTAATCTTCCAAGAAGTTTGACTTTTTCTTTTCAATCAATTCTCCCCAGTTTTGGTCGGAAAGTTTTTGATGGACGAAAGGCATACCATTTTCCTCCCACTTTCCTTTCTCTCTAATTTTTCATCTCAACCAAATAATGGAAACTCAATGCATCGATCCTATTTTCCTTCTTCACTTTTTCATCCATTTTACTTTCTATCGTACCAACTAACAAACAGCATTAGAGCTCCATTTTTTTTTTCTTCGTATAAAAGCACTTTAATATTTATAAAATAAAATAAAATAAATTTACAAAAATAATCTTACGATCTCAAATAAATCTTTTTAAGGGCATTAAAATTCTTTTTAGGATTAATTGCACTAAAAGTCCTCCAAAATATGAAATTTGTCTCATTTTGGTTCTCAATATTTCAATTGTATCATTTTAGTCCATGAAGTATTTAATATGTTTCTATATGGTTCCTCAAGTAGACAACGTCCAGATTACTAACGATTTTTTATCATAAACTTGTCATGTAATACTTAAATATAGACAAAAAATAATATTGATAGCTCTTAAACAAAATTTGAGTAGCTTTTGACAAAAAAATGTGTAACATGGGTAGCTTTTGACCAAAATTTGGATAACTCATGATCAAAACTGTGTAATTTAGGTAGCTATTTAACCAAAATTTTAGTAAAAATTTGGTCAAAAGTTATCTAAATTATTTTTTTTTACCATATTTAAGTATCATGTGATAAGTTTATGATAAAAAATCATTAGCAATCTGTACGTTATTTGCTTGAAGGATCATATAGAAACATATTCAATACTTTAGGGACTGAAATGATATAATTGAAACATTAAGAACTAAAATGAGATAAATTTCATACTTTAAGGACCTATTGTACAATTAATCCTTCTTTTTAAAATCATTCAACCAGACAGCACTGGCGTAGAATACGACAAAACAAAATCTCTCCTCCTTTCATCCTCTCTCTCTCTCTCTCTCTGACCGACGAAGTCCAGAGTTTAATTGAATTCAAATTGTCAGTTCCCCTTTTTCTTCTAATTCCTTCCTCTGTGATCCTATAATTTACCATCTTAATATCCCATCCTGTAATCTCATATGTTCGTATGGATGTAGTTCTCCTTGAGTTGTTCTATATAATCATTTGATTTTTGTATGCAGTTATTTTTATGTCTGAGTCTGGTAAGGGGCGATCAAAGTTAGGCGGTGGTGCTTGTGGCGGTAGAGGTGGCGAAAACGAGGACGATGGAGGTGATCGGAAGAATGAAAATGAACATGGGTGTGAAAATTGTGGTAAAAGGGGCAAGAGGGTGGCCCTATTTCGATTCAGAAAGGTTAAGAAACCATTCCAAAGGAGGAATAAGAAGTCTAATTATGCTTCTAATTTAGGCATGAGAGTATGTGGTGGTGGTGGTGGTGGTGGTGGAAGTGGATGTTACTTCTGTTTGAAGCAACCTCAGACTTTGGATTCCCCAGGTGAGTCTCAGACAAGAGATCCTAACAATCCGGAGTTTACTTATGAGATGTTAGGGCCTGTAATTGAGAAGAATGATTTTTATTCTAAAGAATGCAATACCCATTTGGAGGATATATAGAGTTTGCCCTTCTTCTTCACGTATGGGAAGTAAAAGAGAACGAAAATTTTGGAAAAAGAAAAACAAAGCTTAATTGATTGATTCATTCATTCCCCTGTTTTGGAATGTTTAATGGCTGTGTGCATTCGTTTTTTGGAAATTATTTCAGAGACTTCTAAGGATACCCAGGTCGTTAGAATCAATGACAAGGGTCCTCTATGCATTCATTTTTAGGAAATTATTTTAGACGCTTCCAAGGGTAACCCATGTCGATGGAATCAATGACAAGGATCCTCTGTGTGGTTTTATGATTAATATCAGATAAAAGAAGATCAAGATTGTATGTAGTGAAATCTTGAATTTTTGGGGGCTACATACAGGTTAATGAAAACCTCTGGGGGCATTCTGATGGCTTGGAATTTCATTTCTACACGTTCAGTA
Source organism: Ilex aquifolium (assembly GCA_951799425.1). NCBI lineage: Eukaryota > Viridiplantae > Streptophyta > Magnoliopsida > Aquifoliales > Aquifoliaceae > Ilex > Ilex aquifolium. The sequence continues at coordinate 31,836,152 of OX637395.1, read as the reverse complement.
TAGGAGGGAGATCAAGATTGAATACATTGGGTTCACTACAAGGGGCTCCGCAGTTGCTATTGCAATGACGCTTAGTTGGCATTATTCATTTCGGATAATGGAATTTTGGCTTGTGCTGCTGTATATATAGAATTGACCAAGGAGAATAGATGGAGGCAAAGTTCCAACTATTATCTTTGGTTGGAAATTCATGTGCAAATTTATGCAACGCGAAAGAATTGGTTCTCTGTGGCCGACGTGTATCAGGTTCTTGCAACAATGTATTCTTTGAAACTATAGTATGAATTTCTTTGTCCTTTATACATCTCATTCTTTTTTATTGTAATATAGCATCATTATGTGTAAGACTTAGTTTTAGAGTCCAATATTCAGAATCGAATCACTGAGTTTGCATCTTTTTAAACTTAGTTCCGTATTTTAACAATCCTGAATTTGTTATCTTCTTGAATTGAACTTTCTCTAGTGGTTTACTTTCATTCTCTTCTACTTGCTGGTCCGTAAGCAACAATGAGGTTTGCCATTTCTTGAACATGTCTGGAATTGTATTGACAGATTGTGTGATCTGATGAAGAGATGATATGCAGAAATATAGTTCTACTTCTAGTTCTTTAGTTTTACAACATGACTTGCCAAAGGTGAAGAGAGATTGTAGCTGTTTAAACAGGAATGCTACATGATCTTAATGCTTGGTGTGATAGATACCGGTATTGTAAAGACCCCAAATGCCCCACGACCTAGGGTCACAGACCCATAACGGGATGGGTTCGCTACCTAGGCCGCTAAAATTACTGACCCCAAAATGTAACTCAAACCAATTAATCTTAAATGTAACGCTAACTCCAGAATGTTATTTCATTGTTTTGATGATCCTAACACTTGTATTTTGATTTATTGTGATTTTCATTTTTGTTGTATACCCTGTATGCAATCAATAGCTTTTATTATTTACAACCACTAGCCGATACATTTCTTTGGATTGTGATTCACTTTAGAACTCTTATTAGAAATACGAAATAAATATTACTTTAAAATGTATCTAGATGTATACTTTCATATAATAGGAAAAGTGATGCAGATAAGAGTTACAAAATGAACCATGATCCAAAACAGAGTACGAACTATGTCAACTCCCATCACACAGCGTATCAGGAAAAGCATCATATCACTTATCCATACTCGTTCCATGTACCAAATCCACATGCGATTCATCCAGGTAATATCGCCAGAGTTTTAAATTTCTTTTGAAGGAGGATAAATTACTAGAAACTTCCATGATCCACCCTGATTCAAAATAATTTAGTACTACTAAAGTTGATTATGGCTGATGAAACAGAGGATTTTGCTCCAGGTTTTTTATCAAGTGGAAGTTTGTAGCTAAAACTGTATTGCAATCTTCTACTTGTTAATTTGTTCGGGGATGCCGCTGGTGGTTGCTTTGTGAATTTATAGAATGCATGCCATTAGATTCAGCAGTTGTAGTATGTTCTATTCCCTCTACTAGTATATGTATTCCTTGAGCTCCTTTTTGATATACTGATTGTTAAGAAGTGTTCTGCATCTAGAATTCTTTGTTGTCCTTTTTTTTTTCTCAAAGCACAATGTTTTTCTGCTTTGTATAATATATTCTCTGTTACTTTTGTTTTCAAGTAACGTGATGCCAATTATGTTTGAGCAATGCCCTAAACTAGAAAACTAGATTGCACAATTTTTTTGGTTGTAAAATATTAGTATGACAAGTAGTATGTTAGTGATCCCCATACTAGTGGATAGCTTTTTGTCTTTTCAGCAGTTGGGAACAAGTTTCTTGATAATCATGTGTTAACAAGATATTGCTCCCTGAACCACTTCTTTGCATGTGACAATCTCTCTCTCTGTATGCGACGAAGGATCTTGATTAAAGTTAGAAGATCAAACCACTTGCTTGTGAGTCACATGGGTGGGAATAAAGAGTGATTTACAATTTTGTCCAAGACAAAACAAGTGCTCTGCACATGCGGTGGTTTTTATAGAAATAGAAGTTAGTAATTGGCCACATTATAACAATTTTAATACATTGATGGTGTAATGTGAGAAATTTGACCTTTGTGGTGCAAATTGAGAATTTTAAAATCGATCGGTGTGTAAAATGTGATTTGCCTTTTTTTTTTTTTAAGATTATTGAAATGCTGCTATATTTTTTATTAACTTAGAATATTAGAATCTCTTAATATTTTAGAATCGATGTAACTGTTAAAATAGTGAGCTTGGCATGGTACCTCCCTTTAGTACCAAATTCTTGCCTAGTGTTCTACATATCATTTACCTGTTTGCATTTGCATTTCTTTCTTCAACTGACTAACCACAAATATGTTTATATCAACACTTTTAGAGGAAGCTAAGGAATATCCTAGCTTACACCATTTTTAGCAGGGGCGGAGCTAGTACTACTAGCCCGGGGGGCCATGGCTTACCTTGATTTTTTTATTACCTACATGAATCAAGTTGTTTTTACCCACCCACTTAGAACACGCGTGAAGGCTAAAGCCTTAGCCTTTTCCCTCATTCAGCTGACCTTTGCCCTTTGTTCCTCACACAAAGAAATAAGTAGACATAGACACAGAGGGGTGAAACCTGCAATAGAGAGAGAATTGACAACGGTGAGAAGAACACCAAACAAGGAGCGGTAACTGTGAGTAACTTCAACGCTTGACGATTGCGATCCTTCAACAATTGTGAGCTTCCATCTACTATGTGTTTGTGTCGACTAAGGCATTTGGGACCTTCCATAGATATGTTTCTTTGATTTTGGAAAAGTTTGTAATTTATTTTCCAAATTCTAAATTTGATCACAAGTAATTAGGCTACTGTGATTTTTGGACTTGTTAAATTGTCAATTGGGTTTTAAGTTTTGTTGGAGTTTATGTGTCATAATTTAGTTTTTAGTAAATTTTAACCCTAATACTTTTCATGATTTGTGTGGCCAACAGTGGCAATGATATCATTATCATGCGATGCAATTGGGATGACCTGAAGATGTTTCAATTTAATCTAGTGTGAGAAAGGCTATTGTCGGTGGCTATGGTTAATGGTGGGTATACTTACGTCCTTTATCTGTGGCTACTGAGTCAGTGATAAAAACTATTTTTTCGGTAACTCTTAATCTTGGACTATCTATACTTACTTGAAATTGCCCAATTTTTCTTGGTATTACATGAATTTCTTGAAATTGTGATAGAATGATCTGAAATGGTTACAGTAAGAAATTGCAATTTCGTGTTTATGTGTTCCAAATTGCTTGAACTTTTGGTCTGTTGTGCACTTCTCTTGTATTGGCTTCCTACTTTAAATTATCTTATAATACGTTAATGGTAAAATTGAAAAAATAGTTTGTCTAATTAATTACAAAAGTGAACATATAAATTCATTCTATTTTATGAATTTTCTGATACAGTCATGGAGAAGTAATTCAAAAGAAAGTTTAAGTTAGAGTTATCACCTCTTGAAAAAGAGAGGTGATTCTTCGAAAAAAAGTCTAGTAGGTGTTAATTTGGAGGATCTTCCATTAGTTCTTGGACTGGACCTCTATTATTTTAGTGATCGAGACCAAATTCGTAGAGCTTATCTACAAAGGAGTCCTTATCAACCACCTTGCAACCATAACTTTCAACAAAGAGAATTTGTTGTTAAATTACAATGGTTAAACCAAAGTGGTTTTCGCAATTTGGTGATTGGCTTGAGTATAGTGTATCAAAAGATACAACACTTTGTCTATGCTATTTTATTTCCGAACGGGATATTAGAGAACAAGCAACCTTTGTTAGTGAAGGCTTTTCAAATTGGAAGAGAATAAAGAAGCATCAAACTCATATAGGAGATATTAATAGTTCTGAAAACCTACTTCGAAGAAAATGTCAATATTTATAATTCCAAAGCAAGTATTCAAACCATTTCCTTCAGAGCTGGCTTCAATGCATCGATTAATTGTATTCGATTTCTTCTAAGACAAGGGCTTGTAGTTCGTGATCACAATGAATCGAAGAATTCAAGTAATCAAGGAAATTGGGCTTCTTAAATTTCTTGTTGGTCAAAACGAGGACATTAAAGTTGTTGTGTTGGAAAATGCTTGGAAATCTCAAGTTCATGATACCTAAAATTCAAAAATGCATTGCAAGTGTAGTTACAGTTGAAATGTGCAATGTTATTACTACTTGTCTTGGTGATGTTCTTGTTTATGTTCTTCTTAAATCAAGTGATGTATCGGCAAAGAATCATATAGTTGTTGTATTGCGATTTGTGGACAATGAGGGACAATAGACATGTAATTGAGCACATTTTAGGTTTTGAACATATTACTAATGCAAGTGCTCTCTCACTTAAGATTGTTGTAGATGACTTATTTCCTAAACATGGATTGAGCTTGTAGAAATTATGTGGGCAAGGGTACGATGGGGCTAGTAATACGCGAGGTGGGTTCATACTCTCAAATGCTTATAATGAAGAAGAATGAATGTGCACATAATGTTCATTTTTTTTTTTCATGAATTACAATCACATCTTGTGGATGTGGCAAAGCATCATAATCTAATCGTGACGCTCTTCCACTGGGTTCTAATGGTGTGAATGTTATGGGAACCTCGTGTAAACGATGAGATATTCTTAGGGAAAAGCAAGCCACTGACTATTGGAGTTATTAAATTTCTCAGTAATGATGAGTTTTCAATAGGGCAATGCCTAAATTAGTAAAGTAGTCTTAAACATTTTTGTGATACACGTTGGAGTTATCACTATAATACTATGATCAGCTTGATTGATATGTTCTCATTGTGTTTCAGAGAATGGTATAGATGCAGAACAAAAATTGGATATAGATGTTCTTTTGTGCTTGTTGCAACCTTTTGAATTTGTTATCAATCTTCATTTGATGAGAAGTATATTGAGAATCATAAATGAAGTTTCATGACATTACAGTGAGAAGGTTAATATATTGGGAATGTCATAAAATTAGTTCAAATATCCAAACGACGACTCTAAATGATGAGAAAAAATACGTGGAGTTATTTGCTTTTGATGATGTGTCTTATTTTTTGTGAAAAATATGATATAGTTGTTCCAAATATGGACGATATATTTCAAACTCAACGGAGATCAAGGCGTAAAACTCAAGAAATGACAAACTTGCATCATTATTGAGTGGAGTTATTTTATGTTGTAATAGATATGCAGCTTCAAGGGCTAAAGAGCTATTTTACTGAGTTGAATATTGAGTTGCTTCTTTATACAGCATGTTTGAGTTCTATTTATTAATTCTTTGATCTTGAAAAGAAGAAATTGGCTAATCTTGCCCAATTTTGTACAAAAGAATTTTCTTCATTAGAGTGCATGATACTTTTTGATTTGCTACGTAGTTATATTATTGATGTGTGTTTTAGCATTGAGTTTTCAAACCTGTTAGAAATTGATGATCTTGCTCAAAAAATAGTTGAGACAAAAAATAGGTTGTATATTTGTTAGTCTAGTTACTTGTGACTTTGGCATTCATCTTACCTACATTGATCCATAAAAGAGGTGGATGATCAGTTGGGACCATTAATTTATATGTGGGTGGGAACTTTGACTACAAGTTTTTCCTTTTAATAAGTTAAAGTAAATGATACACGATAAAATTTTCCAATCATATAAGATACCTAAAAATTCATTTGAACACAAATGATCAAACGCCAATAAATATGGGGTATAGAAATAAAAAAAACTACAAAAAAAAATGCTAATTAGATATTTTTAAAGAAAATGATTGGCTATAGCCATTTATAATTGACCCAACGAGTTCTCATATTTTGAAAAAATTGCATGATAACTTCCTTGTCAATACAATTGAAAATGACTTTCTATATGTACACAATCAAGCTATCTATCATCCATTGATCACTATAATTGATTCTTCACAATTTTGATAGCCTATGCTCTCTCTACTATGACAGTCGCAACAGGGAAGATTGATGCCAAAGGCACAAGTTAGTAGACTAACTAATGGATATATCACATCTTTTTTGTCTCAACCATTCTTTGAGCAAGATCAACAATTCCTAATACGTTGAAAGCTCAATGTTAGAGTGCACTTCAATAATATAACCATCCAACTAATTGAGTATCATGAGCTCTAGTGAAAAAAATTCTTTTGGATAAAATTGTGCAAGACAAACTAATTTCTTCTTGTCAAAATAGAGAATGAATCAAAAGGACTCAAATATATCACACAAAGAAGCATAAAACGGCTCTCGAAGTTGCATATATGTGACAACATAAAACAAGTTGACTTGATGGTGATGCAAATTTATCATTTCTTGAGCTTTAAAACTTGGTCAAATTATCCCTATTTGGAACAACTGTATCATGTTTTCACAAAAAGAAGAAACATCATCAAGCAAATAAATCCACCTAATTTCTCTTAACATTTGGAGTCGTTGCTTAGATACTTAAACTAATTTCATGGCATTCATAATATCTTAATCTTTCATCAGTAATGTCAGCAACACTTCATTTGTGATTCCTAATAAACTCCTCATTAAGTGAAGACTGATATCAATTTCAAAAGATTGAAACAATTCAAAAGAACATATTTTCCTGTTCTTTGTTCTACATTTAAACCATCTTCTGAAATCATATCGAGCACATCAATTCCTGAGGAGAACATATCAATCAAGCTGATCAGAGTATTATAGCGTGAACCCCAACGTGTATCACAAGTACTCTTAAGACTAGTTTCCTTATTTAGGCCTTGCCCACTTGAAAACTCATTATTACTAAATAATTCAATGATTCTAACAACATTTTTCTCCCTAAGAATTTATTGTTGTTTACACGAATTTCTCACAACATTAGCAACTAAGTTGATAAGCGTCGTGATTTGATTGTGATTCTTTGTCATAGTCACAAGACCAATTGCAATTGATGAGAAAGACAATGAACATAATTTGCACATTTAATTTCATTATGAGCGTCGTAAAACTATTAAACTAACGCGCATATTACTAGCCCCATCATAGACTTACTCATGCAATTTGGGCAAGCTCAATCTATGTCCAGAAATAAGTTTTCTACTGTATCAAGTGAAAGAGAGAAAGAGAAAGAGAGCACTCGTATTAATAACATGTTTAGAATCTAAATGGTGATAAACTATATACCCCTTTTTGTCCACAAATCTCAATGTAGTAGTCATTTGCTCCTTTGTTGATACGTCATGAGATTCATCAATAAGAACTGAAAAAAAAAAAGTGTCTCGCTAAGATGAAGAGTAATAACATTGCATGTTTCAACTGCAAAGATTTTCTAGAGTATTTTTCAAGACAACAATTTTAATGCCTTCATTGTAATTAGTAAGAAATCTAAAAAGCTAAAGGAAGTTTTCTTGAGGACTTGTATTCTCATATTCATTGTAACTAGGAAATGAAAGCCTTTGGATTAGAAGAAAATGAGCACAATCAACCGATGCATTCAAGCGGTTCTGTACTCACTTCGAGCTTAGATTGATTGCTTGAAGAAAATGGCTTGAATACTTTGGTTTGGATTAAATACGTCTTGACATTTTTTCCAAGTTTGGTTTTGAGAATTATTACCTCCTATATGAGTGTGAAGCTTCTCTATCCTCTTCCAATTTGAAAAGCCCTTAATAATGAAGGTTTCAATACCTCCTAGTTCTCTTATATCCAGTTTGAAAATATAATAGCATAGGCAAAGTGTAGTATCTTTTGCTACGCAACACTCAAGCCAATTACCAAACTGAGAAAACCAAATTTGGTTGAACCATGGTAGTTTAACATCAAATTTTTTTTGTGGAAAGTTATAGTCGAGAGGTTGACAATAACCCCTCTGTAAATAAGTATTACAAATTTGGTCTTTATCGTTAGGATTATAATCCATAATCTGAGGCTATAATTCAGGATCCAATGTAATATCCTCCAAATTAATATCTACACAAATTCTCTTTGACAAGAATCACCACCTCTTTTTGCAGGAGGTGATAACTAGGACTTTCTTTTGAATTATGTTTCCATGAATGTTTTAGAAAATTAATAAAGATAATATATTACATTTTTGTAATTAATGAGACAAAACTAATTTCCCAATTTTATCATTAACATATTAAAAGAGAAATTGCAATAGGAAGCAAATGCAAGTACACAATAGACCAAAATTTCAAGAAATTTGGAACACAAACACACATAATTGCAATTTCTAACCACAAATACACAGAATTGCAATTTCTAACTGTCCCAATTTCATAACAATCTAGCGATAATTTCAACAGACAATTTCAAAGAATTAAGGGCAGTTTTTGATTGAGGGTTGCTGAAAAAATTATTATTATCACTGACTCAATAGTCGTAGCTCAAGGACATAATTTTGCCGACCATTAACCATATCTACCAGCTATAACGTTTCTCACCTTAGATTGAATTAATTGTCTTTAGTCATCTCCAATTACATCACATAATAATGATATCGTTGCTAGTAATGATGATATTGTTGCTAATACTAGCTACAAAAGTCAAGGAATGAATTAGGGTCAACATGCACAAAAAATAAAATTTGGGCTAAGAAACCCCAACAAAAATTAAAATCTAATTGATAATTTAATAAGCCCAACAATCACAATAGTTCATTTGCTTGTGGCCAAACTTACAATTTAAAAAAAGTTACAAATTTTTACACTATAAAAAAAGTACATATACAGAAGGTCACAGACACCTTAGTTGATACAGTAGATGGAAGGTTACAAATGCCGGAGGATCGCAATAATCAAGCGTCGTAGTCACTCACAATCAGTTTGCCGCTCTTTGTTTAGTGTTCCTCTCGACAATATTGGTTCTCCCTCTATTTCGCACTAGTTGTTTTCTCTGTCTCAAGTTCGCTCATTTTTTTGCGTGAGGAACAAAGGGCAAAGATCAGCTGGATAAAGGCTAGAGCTTGATTCATACTTCACGTGTCATGAGTGGGGTGGGCCCAGATTTTATTTTTTTTGGTTTTTTTAGGTGGGCACAACTTAAATCACTTAAAACACGTGTAATATATATCGATAATAAAGGTAATAAAATTCTCTCTCTCAGGGTGTATCAGGGCCCCCCTAGCCCAGTACTAGCTCCACCCCCGAGTCTAGTAGAGATCAACAACCTAAGTGTGACAAATCAACCACAGTTTACCTACATCAAATACAGAAAGACAAGCTGATCAAGCCATTTGAGTGTCTGTTAGCCTTAGATGAGAAAAACTTCAGTCATTACCTATAGTGAAAATGCTGACAATGGTAAGTCATGTTGTTCCTAGTGTTGGGGACCATCCAGTTCTTGCGATTGGAACTGATGTGAGGACAATCTTTACTGGCCCTAGCGCGGCTGTATTGCAAATGGCCTTTGGGTTTGGGGAGGTTTCTCCATCGAATCCGTTCTTAGTTTTTTCCTCAAAACTTCTGGGAAGCCCTTTCATGCAGTTGTCCACAGGGTTAAGGGTTACATGTGGCTTGATCATGATTTTGAGCCTGTTATGCCTTATGAAGTGCCCATGACTGCTTCCAGGGCCTTGCAATCGTACAATTTTACTTACAAAGCTGTTACCTGGTTGCAGTTTATGCCTAGTGCGAACATGGAAAAACTGTGTGATACTAAGATTCAAGAGGTTTTTGAATTCTCAGGTTATCACAGGGTTATGGTCCATAAATTTCATGATGACGATCATGGAGAGGTTGTGTTTGAGATGACAAAGCCAGGCCTTGCGCCTTGTTTTTGTTTACATTATCCAGTCACAGATATCCCTCAGGCTGAATGCTTCTTATTCATCAAGAACAAGGTCCGAAAGATCTGTGATTGTCGAGCAAAACATGTGCAAGTGTTTCAAGATGAGAAGCTTCCATTTGATCTAACCTTTCGTGGTTTGACTCCCAGGCTCCACTGTTGTCATTTACAGTATATGGGAAGCATGAATTCTACTGCCTCTCTGGTTATGGCAGTGGTGGTGAATGATGGGAATGAAGATCGCGAGAGCCCTGATTTTGCACAGGCACACAAGAGAAAGAGGCTTTGGGGTTTAGTGGTGTCCCATAACACTATTCCTAGGTTTGTTGCCTACTCTCTTTGTTATGCATGTGAATTTCCTGCTCAAGTATTTGAAATCCAAGTCAACAAGGAATTGGAATTGACCAATCAGATCCTTGAGGAGAATATCCTACATAGACAGACACTATTGTGTGATAATCTGATGAGATATGCACCCTTTGGTATTGTGCCACAAAGCCCCAATATCATGGATCTTGTGAAATGTGATGGGGCTGCCCTGCGATTCAGGAATAATATATATAGGCTTGGAGGCACTCCTTGTGACTTTCAGCACCATGATATAGTTTCGTGGCTTTAAGAGTAGCATAAGGATTCTGCGGGTTTGAGTATGGTTTGCATGATGCAGGGTCCCCTGGAGGCTGGAGCTCTTGCTCTTAGTGATGTAGTGTGTGGGATGCCAGCTGTGAGGATAACTTCCAAGGACATGCTTTTCTGGTATAGTTCTCACACTGCTGCAGAAATTCAATGGGCCAGTGCAAAGCATGAGCCGGGTGACACACCCGAGGTCATCATTTAAAGCTTTCCTAGAAGTTGCTAAGATGAGCAGTTTACCTTGGAAGGACTATGAGATGGATTGCCATCCAGTCTTAGCAACTTATCCTGAGGAACGCTTTCAAGGATGCCGAAGCCATGGATTTAAACATTAGTACAATCCATACAAGGCTCAATGACCTCAGAATTGAAGGAGAGCAAGAACCACAAGCAGTGACAACTGATATGGTCAGATTGATTGAAACAACCACAGCCCCAATCTTGGCGGTTGATATGGATGGGCTGGTTAATGGATGGAAAACAAAAACTGCTGAATTAACTGGTCTGCTTGTTGAAGAGGCATTTGCTATCACTCGTGGAAGATTCTTCTGTTAATACAGTCAAAAAGATGTTGGAATTGGTTTTGCATGGTGTGACCTATTCCAGTCTTTCATTCAAATTGCCTACCCATGATCCAGTCCTAATTAAAATTGCAAATTCATTTTCCTATGCATGTGTGTGTGTGTGTGTGCATTTTTATCTGGACTAAGTTGCTCTGCACTGGGTATTGTTAGAGAGCATCCAACTTAAAATGATATAAACCAACCTTGGGTGGTGCTAATCATTCAATGTGGGATATAAGATTTCTTTAGAATCAGTTAGTCTGTTTATGTGCTCTGTTGTACGTTGACATTTTTTGCCCCAAACTTGACAACTATTTGGATCTGGAGATGGTGGAATTTAACCCGACAAAGTATTGGTTGCCTCCATTAGTCAAGTCATGATGACGAGAATAGAAAGGGTATTCAAATATACTGATTTGGCGGAAAATATCATATTTGAAACCTTGTACAGAGACAGTCTGAGGCTTCAACAAGTCCTAGCCAATTGCTTGTTGATTGCAGTGAATTTTACTCTAAATGGAGGCCAGCTTGGTGGTGTTGCTACTTTGAGTGATGATCGTCAAGGAGAATCTGTTCAGCTTGCACATTTGGAAATCAGGTACAAGCAAAATTGGGCTTTACATTTTTTCATTACAATGGAGTGCTTAATGGATAAATCTGATGATGGTTTTGCTTTACAGCTCTTATTTGGAAATTCTTTCTTATATGGACACTTGTATGCACAGGAAAAAGTGCTATACATATCTTTTTTTTCCTGGTAAGTCTGTACATATCATTAATGCAAAAAATACACGAGTTTGTTTGTTCCAAATCCAGGGAACAACTTGGTTTTACAAAAGGAAAAATGAGAGGCTTTTAAAATTAAAAACTGAATATCAACTGTATTCATTAATAAAATATCATTTTTTTCACTTTATAAAATACTAATCATAAGAATCTGTGTTTGTACATGAGCCAGAGACCCATTTTGTCAAGTACCCTAATTTTTTTTTTCGGTGTTTAGAGTATGTAGTAGTATAGTGTGTACTGTGTATACAAGAAGTTTTCTGCAGCTCTAACAGGTAAAGCAGTTGTCTCTATTTTTTTTTGGAAATGCAGTAGGAGCAGGGGATGGGAATTCGTCACTTGATAAATTCGACTTTGTGGTTCAAGCCCTCTAATTATAACCAAATTCTTTGAGAAGTGGACTGGTAGAACTTCAATGAAGATAAGGAAACATGGAGACCAACCGGTCGGAGGTATCGAATTCAATGAACTAACTCCTGTAATTCAAAGAATCAGAAGGAAGAGTTAAATGGATAATTCTGGTGTTTGATTTTGGCCTTTGTATGGAAAAATATACTTGAAACTTGTCCCACTCATTACTTCTGTCTGATGTAGGATAACACAAGTTGGAGGTGGGGTACTAGAAAAATTGTTGGGCCAGATGTTTGGAAGTAATGAGGATGCCTATGAGGAAGGCATCAGCCTGCTCATCAGCAGAAAACTAGTGAAGCTCATGAATGGGGATGTTCAGAACCTGATGGGGAGAGGCAAGTCGACTTTCATCATATCCGTTGAACTTGCTACAGCTAGTTAGCCCTGTCGTGAATTCTCAATTCGTTCTGGTCAGTCACGTAGGAAAGGAATTTTAATGCTGTATTAGGATAAACTATGTACTACTATCTTTTTTTAGTTGTTTTCTTTGGTTCATTTGTGTTGCTTTGATTTGCAAATATGCAAATTTTGTGTTTGATAGACTCAGCATTAACAAATTTTAGATCAACATTGTTGTTACTTTATGTCGGTTTAAGCTTTTTAAGAGCATGCACGAGGTTCTTGCTATTACAAATTTTAGGGAGAGTTTGATGTACGCAATATTATGTATATTCGTGATTACTATCGTGAAAATCTGGTGCTCATGGTGTTTGTTTTGTTTTGGTGTTCCATCACGTTCCACATGAGTTGAGGTGGTGTTTTGGAATGGCTTAAAAGAAAGTGGTTTTTACACCCATGACTTATAGTTAAGCACTTTAAACCCCAAAAAAAAAAACGTGTTTGCAACAACTCATTTAAAGTATTTCTAATAAGCAAGAAGTGGTTATTCCATTTGACTAAGTCCATAAATAGAAACAAAAATAAAAACTTCTAGTTTCGAGAATACTCTTCTACTCAAAGTAATTATATTTTTACATTCTCTACAACTATTGCCACCATCACCCCGCACTTGTCATTATTCTCGCCATTATCATTGTCGACACCAATAAATCCCCCCCCCCCCCCTAAAAAAAAAAACAAAAAAAATACTACAACATCCAACTCTCCACCACTTTTACTATTAAAACACTATCACTATTGTCTCACAACCACTGTTGTTATTGCCATCACTATGGTCAACGTCACCACCACGACCATGCCACCATCATAGCACCGCCGCCTCCACTACCACCATCAACAATACACACACAAATATATAAATCTATTTAAGAGTATCTTAGTCATTGTAAATGTGTAAGTGTATTTGTTAATCAAAGTGTTTTTGTCTAATATTTAAACAATAATTATTTAATAAATATGATTTCTTATAAAATACATTTTATTGAAAATTTTGTTTAAGAAGTGTGTTTTATTAGTCATTCCAAACGCAACATAAATAGTTTATTTTTGAATTTTTTCTTAAGAAAAAAAAACTCCACCATTTGAGATTTTCATATGAGTTGAACACATTTATCTAGGGGTGATAATTGAGCTGAATTCGAACCTAATTCAAGCTTAATTTATTCATAAACGAGCTGACTCATTTGACTATTTATACGTAAACGAGTCTAAACAAATGTTCAAGTTTGACTTGTTTAACAGTCCTACCTTTATCAAATGATTTATGACATCTCCAACCTTTTTTCAAAATTAAACTTAAATATAAATTTGAGTAGAACTAAGTCATAAGCTCCAACCCTTTAATTAAATTTATATTGGATAACAAAAATTTGTTTTTGAAATCAAGAAAAACTCAAAAATTTGTTCCTCATATTTTTATCCAAATCAAGAAAAATCTATCTCCTTCTCCCCTTTCTCTGCCCTAATCTCTTGTCACTCATTCTTATCTATCCCTCTCTTCTCCCTCATCACTCTCTGCACCCTCTCTGCATCATCACAAACCAAGCCGCCAACAACAACCATGATGCCACCAATAGCCACGATACGATGACTTTGACTCACCGCCTTCGACGCTACCCAGATATGTCTCCCTCTCTACCTCAGCGGCTTCGTTGATTAAGCCGGCCACACCAAAGCCACAGCCACTGCCAGTACCACCTCCAGCAGCGCCAGCACTATCACAGGTATGGAAACAGGGGTGACTTTAGGCAATTGGAGGCTTAAAGCGAAAACTTCAATTTATTAAACGAGAGAAACCTAAGAAAGACGTGCTAGTATTACTGAAAAAAATATTTTAACTTTTATTTTTGTTTTTTATCAGAAAGAAAATTTAATTTTAACTTTTTTTTTAATGTTTTGTACTAATTTTTACACACACAGAGAGAAGGGGTAAATATGAGTTGATTTTTGAGTATTTTTTATTTTTTCAACTTATGATTTTTAGATTTCTAATATTATGAATTGAATCATGGACCCAAATTATTATAATAAAAATGTTGATTGTATTTAATATTTTGGGGCCTTTTTTTAGGGTTTAAAATTTAAAAATTTTAATTTTTTTATAGGTTAGTAATGTACCTAAAAATTTGGGACCTTCTAAAAATTTGGGACCTAAAGCCCATGCTTTTTTTTTTAATGCAGTTGAGACGGTCCGGTATGGAAATCCCTCCGTCGTCAATGGAGTTTCGGTTCAATCATGCGGGTGGGGCTCTCATCCGGGCTTAGCCTTTTAGGGTCGGTTTGTCTTCCGTTACTAATAGGGGGTCTTAGTATAATTTGTCAAATGTAAGTGGATGTATCTGATTAAGTGATAAATTTTAGGGCGTTTAGTGTAATTTATCGAAAGAGTCAATATTGGAAGGTTTACGCAACCTTCTCTCTTTTCTTCCCAGCGGTCGCCACTCTGTAGTCTATAGGCTCTCTCTTTCACCACTGTAAAGTTTCGGCTGTTGTCATGGAGTTGAAGCTATCGTTCTCGTCCGATAACCCTCCGCTCTCAGTCATTGCGGCAGCGAAGATCGCCGGAATTTCTCTCTCCATCGATCCAACACTCAGTCCTGGCTCTCCTCCTACTTTGCTCCTCCCCGAAGGGTAATTTCTCTCTATACTCTATGTATATGCGTGTGTATATACACGAATGAGCTTTTATTAATTCAATCGGTTTCCAGATTGAAGCAGGGAACAAATGAGCTTCTCCGGTATCTCGGTGGGAAGGGAACCATTTCTAATTTCTACGGCATGGATGCCTTCGAATCTGGTCAGGTCTGTTAATGTGAACTCTCTGAACTTCGTAGCATTTGAAATATTGTCTTTCTTGTTAAATAGTTTTTGGTTTATAAATGTTTGTTGGGTTCAAGTTTGCTAATTTTTCCTTTTCTCATTCTCTTTATAGATTGATAAATGGCTAGAATATGCCTCTGTTTTTGCATCTGGTTCTGAATTTGAGGGAGCATGTGCCTATGTGGATGAATATTTGCTGCAGCGTACTCTTTTGGTCGGTCATAATCTCTCAATTGCAGATATAGCAATTTGGTCTGGTCTTGCAGGTAAGGTTTCAGGCTTTAACCTAATTACAAATTTGAAAACATATGCACCTATGTTGCGTTGATTATCAGTCATCAAGCTACTGCTTGCTGGAAGCCATGAAATAGCTGTTACATGTTCACATGCCGGCACATTGGGCTGTGACACATCATCTCTTATCATGCTTGTGATTGTTTGATGTTGTTCAGCCATGCATTTTGTTGTATTCCTGTTTGAATTTTTATTTGAAATGGTTTATGATACAATTGACCTATGATTATGACTTAATGTGATTATTGATCACCATGGTTCATCCAGTTGAGATAAAAATTTTGAAGACATAACAATAACAATAATAATTTTGGAGAAAGATATTAAATTTTGAAGAACTTCCTATTGAATGAGCCATCATTTTATATGAACAAGCAACAAGTAATGGAAGGAAGAAATTATTTAGTAAATCCTTTCGATACTAGTTGAAATTGTATTGGATATCTAAGTCATTTAAGTGAATTGTTAATATTTCTTTCATGGAGTTTCTTCGTGATTAATTAATTTGTTGAACAGGTCATAAGATGCACTTATTATATGTACTCTATACATACTTATGTATATAGTAATATAATAAGAATTTAATTAAGCATATGCTTCATTACCAGGATCTCTTTTAGTTGGATATCTATTGTGATCCACAGCATGATTCCTTCACCTTCTTCCTAGTTCCAGGACTAAATGAATGTACATTCTACTCACTATTTAATCCTCGTGTACCTAGGTGCCCAATATTCCTCTGTTTAGCTTCTGAAAATTCTCCAATTTTTGCTCTTTGCAGGAACTGGGCAGAGGTGGGAAAGTTTGAGGAAGTCAAAGAAATACCAAAACCTAGTGCGGTGGTTCAACTCAATATTTGTTGAATATAATGATGTCTTGAGTGAGGTCACATCAACATTTGTTGGGAAAAAAGGCTTGGGAAAGCCATTGGCATCCAAAGTAAAAGGAAAAGAGCAACAAGATTCTAATTCTGATTCCAAGAATGTAAATGGCAGTGCTAATGAAAAGGGAAATGTAGGCAATCGGCCCACATTTGAGGTAGATCTTCCGGATGCTGAAGTTGGAAAAGTGAAGTTACGTTTTGCACCGGAACCTAGTGGTTATCTTCACATTGGGCATTCAAAAGCAGCACTATTGAACCAGTACTTTGCTCAGAGGTACCAAGGTCAGGTGATCGTGCGCTTTGACGATACAAATCCTGCTAAAGAAAGCAATGAATTTGTGGATAATATTCTGAAGGATATTGAAACTTTGGGTATTAAGTATGAGAAGGTTACATATACGTCGGATTACTTCCCTAAGCTAATGGAAAAGGCTGAGGAATTGATTCGTGAGGGTAAGGCGTATGTTGATGATACACCGCGTGATCAAATGCAAAAAGAAAGGATGGATGGAATTGAATCAAGGTGTAGGAACAACAGCTCTGCAGAGAACATGAAATTGTGGAAGGAAATGATTGCTGGATCTGAAAGGGGTTTACAGTGTTGTCTCCGAGGGAAGCTGGATATGCAGGACCTAAACAAGTCACTTAGGGATCCAGTATATTATCGTTGCAACCCGATGCCTCACCATAGGATTGGGTCTAAGTATAAGATTTATCCCACTTATGATTTTGCATGTCCTTTTGTTGACGCGGAAGAAGGTATTACACATGCACTTCGATCTAGTGAGTACCATGATCGCAATGCTCAGTATTACAGGATTCAAGAAGATATGGGAGCTCCAAAGGTTCTCATATACGAATTTAGCCGGTTGAATATGGTAAATACACTTCTCAGCAAGCGTAAGCTTCTATGGTTTGTTCAAAATGGAAAGGTTGATGGGTGGGATGATCCTCGGTTCCCTACAGTCCAAGGAATTGTGCGCAGGGGCCTGAAAATCGAGGCCTTGGTACAGTTCATCCTTGAGCAAGTAAGATTTTGTTCTCTAGCAGTCATCAAAAGTTGGTCACACATACTGTTCAAAAACTGTGCATAAGGATTCCTTTCATTAAATTGGTCCTACATAAAGGATTTTGTGAACTTGAGTTATGCTAACATGATTAAAGCTGTTATACATATTTTGGATCTCTCTTTCTCTCTCTCTTCCTTTTCTTAACTAGGAAAACATAAAATGATAGTTTTGGGGTTGGCATCTTTTTTGCTCTCTCTCTCTCTCTCTATTTGTTGTGGTAGTGGTGTAGGTAATGGTCTATGAGATTGCCATGGCCGGAACCTTCTATAGAAATTTATTTCATAAATCATCATGTCTAACAAAGCTTGTAATGTATGGCATGTACATTATTGTCTTAGATTTATCCTAAAACCTTGAAAAAAGTGGGTTCATAGGTTTATTTTTCCCTGAGGCTTAATCTTGTCCTCTTTTTTTTTTTGTTTTGTTTTAGGGAGCATCGAAGAATCTTAATCTCATGGAATGGGACAAACTCTGGACCATTAACAAGAAGATTATCGATCCTGTGTGTTCCAGACATACTGCTGTCATTGAAGAACGGCGTGTATTGCTAACTTTAACTAATGGACCTGAGGATCCATTTGTCCGGATCATACCAAAGCATAAGAAATACGAAGGTGCTGGGGAAAAGGCTACTACTTACACAAAGAGCATATGGATAGATCATGCTGACGCTGAATCAATCTCGGTAGACGAGGAAGTGACCTTAATGGATTGGGGGAATGCCATTGTAAAAGAAATTAGAAAGGACCAAGATGGATATGTCACGCATTTAGCTGGGGTTTTGCATCTTGAGGGATCTGTTAAGACCACAAAGCTGAAGCTCACCTGGCTGCCGGACACAAGTGAACTTGTAACACTCTCTTTAGTGGAGTTTGACTATTTAATTTCAAAGAAGAAGGTATATGCTGGTTTACTAAGAGCCATTTGCTTCCTATTTGGTGCTTTAAGGTCATTTACACCTCCAGTGCATAATATTCTCTATCATTTTGGATACATGGTACTTAATTTGTCTTTGTGGACTGAACCTACCCAAAAACTGTGCTATACACAGCAAATGTCTTCATGAAGAAGAATTCAACACATTATATAATGTTTCTTGCTTATAACGTGAATAAGAAAGGAACTCCTAGTTGATGATGAAATAATGTTTTTAATATTTGCACTTGCAGCTTGAAGAAGATGAGGATTTCCTTGATGTAATTAACCCATGTACGAAAAAGGAAACTGTAGCCCTTGGGGATTCAAATATGAGGAACTTGAAGCGTGGGGAAATACTGCAGCTGGAGAGGAAAGGCTACTTTAGATGTGACGTTCCCTTCATGAGGCCTTCAAGGCCCATAGTTTTATTTGCAATTCCAGATGGGAGGCAGCAAACTGTATCGAAGTAAGTCCTTTTGATTGTAGTTAGCCTTCAATGAATGAATTGAGAAAATTTCCGTGTAACTCCTATTTGATACGTGTCTTCCCCAAGTATTGTTAATGTATACTGATTTAAAGTGACTTGTGAATCGTTTTTCAATTATATCTATCTTTTCCCTCCCATTTATTTTTGAATTTGGTAGTACGTTTTGTTTATGGGCATGCGCATGAAAAAGTTCAATAGTTTTTTTTTTGCGGTTCATTGAAGGAGACTGGCTGCAGCCTCTTGCTGGTCCGAAACCTGTCCATAGCCAATTGCTGGTCCGAAACCTGTCCATAGCCAATTTTCCATTTTTGATGCTGTCTATTATATTGGCTCTCTGTTGGTTTGAGGCTTGACCCACGATTCTGAACTTTTGCTTCTACACATGCATTCTGGGGGTTGTGTTTGGTGGTGGTGGTTTTTTTTTTTTTCCTTTTTTGGAGAGGAGAAGAAGAGGAGGGGGGGGGGGGGGGACCTTAAAGATGTGGCCAATTTGGACAATCTCATGACTATGTTTAATGATGTAATTGAAAATTTAGCCGTTGTGTGATTCAGAATCAACATTTGTCTTATTACCTTAGAGAAAACTTATTATTTTGTCACTCCGTCACTAAAATTTCTAACAAAAGCTTCTGCCACAAAGATGCTTCTCCCCCATAACTGCTTGCATACCAATAATTCTCACTACTAGCGCAGCCTGCATTCTTGGTGTTTTTAAGTAGGAGTATTCTTGGTTAAAATATCACAAGTGATAAGGTTAGTACAATAAGCTTGAATGTGTATCCTTTTCAATTTTTGTTTAAAGAATGATTAGGCCCATCCCATGCTTAATTGTTTTCGGCTTTGGTGATTGTGAATACTTTCAAGGGTAAAATACAAAATACACTAGTGGCCCCCGAAGTGTCTACTTAGTAGAACTCTGCTTAAAGTTTCAAATTTGTTATTAAATGATGTTTTTGTTTACTTTCATACAAATTAATCAATACAAATAGATACATGGCATCAACTATCAAATGGCACATAAGCCTTGCCCGTTACGTATTTGAATGGATGTTAGTGATTTGACCATTTAAAAATAGATTCAAAATGAAAGTGACACAATTTAGAAATTTAATGATTAAAGATAACAGAGTACGGTGTATTTTTATCTTACCTTTAATTTAATAATAGGTTGGGTTTAGGCCAAATCCTCATCAGTTTTAATCCGATAAGATTATATCATTTCAAAGGATTATAGAATTAGATACTATGTTATATAGTAAGCTAAAGAGATTGGACCTTAAATCGGTTTGGATTGGAAAAATCAAAGTTTGCATTAAACAAACATTAATCACTATGAGGTATTGGTGATGCTTGCACATGATGGAACTCTGTACTAGTAAGGAGAGATCTTGGTTGGACCCATATGGTTTGGGTAAGCATTAAGCAAAACTAGTGCTGTTTCCTAATCTGATAAAGACAAAAGGCAAATTAGTCTAACCGGTGGGTGGGAAAAAAACAAAGCCTTCACCCATGTTGGTAGAGGGGGCCTTTCAGATTATTATACAATTTATATTAAATTATGAATAAATGTATCATGGTACTCATTGTTAATTTAAGACTTTGTCGCAAATGTTGTTTCATCTTGCTCCAATATGAAAAATTATAAGTTTTTTTTTTTTTTGGTAATAAGAAAGTAGTTATTTATAAGGCTTCATTATAATATGTTCCCTCCAACTGTGTCTTTTATTACAATTAACTCTCTGTGATTTCAAATACTATAATTTGTTCCCTCCAAATTTCAACTGTACTAAATTGACTAACAAGAGTGGCTGAACACTTGAATGAATCATTATAAATATAATACTTTCTTATAGGGAAGAGAAGGTTTCTACTTGAACGGGGAAGGGGATGAGAGCTAACCATTCGAGGTAGTGGAGAATAGAAAGGTATAAGGGTAAAATTTAAAATATGGATTTGGTACAAGGGAAAAATAGGTGTAAAGTTAATTATCTTTTTTCAACAAAGTAGGGATCATGTAAATTTGACATGTTTAACTTCTGTCAATTTTTAAAGTTTTTATTGAAAAATATTTAAACTTAAAGGAGACTATTTATTGAAACTAAAACTTGAAAGAGTGAGTTACAAACTATCCAAAGTTGAAGGGAACATTTTGTAATTAATCTTATTTATAATTAGGAGTGTAACTCAGACAAATCGGATGGATTGAGACATCAACCTAGGCTCAATCTAAGCATGAATAATATTACACAACTCATGTTTTCAACTTGGGTTCGAACCTCATGTTGAAGTTTGGTTTCAATTCTAGAGTTACATAGTTTGATTTTTTAAATTTTAGGTTTAATTTGGATTAAACTCGAGTTATTAAATTTAGGTTAGGTGCAGATTTGATCTAAAAAATCTGATATCTCAACCTGATTAGTATTTGAATTTATATCAGGTTGAGTTTTTTTTTTCCCCCTAAACTCAACCCAAGTACTGAATATTTTTTAGTTTCAACTCTGAATTTAGTTTGAATTGATTCGCCCAAATTACCACCCTAATTTGAAGTTAAAATGTGACAGATATTAAAATTAGCTTGGCTCTAAACAATTTCTTCTTTTTTGTTAAAGTCTTTGTACCTCTAGAAAAGCAAGCAATAAATTTAGTTTCCAATTTACTAGAGTAGCAATGAATCAAACATAGAAGAAAACCCTTTTAGAAATTTCACTTTTATTGTTGTTCTTTAGAAAACACAAAAATTTCATACATTTCTTTGATTCCCAAACATCAAATTCAAATTCCCTTTTTATAGTTGACAACAAGAACCAACATACATCCCACTCCATGTTGTGTCTACTTCTTGGGAGCAAACTTTGACTTGATCTTATCAACCTCTTTGGTACCAATTTGGAATGCTTTTGTCAACACATTATCCGGCACCGTCGGAGTCGCCGCAAACAGCGTGGTGGCGATGGACTGAGTACCCGGTAACTGACTGTTGAATCCAGCAATGACGGAAGCAGGAACCTTGCCATTGTTCTTTTGGAAGTGGACAAGTCCTCTTGGGAATGTAAAGATCTCACCCTTCACTATATGCTTGGAGATTAGGACATTGGCTGTGGTTATGAACCCTACATCCAATTCACCTTCAAGCACGAAAACTATTTCGGTGGCGCGTGGGTGGGTGTGGGGTGGATTTAGGCCGCCCGGGGCATAGTCAATGCGGGACATTGACACTCCAAGAGTGTTGAGACCTGGGATTTTCTCCACATTGGCTGCAGTCACCACAGCCCCCATTGTGTTGTTGGTGAGTCCTGGTTTAGCCAGGCCAGCAAAGAAGAAATCTGCGTCACTTATGTTCGTTTTGCACACGAACCCATTTACTTTTGGACCTGTTTCAAGCATATAAACATTATTAAAATTGATGGTAAACCCATTTCTAGCTCTTTTTGATAAGTAAAATAAACCCTTTTGTTTATCATTCTGAAATAGCAAAAACTGATAAAAAGTTAGAGAACCATCTAAATATAAATAGCTAGACCGAGAAAAATAAATGTAGCCGATTTAGTTGAGCACCATTGAATTTAGTACCAGCAACCCTTTTGCTTATTCTACAAAAATCAATCTTTCAATATTAATGTCTGGTTGGTATGTTGAATCAAAGCACTCATTATTATG
This sequence comes from Ilex aquifolium, assembly GCA_951799425.1. NCBI lineage: Eukaryota > Viridiplantae > Streptophyta > Magnoliopsida > Aquifoliales > Aquifoliaceae > Ilex > Ilex aquifolium. The sequence continues at coordinate 31,813,467 of OX637395.1, read as the reverse complement.
GTAGAAATGACAGCTAAAGCTACAAAACAGTACCAAAAAGAGACAACACAACTGGTTAGAGCAGAGCTGACCCACAAACAGATTAGAGGTCTAATTGATCAATTAAAGAATTTTTCACTTTTTTCCCTTGAGAAAAAGGTATAATAAGCATTCAATACCAGAATGGGGTTTTAATTTACAAGAAGTGTTGTCAACAATGGAGGAAAAGAGAGAGTTTTGACTTATCAATACCTGAAGTGAGATCAGCAACACAAATATCTTGAAGCAAGTCAGGATCTGCAGAAACTTTGTAAGAGGAAATGGCTGCCATGATCATAAGAATCATCACAATCAGCTTACCAGCACCCGCCATGATTGTAAACAAATATATGTCTGTGAGCCCCAAAAGGAAAGTAATGAGAGGTGGAAAAAGAAACACAGAAGAAGAGAGAAAAGTAGGGTTCAGACCATGGAGAGAGAGAGGGGAGTGGATGTCTTATTTATAAGCAGACTTCCAAGACCGGTTGGAAGTTGAAAGAGTCAGAGAGAGGTTTTTTGTAATAAAAAAAAAAAAAAGCAAATTAAACTTCAACTACTAAACTTTGTCACTCATTTCAAATTGTCTCCTATACTATTTATTTTCTCACGTTACACTGTAAAATATTAGTTTGAGTTTCACACTACCCATCGTTAATTTGTGTCCAATTTTTCATCGCATAGTAGGGCAAAAATAGAATTCGAATATTGACAATTCCTTGTGGTTAGACCACGAACGATTTATTTCTCACGAATACTGTAGTCTCGGCGTAGATGATCTGCATTTAACCGGACTGGGAAGGAGATTAGTCGAGATGCGAGTAAGGTGAATTCAGAGATGTGGTATTTCCCTCTTCAACTAAGGTGAATTTTCATTTTGTAATAAAAAATCGGACAAAACTTAACAATTGGGTTATGTGAATTACAAACCAAATAGTTTAAGGTGTAATACAAGAAAAACAAAACGTTTAGAGACAATGTGAAACGAGTGGCATAATTCAGATAGTCTGTAAGTATAATTTGTGGAAAAAATGGGTAGAGAGAGACAGAGTTAGAGAGAGAGAAGACTTTGACGGGAGCTGTGAATGCAAATGCGCGGAACATGCCTTCTTCGACCCAAAGTAAAGGGATCTGGATGAGCTCCAAACACGGTCCCAGTTGATATAATTAAATAAATTTGCCTTTGTTTTGGTGTTTGGGCCCCGGTTCTCTCTGCCTGTCACGGACGTGGATGTGACCCACATGGGCTACACTATAATATTGTATTAATTTTGTGAGATTTGTTGGTAGGGTTTGGGTTTAGCATTGTATTCTAGTTCCAGCAACCCTTCACTATACGAAAAGCTTTGCTCAATATTATACATTGTTATGAGAAAAACAAACTAAGGTTTGGTTTAATACATTGTCCCCTCTCAAGTCTTTGAAAATTTGTATAGTTCATTTTTTTTTCCGGGTAAGTTAGTGGTTCATTTGCCCCTTAATCTACTAGATTAAATATTTTATTTTTAGATTAACTAATAAAATAAAGGGAAATTTAGAGGCCGGTCCCCCTATATGGACTTGTTTGGACTTAAGTCCGTCAAGGAAACTTATTTGTTATGAAGTCCGTTTTTTGTCAATTTTACCATATTATCCCTTCCCTTTAGAAGTGAAATAAAACTAAAAATTAAAAACTCCTAAATCTTAGGAGTTTGACTAACATTAAAATCTTTTCTCTCTCATATCTATCTATATCCATATATATATATATATATATATATATATATATAGTAACATTAAAAATAAAAAATAGTAACATTCAAATACAAAAAAAGTTATGATTTGGATACAAAAAATAATACATTTAAACACAAAAAAATAGTAACATTTAAACATTAAAAAAAAAAATTGAAACATTCAATATTAATATTTTTAAAAAATAACAACAGTAACATGTTCAACAAAAATTGTAACATACTTAACAATAATTATTTCTCTCAAATTCAAACGCAAAAAATAGTACCATTCAAATACAAAAAATAGTAATATTCAAAAACAAAACAAATAGTAACATTGAATATTAATATTTAGTAAAATAATAGTAGTAACATGCTCAACAAAAACAGTAACATGCTCAAAATAATAGGAACATGAACAGTAACATACTCAACAAAAGTAGTAACATGAACAGTAACATAATAAAAAAAATAGTAACATGAATTTGATATATATATATATATGAATTTGGACCACCTTATCCTTCTAATTTTGAATACACAATTTAAGTTCGACACTATCACTTAAAAATAGACCAGACCCGCATGACTAGTGTATAATTCCCACATACACCTTCTAAATTAAACCCACTTATTTTGTGGGTTAAAAATAATTCGATTGAAGTATTATTGAAATAAAAGGCATTTATATCCCTGAGAAACTATAGATTGGACTAACTTGGGGATTCTTTGATAATTTTAAGTATTGTATGGAATAAGTGTGTCCATTACTAACATCGGAACCAAACAAAGGATGGGGGATATGAATTTTAGATTTGACTTTTTTCTCTAGCTGGATGAGTATGTGATAGATGGGGTTCTCCAATCCAATCAATCCTAATACTTAATCCAAAAATAACCTTAATACCCCAAACAAACATGTCCTAAATATGATGGCGTACTTGCTGATTTTGTAAATATTACATAGTGTAAAATTTACCTCAATAGGTCAATAATAATCTTGCACCTACGTAATTCAAACTACAATAGGACAAATCGTGTTCTGTCTTGCTTAAATGCCAATCTTCTGTTCCTTTCATACATTCTCTTTCGTTGAGGAAATGATTGAAGAAAATACTACCTAGACACTTATCAAATTGCCTTGCATGGAACGGATGGGTCATTGTTTGGTGCTGCTTAGGATGGGATTGGGTCCGGATAAATTTGGGAATTTTGACAAAGACCGGACAACAATATTTTACAATTTTGATACATATTTTTTAGCCCAAATTCAAATTTTGACTAATATAATCAATCATCTTGACCATCCGTACAACTCGAGAAACTTATATATATATATATATATTAAAAATAAGTTAAATATGTATTTATGTAATATACAAGAGTGAATATTCATGATTGTTGTGATATTGTAATGTCATATAATTTATATGGAGATAATAATATCAGTCACTTATCTATCTCAACTCCCGCTATAGAGTGAATTAATTAATCATGTGTATTTAGCCATATTATGCCACTCGTCAGATCTCGAACACTTACTCTTTACTGCTTCTCAATTCTCCTCCTCGGCTCTCCCTTGGTCCTTTCAATTACATCTCCAAATATGCCTTTATTATTTTGATCCTTACTACATTGAATTTTTTTTATTTTCTTGTCTACAAGGTACCGCGAATAAAAGATTGGATCTATATGTACGTGTTGGTACAAATTCTTGCACAACTCAAGGATTCTGGCTGACCTGGCGTGTGCCAAAGCGACCACCCAGTAGCCTTTACCTCTCTTCCTGCCTGAGCGAAATGTGGGGGAACGCATCCGTCCCACATCGGAAGAGAGTCGTCTTCCCACCCCGCATATAAGCCTTTGCACTCAAAGGAGGTGGTACCCACTAGCATATAAGCCTTCGTCTATTTCATTCTCTCTGCCTTTGTCTGCTATAATGGCTCCTCTCATTCCTTCTGAAATCCCAGCTTTCAAGACTAAATACAACATCCCTGACGACGTTGAAGTAACAGTTGCTAAAAAGGATGAACCACTGATTGATACTAGGGAGAGGATTCTCATTTATACGAGGACGATCACTGAAGGGGGAGTTCGTTTCCCACTTGACCCACTTCTTCTCTGGGTTTTATCAGCAACAAAGCTGTGCCCCATCCAATGCTGCCCCAACTTCTTCAGAATAGTGATGGGTGTGGCAGCGCTGAATAAGCTTCTGAAGCTTAACCTAGGTTTGTGGGAAATTCTATACTGCTACATTCTGAAGCCGGCAGGGGATAACTTCTACCTTGCCGTGAGAAAGAAGGATCGTTACCTCGTGACCCATCTCCCTGATTCCAACAAGGGTCATGAGAACGATATAGTGTTTGTTTCTGGTAACTGGGAGTATGCAGCAGACGCTACTCCATCCTATCGCTGTCCTTATGAAGAGGGCTCTCCAGGTAACTGAAGCTTTGATTCGTTCAAATTTTCTGAGTAGTTTGCTGTTTTTTGTCTGATTTTATTTTGTTTGAAGGTGAAACGGTAAAAGGTCGGATCCCTGAGTCGGCCGTGAAGATGGACGAGCTCAAAAAGGTTTGGGATTTTAATGAATCCCTGTTTTGCCGAGCTGCCCACACACTGTTAGGGTATACTCCCTCTTATACTTCATTTATTGTTGTCCCAAATCGACCCAACATCAGCTTGGCAGCAGACCGAGAAGTAATTCAAGCAGCTTGGGAACAGACTCCTCGTGCGAAAAAGAAATCCTCCCTGGCTGCTTCGGGTCGACAGACGGTTAGGAATTTCTTAGATTTCCTATCTACTGTCGAGCCGACCCAAACCGCCGAGCCCACTCAACCCACCATTCCTTCAATAACTGTGCTGGATGAAACTGACACCGAGGTTCTTGCCGAGGCCGCAACTATCACTGAAGATGTCGTTCCAAGCAGCGGCGTAGCAGACCCGGTTCAGAATATCGATGTTTTGATTCCAGAGGATCTTGAGCTTCCAAACTCTATTCAGTTTCCCCTACTTGAAGATGAATCGATTTTTGTGCTCACCGAAGACCCAGCTCCTAAAAGGCGAAGGACTGGCGAGGCCGAGGCGAGTGATTCCCCTATACCAATCGATGCTTCTTTCCGTCCTGTCCTTAGGTCAAAAAAGAAAGTGATTACTTCAAAGGATTCTGCCATCGAAGATTTCAATGTTGCAGTAGGGCTTGCTAGAGGAGTGATTTTGCCCCGGGACTTGGCCATGAATGAGGCCCTTACTGATGATGAAGTGTCTCGACAGGCTATTCAACATATGGTGCTGGTGAGTGTTTGTTATTTCTCAGTTTGACTTTTTGTCACGTTTGCTTCTTCTAAGTGTTTTTCCTTTCCTTTCACTCGATAAGGGTTTGCAAAAGGTTCATGAGGTTGGGGCTAGGATAGCCAGAAAGGACAAAGCTATGAAAGACGCCATCCATGCCCGAGCTTCAGCAATTGCAAAGAAGGAAAGTGTAGACGAAGAATATGCCAAGCTTTGTGATGAAGTCAAGGCTCTGCAGGCTCAAAACCACAGCCTGACCGAGGAGACCCATAAACTTCACACCGATCTTGGTAAACTGAAGGAGTCTGAGCATGAAGCCAATGTAGAACTTTCCCAGGCCCAAGTTGACTATGCCAGCTTGATAGAAGAATTTGAGGGATACAAGGCCGAGGAGAAAGAGCGAGAAGATGCCGCTTACAATGAAGGTGTTGAGAAAGCAGAAAGCGACTTGGCCTTCCAAATTCCCTCTCTTCAGGATGCATATTTCAGCAAGGGTTGGCATGCTGCTTTGATCGTTGCTGGGGTCCCATCTTCTTCCGAGCTTTACTCCAAACATTGCCTGCCTAGCTCTTCTCAACCTCCTGAAAATACTTAAGATTTTTTTGCAACTTTTGATGTAATGATCTTTTGATGTAATATTTTCGAAGTTTTAATACAAGTAACTCTTTTGGTTTTGGATCTTTGCTTTACGGTTTTATTCATAGAACTCGGTCTCTTAAAACAGATCTTCTAAGACGATTCGAAATATAATTCAAACTTTCAAATATTGTCCCTGGGTCGGCCTCTATACAGAGCTCGGTCCCTTAGTGAGGACTTGTAAACTTAATTACTTCTTGCTTCTTCTGAAATTATGGCCTTGCTCGGCCTTTTCCAGAGAGCTCGGTCCCTTAGCGGGGACTTAAACGTTTAGAAATTTTCTTACCTTTTCTGAAGTTATGGCCCTTTGCTCGGCTCTTCTTCAGTGAATACGGTCCTTCAGTGGGGACTAATATTAAAAAGGTACTTTACCTCTGCTGAAGTTATGGCACTTGCTCGGCCTTTCTTCCAAGAGTTAGGTCCTCTTGTGGAGTTACTCATAATCCCTTGGGAATCTACGAGTGTCTCCACCACGCACCGACCATCCAACCTTGTTGGACTCCAATCCATCCCTTTTTCAGCTTACATCGTCATGCCTAGCTGTGGGACTGGAATAGATCGGGTGGCTGCGCCTGATTTAAGTAGTTACTTCTATCAGGATTTTTGCCTCCCTGCCTTAGTAGTAGGTCGTAAATGAAAAGTAGAATATGCAATTGGATCTTCAAAAAATCTTTATTTAATAACTTCAATTCTCGTCTGAACTTTCGAAAAACACTTTACTGACTCAAGGGGCATCCTTAAGTCTTCCGAAGGTACTTCGGAGTTCGATCTAAAAAGGTACTTTTTAGAAATAGAACTTTCTCAAATTAGCAGTGTTCCAGGGGCGCGGCACGGCTTTGTGATCCATAGTCTCGAGGTCGTAGTAACCGCTGCCCCCTACTCGGGTTATCTTGTACGGTCCTTCCCAGTTCGGTCCAAGCTTTCCATGTGTTGGATTCTTTGCCGAACCCATCACTCGTCTGAGTACCAGGTCTCCAAGCATGAAAGACCGAGGCATAACCTTTTTGTTGTAGGCTCGGGCCATTTGATGCCGATAAAAGGCCATCGTAATAGCTGCTCGTTCTCTCTTTTCCTCTGCTAGATCAAGATCCCGGCTGATAGTTTCGTCATTATTTTTGCTCTGCACCAGTTCGGTTCTCAGTGTCGGTAATCCGATCTCTAATGGAATTACCGCTTCCATTCCATAAGCTAGGGAGAAGGGGGTTTCACCAGTGGAGCGCCGAGGTGTGGTACGGTACGTCCACAAAACGCTAGGCAATTCTTCTACCCATCTTCCCTTGGCATCCTCTAATCTTTTCTTGATTCCACCCAAGATGGTCTTGTTGGAGATCTCTGCTTGCCCATTACTTTGAGGATAGGCCGGGGTGGAATAGTGATTCCGACTACCATAATGCTGACAGAAAGCCTTCAAAGGACTGCTATCGAACTGTGTGCCATTGTCAGAGATAAGTGTATGAGGGATTCCGTACCTTGTGATAATGTTCCTCCAAACGAATTTTCTTGTATTGGTGTCTCTGATATTGGCCAGGGGCTCGGCTTCTACCCACTTGGTAAAATAGTCAGTGGCAACTAGAAGGTACTTCTTATTGCCAGGAGCCCGAGGTAGTGGTCCCACTATGTCCAGCCCCCACTGCGCAAATGGCCAAGGACTTGACAACTGAAGTAACTCCTGTGAGGGTTTCCTTGGAATTGCCGAGAATTTCTGGCATTTTTCACATCGCCTAACAAATTGTTGAGCGTCTTTCTGCATGTATGGCCACCAAAAGCCCTGTGAGATGGCTCGGTGAGCTAGAGACCTCCCCCCTGTGTGAACTCCACAACTTCCTTCATGAATTTCAGACAGGAAGTCCGGGACTACTTTCGGGTGCACACATTTTAAGTATGGGCCGCCAAATGAGCGTCAGTAAAGCTCGTCTTTTGGAGATAACCAATACCTAACTGTTGTCAATCGTAGCTTATGAGCCTCCTTCTTGTCTTCTGGTAAATCACCATTCTTCAGGTAAGCAATGACTGGATCCATCCAGCTCAGTTCGGCTTCATTACACAACACTTCATCAATTTTACTGTGATTGATACTCGGCTCGGATTGGAATTCAATTGTGAGGGCTCTTTCAGTATCCTGATCAATGGTAGAAGCCAATGAGGCAAGGGCATCGGCATGCGAATTTTTTGCTCTTCCGACCTGCTGGATAGTATACTCCGGTATTTTTCGCAATTCTTTTTCGGCAATAGCTTGATATGCCATCATTCTTTCGTCCTTAGCCGCATACTCCCCTATTATCTGATTTACAACCAGCTGTGAATCGGAGAATATTTGAAGCTTTGATGCCCCCAACTCGGCCGCGAGCTTCACTCCTGCAATTAGGGCCTCATATTCGGCTTCGTTATTTGATGCGGGGAAACCGAGTCTAATGGACTTTTCTAGGACACAACCATCCGGACTTACTAGAATGAGGCCAATTCCTGCGCCCTTTTGGTTAGAAGACCCATCAACAGAAAGGATCCATTTGCCCCCGAACTCCATCATCTGACTGTCATCTACCTTGTAGTTTGGTTCTGAGTTATGTTTGGGTTGAAATTCGGCAATGAAGTCAGCAACTACCTGTCCTTTGATTGCCTTTCTTGGTTCAAATAAGATGTCGAACTCGCCGAGCTCGACAGCTCATTTGGCAATGCGTCCTGATAGGTCGGCTTTTTGAAAAATGGACTTCAGCGGCTGGTCGGTGAGCACGGTGATCTGATGTCCCTGGAAATAATGTCTAAGCTTCCTGGCCGAACTAATTAGTGCAAGTGCGAGCTTTTCTAATGGTGTGTATCTTGATTCTGCGTCTAGGAGCATTTTGCTTACATAATAAACAGGCCTTAATCTTTCATGGTCGTTTCTCATCAGCGCTCCACTCACAGCGTTTTCAGATACTGCTAGGTAGAGGAACAGGCATTCTTGGGGCAATGGTGTTGATAAGATTGGTGGTGAGGCCAAGTATGCCTTGAGATTTAGAAACGCCTCTTCATACTCCGGACTCCAAAGTGTTCCCTTCCTTCCTTTGATAGATTGAAAAAACGGTCTACACTTATCAGAGGCTCGGGATATGAATCTGACGAGCGCAGCTGCCATCCCTGTAAGTCTTTGTACTTCTTTCACGGTCCGGGGTGACTGCAATTCTTCAATGGCTTTGACCTGGTCAGGGTTTACCTCTATACCTCTGTTTGTAACCAGGAAACCGAGGAACTTTCCCGAGCCCACACCAAAGGCACATTTGGAGGCATTTAACTTCATTTTGAATCTTCGAAGGACTTCAAAAGTACTTTTTAGGTCGGCACAATGGTCGGTGGCACATCGACTTTTCACCACCATGTCGTCAATGTAGACTTCCATAGTGTTGCCTATCATATGCGTGAACATCTTTGTTACCAACCTTTGGTATGTTGCTCCAGCATTCTTTAGCCCGAACGGCATCACCTTGTAACAATATGTTCCTACAGGAGTTCTGAAGACGGTCTTCTCTTGATCTTCTTTGGCCAGGGGGATCTGGTGGTATCCTCTGTAGGCATCTAGGAAGCTCATTTGCTCGTGCCCGGCTGTCGCATCAACCAGCTGATCTATCTTGGGCAAAGGGAAGCTGTCCTTTGGGCATGCCTTGTTGAGGCCGGTGAAGTCCACACAAACCCTCAATTTCCCATTTTTCTTGCTGACGACCACTGTGTTAGATAGCCAGGTCGGATATTGCACTTCCCTGATAGTCTGAGACTCAAGTAATCGGGTCACCTCTTCTTTTACTGCTTCTTGATGTGGTGGTGCCGACCTTCTTAGTTTTTGCTTAATGGGCTTGAAGGTCGGGTCGACATTCAACCTGTGACACGCAACATCGGACGGTACGCCGGGCATTTCACTGGTGCTCCATGCGAAGACGTCGGCATATTCTTTAAGCAGATAAATAAGTTTCTTTCACTGTTCGGGGCTAAGAGCTGCTCCGAGTAGGAAGTACCTGTCCGGATCTCCATCTTTATCTAAAGGCACTTTAGATAGAACTTCAATTGTCCGGTCTGTAGCTTCCTTTTCAGTGCCTAAAGGTACTTTAGGTCTTTCCTTTTCAGCTCGGTTGTGTGAAACTGCCGAGCCGCTGATCGTTGATTGCTATTTTTCCCTACCTGCAACAGAACTTTTTTCTCCAACTTCTGACTCATTTTTCGTTTTGACCGAAGCCAATAAGCAGGTCTTGGAGCTGACCTAGTCTCCTCGGATGTTCACTATTCCCTCCGAAGAAGGGAATCTTAGCATCTGGTGGTAGGTTGATGGTACCGCCTTCATCTCGTGTAACCACAACCTCCCCATTATTGCGTTGTAGGCTGAGACCGTATCAACTACAAGAAATTCAGTCATGACGCCCACTGGTCCCGTCTTTACTGGCAGCGTGATTTTTCCTCTGGGAAGGACTGTCTTTCCACTAAAGCCAACTAATGGAGTGTTGGATGGCTTGAGATCCTCTCTCCAAAGTCCGAGCTTGTCAAAAAAGTCAATGTACATAATCTCAAACGAGCTTCCTGGATCGATCAAAACCCTTCTCACATCGAAGTTGGCTATCCGAAGTGTTACCACCAACGCATCATTATGCGGTTGATGAATCCCATCCAAGTCTTGCTCGGTAAAGCAAATGGAGTCACTAGATTCCTCCACCTTCAGCCTTTTGCTTCTTACCTCCGGGGTTAGCCGAAGCTGATAGACTTCCCTTTCCTTCGCGGCCTTCTGAATGTACGCCCTAACAGAGTTGTTCGTGGACATCTGTGGATTTTTTGCAGCGTGGATAACATCTATTACCCCTGTTGGTGTGGTCTTATCTCCCCTAGGTTCGATTCTTCCTCCGTTTGGGCTGGCCTCGCTCTCGATGAACTCGGCGAGGTGCCCTTCTCGAACCAACTCCTCCAAGTGATGTTTCAGAGTTCGGCAATTTTCGGTCATGTGACCGACATCACAATGATATGAACATCTGAAATTAGGATTCCGTCTCAAGGGGTCTCCCATCAACTTGTTGGGCCATTTGAAGAATGGCTTTCCTTTGATCTGGCCCAATATCTTGTGTATGGATTCTTTGAACAGTGTGTTTACCCCAAGGAAAGGGGATTTCGTGAAGAATCATTCCTTCTCGTTCTTTCTCACTATCTCTCTGTTTGGCTCAGCCTGTTTCTCCCTGCCGAACTGCCTTCTGTTATACTGATCCTTGCCCCCATCTCTGGACAAGTCATCATCGATTTTAGCATATTTCTCGATCCTAGCCATTAACTCTTCCAAGTTTACGGCTGGCCTCCTTGTTAAAGATTGGTACAACGGGTTCTTCTTTGGCAGGCCGATCTTGAATGATGTCACCGCAATCTCAGGGTTGCAACCTTCTACCTCGTTCATTGTCTCCCAATAGCGATGAGCATACTCGCGCAAAGACTCATTGTTTCATTTTTTCAGTGTCAACAATGCACCGACGTCCTTAGGCTGTTTACTACTCGTTATGAACCGAGCAGTGAACTGTTCGGCTAGCTGTGACTAGCCGTCAATCGACTGCCTCGGCAAGCTGTCGAACCACTTCATGGCCGACTCTCCAAGACTGCTAGGAAATATCGTGCAAAGCAGGGGTTCATTCCTCCGATGTATTGTCATTAGTTGTCTGAAATGTCTGATGTGGGAGGATGGGTCGATTTTTCCATCGTAAAGTCTGAAGTTCGGAACGGTGAACTTACTCGGGATACGCCCCCTTTTCAATCTAGGATGAAAAAGGGGACGACTCCGAATCGTCTCCATACTCCCTAGTCGCTCTTCTGGCCATATCCCTAGCCGACCTCTGCTCCGGTTTCTTCAAACGATTGTCCAACTTTTCGGCGATGTACTGCTTCCAGGAGTCCTCCTCTGAAACCCGAGGTTTTTTCTGCCGGTACTTGTCAGTTTCGGGTTTTTTGAACTTGCCAACCTTCTTCTTAGGACTTTCTCATCGGCTTTCTCTCTCGCGCTTTTCTTTTCTAGTTAGCTCCATCAATTTGGCTTTCAACTCTTCGTTTTCCTTCAGCAGATCTGTCTCCCTGGAATAAGATTTCTTGAACAATTTGTCATGAGCATCCAGCCGGTCCTGCATAGACTGGATCAGCTTCTTCATAAAGTGATTTTCTCCCTCGGTACGGAGAGATTCACCGTGATTTCCAACATGCTGGTTTGGATTCTTAGAAGGTCTGAAGCTTGCTGAGGATACCTCGTCATCCTCGCGGGGCTTATCAGGGCTTCCGTTGATATGTATTCTGATGTTGCCATCAGAAGGAAGTGACACGAGATCGGAATTACCCAAAGCAAGGCTGCCTATAGGTGATCCAATAGCACTTCTGAGTCTTGACATAGTAGCTTTTTGTTCTGTTTAAATGATCTTCCCACAGACGGCGCCAAAATGTAAGAGGTAAAAATTGAGAATACCTCCTACCGATGATAAATCGATAATTCTGATTGTATTTTCTGAGCTTGGCTTCCCAATCTTCTTCCTGCAAAACGAACAAACTGCCCAAGATCGAAGTGCTTCGATCGAAGGCACTCCGATGCTTAAGTTAGTAATGGAATTGAATAGATGCAAGAAGACTAGGAGAGTTCAGGCTCCCTTTCCCTTAGTTTTTTCTGTCTCTTATAGATCGCTACCTCATTAGGGTTTCCGAGGTTTTTGGTTCAAGGTGGCACACCCTCCTTTAATTTAGTCATTCAGTTTGAGAAGTTGTTGATCTTTCTCCAGCAATTCCTTCTGATCTCAACAATTTCGCTGATTCGCCTATCTGAATGCCGAAACTTTAGGTGAGTATTTATTCTTCTGTATATCTTATCGAACAGCACGGCTATAATCATGGACAACCAGCTTCAATATCCGCCGAACTGACTGATCATCTCGGCTTGGTACAAGCCGAGCTCAACTGGTACTTTGCCGAACTGATTGATCATCTCGGCTAGGTTCATTTGTTCAAGCAGCTTACGTCTTTGTCACGTGCCCTGTCTTGTCAACCTCACATGAGTTCATTTAATGTCTTTACACATGTCATAATGGGATCCATCCCCTTCAGTATGTTATTTTCTTGGACTGCTTTACATGGTGTATAAACAATGGATTATGTCGTTCTCAATGAAATGCCCTTTGTTCATTTGAGAAAAAAATGTGACCTTTGACCTCCTCAATTATGTTCTTAATTCATAGTACCCCCTTAACTGTCACGTTTGTCACATTGTACATCTAACTGTTGTTATTACTTATTAGTTCCACATTAGGCCTATTATTGATATTAGATATATGTATTTTTACTACATATTTACACATTTTCTATACAGAACATGTCGGGCTTTTGATTTTGGAATAATGTAAAATTAATTCAAATAGTTGAAAAAATAATATGAGAAATTCAATAGTTGACGGAGTAAAATGAGATTAGAATCATAGTTTAGGGGGTCAAAGTGTAATTTATCCTATCGTTTATATAACAAGCATCAAAACTTCAGTGGGTTTGGGAGAGGAACTTGCCAAACACTGTAACTTCACAGAGGGTAGTTTAGCCCCCATCAACATTGTTTATATCTCCAATTAAAGTTCAACTACAATACCTTGCCAATGAAACTCATCTGTCTTGAATGCTTTGTTTCATTTTATGGTAGATTTTAGTGCAAGAGGACGGGATTTGAAGCATCGATAAAATTATTTTATTATGATCTAAAAATAGCAGAGTCTCGTGCACTTCATTCCATTGTAACTTTGAGTGCAAGGAGCTAGGTATTTTTCATAGCATATTGTGTAATTCAAGTTATACAATTGAAACTTATACTTCTTGCTGGCCAACATTGACTTTCAAGAACTGGCTCCTACTTTGACAAGCCAACTACAGCTTGTATCCTGCCGCATCTTTTTTTTTTTATGTTTGGTGGTAGGGGGTATGAATCTTGCCTTTCCATTTAATGTGCATGACTAATGAAAAGGGTATTTCAACCCTACTTAGATCCGTTTGTGAAGATACAACTAGTGAAATTAGAAGTTATTACATTATTTAGGACAAATTCTCTTGTCTTTTATATTATTCCTATTATACCTCGAACTACAGTTATTAGTTTCTCATTGCTCAATTACAAACATCCACCACAAATTGAGTAAAAAAATTATGTCACTTGTATGTGATTTGTTTTGCTTCACCTCAAAATCTAGTGATAAGTGAACATTTTTGCATTCAAAACACAAAATAATAATAAAAAAAAAAGTAATATTTGGGTGACGTGAAAATAAATAGATTGACTAATTGATGGAGTAATATAAGAAACTTGAGTAAAGAGGGTGACATGAGATTCAAACCATAGATTAATAAGTCAATTATAACTTGCCATGGATAAGTGTGTTTGGACTAGAGCCAAGCTAAAGTAGAGTAGGAGCAAACAAAAAAAAAAGGTAGGTCAACAAACGTTTTCAGCATTAGGATATTGTAAACCATTCGGAATATGTCTTTGAGATTCTCATTTGATACTATTCTAGGCAATTTGGATAAAAAAAAAATTAAGTTGAAATTCAACTACTTGCAATTCTCTCATTATAGATTATTGCTTTTAAACACCCACCTAATCGGGAAAAAAAAATTATAGTGTATTGGATGCAGATCTTCCCTAATATGTTTTTCTTTCATTTTGTTTTGTAGATGATCCATTATTAATAAGTGAAAGATCCACTTTTTTTTAGTGGGTTTCACTTAAATACATAATAAGTGATCTACCAAGAAAAATATTGAACAACTCCCTCAAAATGGGTTTAACCAGCACTCAACCCCTAAGATTGCAATCAAATGTGAGAAACAATATCGCACATCATATTTGAAATCTTAACCATCAATTGAATAAGTCAAATTTGAATTTTCTCTCTGTTGGGAATAGTGAGTGACTCATATTCACTAGGTCCAAAAGTCAATGGGATACTTCAACGGTATTACTATTTGGTTACCGAGGTTGAATAATAGGTGAGGGGATGCAGGAAATACCCATAGCATGGAATAAGTACATTGGGGGTTTCCAATGTATATCTGGTAGAAGAATTTTACCAAGATTGAATATTCTACGAATTGATGTATCAGATTTATTAGGACTATGTCTCATAGTTAGACTGAGATTAAGGTTATTAACTGGTGCTGTTGTAACCATTTGGATTCTGATATATCATGAGAGTATCACTCTATCTTAAGTTGTCTGTCACTGTCATGACTCATGTTTCAAAAATAACGTGATTTAAAGAAAAATCATTTAATTCAAAATTTTCCTCTGTATTATAAATAAGTTTGAATAAAATATCTAATTTTCATGAGAAAACTCATTCTTTAAAGAAATAACATGGAGGAGTTTATTAAAAAAAATATCGTGGTATAACCAAATGGAATGAGTAACCTATGTGAGAGCATTCATAACTAACTAATAATTAATAATATCCATCTATTCAAATTCAAACCCAAATGTCAATCCATCATCAATGTTTACAACCCAAATTCTCCAACGAAACGATAAAAATCTACTAAACTAGAATAACTCCAAAGGTTTATAAAATCGTAATCCAAACGTAAGGAAATACTAAAAGAAGAATTAATATTTTCAAATTCAACTTTACATCCTAATTTATGCCTGTCTTAGTCTCCAAACCTAGGATGTCAAAATTTATTAAAGGGATGAACACAACTAGCTCATTAGAGAATTTCCTCCCAAGTCTAAATAAGGTTTAAAAAAGATAGGAAAAATAGGTAGGTCACAGTTTCGAAAGTAGATATATAGCTTTTGAACAAAAACGTGTAAGGACGATCTCATGTAATTTTATGCATAAATTGGAATAACTCAAGTACTCAGTCACGAAGATAAGCTGTTTGATTAGTAAAAATATTCACACACTGAAACACATCTGGTCCATGACATCACAATTAGAAATCATATCAATCTCCGGAGGGTTTTAGGAAGAAATGATATTGGCGCATCAATATCTAACCAATTCTGCCATGGAGTAGTAGGAACCCTTGGAACCCCACGAGGAACTAAACACACCACTACAAGTGGTAGAAAACCTTGAAACCCCTCGAGGTAACAAGCACTCTGCGATATAGATCGAGTGTATTCAAGTTTATCAAACCAATAACTCGGGAGATTAAAGCATGCCTCTAAAATCAAATCAAGTAATTCAACAAATAATATTTTGATATTCATAAATCCAACAAAAGAATAATGAAAACATGTATAACATCGTATAACACATTCTCGACTATTCAACATTCAAAGATCTAGGGCTGTGAACTCAAAATACACATGAAATAGAAATTAGGTGCTTTTTCCTTATCCTCAATGATTAGAAAAGGGAAAGAAAACTCCACCTTGATTCTGTAATACTTGATCCTTAATTGTTTTTTCATCGTTTCATACACGCTAATTCTAGCAATCCTCGACGCAATCTTCTTTTCTTCCATCCTTTTCTTTTCTCCAAGTCTCTTATAGGCTTCTTAGGGTTAGAATAGGTTCAAAAAGCCCTAAAACTGATCCTTAGAGTATTTATAGGCCCAGAAATAGGTTAAACAACGTGGAACTGACAACCTCAGTTTTCGTAAGTGCGTGCAAACGAAACTTTTGGTCTGAATGGACTTTACTTCCTGTCAAAATTTTTGGACACGCATCCAGACACAAATCTCACGTTCGAGCATACTCTAGCCTCTATCCAAAACTCCATATGTGCGTTTGAACTCAAATCACTCATCTGAATGGACCTATCTTTCTATCCAAGCCGTGTTTGTGCTAGTCTTTCATCAATGGGGTATAGTGAGAGTTACATATATGTAGTCATATCTAAATGAAGGAGGAGGTATATAAAACTTATAACACTTCATTTCCCTCTTCAATGTTGTTGTAAAGAGAGTAGGTTGTTGCCAGTTGCCAGTTGCCAGTCGCCCCAAGAGAAGCTAAGCTGCCGCTCGGGCTTTCCTTCTAAATAAGATTAAGAGGAATTTAGTAGAAATTCGTTTTCGCATGGGGCAAATGGACAAGTTGTTTCTTTTGTCGGCGTATAACATATGCATGCCAGCCATGTAGGGGGCCCTGCATGAGTTAGAGCCACTTAATCAACTCGATAAACTAAGTAGAACAAGATGGAGAAAGTCAATGAATTCCAATCATTTTTTTCTTTTTTCATTTTTGACCAGTGTGGCTGGGTACTGGGGCCATCTCTGAACAAGGTCATCAAGAATGTTGGTTGGAGAAAGCATTCACAGCTCGTCGCCTCCTGCAAATCAGTTCTCGACAATCAGTTAATGACCCTCCAATCAGGCTCCCCAAAAGTCATCGAACCACCTCTTGATTGCGCTTTCAAATTATTCTCCTTCGAGATGACCGGCGAAGTGGAGGAAGACAGAGACAACAGAAGCGGCGCAGTGGAGGAGAAGAGAGTGAGGCGTCTGATGATTTATAACCGTTAAGAAATAGGGTATGAAATTTGAGATTCCTGCATTTAAGTTTAAATTGATTTGGGTTTAGAATAGATTTTTCTTGATTTAGTATAAATATGAGTCTAATATTAAATAAAAATTTTATACCATATTTTAATTTTAATTGTAATTTTTTTTTTACTACTGGTTGTTCAAGCTTGTGCCGCAAACACTGTGTCAGCCATCATAACTCCAAGTTTAAGGAAATGTCCACGAGTAACAAGAGTTGTTGATCTTTGGGGGTGTGAGAGACCTCTTGTCTGTTAGAGGCCGGGCTTCACATATACTAAAGCCAAAAATTAAAAAAAAAATACTGAAGAGTATATGAGAAAAATACAGAGGACAAATGAGACCAATCCAGAGAACATGAGGAAAATATACCAAGTTACAGACCGACAGAACAAAACTATAGTACACCAACACACAAGTAGAGACTCGAACCCCTAAAAAAAAAAAAAAATTATAGACAATGCAGATTTGGCAAAGCCATCACATAGACCTCGACATCAAACGTAGCCATGGATGCACAAGCAGCACAAACTTAGACTCTTCTGTCATCGAACTACTGAAATACCCATCTTCTACTGAAAAAAAAAAAACGGTTAATTGCGCTACATGTCCTGAAGTTTGTTTCATTTTGGTCTCCAATGTTTCTATTGTATCATTTTGATCCCTGAAGTATTGAATATGTTTCTATATTTTCCCTCAATCAGACAGCTTCCAGATTGCTAATAATTTTTTATCATAAACTTGTTATGTGACACCTAAATATGGACAAAAAAATAATTTTGATAACTCTTAAACAAAGTTTTGGTAGCTCTTGACAAAAAAATGTGTAATATGGGTAGTTTTTGACTAAAATTTGAATAGCTTATGATCAAAATTGTGTAATTTAAATAGCTATTTAACCAAAATTTGAATATAAATTTGGTCAAGAGTTATCCAATTTTTTTTTTGTTCATATTTAAGGATCACGTGACAAGTTTATGATAAAAAATCATTAGCAATCTGGACGTTGTCTGCTTGAGGGACCATATAAAAACATATTCAACACTTCAGGAATCAAAATGATGTAATTGAAACATTGGGGACTAAAATAAGACAAACTCTATACTTTGAGGACCTTCAATACAATTAACCCAAAAAAAGACACGTCAAAAACTGTTTCATATTCATTCTCATCTCTGAAGTGGCATCAACTGAAGTGCTGAACTCTGAATTTCCACTGGATCATAAGCAACAAATTCACCACCTTGCTCTGCCACCTTCTTGATTAGCATCTCTCTGTACTTATCAAACTTTGGTCCATCTATGTACTGTTTCCCTGTCTTTTTGTCAATGCATTTGATGTTAAGAAGAGTTACCTCTGCAGGCTTGTTAAGACATTGCCCCACTGGGGGTTTCTTGCTCTCATCCATATACACAATCACCTCGCGGTTATTAAACTGGACATGGGATTCAAGATCAAGTTGCCGCACATCTGTCTCCCCCAAAAACTTGATGCTGCCATAGCCACGTCGTCCAACCACAAACTCCTTCACACGGCTGCAGAACCCTGGTTCAGCCCTTTCCTTTGCTGCCAACTCCTGGATTTGAGGTTCTGTGTAGTAGTCAGGGTGGCGAAGCTTTGGCATTATTGGTTCTACATCATCAGCTTCATGCTGATGAATACCTGCATCCTGACCATCTCTGCACCTGGGGACTTCAATGCATGAACCTGCCTTTTTGGCGGAATGATCATCACGCATCCCATTAGGCTTAAGGTTGAGTTTGGCTGAAATAACACCGGCTTCGCTTGTGCCATTGTCACCTATATTTCCTGCAAATTTGCAGGCAAAAAAAAAGTTGAATAAGCATAGCCATAGCATTACTCAATTAAATCTGTTTAACTATAAAACATGAACACATAAGGTTGTGACGCCCCAAAATCCGGGGGTCCGTTGATTACCCATCAACCCGCGGAATACTCGTGGATACCGAGTAACTCGATATCACACCGTCATGCCCCATTTATCGGAGTCCTTAATTTTAACGAAATTCGGGCAGAGTCTCCTTTGTACGGGGAGCTCTACCCAAAACACAACCTGTGCAGTATACATTAACAAGACCCATCCGAGGCCCAATATAGCACAATGACCACACAGGGTCCATTTATAAGTAAAACTTGACCGCACCGGGTCCATTTATCAATACTTATATCAAAACATGCAAGATTAGTTTAACAATAGCCCATATAAGTTCTATTACATTTATTCATGAAAACATTACAAGTCAAAACCATGTTAATCAAAAGGTTTACAAAATCATGCACTAAGACCACAGGTCGGCCTCCTTCACCCTTGATGCTCTACATGGGAGCCATCCTCCGGTGCAAACCCCACACCTGAAATTGTTTCCCGTATATGGTGAGCCTCGCTCAGTAGAAAATTTTCCTACAGAGGCTCTAGATGCACATGGAATGCTCATATGCAATACTCAATTATCCACAAAAATTCTAATCATGTTTATGCAACTCAGATATGGAATTTCTTATGACATGTCATGCAACGAGGTGAGACTCATTCATGCACTCAATCCGAGCCCTTCCCGGCTCCCCAACACACGCAAGTGCCAATGTGTGAATCCGTCATTTATGTTACACATCAATGACGTTTTACAAAACTAGGGACTTTCTTGGGGTGAGCATTCATGGACTTACACCAACGCCACCCAACCGACACGAAATTTCAGGACTTCAACCCACGGTTCCGCGTATACGGACACACTTTATGGCCTTTTACACCAACGGAGTGCGAATCCTATCAACGAGTCTTTCACTCGAGGGATATTCTAGCCATTCTTGCTAACCCCGACCCAATTTATCACGAAACTAAGCGGCTTAGCTAGGCCTTCGACCCAACTTTCCCAAGCCTTCCGTCAATCACCAAGTGTGGTATTGACGACAACCATGCACACACCCATGTGATGAGATGTTCCGTGCAAATGCAATGTAATGAATGCCACATGAGCAACATATAACACTTATCATCATATCCCATGGAAATGTATGTCATATACACATGACTTTCATATATCATCATCATGCTCAATATATCAATAAACATATGATTTTCACAAGTTATCACCTAACTCAACTCAAGCATGTTATTTCAATTTCATCAAGATAACACTTTTCACATTCAAGGCATTTTATCAAACACCTTTCATGCATCAATTATGTAATCACATAATATTGTCACACAACATTAAATATCATAATTCAAGGCATTTAATCAACACCTTCAAGGCACCTTCATGTTAAACACATATCATGCCCACAATTTCACATAGTTACAAGAAAATACCCAAGTAACCCCCATGCATCAAAGTCAAGCTAGAAGTTGGCCTAAGTCATTTTTAAGCTCACTTTCCCATTTTCATATTAATAGGCAATTGATAGATATATATATAACACATACATCCAACCATTCCTATGGACATTTAGGTTAGAAATCAACCCAAGTAGGAGAAACCCTACCTTTTAAAGCGTGAGATGAAGACTAGAGCTTCAAAGCTTCAAGAACACCTCAAGAACACCAACAAAATCCTTGATTTCTCCAAAGACTCCACTTGAATCTTCGGTGAAATCCCTCGTTCTTGGTACGTACGTGCAGCCCTCGACGAGTAGAAGAACTTTAAGTCTTGGTCCGACGAATTCCGACCGACGGAACTTCCGGAATCGGCGAAAGAAATCTTGAAATCTCACTTTTCTCTCTCTTTCTCTCCTCACACGGTTCAGCACTGATTTGCAAAGATATTTTGTCCAAAAAGCTGATTTAAGAGGGTATATATATAGACAAAAATGTGCGGTCCACATCGCACCGCATATTTTCGACTTCCAGGTCCGTTTTTCGTCCCGAAACGATTCATTATACCTCGGATTAAGTTCAAATTAATTTTATTTGAACTTTAACTTAATTTGAAGGAAATTTATAAAATACATTATTGGGGACCTTTAAAATGTCATTCGCCACGTAGTCGCCTCGAACGACGTGCAAAAATCTGACTATCTCGGAATTCGACGAAATTTGACATGGTGACTAGATTCCGCGATACGAATCCAATGGCGAACTCCGTTTCCTCATCCGAGGTCTAGAGTATGAGTATTTCAAATAAGCATTAGGATGGCAAATGACCATTTTGCCCTTTTTAAGAAAAAGTTCAAATTTGCCCGGGTTTTACATTCTTCCCCACTTAAAAGAATTTCGTCCCCGAAATTCACACATACATACACATACAACCACATGCATATGCAACAGTCAGTTAATATTTAATGACTATTAGAAAGTACCTCCATCCTCGAATAAGAAAGGATAATGGGTACGGATGGTGTCCTCGCTCTCCCATGTCGCCTCCTCCATTCCTCGGTGCTGCCACAACACCTTCACTAGCCGCACGGTCTTGCCTCGCAAAACCTGTTCCCGGCTATCCATGATGCGCACCGGTCCCTCCTCGAAGGTCCCATCCGCATCAACAACAAGCTCGCCCCAATCCACCACATGAGTCGGATCTGGGGTGTATTTCCGGAGCATAGAGACATGGAATACCGCATGAACACCTGATAGGTTTGGCGGTAACGCCAACCGGTAAGCAACTGTACCCACCCTCTCGAGTACCTCGAAGGGCCCGATGTATCTCGGCAACAGTTTCCCCCGTTTACCAAACCGGACCACTCCTCTTTTAGGCATAACCTTCAAGAAGACA
Source organism: Ilex aquifolium (assembly GCA_951799425.1). Taxonomy (NCBI): domain Eukaryota; kingdom Viridiplantae; phylum Streptophyta; class Magnoliopsida; order Aquifoliales; family Aquifoliaceae; genus Ilex; species Ilex aquifolium. The sequence goes on along the minus strand of OX637395.1, from coordinate 31,791,589 downwards.
TGATCTCCCACCTCAAACTCTAGAGGTCGTCGTCGTCTATCAGCATAACTCTTCTGTCGACTCTGAGCCGTAAGAAGACGCTTCCGAATCAAGTCCACCTTCTCCGAGGTGTCTTTTACCAATTCCGGACCCGTAGAAGACCTCTCTCCTACCTCCGTCCAACAGACCGGAGAACGACATGGCCTCCCGTACAATGCCTCATAGGGTGCCATCTGTATACTCGCCTGATAACTATTGTTATAGGCGAACTCCACCAATGACAAATGATCTTCCCAGCTACCCTTGAGATCTAGGACGCATGCCCGCAGCATGTCCTCTAAGGTCTGGATAGTCCTCTCCAACTGACCATCTGTCTGAGGATGAAAAGCAGTGCTCATCATCAACTGTGTTCTCATGGCTCGCTGGAAACTCTCCCAAAACTGAGTCGTAAACCTGGGATCTCGATCCGATACTATAGATACGGGTACCCCATGCAACCGGACAATATCCCGTATGTACAACCTACAGAATTCCTCCAGTGTGAAGGTCATCCGCACTGCCAGAAAATGTGCCGACTTAGTAAGCCTGTCCACTATCACCCACACCGCGTCATGCCCCCGCGATGTCAGTGGAAGATGGGTCACAAAATCCATCGTGATATGCTCCCACTTCCACTCAGCTACCTCCAAAGGCTGGAGTAATCCTGCTGGTCTCTGGTGCTCAGCCTTAACTTGCTGACAGGTGAGACATCGTCTGACAAAATCTCCAACATCTCTCTTCATCCCGCTCCAATAATACTGGCGACGAAGATCATGATACATCTTCGTGCCACCTGGGTGTACAACAAATCGGGAACAATGAAACTCTTTGAGAATCTCCTCTCTGAGCTCCGCAGACTGGGAAACCACAATCCGTCCCCTGAACCGAAGACTACCATCTGTATGAATAGCCCAGCCTTTATCACTCGTACCCAATCGTACTCGGTCCCTGATGGACACTAACTCAATATCCTGTCCCTGGGACTCAATAACCCTGCTCAGTAGGGAAGGTGTAGCCACCAAGCTCCCCAAAGTACCCTGAATATGATCAGCGTAATGTAGCCCAAACTGTCCCACAGTCTCGAGCATCTGCCACTCTCGGGAAGCCACACTAGCCACCACTCCCCGTGACTTTCGGCTGAGTGCATCAGCCACCACATTTGCCTTACCGGGATGGTAATGCAACGTGAAATCGTAGTCCTCGAGGGTACTCCATCCACCTGCGTTGCCTCATGTTGAGGTCCCGCTGTGTAAAAATGTACTTCAGACTCTTGTGGTCCGAAAACACTTCAAACTGCTAGCCATACAGGTAGTGACGCCAAGCCTTCAAGGCAAAGACAATGGCCGCCAATTCCATATCATGTGTGGGGTAATTCTGCTCATGGTTCTTTAACTGCCGAGAACCATAAGCCACCACCCTCCCGGACTGCATCAAGACACATCCCAGTCCGTCATTCGAGGCATCACAATAAACTGTGTATCCCTGTCCCCTTTCCGGGACTATCAAGATAGGAGCTGAAGTAAGCCTTCTCTTTAACTCTTGGAATGCCTTCTCGCAAGAATCATTCCACTCGAACTTGACCTCTTTCCGAGTCAACCTAGTCATAGGTGCAGCCAGCCGAGAGAAGTCCTCAATAAATCGCCGGTAATACCCTGCCAATCCCAAGAAACTGCGTATTTCGAAGACTGACTTCGGTCTCTCCCAATTCATAACTGCCTCGACCTTCTCCGGGTCCACAGATACACCCAAAGCCGACACTACATGCCCCAAGAATTTCACCTCAGTCAGCCAAAATTCACACTTGCTGAACTTGGCGTACAACTGGTGGTCTCTCAAGGCCTGGAGAACAATCCTCAAGTGACCCTCATGCTCCTCCTCAGACTTGGAGTAGATCAAAATGTCGTCAACAAAGACCACGACGAACTGATCTAGGTAGGGTTGGAACACCGTATGCATGAGATCCATGAATGCCGCCGGGGCATTTGTCAACCCAAATGGCATCACTGTGAACTCGAAATGCCCATACCGCGTCCGAAACGCCGTCTTAGGGATATCTGCTTCCCTAACCCTCAACTGATGGTAGCCGGTGCGGAGATCTATCTTGGAGTAGACCCGCGCCCCTCTCAGCTGATCAAACAAGTCATCAATCCTCGGCAAAGGGTACCTATTCTTGATAGTAACCCTATTCAACTGCCGGTAATCTATGCATAGTCTAAGGGTTTTGTCCTTCTTCTTTGCAAATAACACCGGAGCGCCCCAAGGTGAGGTACTCGGTCTAATGAACCCCCTGTCCAACAATTCCTGCAATTGGACTTTGAGTTCTTGCAACTCAGCCATCCTATGTGGAGTCATAGAAATGGGCGATGTACCGGGATGCAACTCTATAGTGAAGTCCACATCCCTATGTGGAGGTAATCCCGGTAGTTCATCCGGAAAAACATCCTCATAATCACACACAACCCGAGGTAGACCAAACTCCTGTCTCGCCTCGTCCTCTAGGGTAAGGCTTGCTAACCAACCCATCAACTACCCATGCCATCTAGAGTCGTACACGGCTTGGGGTAAAGCATCGTGCTTATCCCCCTGAAACATGAAACAAACCCCATCTGGTGTGTAAGCAGTGACCCGCTTCCGGTCACAATCAATGACGACTCGGTGTGCTGTCAACCAATCCATCCCAAGGATTACATCGAACTCCGACATGTCCATGACCCGAAGGTCCACGGTGAGTAGAATCCCTGAGATCTCTAACTCACACCCCCGACATATCTGATCAACCCTCACCCTAGCACCGAAGGGAGAACTCACGTGCAAATGCTCTTCTAAGGTCTCAACCTCTAAACCCAAGTCTTTCACACAAGATGCAACAATAATGAATGCGATGCACCAGAATCAAACAATACTCTAGCCCATAAGCGGGAAAGTATAAATGTACCCTGTATCACCGACGGATCTGCCGGCTCAGTCTGTGGTATCATGGCGTAGACACGCCCTTGAGTCCCTGAAGTCCCGGCTTGTGAGCCTTGACCTCGTCCCCGACCCATGCCTTGGCCCATCTGGCCAGCTTGCGGTGTCCCCGCACGTGAAGTGGTAGGGCCTTGTGTAGCACCCTGGTACTGATACTGACTCCCCCGGCCCATGGTAGAATAGTGAGTAGTATACTGGGTCTGTGGTTGCCCCATCAAAGTCTGGGACTGTGACGATCCGTAGCTTTGGGATCCTTGCCGCTGAGGACAATCCCGCTTCATGTGACCCGGCTGGCGGCAATGGAAACATGTTTTCTGCCCCGCCTGATATGTAGTCCCCGGGTTTCCCCCGCCTTGGGAGGATCGACCGTGGCCTTGGCCTTGATGGCTACGGCCTTGTCCTTGTTGCCCTTGCGGAGGAAAAGTCCTTTGCCTCTTTCCAGAACTAGAAGAAGAGGATTGGCCCTCCTTCTTCTTGTCCTTCACACCTGCCTCCCGGATGTTTCTTGCATCATCCACTTCTCTCTCAATGGCCATGGCTGTCTGGACCATCAAGTCGAAGTCTTGTAGGAGAAGACCCACAATCTTACCCCGGATGGATAACTTCAGCCCATCCTCAAACTTTCTGACTTTGGCCGTATTTGTGGCCACGTAGTCATCGGCGAAACGTGCTAATTCGGTGAATTTAGCAACGTACTCCATCACCGTCATGGTGCCTTGCCTCAAATCCAGGAATTCCCGGGCCTTTGCATGTTTTGCTGCGGCCGGGAAGTACTTTCCCATAAAGAGTTCCTTGAACTCAATCCAAGTCATAGCCTCCAAGTCCTTGGAGTCTTTCACCCAATCCCACCACACCAGGGATTCCCCCTCCAGCTGAAATGTAGCTAGAGTTATCTTGGTGGCATCAGAGGTGATCTCCATAGCCCTCAAAACCCTATTCACTTGCCGGAACCAATGGTCAGCTACCATAGGGTCCGCTCCTCCCATGAAGATCGGAGGCTGATGTGTCTTGAACTTCTGGAGATGACTAGAGCCTCCTTGGCCCCCACCTGCACCCGTCTGTGTGAGTGTGGCAACCACTGTACCAAGAGCCTCTATGAAGGCTTGTTGGTCAGTAGTAGGTGGTGGTGGTTGGTTGTTCCGTCCACCGCCTCGGCCTCAGCCTCTTCCTCTTCCTCTTCCTCTTCCTCTTCCTCTTCCTCTTCCTCTTCCTCTTCCTCTATTTTCCATCTACACACACATCAGATAGCAATAGACTAAAAATTTAGTACCCCAAAGTGAGGGATCAAATACAAACGTTGAGAATTCTCTCATTGTCCCCCCTAGTAGAACATATGTCACATACTAGTAGACGTTTAACCGTTGAACTATCCCGTTCATCCCTTTTTCCGAACCCAAGGTTATGTTTTCTAACCCTAGTGTTCCTCCTTTTTATATACATTCTACCATGTATATAATTCACACAACAAGTAACACATAACATGTAGCAAGTAGAGCACATAACATGAAATGCGTATGGAATGCAAAGGTCTAGACCCATGCCCCTCAAGCCTTAGGTAAATCGTATACCTAAGCTCTGATACCAAGCTGTGACGCCCCAAAATCCGGGGGTCCGTTGATTACCCATCAACCCGCGGAATACTCGTGGATACCGAGTAACTCGATATCACACCGTCATGCCCCATTTACCGGGGTCCTTAATTTTAACGAAATTCGGGCAGAGTCTCCCTTGTACGGGGAGCTCTACCCAAAACACAACCTGTGCAGTATACATTAACAAGACCCATCCGAGGCCTAATATAACACAATGACCACACAGGGTCCATTTATAAGTAAAACTTGACCGCACCGGGTCCATTTATCAATACTTATATCAAAACATGCAAGATTAGTTTAACAATAGCCCATATAAGTTCTATTACATTTATTCATGAAAACTTTACAAGTCAAAACCATGTTAATCAAAAGGTTTACAAAATCATGCACTAAGACCACAGGTCGGCCTCCTTCACCCTTGATGCTCTACATGGGAGCCATCCGCCGGTGCAAACCCCACACCTGAAATTGTTTCCCGTATAGGGTGAGCCTCGCTCAGTAGAAAATTTTCCTACAGAGGCTCTAGATGCACATGGAATGCTCATATGCAATACTCAATTATCCACAAAAATTCTAATCATGTTTATGCAACTCAGATATGGAATTTCTTATGACATGTCATGCAACGAGGTGAGACTCATTCATGCACTCAATCCGAGCCCTTCCCGGCTCCCCAACACACGCAAGTGCCAATGTGTGAATCCGTCATTTATGTTACACATCAATGACGTTTTACAAAACTAGGGTCTTTCTTGGGGTGGGCATTCATGGACTTACACCAACGCCACCCAACCGACACGGAATTTCAGGACTTCAACCCACGGTTCCGCGTATACCGACACACTTTATGGCCTTTTACACCAACGGAGTGCGAATCCTATCAACGAGTCTTTCACCCGAGGGATATTCTAGCCCTTCTTGCTAACCCCGACCCAATTTATCATGAAACTAAGCGGCTTAGCTAGGCCTTCGACCCAACTTTCCCAAGCCTTCCGTCAATCACCAAGTGTGGTATTGACGACAACCATGCACACACCCATGTGATGAGATGTTCCGTGCAAATGCAATGTAATGAATGCCACATGAGCAACATATAACGCTTATCATCATATCCCATGAAAATGTATGTCATATACACATGACTTTCATATATCATCATCATGCTCAATATATCAATAAGCATATGATTTTCACAAGTTATCACCTAACTCAACTCAAGCATGTTATTTCAATTTCATCAAGATAACACTTTTCACATTCAAGGCATTTTATCAAACACCTTTCATGCATCAATTATGTAATCACATAATATTGTCACACAACATTAAATATCATAATTCAAGGCATTTAATCAACACCTTCAAGGCACCTTCATGTTAAACACATATCATGCCCACAATTTCACATAGTTACAAGAAAATGCCCAAGTAACCCCCATGCATCAAAGTCAAGTTAGAAGTTGGCCTAAGTCATTTCTAAGCTCACTTTCCCATTTCCATATTAATAGGCAATTGATAGATATATATATATAACACATACATCCAACCATTCCTATGGACATTTGTGTTAGAAATCAACCCAAGTAGGAGAAACTCTACCTTTTGAAGCGTGAGATGAAGACTAGAGCTTCAAAGCTTCAAGAACACCTCAAGAACACCAACAAAATCCTTGATTTCTCCAAAGACTCCACTTGAATCTTCGGTGAAATCCCTCGTTCTTGGTACGTACGTGCAGCCCTCGACGAGTAGAAGAACTTTAAGTCTTGGTCCGACGAATTCCGACCGACGGAACTTCCGGAATCGGCGAAAGAAATCTTGAAATCTCACTTTTCTCTCTCTTTCTCTCCTCACACGGTTCAACACTGATTTGCAAAGATATTTTGTCCAAAAAGCTGATTTAAGAGGGTATATATATAGGCAAAAATGTGCGGTCCACATCGCACCGCATATTTTCGACTTCTGGGTCCGTTTTTCGTCCCGAAACGATTCATTATACCTCGGATTAAGTTCAAATTAATTTTATTTGAACTTTAACTTAATTTGAAGGAAATTTTATAAAATACATTATTGGGGACCTTTAAAATGTCATTCGCCACGCAGTCGCCTCGAACGACGTGCAAAAATCCGACTATCTCGGAATTCGACGAAATTTGACATGGTGACTAGATTCCGCGATACAAATCCAATGGCGAACTCCGTTTCCTCATCCGAGATCTAGAGTATGAGTATTTCAAATAAGCATTAGGATGACAAATGACCATTTTGCCCTTTTTAAGAAAAAGTTCAAATTTGCCCGGGTTTTACAAAGGTTGTCTAAAACTATGAATTACTATCTCTGACATATCTTCTATTCTGCAAAAGATCAGAATCGTGTATCCTCTATTATAACACAAAATAAGAGCCATGAAAATGGCAGAAATTTGCACGAAAGAAAATCACATACAGGAATACTTACCATTCTCATACACATGATAAGATTTATGATTCAACGTAGGCAATTGCTCTGCATTAGCCCTCAGGGGCCACTGTTCTGAAGAACGAAGGATAAAAGCTCTTGGGTTCTCCCTTGGAACCAATAAAGCATTTCCCTTGGATGTGCTAAGAGTTTCGTCATCGCTACTAAAAAATGGCACCTGCTCACAACAAACAAACAACAGCATTAATGTGAAACATTTCCATACTAATTTTCTTTTTCTTTTTCTTCTTTTTTTTTTTTTTGGAAGGGGGTATTGGATGTTAGAGGAAGGGAGAGATCAGGATTTCAACTTTGTCCATATGAACTGCAACTTGTGTTGTAATTCTCACCTTTGGACTATTGCTTGTAGGGTCATATTTCTGAGCAGACAACCTACAGCATCTTGTTCGGATAATCAGCAACGATTTAGTTCTGACAGAAGCAGGCTTGTCCAAAATCTGTTTTGGTAAGAAAAGACAAATGCTTATAAAATTAATAGTGGGTGTCAGTATTAAATGCAGTCAACAGACTAATCTAAGGATAAAAATTCATTAGTTATAGAGAAACTAGCGATAACCCGTGGTTGAGAGTATTGTACAATTAAAAAATTAAAAAATTCAAAAAATGATCGTGCACAAATATTAAACTTAAAGCCTAAATTACTGCCTTAACACCCGCATTCTACATACATGCTCAATAAAATATTACCTATTTGAACATTCTTATGAAGATAAATTTCAATGAAAGAATAAAGAAAACACAACCTTAATAATCAAAAAACCCATAAAATTAAACTGAAAACTCACAAGATTCATATACTTGAAATTATATAGAACTCACAGTAACCTAAAAGATTTAATCAAAAGTCAACTTAGAGGGTTCCACAAACCTATGACATTTGAAGAAATGCTCATGCCTGAAAGTACTATGTTATACTAAACAAAAAATTCGCCAATATTTAATTAAAATAATTTTCTTTGTTATTTTAAAAAATTTGGACAAAATGTCCCCTAAAAATACGGCCCCAAGAAAATATCAACCTATATAGATAATTACTATATGTTACAATCACAACCTAAATTCAAATATTGGACTCACCATCACGTCGCAAATCCAGTCTTAACATAAAAAAATGTTATTAAACCATCACAACAATATAAATATAAAAAAAATGTTCAACCATCACAACTATATAAATACTGGTGTGCGTAGATACAGTCCATAACAAAAAAGAGTACACAATTATATCAATTTGATGAAAGATAAAGGACAAAAAATATTAATTGGCTAATACATGCCTATATTAATTCTTAACCAGTATACACAATTTTCATAACCAAACTATGACAACCATGAAAGAAGTAACACTTACAACCACGAAATGTTAATAAATCCAAACTCAAATAAATCATATTATTAACAATATATAAAGGTAAACTAATTTGATCATTTCAATGCATAGCAGAGATCAATTAAGAACCAACCGTTACCCAACAATTCCTATGAAGAACTAACCCAACTAAATTTTCCTACTGAACCTTTCGTTCTCATCAATTATTGAAACCATAATTGCTAATGCAGAATTCAATAATATGCTTAAAAAAATAGAAGACCTCATGTAGAATTCAATAATAAGGGTCATGTTTAAAAAAATATATTGGCTTTCTAAGAGTCACCGTTAAGCACATGAAGAACCATGTGAATCATTGAAATACCACTGCCAGCCAAACATGCAGAGGTATTCCACTTTTCTGTGTAACTTAAAGATGATACTCAACCAACTCAAAGAGAACTCAGATTGCAGTCACCCCACCAGGAACTGCAACAATATTTTTTTCTTCCTCCACAAGAATACATTAGTAGCTGCTTTATAATGATCACACCAATTCTATTTTATACAAGGAAAATTAAAACTTGTGAATTTGACCGGAAATTACTAAAGACATTCAATATTTTTAAATTTATTTCATTGTTTACCAATCACATTATACCTATATTAGATTATGACTTAACTCAACTAATGGAAAATAGTTCTTGGAGATTAATCGAGTAGATCATCCTCTCAGTGGTCATAAGTACAAAACTATCAAATTCACGATCCAATTAATTTATTGTTCTTAACTTTCCCTACACAATTATGTGCAAATCTACCGAACATTTCAAGCTCGATGGACCATGTCAAAATGATATGAGTGAGAGAGAGTCTGAAAAGACCGTTACGACAAGTTTAGAACAAATCAAAACTGAATTCTTATTATCAATTTACCCAAAAATATTGAATTCTTATGAAAGCTGCAATGAATCTTCAAAATGAGAAGCATGTGTTATATTATATCGATCAAATAACAATGATACAAACCTCATGCAATAAATATGTCCTTAACAAATGATTTATTAACATGAGAAACAAGCATAAAAAAATAAGATAAAAAAATGCTGCTAAAAAAACAGATCCTTAATAATCTCATTAAGTAGATAACACTATCCAATCCATATCCACTGTCAGATTAATCAAATATACATGGCTTATCTAAAAAAAAACTGACAAACCCGCTTAGGGAACCCCAATAATAATGAATATTTACATCCTAAAAATATAAAAAAAAATCAAGAATTTTAAAATTTGGAGCTGCTTTCAAACTCGATTAACAGATTTCCAAAAAAGCTAGAATCAACACACCTTAGGCCATCAACATTGCTTTCTCTTCCTTAAGTACCATCTTACTGTTTGCTTTTCCCAAATTACCAGATACATCTATCATGCCTTTTGGCACCATTGAGATCTGGCCAATTGAGGCTAAACCCAATAGCTCAGATTCATCAAGTCCTTTTGTTTTCCCAACTAAAGGAAGAAGATATCATGATTTGCTCGAGTGAAAACATGGTTTCTTTACCTGTGGCCACTGACCAATATCCATAGATCGAGAGGCAGTAAAGGAAAAGCAAAAGCTACTGAGTCTTCAAAAGAGAGGAAAACAACCCACTTTCCTCCAACTGGTCCTAAAGCTAGAAAGACACTTGAGATTGTATGTTTGGTGGTGGTTCCATGTGTTGTTTCACTAAATGTGTGTGTGAGAGAGAGGGAGAGAGAGAAGAGTACTTTTGTCTTCTTGACCGTATTTTAATGTCGTTATATGTATATACATAGTCAATGTTATTCTTTGTGAGTGGAAATATGTAATGTGGACTTTATTGGATTCTTTTCTGACTATGAGATTGATGTGGTCAGGATGATTCCTTTTCTTCTTGCAATCTCTTTTCATTTTTGCCATTTCCTTTTGCATTTGCTCTCCTTCTTCACTCAACCAATTAAAACAGTACCCGAGTTTTGAATAATGAGACATTCCATATTATTTCTTGATTGGCATACAAATTAAGAAACAGTAAAGTAAAAAAAAATTACACCACTCAATAAAATCTTATCCGAATAATCTTAATAAAGGTTAATTCATACCAAAAATTCTAGATAATCTGTGATCTCAAAACTACTCATTAAACCCAAAATTGAGATAAACAATACTATTAAAACCTAATTTATTAACCAATGAGGGTAACTCATGCCTGAAGACATTATCGTCGGCTTATTTTACTTCTTATATATATTACGAATTTGTTGAAATTGTTGTAGAAAAATAATTGTTAAAATTATTTGTTGATTATTTGATGTAATTTTGATGGATTATTTATTGAACTACATTTTGTATAGGACCATGAGAATAGTTGTGATTAATCTAAATAGATTCGATGGTAAAAGATTACTCCTTAATTTTTTTTATACCACCCATTTCTGTCATATCACACCTCTGTTATCACCCTCTTCCATTTTTCTCCTTCGTCTTTTCTCCGGTCGATGACTTCAACTCTGGTGTGTTCTGACAACTCCAACACGATGAATCAAGTTGATCTCTCTTTTTCTCTCTCCTTATTTCTCTTCTCCAACCTCTCTCATACTCAAAATCTCTCATAGCACACACACCCTCATAGCCAAAGTCTCTCATTTCTCTCTGCTCTCTCATTGTCTTTGATTTCCTCTGCAAGTCTCTCTCATGGCATACACACGCTACAACAGTAAATAACACACTTGCAAACACACACACACACCCCCTTACACCAACAACTCACACACGCGAACACACATGCAAAAACTCACACACACACACATAACACATAATTGGATATTTAGGCAACACACACTCACACTTTACATATTCCCAATCACACAATTTTTTGAATGTGTCATTATTTATTGTTTCTTTCATACTCTCATTTGAGTTTCATATCAAAAGACCCAACTTTGTTGATTTGGACTTCGTTGATCTGCTCTAAATATTTTTATTGTTCTTATAGGGTGCTTCAAGGGGTTTTGCTTTCTTCTAAAGGGTAATGAATTACTATTTTTGTTACGTACTCATGATTAATTATTTTTATGAATTATTATTTTTGTCCTAAGGGAATAATTTTCTGTTTTGTGTTAAAATTTATTCTAAAGCCTTTTTAGTTCAAAGGAAAAGTGGAGGTACCACTTAGTGGTTTTTGGGATTTGAAACAGACAAGGAATAATATTCGTTGGGGAATTATCCATATCTCCATCTCTTGGTAAAAACTTACCATTTTGCCTGTGTGTTGATTATTGGATATTGCTAGCATAATAATCAGGATTGGTGATCGGTTTGCAATGGGTATGACCAATTTAGTATCGAAATTGTATTTCATGTTTGATTTTTTGTCATCTCGAATTGGATGGTGATTAGGGTCTAATGGTTTTTACTGTGGTGTGGGGTTTGGTTTCTCTTTCTCCTCCCACCTAGATGGCAACGTGTTCTGGGGTTGGGTTTGTGTGATTTGGTGATTAATGTCCTTCATTATATTATTTTGCATTCCTAATTGTTGTAGCATTTCATTGGAGCTTCCATTTGATACCTTTATGTGTCGACGTTTCCTTCAATTTATTTGGCAGCATAGAAAAAGAAAATTAATTAGTAAAGGTGGTGCAAGTAGCGATGGACAATATGCTTAAAATGCTGAAATAAGCAAATAAGCTGTGTTAACTTCTTAAACACGTTTCTCTTAGGTACTTGAGACAATCCGATTGAGATTTTCTTAGAATTTTGTATTTGAAAAATGTTAACCACTTTATTTAGGGTATTTAATTTTGATGATAAACTTAGGATTTCATTAATCCTTTTGTAATGTTAAATCTTGATTTTTGTGAACCAATTATCAGTTGTCAGTACTTGATTTTTTAGTATTAGTTATCATATTGACTGTGAAATAATTACGCTACTCTGTTGATATTGAAATGTTTTGCAATGTTGAATCTTGATTTTTGTGAATTAATACTCAGTAGTCAGTACTTGATTTTTTAGTGTTAGATACCATGTTGATTGTGAAATTATTGGGCTATTTTGTTGATATTTTCCTAAAGTAGTTAGTATTTTGTACTGTACGTATTTGTCGTTTGATACCAACATTTCATTGCCCTAATTATCTTCGTTTCTATGGTTGGAAAAACTATTGCAGTGTCATGTCTTCTTTATTTTTTATTCAAGAAATTGGTATTATTGATGTTAACTGTCTAGCTGATGCAGATTATGAGAGTTGAAGGGCCTATGTGGCGTGAAGACAGAGGGTTGTGAAGTGATTGAAAGTATTTTTTTTGGAAGTGTCATTGTAAATGTGGAATACTTATAAATTAGGGTATTTTAGAATACGTAAACATAATTGTGTTATTTTCGGTGAAATATGAAATTCAGTTGTCATAATAGTTTATTTGGAATTCTAGATGCTAGATTGGGCTATTACTTTTTTTTTTTTCTCTTAAATGTTTGATGATTTTTACTAATATTTGAAATCAATTGAACCAATCATCTTGATATGTTTTAGTTTTGCTTTGATTTTTGGACTTTTGTTATAGTAGTTTTTATATGGAGCTGATATGGATGTTAATTAAATGCAAGCATTTGGAATTGTGGGTGGGAATTTTTTATATGCAGATTTATATGGATAAATGTGAACATTCTTCTATTGTTGATATTGTGTTAAATATACAGTTTAGGCTTACAGCTTAGTACGTGTTCATATTTAGTCTTTGATTTTTTTGTATCCACAATCAATGTTCGATTTTTTTTTAATTATATAGTACTTTTAGACACGGATTATTGTTAGTGTATTATTAAGTGAGAACTTTCAGTGACAGACAGGTAATCCAAGCTGTACACATATGGAAATTACATTTAAGCCCTTCCGAGAACTGAATTTGGTAGTTCCGTACTTCCGTGTAACACCGCCACAAAATTGGACTGGGCTTCGTTTCTAACCAGAGAGTAATTCATTTAAATAATTTAATTTTTTTAATGATAATAATTGATTTAAATTTTAATTTTTTAATGATAATAATTTATTTAAATTTTAATCATTTAATTATAATAATTTAAATATAACTTTTTAACTACAATAATTAATTCTGACCACAAAAAAAATACAATAATTAATTTTATTTTTAATTTTTTAATCACAATAACTCATTTAAATTTTATTTTTAATCAGAAAAATTCAACACATACATTAAAAAAAAAACATATTTTACATGGGATACACTAATATCTCCATCAATCAATTCAGACCACATGTGAGTAACTTCAATTAGTCATTAAAAAAAAATAATGTTATATTTATTAAAATATTTATTAAAAAATATTTTTACTAATGAATTAGACAACTCTATACCTAATCAAAAGCATTTTGATTAGTATTTAATAGGTGCAGGAGTAATATGGAGCTATCCAAGTCATTTGATAAAAGTATTTTTCGGTACACTAATATCTCCATCAATCAATTCACACGAGTATCTCCGGTCAGTCTAGATGTGGACAAGTCAAACCGTGTCCTAAAGTGAGAATTGGAGTCTACCCCCATGGCCCACTTTGTGTTATTACCAAAAATATGATACAAAATTTTGTAAGAAAAATTGTGGATAAATACATTATATAGGATTTAATTGGGGAAAAGTATTATGCGTATTCTCTTTTGTGTATAAGTTTTATTTTTCAGGAATGTTTTGTGAGTAGATACATATTAGCTGTTTTTTAAATATTTTATTTACATAAATGCCCTTTTTTCATTAATCATGGATAATTTTTTAGACATTGAATTGTGGGATTCAATTTTTTAGATAGTTAATTATGGGATTTAGTTTCCCATTTTAATGGGATAACACGTTTGAATTTTGAACTACATTTTTCTGCTTTCATTTAATGGCTGACGTTTTAAAAACTTTGTCAAACCCTACATATGATGTGTATATGCAGTGTGATATTGAAGTCACACTGTGATGCCACACTTTTTGAAATCCTACATATGAATGTGTATATACAGCGTAAAATTGATGTCACTCTGTAATGTCCACAATGTGTTAAACACTGTATATGATGTATATATGCGGCGTGAAATTGATATCATACCATGATGTCTACAATGTGTCAAACCCTGCATATGATGTGTATATGCAGTGTGATATTTGTTGTCATACCAATGTGATTGCTGAGAGAGTTTTTTTTGGATAGATATTGCGTACCGTTTGAATTTCAAAATTTATCCTTAAATCATGTGAACTTTGATAGCCAATAATGGAACCGTGTAAACATTTGTTGCCTCTTCCCCTTTTTTTTCGCCAGTTTCTTTGTGTGGGTGGAAAAACTCTTTCACTTAAAAACAAAAAAGACTATTTTGGAACTTAGCTATAGGGGTGGACTTTTTTACAAATATTTTTAAAAGTGTTATTTTTTCTCTAATAATTCTAATATTGTGTACCGGCCAATATTTTTCCAATTTTATATACATCAAATCCCATGGCTTAAACTATCGAGTAGTTATTTTTTTCCATTAGATTATACGTAAAATAAACTTTTATTATTTTGTTATTTCAGTGAATAATTTTATTTATTAAAAAACCATTTTATTTAACAAGAAGCTCTTAAAAACTTTCTTTCCATTTTTTTAAGTTTTAAATTATTAAAGTAGAAATCAACCAATTAAATTAATGATATAACTTCAAACAGAGACTATAGAATTCATAAATCATAAATCCAGTATGACTTGACTGAAAAAAAATTCCAAATTTATTTGACTACCCATTGGGGTTAATATAATAAGATTTGAACATCACACAAAATGACCATGAAATAAATTTTGATGAATGACTCGATTGAATAATTAATGTCAAATTTTTTTTTTTAATTAACGGTCAGGGGTGTTCGGATCAACTAACGCGCACTTTGACTAATTTTCTTTTCGATTTGGTCAAATACAGGTTTTTCACGTTGGGACTAAGGATCTGGTCCCAAAGGGTTGCCAAATTCAAATTAATGACGTTTATGTTTACAGTTCGTCCTTATTATCAATTATGTCGATTTTTACACCTACTTGCAATTAGAGAGCGCACATGAAAATAATCTATCACCATAACACTCCACCCTCTCTCTTTTTTGGTTTTTTATGGGGTAGCCCTCTTTCCTTGTTTTTTTGGGTAATAAATAAATGCCCTATATTTCCTATCTGTCCAATCATTATTTCACTCTATGTATGTTTACTATGGGGATAAAAAATATGAGGGATGAAAAAATGTAATGGATATATCTCTTATCCCGTGAAAAATGAAAGGTTTTTTTTCTTCTTATCTATACTACTAATAAAAAAAAATTTAACATGAAAAACTTTTAATTTTTAAATATGCTCTTGATTATTGCAAAGTCCATTTAATCCATGATCCAATAATTAGAATCAATTTAAGTTTTTGACCCTAAGTATTTGGAGACTAAATTTCTAACTGATGTATGGTTCAATTATCAATTAAGCTTTGATCACTTCAACTAATTGGACCTCTTTATATTCTCCATTCTTACATACCATAAATCGATACAGACTCTATGAATTATTTCCCATCAATTACCAATGTAATAGATATTAACTGGAGACCTTCCTTTCAAGAACCAATATTTGGCTTTCTTTACAGAATGATAGACAAGGTAAACGGGTCTCTCTTCCTAAGTTCTCTGGTTTAATCTCCACAATATAATTTCTCTTATCTATACTACTAATAAAAGTACCTTAGATGAAAAACTTTTGAATCTCTATTTTACTCTTATAAAAGATTATAAAGACCACTCTATCATTTCACAATTAAATATCTAAATTACTATCATATCTTTATATATTTAAATCTCCAAAATAACTATAACATCTCTTTTAATTATTTATTCTCTATGTATAAATATTTATTTTTTGAGTAACTATACTACTCTTAAAAAAATATGCATCATTATATTTTCAATAAATTGTTCGAAAAAACCCTTTCATTTTTAAGATGAAAAATAATTATATATATAAATTTTTAAAATCTATTTATGTTATATCAATATAATTCTTCAGTCACAATAAATTTTAGGATAAATTACACCGACACTTATGTAGATTGGTCTAATTACAGGGACACCATCTCAGTTTTCTGAAATTATATTGATACCCCATGTCAGGTCTTGTCCCTTAACAAATATAATAAAAAATGCGATTTTTCATAATTACTCTTACCATACATCATTTTTTTACTTATCATTCTCTCATATATTTAAATACTAATAAATGTGTCATTTTCGGGTTCAACCCGTCAAACCTTACATTGACACGATCAACCAGTTTTATTTAATCGTGTCAAATTTCCTTTATTTTCTCGTTTGTATGTTAATACGAACAACATGGAATTGCAATGATTCATATGTTTAACTGATATTATAAAAATAATATATTAATTATTTGTTGTTATTTATATTGTTGGTTTCAATTCTCACTTCAGTTTTCTCTTGCATAGACTGACATTTTTTTCATTCTTGTTGCATTGTTTGGTAGTATCAGGTTCTTGGAGCATTTGTATACTTGGTCTATCTATTGGTCATTATATGCGTCTTATTTTAGGATGGATTTTTCAATTTTCCAATCCAAATATTGAAATGCCATTGGATTTTGACCCATTTGTGGATTGTCAGTTAAAATTTGTTTGGAATCCAATTATCCAAATGGAACATCTTTGTGGTTCACTGTGCTTTAATAAATAGTAGGTCAAAACCCTTATCTCATATTTTTTTTCTTTCATGTGCTCAAATGAATAGTGTTCTCGACATAGTAAAATATCTACACAAGTTGTTTGATCAATTATGAGTCATTTTTCATTAACCATTCAAATATGGTTCATTGGAGATGACATGCCACAAATTTTAGAAGTTTTCATAATTTACAATGCACACTAGCATACATTAATTTAAATGTGGGATTTAGCTTGCATTTTGTACATTTTATCTCGTACAATTTGAAGTCAATTTAAATTAGTTTTGTAATTAATTATTATTTTATCTAAATGGGCTTGTGAAGGTTGTTACAGAAGTTCTCAAAGCATCTGAAGTCAATTACTTTTGAAGGATCACGATCACTCATCCTTCATGTACTAATTTTGTTGATAAGATTAGTTTTTTTCCTCATAAAAAATAGTAGAATATCATTGTTTCTTTTCATTATTTACATAAGATGAATGGATTGCTAATATTCATTATTTTTTACACAAGATTGTTGGGGAGGGGGGTTTGAAGAGAGATTAAGGAGGAAAGTTTATGGAGGAAATTTGTTGGATTATTTTATTTTAATGGTATGTAATCAACTATAAATTTGATGTACTAAGTTATTCAAGCATAAATATTTTTGTTTGTGTGTAAGGTTTCAATAAATGTTAATTTTGTTTGGGGGTATATGAATGAGTATATCATGTGTATGATAGGTAGAACTTTGAATACAAGTTTAGAAATAAAAAGAACTTGTGGAGAATTGAAAATTCGTATAATGAAGCACTTTTGCGACAAGAAAAATTCGACACTACAAGTATTCTCCATCTTTTAGCGACAAAATCTTATTGTTGCCAAGCTGATTTAGTTTATTTTTCATTTTTTCTGAAATCAAACAATTATTATCTAAAATGCTTCAGCAACACTCCCTTCTCTTCAGATGATTTACTGAAGTTTGCTTTTCAGATTTTAATGTGTCTACATGCCTATGAAATTTGTGTGTAGATTGTATATAATGAGACAAAGAAAGAAAAATTTTAAGATTTCTTAAGTAATGTCGTCTCGATGAATCCCACAATAGAGAATCACGACGAATCGCACAAAACAGAGATTATCCATAAATTTTTTTGAGCAATGCTATGTAACCCAAATTTGGGATCCCGAATGGCATCCCAAATCAATAAGGACCATTGGATGAGTGGGATGCCATTTGGGATTCAAAGTTGGGTTGCATAACATTTTCCAAAAAATTTATAGTTTGATATGAACTTTTATTTTTGCCTTTGAACCTGAGCAATTACTCTTGTCTTTTCAGCGGTCTTCCTCACCTGAGGCTTTGCCTATCAGTGGGATAACATCTACATTCATCTATATGTGACAATCTTACACATGCTATAATCCAAACGGGAAAGGCAAAAAAAAAATATGTACATGAGGTGCCCAAGGACACGCGTATTGGTTTCCTCTACTAAACACTCTATGGAAAGTGTTTATATATTTTTTGATTTGTAAATTAATTTATCATTTATTTTCATCATTTAATTTTTTGGATCGATTTGTATCGCACAATACAAACTACATTTGCAAACACCTACTCAACATTCTACATAATTAACAACTTAAATTGATTCATGTGCAACACACGTGTGCAACACCTAGTATATATATAGGTCTGTATGCAGAAAAACAGAATTGCATGAATGAGAATTATTCTCTTCTTCATCTCTTCTCTTCCCATAACTTTCTGCACTTCATGATTTTTAATATGGTATCAGAGCACTAATGGCTACCACGACACCTCCATATCCCAACGACTCCTCTTCCAGCAATGATAATGCTACGACCAATCTTAACCCAAAAGACCCTGCTAATTCATACCTCCTCAATCCAAATGATGGACCAGGTACCCTCCTTACCAGTCATCTTTTCATTGCAGAGAATTATCACTCTTGGGCTCTAACTGTTCGAAGATCACTTCGAATCAAAATAAAATTGGCTTTCATCAATGGAACTCTTTGCAAGCCAACTGATCCCAATGATCCTTTGATGGATTCTTGACTTGAATGTAATGATATGGTTGTTACTTGGCTGCAAAATGCAATGACCTTCGAAATCAAAAATAGTGTGGTATATGTTGAGACTGCACATGAATTATGGGTTGAACTGGAACAGAGGTTTGCTCAAAACAATGGACCAAGGATTTATGAGTTAAAACAAGCGATCAATTCTCTAACCCTAGGAGAAGATTTTGTAAGTCTGTACTTCTCAAAACTCAAAGGATTACTTGATGACCTCTTAAATTTTGAATCCTTACCATCTTGTACATGTGGTGCAATGAAAGTTGTTTTTGAAAACCAACAGAGAGATTGTATTATGAAATTCCTCATGGGCTTGAATGAATCTTTTACAAACATTAAAGCACAAATCATTCTAATTAAACCATTGTCTGCCTTGAGTGAGGTTTATTCTTTAGTCCAGCAAAAGGAAAAATGAAGCCAACTCACTTTTAGGGTCAGTGTGAGTGACTCTCTTGCATTAGCAGCAAGGACTAATTTCGCCCCCAATAAGGAGAACAACAGGAATTCTGGATCTCAGAGGAAATAACGACCTTATTGCACTCACTGCAAGATCCATGGTCACTCAATAGAAAGGTGTTTTAAGGCTAATCCAGAGTTAGAAAGACCATTCTATACTCACGGCAATATCATTGGACATTCTATTGAGAAGTACTTTAATCTCCATGCATATCCACCAGGTCACAAAATGCACAACAAGAACAAGGCGTTTGGTTCATCAGCTAATCAAGAGCATCACAGAAAGGGGTCACATTCTGCAATCACCCAAGAACAATATCAGCATCTCATGGCCTTACATCAAATCAAAGTTGTGCACCCTTCTGCTAATCAAGTTCAGAGTAATCAAATTGATACTAAATCCACTACTATGAATCGTATTCTCTCTTGTTTTTCAAATTCTGAAATCATCCCTTTAGATACCACTCAAATCCCTTGGGTGATAGATACAGGTGCAACAGATCATATGATCTGCAGTTCCTTCATCTATTCTTCTGCACCTATCAAAGTTTCTTGCAAAGTAAAATTTCCTAATGGTGATTTATCAGAAGTAACACACACAAGCACTATCAAAATCAATGATGCCATCACCCTTAAAAATGTGTTATGCATCCCATCTTTTAGATTCAATTTTTTGTCAACCAAAAAATTATCACAGGACCTCAATTGTTGCTTCCTATTTTTTGCTAATGAGTGCCTTATACATGACCTTTCCACCTGGAGCACGATTGGGAAGGGTGAGGTTCACAATGGCTTGTACCAACTCAAGGTGACACCAATTTCATCCACATTTCTTATTACAACTTCATCTGTTTTTCCTTGTAAACGGCTTTCTGTAAAACCCGAGAAATTTGAACTTTTTCAGAAAAAGGGCAAAATAGTAATTTGCCACTATAATGCGTATTTAAAATACTCATGTTCTAGACCTCGGATGAGAAAACGGAGTACGCTGTTGAATTCATATCGCGAAATTTAGTCACCTTGTCAAATTTCGTCGAATTCCGAAGTAGTCGGATTTTGCACGTCGTTCGAGGCGACTGCGTGGCGATTCACCCTACGAACGTCCCCATAAATAAGTTTTATAAAATTTCCTTAAAATTAAGTTAAAGTTCAAATAAAATTAATTTGAACTTAAACTGGGATCAAACGAATCGTTTCGGGACGAAATCGGACCCGATTAAGCGAGGGACACGTGGCGCGACGTGGGCCGAGTATTTAAAACTATAAATAGGGGTAAATATCTAGAAAATCAGAATTTTTCTTCCCTTGTGTTCTTGTTTGGCCGGCCAAGAGAGAGAGAAGAGAGAAAAGAGAGAAAACCTTGATCTTCAAGCTTTCTCCGTCGATTCCCGGAGTTCCATCGCTCGGATTCCGTCGAGCCAAGAGCTAAATTCGATCACATCGACGAGGGCTACGCAACCACACCAAGAGCAAGGGATTTCACCGAAGATCCAAAAGAGGAGATTTGGGGGAAATCTAGTCTTGGGCTCGGGAAGTATTCTTGAAGCTTCATTCGGGTGAATTACGCTTCAAGAGGTAGGGTTCTCCCTACTTTGGTGTAATATTCCCTTAGATGTTGGTAGTTTCAAGGCTTGATATGTTATGTATAGGGATAGACCTTCGTATATAGGTTTATGGTTATAGAAATGGAAAAGTGAGCATAGAAATGGTTTAATCTATTTTCTAGCTTGATTTTGGTGTATGAAGTTACATGTGATTTATTATGTAACTTAGGGAAAATTTGAGGCATGTTTTGTGTTTTATAAATTGTGCCTAGAAGGTGTTTGATTAAATGCCTTGCTTGAATGGAATGGTTGTTTTGATTTAATTGAAATAACATGTGAAGTTCAACTTGTGAAGTCATATGCTATTGATATGATTGAATGTGTTTGTTGATATATTAACATTGAAATGAATATGACATTTATATGCTTAGGATATAAATTTACCATGGACGTGTTGAGATTATGCATGGGTTGTTCTTGACATATTGAACATCATGTGGTATGCAATGGGACATAGCATTGCATGTGCACGGAAGCATTGCATTACATGGGTGTGTGCATGGTTGATGTCAACACCACACTTGGTGATTGACGGTATGGCTTGGGAAAAGTTGGGTCGAAGACCTAGCTAAGCCGCTTGATTGCATGATAAATTGGGTCGGGATGAGCAAGAAGAGGCATGACGACCTCTCGGGTGAAAGACCCGGTGATTTGGAGGGTGCACTCCGTTGGTATAAGAGTCCATAAAGTGTACGGGTGTGGAAGACCATTGGTTAAGTCCATAAAGAAGTCCGATCCCAAGAATGACCCTAGTTTTGAAAATGTCATTTGATGTAAACATAAATGACGGAATGAAACACTTTGACATTGCATCATGTAGTAGGAGTCGGAGAGGACTCGGGTTGAATTGCATGAGTGGGTGTCATCTCATTTCATGGCATGGTAGTATTGCATTCCAACTTAGAATGCATGTTCTTATGAGAAATGGTTGTTTGCAAATGAATGTTGCATGAGCATGAGCATTTAGGAGGAGAGTAGCCCTTGTAGGATTTACTCTACTGGGCGTTGGCTCACCCTATACGGGAAACATTTCAGGTGTGGGGTTTGCACCGGCGGATGGCTCACTTGGAGAGCATCAAGCATGAAGGGGGCCGGCTTGTGGCCTTAGCTAGAGTTTTTGTAAAAACTTTTGTATAAATTCCATTTTGATGTGTAAATTATGGAATTAATTGTAATGGAACTTGTATAAGTTATGTATTATATGGAAAATCTCATTAAACATGTGTTGGATGAGTTTTGGGAGGTTTGGAATGGCTTGGAAACGAAAAACATGTAAAAAGAGGAATTCGGGGCCAGGCGTACCGGTACGCTAGGGTCCAGAAGGTGTAGCGTACCGGTACGCGTACCGGTACGATCAGGTCCAGAGGTCGTAGCGTACCGGTACGCTCACCAAACTTCAGAATTTTTTTTATTTTCTTTTTCTTTTGCCAAGTTCTTGGGCTATGTTTTCCTCCCTCCTAATGTTACAAATGGATAATAAGGGGATACCAATGGTGGTATATTGGGTCTCGGATGGGTCAACCAACCGAAAGCAATTGGACTTGTATTTTCTTTTATCCCGATAAAGGGAATGTGGTGCCGCGGTGTCGGGTTAAGCGATATCCACGGGTATTTCCGCGGGTTGACGGGTTGTCAACGGTTAATACAGGACCCCCGGATTTTGGGGCGTCACACTTTCTATTTTAACTTCAGTTTGTCCTCAGTCTAAGTATGATTTTTGGCATTGTAGACTAGGCCATCTCTCAGATTCAAGGCTTGCTCTGTTAAAGAATGATTTGCTAAATGTCCAATTCATGAATGACAAAGTTCCCTGTTCAGTTTGTCCATTGGCTAAATTTCATAGACTTCCATTTCCTAATAAAGAACACAAGTCACATAATCATTTTGATTTGATTCATTGTGATATATGGGGACCTAGCACACATGTAGCCTATGATGATTCAAGATATTTGCTCACCATTGTTGATGACTTTACAAGGTGTACATGTCTCTACTTAATGAAAGCAAAATCTCAGGCTAAACCATTCCTTCAATCCTTTTGTTCCCTCACAGAAACTCAATTTCAATCCAAAGTTAAAGTCATCAAGACAGATAAAGGAAATGAGTTTTGTATGGGAGAATTCTTTATGGAAAAATGAATCATCCATCAAACAAGTTGTGTAGAAACTCCCCAACAGAATGGTGTTGTTGAGAGGAAGCATCAGCATATTCTTAATGTAGCCAGATCTCTCATGTTTCATTCAACTATTCCTGTTGATTTCTGGAATTATTGTGTGTTAATTGCAACCTATTTGATAAATAGAACTCCTTCACCAAACCTGCAAAACCAATCCCCATATCAACTCCTCTTCAAAACCAAATCAACATATAAACATATAAACATATAAGGGTTTTTGGTTCCCTATCCTATGCCTCTACACTGAAATAGAATAGACATAAACTTGATCCTAGAGCCAGAAAATGTGTATTCTTAAGTTACCCTTTTGGAGTCAAAGGTTACAAGCTAATGGACCTAGAGACTCATTCAGTTTTTCATTCAAGGGATGTTGTATTCCATGAGAATGTTTTTCCTTATAAGACAAATCAGTCATCTTCGCGTAATCTTTCATCATTGCCTCATTTCTTTGATGTCTCTCTATCACCCACATCTGTTCAACCCATTTCCACAGAGAATGCATCTATACCAGTTCCAGTTCCTTCTAGTCCCTTCAGAGTTCCCAGCATCCATGCACATTCATCCATTGATCCACAACCTGTGTTAGAAGAACCTTCTCCTTTATCATCACATAATAACAATTCTCCTTACACTTCTATTCATGTAGACAACTTCATAGAGAGACAGAACATCCATTTCCTTCATAGGACAAATAGAACAAGAAAAAGGCCAGAGTATCTGAGAGACTATTACTGTCAGCAAGTCATTGTGCCTCACTCTTCTCAACCAAACTCCAGGGACTCAGGTCATCTCTATTCTTTGTCCTCATTCTTTTCATATGAAAAACTTTCACATGAATATGCTAGTTTTGATATAGGAATCTTGAGTCATCATGAGCCTAATACATATGAAGAAGCTGTCAAAAGTTTGGAATGGCGTAAAGTCATGGATAGTGAGATTGCAGCTTTGGAATACAACAACACTTGGGAACTTGCAGATTTGCCAAATGAAAAACATCCTATTGGCTCAAAATGGGTGTAGAAAGTAAAGTAAAATTCATATGAGATTGTGGAAAGGAATAAGGCTCGATTAGTGGCAAAGGGTTATATCCAACAAGAAGGACTTGACTACTATGAGACCTTCTCTCCTGTAGTGAAGCTTGGAATAGTTAGAATTCTCCTAGCATTAGCTGCAGTTAAGGGCTAGTTTTGCATCAATTTGATGTAAACAATGCATTTCTGCATGGGGAACTAGAAGAGGAGTTATATATGTAGCCACCTCTTGAGTATTCTGTTAAAGGAGAAACCAAGGTTTGCAAGTTAAAGAAAAGATTGTATGGACTTAAACAAGCATCCAGACAATGGTATGCTAAGTTTTCCTCATCCTTACTTAGTTATTGGTTTATTCAATCTCATTCAGATTACAGTTTATTTGTCAAGAAGACAGACACTTCCTTTATAGCCTTATTAGTTTATGTGGATGATATCATAGTTGCTTCCAATGATGTTCATGCCATCTCACAGTTGAAAGAGTTTCTGAGGACTCAATTCAAGATTAAAGACTTGGGATCTCTCAAATATTTTCTTGGCTTAGAAGTAGCCAGAAATTCTCATGGAATACAAATCTGTCAAAGGAAGTATGCACTGGATATTCTTGCAGATTATGGTTTAATTGGGTGCAAGCCTGCTAAGGTGCCCATGGATCAAAACACCAAGCTCTCAAAGGATGATGGAAAACTCCTGAGTGACCCATCTTTGTATATGAGAGCCATTGGAAGACTTCTCTATTTAACCATCACAAGACCTGACATTTCTTATTCAGTGAATTTGCTTAGCCAATTCATGGCAGCCTCTCATGTCCCTCATCTCAATGCTATGAACAAGATACTTAAATACATCAAGAGGTCTCCAGCTTAGGGCCTTTTCTTTCCTTCCACTAAATCTCTGCAAGTGACAACTTACTGTGATTCTGACTGGGCCTCATGTCTAGATACCAGAAGATCTACAACTGGCTATTGTGTCTTCCTTGGTCAGTCACTTGTCTCATGGAAATCCAAGAAACAGACTACAACCTCAAGAAGTTAAGCTGAAGTAGAGTATAGATCAATGGTTGTAGCTTGTTGTGAACTCACTTGGATTAGATATCTACTCAATGATCTTTCTATACCTCATGAAACACCATCCATTCTTTACTGTGACAATCAATGAACACTTCATATTGCAACAAATCCTGTTTTTCATGAAAGAACGAAGCACATTGAATTAGATTGTCATCTAATTAGAGAAAAAATACAAGAGAAGATGATCTCCATTGCCTATATACCTTCACATTCTCAGATTGCAGATATCATGACAAAAGCTTTGACATCTTCATCCTTTACTCTTTACTTCTCAAGATGGGAGTATGCAATATATACTCTCCATCTTGTGGGGGGATGTTAAAATCTGTAGAGAATGCAGCAAGTCTAGCTACAGTCCCCAGCTCAGCTTCCACTGATCAAGATTGCTCCAACTCAGCATATCCACACAGAGCACACTAGAAGGTTCTTGAGGCACATGGAAGAGTTGGCAGTTAGTTAGAAAATTTTCTCTTATGTGTAAAGCATTTACATAGATAGGTTTGGTGTGCAATTACTTGTTCACTACTCTTTCTAATTAGAATATATATATAGGTGTTTATGCAGAAAAACAGAATTGAATGAATGAGAATTATTCTCTTCTTCATCTCTTCTCTCCCCATAACTTTCTGCACTTTATGATTTTTAATACAGACCTGCAAGTTCAAGGATTGCAAAAAAAAAAAAAAAAATACAGCTCAAAGATGTGAAATTTCATATCTAAAATTTAAAGAAAGTTTTTTATAAAATCAGTATATTGAGTTTAAAGGTAATATAGATTTGTGACTTACCTCGCCGGAGTAAATTTGGCCCTCAAACACCAATCACCGAAACGTTAGGGCTCTGGCGTTTTTCCTCTTTCATTATTTCCTTTACCGTCATTTGCTTGGTTGATTGAAAGGAGATGAAGTTGTAATAGTGGGTAAGATATGGGGCCCACTTTAAATGACATGGAAAGTGCCATATCATTTAGGCAATTACTTTTGTGCTATTCTTTGGGGTCAGGCTACAATACCGAATTTACTTTTTCGGTACCGTACCGAGGTTCATTTTGGACTTCGATGGAATTTTTCTATTTTTGTAGCCATTGATCACTTTTTAAAGGAATACCGGTTACCTGGAAAGTAGATACCGGTTACCTGCTAAACCGGTAATAACCCTTACCCCCCCCAAACAGTTGAAACCCACACCCATAAAAGTTGGAACCCTTACCCAAAAATGTTGAAACCCCTACCCAAAAAAATTGGAACCCCTCCCCAAGAGTTGGAACCCCTACCAAAAAAAGTTGAAACCCCCACCCATAAAAGTAGTAACCTTACCCAAAAATGTTGAAACCCCGAACAAAAAAAGGTTAAACCCCCACTCATAAAAGTAGGAACCCGTACCCAAAAATGTTGGAACCCCTCCCCTCAAGAGTTGGAACCCCTACCCAAAAAAGTTGAAACCCCCACCCATAAAAGTTAAAACCCTTACCCAAAAAAGTTGAAACCCCCACCCATAAAAGTTGGAACTCTTACCCAAAAATGTTGGAACCCCTCCCCTCAAGAGTTGGAACCCCTACCCAAAAAAGTTGAAACCCCCACCCATAAAAGTTGGAACCCGTACCCAAAAATGTTGGAACCCCTCCCCTCAAGAGTTGGAACCCCTACCAAAAGAGTTGGAACTATTACCCATAAAAGTTGAAACCCTTATCCAAATAAGTTGAAACCCCCACCCATAAAAGTTGGAACCCCCACCCATAAAAGTTGAAACCCGTACCCACAAATGTTGGAACCCCTTCTCTCAAGAGTTGGAACCCCTACCCAAAAAAGTTGAAACCTCAACCCATAAAAGTTGGAACCCTTACCCAAAAATGTTGGAACCCCTCTCATCAAGAGTTGGAACCCCTACCCAAAAAAGTTGAAACCCCCACCCATAAAAGTTGGAACCCGTACCCAAAAATGTTGGAACCCCTCCCCTCAAGAGTTGGAACCCCTACCCAAAAAAGTTGAAACCCCCACCCATAAAAGTTAAAACTCTTACCCAAAAAAGTTGAAACCCCCACCCATAAAAGTTGGAACCCTTACCCAAAAATGTTGGAACCCCTCCCCTCAAGAGTTGGAACCCCTACCCAAAAAAGTTGAAACCCCCACCCATAAAAGTTGGAACCCGTACCCAAAAATGTTGGAACCCCTCCCCTCAAGAGTTGGAACCCCTACCAAAAGAGTTGGAACTATTACCCATAAAAGTTGAAACCCTTATCCAAATAAGTTGAAACCCCCACCCATAAAAGTTGGAACCCCTATCCAAAAAAGTTGAAACTCCCACCCATAAAAGTTGAAACCCGTACCCACAAATGTTGGAACCCCTTCTGTGACGCCCCAAAATCCGGGGGTCCGTTGATTACCCATCAACCCGCGGAATACCTATAGATACCTAGTATCTCGATATCACAATGTTATGCCTCATTTACCGGGG
The DNA here is from genome assembly GCA_951799425.1 of Ilex aquifolium. Taxonomy (NCBI): domain Eukaryota; kingdom Viridiplantae; phylum Streptophyta; class Magnoliopsida; order Aquifoliales; family Aquifoliaceae; genus Ilex; species Ilex aquifolium. The sequence continues at coordinate 31,763,586 of OX637395.1, read as the reverse complement.
TCCATAACTTACGAAATTTGGGCAGAGTCTCCTTTGTATGGGGAGCTCTACCCAATACCCAACCTGTGCAATACACAATTACCAGACCCATCCGAGGTCAAATATAAAACAATGGCCGCACCGGGTCCATGTATAAGTAAACATTGGCCACACTGGGTCCAATTAACCATACTTAAATCAAAACATGAAAGGCTAATCTAACAATAGTCTTTATAAGTTCTATTACAATTATTTTACGCATTACATGCCCCAAAATATAGTTTCTAACATGTAATTACACAAAACATAAAATAAAGCCACATGCGGCTTTCTTCAAGCATGAGGGTCCAAAATGGAGCCATCCGCCGGTGTATCTCTCCCACCTGAAATGTGTTCCCGTATAGGGTGAGCCAACGCCCAGTAGAGAAATTTCTACAGAGGCTACTCCTCAACCTATATGCACATGAAATGTTCACATGCAACATCCATAATTTCCATAACCATTCCACTCAAGAATGCAATTCAATGATGGAATGCCATTAAGCCATGCCGTGAATGAGATGAAATCCACTCATGTACATCCAACCCGAGTCCACCCCGACTCTCTTTATATGCCAATGCCATGTATGTTAAACCGGGCTACCTAAGCCCCATGAATGAGATGAGACTCATGTACTCGACCCGAGCCCTTCCCGGCTCCCACACACACAATGCGAATGCCAATGTGTACCACATGCTATGAGTGAGATGAGACTCAATCATGTAACACAACCCGAGTCCTTCCCGACTCCCACAACACAATGCAATGTGTAATGAACCCGTCTTCGACGGAAAATATGATACTCATTGGATGAGTATATTTTATATCAAAATCTTGTGTCTTGTTGGGCAACGGATTTTGGAATTACACCGCCGGTTCCGTACACCATGTCACTTTTCCGGAATTTCACCTCAGGGGAGTGACTGAACCAAGTGATTCCGGGTCTTTCACCCGAGGAAGTCGCCATGCCCCTTCTTGCTATACCCAGACACAAGTTTTACTTATGCAATGCAACCATGCGACTCAAAAAGGATCGTCGATCCACTTTTCTCCCGAGTCCACATATCAAGCACCAAACAAGGTGTTGATTAACCATGCACCACCTACACATGCTTCCACTAATGACTAATGTCCATGAATGGAGTTACCAATGTCATGCTCTATATGCAATAATGCCAATGAGCAATTTCCATGACCATATGCATTTAATACCACATAGATTGTGGTACAAACACCCATGCACAACATCCTTATGACACAATGTCCATGTATGTGATGTTCCCGTACATATGCAATGTAATGACCCATTGCTTCTCTCATGCAATGTTCATATGTAATGAATGCCATATGAACTGTCTCTACCACATTCCAACATATGGTATTAACAACAACCATGCACACACACACACCACTCATGATGTGAATTCCCCGTGCATATGCAATGCGATGTATCATTGCAATAACATTATGTCACATATGTAATGCATGCCATATGGACTAAATTAAACACATATTCCAACATATGTCATGGGAATTTATATCCTAAGCATAGAATTACCAAATGAATCATAAATTACAAGCATGTTATATCACATTCTATGCATATAACACCCATCATAAGCACATGATTTCGACACATCATAATATCAAGTATGTTATTTCATCAAACAACAACTTCAATCACTCAAGGCATTTCATTAAACACCTTCAAGGCACCAATCATGTAATCACATAATTCACTCATATTCATCGTATAACTCAAGAAATCATATTAAGTGATTTCTACCATTGACCAACCGTCAACTCATGGAAAGATCCATGAATGTCACACAAACCGACATCACGTCAATAATATCCCTTTATCCGGGATTTTAACTCACACGTGTAATCTGTGACCCTTTAATTCAAATATAATTCAACAAGGAGACATCCAGGTCGTAACCTGGCTCTGATACCAAAATAGGGCGGAAGCAGAGAGAATAGAGGAATGTATAAAACACAACTAAAATTATGGAATATGGAATAATATCAAAATACACACAAGTAAATACAATACTTACTATACTAGCACTTAAGTGGGCTAGTCAGAGTAAGAGTGCAGAGTGGATACAAGTGTGTGAATAGGAGCTTCTCATAACTGGAGCCTTTACAATCTGCAATGAATGTGTTTAAACTGGAAAACAAAAGATGTGAACGATGGAAGAAAACGTTCTGCCCTCTTCGTCTTCAAACTCCTGCTTAAATAAGAAGGAAGGGAAACTGTGCAATGATTTCTCTTTGAAAATGTGAAAGGGTAAAAGGACAGGTAACTCTGCTTTTGGTGGAAAAGAAGAGGTAAAAGTCTTTTACTCTGGGTAAATGTTGACAAACTGGTCTTGTGGGCCATGGTTTGTCTGGGAATCAAACTTTCGGTGGGTGAAATGCTTTTACTAAAGGGGAAAAGTCATTTCAGAGATAAAGGGCTACTGAATAGTGGGTAGCCATGTGATTGTCTTAGCGTTACATGTGATGGGCAGCTTTTCTGTCAATTACTGACAGTAGTGATTGAAGCCATCACAGATAAAGATAAGAATCACGGACTAGCCAGATCGGCTGGGTCCAAGTCATCATATCCGGCATATGGGTCCTGAGCATCCTGAAATGGGTCCATGGATGGAGTAACGGATCCTTCTGAAGATGGTGTAGACCTGGAATTATTGGAAGCTGCTTGGGCTTGCTCAATTAAATCTTGGGCCATCTTGAGGAGTTGGGCCGGAGTCGGTGCTTGTGCAACTGAGTCCTTGGAGGTGGACTTTTTGATCTTGGGCCTGGATGAGCTTTCAGTCGCAGGCTGTTTCTCTACTGTTGTAGAGACTCTGAGAGTCGGCATGGTCTGTTTTGCCGGAGTAGACGACATCAATGGTGTCGGAGCTTCTTGTGGGGCTGGGACCCTGATAGGATAGTCTCTTTGGATCGTATCAATAATAGATTGGTACTGATATTTGGGCCACCATTTCACAGAATATTGCCTGCAAACATGATGACTAACAATTTTCCATTGCCATCTGCAAATCCATGATATCTTGTACCTGCAGAAAAATGTTAGTAAAATAGGAATGGGGAATGAGGACTGCTGTGTACTAGGAGAAAAATCAGTTGAGAAGTAGGTGAATTGATCATGAAGATCCTTGGGAAGAATTCCAGGGATGGGGCCATGAACATGCCACCACCTTTCAAACCAGGAAGGAATCTGGTCACAAAAATTCTTGTCGAATTGAATGAACCAAGAATGAGTTAAAGACTCATCTTGATAGAGTAATAGTTTGGTCCATGACTCAATGTAGTCATAGTAATTGAACTGCATACTATGTCCAGGGAGGTCACGGAGTGAAGAAGGGTGTGAGCCCCAATCCTTGGTGGACCATAGTTTCTTGATAAATAGGGAATGGTAAATGGCTTTGGATGGGTCATTTTTATCAGGAATTGGTTTGATAAAAATGGACTGAGTGAAGAATAGAATGTCTTGGTAGAAGACAAAGGTTTTAGCTGGATGGGCTGGAACAAAAGTCCATCCTTCACCAAGATAGGCATTGATTAAATTAATTGGATTATTAGGGTTAGCCAAATGAGCATGGGCTGGTTCAATGGCAAAGATATTAGTCATTGGGCTTTTGTTAATGTAATCAAATCTCGGTCCTGTAGGAATTTGGGTTACAGGTCCAGAAGTGGAAAATGGGTCAGTCAGGAGACTGGTTGATGGCGGTGGCTGTTGGGCCATTTGGGAGAATGTAGGTGGATAAACAATGGTAGGCTGAATAGGTCGGCTTAGTGGGCCAACTGGTCTACCTAAAGGGATGAATCTGTTTGTTATGGCCAAGGCACTAGAGGGGCCTGGTGCATGGGTAACAACACCTTTTCTATAAACCAAAGAAGGTGAATCTTCCTCCTTTACTGTGGCAATAGCAGAGGCAAAAACTTGATTGACAGTTTTACCCTTGTTTCCCCCCGGGTTTTTGGAGGAAGAACTTGGCTTATTGGGCTTTCTGTCCGTCATGGGGTTCCTGCAAAAATTCTCTTGTTAGGAAATCAGGGATGCAGTTATTACTGCCTTAATATATTCTATGTCAAAATCAAAAATACTCAAAATAGATTGCCATCTGGCAAAAATTTGCTTACTAGCAATGTTTTGAACATCTTTGAATAAAACTTCTTTTGCAGACTTACAATCTACTCTGATCAAGAATTTTTGATTTAATATATCATCCTGGAATTTTGAGATACACAGGACAATAGATAAAATTTCTTTTTTAATTGTAGAATAATTCATTTGAGTATCGTTCCAAATACCAGAATGAAAACGGACAATTTGTTCAGAAGAATTAGGAGTTTCTTTCTGAAGCAGAATACCACCATAACCAATGTTAGAGGCATCAGTTTGGATAATTTTGAAGGAATTGATAGAAGGAATTCCTAAACAAGGTAAGGTCTTAATGTATTTTTTGACCTGCTGAACAATGGAAGTATGTTCAGATGTCCAAGGAGTGGGATTGTCTTTGAGTCTGGCATAAAGGGGTTTGACAATTTGTCGAAGATTTTGGTAGAAATCAGAAACATAATTGAGAGAACCAAGGAATCTTTGCAATTGGGTTTTGTCAAGGATTTCATCAGGGAATTTATCAGCAAAATTGATAGACCGACTAATGGGGATGATAGTGGATTGCTGAATGTCATACCCTAGGAATTTGACAGCAGTTTGGAATATTTTAATTTTGCTAGCAGAAATGACTAAACCATTATGCTTAGCAGTTTCAGTAAATGCATTAAGATGTTTCCAATGTTCTTCTAAGGATTTACTAAAGATGAGAATGTCATCTATGTAAACAATAGAACAATGACTTAAATGCTTTAAAATCTCATTCATAATATTTTGAAATTCACTTGGTGCATTTTTTAAACCAAAAGGAATAACATTCCATTCATAATGTCCAAATGGTGTGACAAATGCAGTTTTATATTTATCTTTTTCAGCAACCTGTATTTGCCAAAATCCAGATTTTAAGTCAAATTTAGAAAATATGATAGCACCTTTTAATCTTTTGATTAAATCTTGTTTGTTTGGAATAGGGTATCTGATCCATTCCAAAACAGAATTCAAAGGTTTATAATTAATAACAAGTCTGGGAGTTCCTCTTTCTAATTCGGCATTTTTAACAACATAGAATGCAGGACAAGACCAAGGAGATTTAGATTTTCTAATGATGTTATTCTTTAAAAGTTCAGAAATTTCTTTTTTACAAATTTCCATAACTTCTTGATTCATCTGAATAGGTCTAGATTTAGTGGGAATATTTTTTTCATCAAATCCTTTAATATAAGGAAGTTCAACAGTATGTTTTTTCCTATGCCAAAAAGCTGTAGGAAGCATAGAGCAAACTTCTTGTTCTATTTTTTCTCTGAATTGGTTAATTCTTTCAATCAGAATTGGACTTTTTAATTGTTCTTGGATCCTTTGGTGAGTGATTTCTTCTTTTAAAAATTTTACTTGATTAATTTTTCTAAGGTACTTAGAGACAGATTCATCTTTAAGTTGCCTTAAATCTTTTACTTCAGGTTTGAGGAGAAATTTAAATTTCACTGATTGATTTAGAGGTTGAGTATATAGACCTTCATTATCTATTGTGAATGGAGTTAATAAATAGATAAAAGGTAATCCTAAAATCACTTCATCAGTCATATCTTTAACAAGAATAAAGGATGTTTTAAAACAAACATTGTCTTGGCAGATATGGGCCTTAGGTAATTTATACTCAACATTCATTTTACTACCATTAGCAGATCTCAGTTGGTGCATAGTTTTTTCATAAAACTTTGTTGGAATTAATCCTTCTTGGATACAATTAACATCTGCTCCTGTGTCAATAAGAGCAACAGTATTGAGAATAAAATCATCATTGATTATGAGTCTTATTTGAAAATACCATTTTTGTAATTTAATTTCTTTGATTGAATTGATCTGATTATCAGTTGGTAGACACCCATCATGAGATGACAGCTTCGTTAAACCTGCAGTTTCCAATTCACCGGAGGTTGCTGGTATCCGCTGGGAAAGTGTCTTAGTTGAGGTTTCAGATTCATTATCAGATTGACCATCTTGGGAATTAAGGTTATTAGGAGACATTGTTAAAAAACTTAATTTTTCAGCAAGATTTTTGTCTTGGGCTTTTAAGTCTTTTATCTCAATTTTTATTTTATTAATTTCACTGTAAAGATCAGATAAAGTTAATTCTTTTTTCTTTTCTTTACTGAATCTTTCCATTGTTTTATACATTCCTCTATTCTCTCTGCTTCCGCCCTATTTTGGTATCAGAGCCATTTGACGACCTGGATGTCTCCTTGTTGAATTATATTTGAATTATCTGATTCATTTGCATATTCTCATTGTCTTCAATTCTAGAAATCATTTATAAGTTTGAACTTATCTAGGGCACCCATCCTTTGTTTATCCAACAGTCTGTAAGCCTCTTTTATTCCGTTGTAAGTCCCTGTGTGTGGCAATTAGGAATTGTAGGCAAAAAAGTGAGGAAGAATGTTAGGGGGTATGATTCTAGTGGTTTTACTGCATCTGCAGTTTTAACTTATAAATAATTTTGAAAATTGAAACAATTTGTAATATCAAAATGAATAAATTTTTCAGATCTAATTCCACAGTTAGCTCTAGATCTTCATCTAGCAATATACCTAATATTGTTAATGAAGAGGAATATGAATGTGAAATTACACAACCTAGTTGGACAGGTTGGAATATTCCCAAAGTACCACATAAAGAAATTTACAAAACTAGTTGGATGCCTAATGCATTCAAGGAAGAGTTTAAAATAAAAACTATAGAACAAATTCACCCTCTTAAAAAGATTGGTGAATCTCATCAACTCTTAAAGAAAGAAACTTTAAAAAAATACAAATCTGAAGGATTTAATTTTATACATTTGGGTTTGGTTCAAGTAGCTATTAAACCATTAATAACTGCTGGGAAAAATTCTACTATTCTGTTAACACTTTGTGATGGCAGGTTCAGAACTTTTCAACCAAGCCTACTGGGCATGATGCAAGCAGGTTTGCATAACGGTCCAGTTTATTTTAATTGCTATCCTGATTTTACTCTCAGCCTTAGAGATGAAAATACTGTTAAAGCCCTCACCTTAGGAATTAATCTTACAGGTGATATAACTGATCTTGAAAATGATATTGATTCAATTGTTCTTATTTATAGAATTTATTACAAATGTATTAAAACCAATTTGAATGTAAATGCTTTACAAAGAAGTCCAAAAGATATAACTCTTTTAATGGAACCTAGTACTTCTGATGCTAATATTCAGGTCCCTAAAAGACTTCATTGGAAAGATGTCACATTACCAACAAAATGGTTAATCCAAAATCCTAATTATAAACCTGAGTCTGAAGATACCGAGTCTGACTTAGAAACAGTTAGGCAATTCAATGATGGAAGTGTTGAAATTTCCTTTAATAATGTTAGATCACAATCTGGCAGAATTTCTGGAACACATTATAATAAACCTCTTATTATAAATGAAGGAAGGAGATCTGAATCCTATCCCTATTCTAATATCTCCCAAAGAGATAGAGAAATTGAAAATGAGATACAACAAAGATTTAAAAATTTAAATATAAAAATGAAGGGAGTTGATAATGAATCCTCTCCTCATCTTAGTAAACCTTTATAGACTCATTACAAACCAACTCCAATAAGCACATCTTATTCTAGATTTAAAGAAGAAGAAGAAAAAGAAAAAGAAGATGATTTTACTCCATCTCCTACAATTTCTGCAACTCCTTCTGACTTCCAAAGTCACAAGCCAAATTTAGATCATCAATTATATGTTATTACAAAAGAATCTAATACTTTATTTTTACCTGATATGATCAAATTGTTAAAAAATATGAAAAATAACAAAGTTAGAAATAAAGAATTTTCTAAATCTTTTGACCCTAAACAACAACAGAAAATAAAAGTACAATGGGTTAAAACAATGCATAAATTAGAATCTGAAATAGAATTTTTTGATTATTTTGATTCTTGCCACAAAGATATAAAGGTAATTACACAGCACAAATGGAAGACAACAGATTCTGGCACAATATCTGCTAGTCATCCTCCATCACAAACCTTTACTTTTAATATTGCTAACAAAGATGTAATTGCTACACCTTTCAAAATTCCCTCAGATGAATCTGACAAACAAACTACTGATCAAGCTATGCTTGTAAAATTTGAAAAGAAAGTTGTTGAACAAAATAACTTTACCAACCAAAGCCTAATTACTATAGGAAAACAGTTGGATAAAATTGAAACCAAAATTGAAAAAATTGAAACTTCTTCTAGTAAGAAAATAGAAAAACCTCTAATTCACTTACCCGAAGATAGAACAAATTTGGGAATCTCTGATCAACTCAGAATTGCTAAAATTGACCAGTTGCTTAAAAATTTAAATACTCCTCAAGAAGAAGTACAAACTGCAACTTCCAGAATAACTGTAATTAACAAAGATTCAGATTCTGAAACTGAAACTTCCATATCTTCATCTGATGAAGATATTAAAATCTTGGAGACACAATTCACAGATAATTTAACTATACCTGACCCTATCTCCAAAATTAATAAATTAGTTATTCCTACTAGTTCTACAAAAAACTGGTATTCTAAACCTACCCCTCCTGATATACAATTTGAAGAAAAGAATATTTCAAATCAATTCTCAGTCCAGTCAAATAAACTTTATGAATGGAATATTGACGGTTTAAGTGAACAAGAAATTCTGAATAAGGTTCATCATATGTCTATGGTAATCAATAGTTATGTTAAAAATCTTGATGAAAGAGAACCTCAAATTGTAGACTTAGTCACCTCTGGATTCACAGGTGTTCTAAGAAATTGGTGGGATAATTATCTCACAAACGAATCTCGAGATAATATAAAACATGCTGTTGTCCTTGATGACGATGATATTCCAATATTTGATGAAAGAATTGGCCAAGCCAAACCAGATGGCTTAAATACTTTAATTTTTACCATTGTGAAACATTTTGTTGGCACACCAAGTAATATTGAAGCTAGAATTCATGACCAGCTTAGTAATCTTAGGTGCCCAACCTTGAGTGATTTTAGATGGTATAAGGATGTTTTTATAAACAGAGTCATGCTCAGACCTGACTGTAACCAATCTTTTTGGAAAGAAAAATTTGTAAATGGTTTACCTAATTTATTTGCCCATAAAATCAGAGAAGCCCTCAGTAAAGAAACTGGCATAATTCAATATGATTCTCTAACATATGGTCAACTTGTCAGTACAATCCAAAAGGAAGGTCTTAGGATGTGTATTGATCTAAAAATTACTAAACAATTACAAAAGGACAAAAAGAAAGCTAAATATGAAATGAGTAATTTCTGTGAACAATATGGTCTCCCTCCAGTAGCACCATCTACTTCCAGAAAACATAAACATAGAACCCACAAAAAACATATTTCAAAAAACAAATCTTATTACAAAAAGAATAAGGAAACTCTTTCTAAGCCCAAAGGTAAAAATTAAAGTATTTAAGCCATCTGGTTTGGCTTGGCCAATTCTTTCATCAAATATTGGAATATCATCGTCATCAAGGACAACAGCATGTTTTATATTATCTCGAGATTCGTTTGTGAGATAATTATCCCACCAATTTCTTAGAACACCTGTGAATCCAGAGGTGACTAAGTCTACAATTTGAGGTTCTCTTTCATCAAGATTTTTAACATAACTATTGATTACCATAGACATATGATGAACCTTATTCAGAATTTCTTGTTCACTTAAACCGTCAATATTCCATTCATAAAGTTTATTTGACTGGACTGAGAATTGATTTGAAATATTCTTTTCTTCAAATTGTATATCAGGAGGGGTAGGTTTAGAATATCAGTTTTTTGTAGAACTAGTAGGAATAACTAATTTATTAATTTTGGAGATAGGGTCAGGTATAGTTAAATTATCTGTGAATTGTGTCTCCAAGATTTTAATATCTTCATCAGATGAAGATATATCATTTGAAACCAAAGAACACATAGTGATGAGTGCAAAAGATTGCACAAATCATGTATTTTAGAACCTTGCAATTATGTTGAATGTGTTCGACATCTCACGAGGAGTATCCCATTTACTGGGTTTATAACTCATTCCGTATTCACCCCAAATATTTCAACTATGTTGGTGAAGATATGAACATGTTACACGAAGATTTGGAGGTTTAGAAGTGAAGATATCAAGGTGGTATTGGTGTTTGGTAACAAAGGCACCAACACTAGCACCCCCTGGTGGAAATACCTCTGTTTTTCTCCATTTTGACCATGATCCATTCAGAATATGGAAAAGTTCAAAACACAAAAGTTGTAGATCTAGATGTCTTCTATATTGTGTCAAAATTTCAGCTCAACCCAACAGTTGAATCAAAAGTTATGATAATTCTACGACAACTGGTCCGGAGCAGAAAAGTGTGCCGACTTTTCTTCACCCAATTTCTACATCCATTGCAAATCCTTTCTTACAAGATTTATTTAGCACATTTAGGCACCCTTTTCCCACACTTAACATACACTAATGGTGCATTAAACAAGAGAATTTATCTCAAGTCATGACACCCATTCTACACCCACTTACTCAAGGCATAAAATAACAATTGCTATTTAATCCCAATTCACAACTCACATGTTATATATAGCTCATGCTAATAACAAATCAATTTTCAAGGGATTTCACAAGTGATTCCGACATATCACATACAACTAAAAATTGACCTAAGTCATTTCTACACCCTTTCTCTTTTTCATTTCATCAACCCAAGCTAGGGATTGATTATAAACCATTCCTCATAGGCAATGAACAAGATATATCCATAGCAACAATTCGTGTTTTTATCACATCAACTTGCTCACACGTCACAAGGCACATTAGAATATATCTCATACCCTCAAAACATCAAGTTCCAAGAATATCACATAAGTAATTTCTTATGTCAATCTTTGCTAAGAATTGGTCTAGCCTCAAATTCCATACCCATTTCAACTCTTCTCATGCATAGGTGAGTGATACATACCTATTTCACATGCAAAGGTGAGTGATACATATATATACTCTTTAATAACCTACACATTTCACATACACTATAGGTAGGAAATGAACCAAGGTAGGAAAATCTCTACCTCTTGTAGCGTGAGAATCCCGTAGGAAGCTCCCAAGACCCGAAAACCCAACTCGAAGCTTGATTTCTCAACTCCCGAAATTTCACCTTCGGTGAAATTCTTTGTTTTTGGTACCCACGCGTAGCCTTCGTCGACGTGATCACTTCTCCCTTCTAGCTCGACGGAATCCGAGCAACAAAATACAACTCGAATCTTGATCTTCGTATACCCTCATCCGTTCACCTTCGGTGAAACTTGTGGTTTTTGGTACCCACGCGTAGCCCTCGTCGGGTAGATGAACTTTGCCTTTTGAATCGACGAATTCCGACGGACGGAACTCCCGGAATCGGAGAAACAAGTTTGGATTTCTCACTTTTTTTCTCTCCTCCTCACCCACGTTTTCTCACTGGTTTTCAGCTCAAAAAGTCTGAAGAAAATCAGATTTTTACCGATATTTATAGGCAAAAATGTGCGGTCCACATCGCACCGCATATTTTCGACTTCCGGGTCCGTTTTTCGTTCCGAAACGATTCATTATATCTCGGATTAACTTCAAATTAATTTTATTGGAACTTTAATCCAATTATAAGGAAATTTTATAAAATCCATTATTGGGGACCTTTAAAATTACATTCGCCACGCAGTCGCCTCGAACGACGTGCAAAAATTCGACTATCTCGGAATTCGACGAAATTTCTAGTGATTACTAGATTTCGCGTTGCGAATCCAATGGCGCACTCCGTTTCCTCATCCGAGGTCTAGAACATGATTATTTCAAATACGCATAAGGGTGGAGAATTACCATTTTGCCCTTTTTTTAGAAAAAGTTCAAATTTTCCCGGGTTTTACACTTTATCTCAAGAGTTGGAACCCCTACCCAAAAAAGTTGAAACCTCAACCCATAAAAGTTGGAACCGTTACCCAAAAATGTTGGAACCCCTCCCATCAAGAGTTGGAACCTCTACCCAAAAAAGTTGAAACCCCCACCCATAAAAGTTGGAACCCGTACCCAAAAATGTTGGAACCCTAACCCAAAAATGTTGAAACCCCCACCTATAAAAGTTGGAACCCGTACCCAAAAAAGTTGGAACCCTTACCCAAAAATGTTGAAACTCCGATCAAAAAAAGGTTAAACCCCCACTCATAAAAGTAGGAACCCGTACCCAAAAATTTTGGAACCCCTCCCCTCAAGAGTTGGAACCCCTGCCCAAAAAAGTTGAAACCCCCACCCATAAAAGTTAAAACCCTTACCCAAAAAAGTTGAAACCCCCACCCATAAAAGTTGGAACCCTTACCCAAAAATGTTGGAACCCCTTCCCTCAAGAGTTGGAACCCCTACCCAAAAAAGTTGAAACCCCCACCCATAAAAGTTGGAACCCGTACCCAAAAATGTTGGAACCCCTCCCCTCAAGAGTTGGAACCCCTACCAAAAGAGTTGGAACTATTACCCATAAAAGTTGAAACCCTTATCCAAATAAGTTGAAACCCCCACCCATAAAAGTTGGAACCCCTATCCAAAAAAGTTGAAACCCCCACCCATAAAAGTTGAAACCCGTACCTACAAATGTTGGAACCCCTTCTCTCAAGAGTTGGAACCCGTACCCAAAAAAGTTGAAACCCCCACCCATAAAAGTTGGAACCCCTACCAAAAAAGTTGAAACCCCGACCCAAAAAAGTTGGAACCCCACCCCTAAGAGTTGGAACCCCTACCCAAAAAAGTTGAAACCTCAACCCATAAAAGTTGGAACCCTTACCCAAAAATGTTGGAACCCCTCCCCTCAAGAGTTGGAACCCCTACCCAAAAAAGTTGAAACCCCCACCCATAAAAGTTGGAACCCGTACCCAAAAATGTTGGAACCCCTCCCCTCAAGAGTTGGAACCCCTACCCAAAAAAGTTGAAACCCCCACCCATAAAAGTTAAAACCCTTACCCAAAAAAGTTGAAACCCCCACCCATAAAAGTTGGAACCCTTACCCAAAAATGTTGGAACCCCTCCCCTCAAGAGTTGGAACCCCTACCCAAAAAAGTTGAAACCCCCACCCATAAAAGTTGGAACCCGTACCCAAAAATGTTGGAACCCCTCCCCTCAAGAGTTGGAATCCCTACCAAAAGAGTTGGAACTATTACCCATAAAAGTTGAAACCCTTACCCAAATAAGTTGAAACCCCCACCCATAAAAGTTGGAACCCCTATCCAAAAAAGTTGAAACCCCCACCCATAAAAGTTGAAACCCGTACCCACAAATGTTGGAACCACTCCTCTCAAGAGTTGGAACCCCTACCCAAAAAAGTTAAAACCCCCACCCATAAAAGTTGGAACCCCTACCAAAAAAGTTGAAACCCCCACCCATAAAAGTTGGAACTCTTACCCAAAAATGTTGAAACCCTAACCCAAAAAAGTTGGAACCCCACCCCTAAGAGTTGGAACCCCTACCCAAAAAAGTTGAAACCCCAACCCATAAAAGTTGGAACCCTTACCCAAAAATGTTGGAACCCCTCCCCACAAGAGTTGGAACCCCTACCCAAAAAAGTTGAAACCCCCACCCATAAAAGTTGGAACCCGTACCCAAAAATGTTGGAACCCCTACCCAAAAAAGTTGAAACCCCCACCCATAAAAGTTAAAACCCTTACCCAAAAAAGTTGAAACCCCCACCCATAAAAGTTGGAACCCTTACCCAAAAATGTTGGAACCCCTCCCCTCAAGAGTTGGAACCCCTACCCAAAAAAGTTGAAACCCTCACCCATAAAAGTTGGAACCCGTACCCAAAAATGTTGGAACCCCTCCCCTCAAGAGTTGGAACCCCTACCAAAAGAGTTGGAACTATTACCCATAAAAGTTGAAACCCTTATCCAAATAAGTTGAAACCCTTACCCATAAAAGTTGGAACCCCTATCCAAAAAAGTTGAAACCCCCACCCATAAAAATTGGAACTCGTACCCACAAATGTTGGAACCCCTCATCTAAAGAGTTGGAACCCCTACCCAAAAAAGTTGAAACCCCCACCCATAAAAGTTGGAAACCCTACCAAAAAAGTTGAAACCCCCACCCATAAAAGTTGGAACCCTTACCCAAAAATGTTGAAACCCCGACCCAAAAAAGTTGGAACCCCACCCCTAAGAGTTGGAACCCCTACCAAAAAAAGTTGAAACCCCAACCCAGAAAAGTTGGAACCCTTACCCAAAAATATTGGAACCCCTCCCCTCAAGAGTTGGAACACCTACCCAAAAAAGTTGAAACCCCCACCCATAAAAGTTGGAACCCGTACCCAAAAATGTTGGAACCCCTCCCCTCAAGAGTTGGAACCCCTACCCAAAAAAGTTGAAACCCCCACCCATAAAAGTTAAAACCCTTACCCAAAAAAGTTGAAACCCCCACCCATAAAAGTTGGAACTCCTATCCAAAAAAGTTGAAACCCCCACCCATAAAAGTTGGAACCCGTACCCACAAATGTTGGAACCCCTCCTCTCAAGAGTTGGAACCCCTACCCAAAAAATTTGAAACCCCCACCCATAAAAGTTGGAACCCCTACCAAAAAAGTTGAAACCCCCACCCATAAAAGTTGGAACTCTTACCCAAAAATGTTGAAACCCCTACCCAAAAAAGTTGGAACCCCCCCCCTAAGAGTTGGAACCCCTACCCAAAAAAGTTGAAACCCCCACCCATAAAAGTTGGAACCCTTACCCAAAAATATTGTAACCCCTCCCCTCAAGAGTTGGAACCCTACCCAAATGAATTGAAACCCCCACCCATAAAAGTTGGAACCCGTACCCAAAAATGTTGGAACCCCTCCCCTCAAGAGTTGGAACCCCTACCAAAAGAGTTGGAACTATTACCCATAAAAGTTGAAACCCTTATCCAAATAAGTTGAAACCCCCACCCATAAAAGTTGGAACCCCTATCCAAAAAAGTTGAAACCCCCACCCATAAAAGTTGGAACCCGTACCCCCAAATGTTGGAACCCCTCCTCTCAAGAGTTGGAACCCCTACCCAAAAAAGTTGAAACCCCCACCCATAAAAGTTGGAACCCCTACCAAAAAAGTTGAAACCCCCACCCATAAAAGTTGGAACTCTTACCCAAAAATGTTGAAACCCCTACCCAAAAAAGTTGAAACCCCCACCCAAAAAAGTAGGAACCCTTACCAAAAAATGTTGAAACTCCTACCCAAAAAAGTTGGAACCCCACCCCCAAGAGTTGGAACCCCTACACAAAAAAGTTGAAACCCCCACCCATAAAAGTTGGAACCCTTACCCAAAAATGTTGGAACCCCTCCCCTCAGGAGTTGGAACCCTTACCCAAAAGAGTTAGAACTATTACCTATAAAAGTTGAAACTATTATCCAAATAAGTTGAAACCCCACCCATAAAAGTTGGAACCCCACCCATAAAAGTTGGAACCCTTACACAAAAATGTTGGAACCCTTACCCAAAAATGTTGAAACCCCTACCAAAAATGTTGAAACCCCTACCAAAAATGTTGGAACCCCTCCCCCAAGAGTTGGAACCACTACCCAAAAATGTTGAAACCCCAACCAAAAATGTTGAATGTTACGTTGATGAATTAAATGTTTATTAGTTGAATTTTAATGTTAATGTAAATGTTTATTAGTTGAATTTTAATGTTAATTTAATGAATTAAATGTTTATTAGGTAAAATTAATATCAAATTAACATTTAATTCATCTAACTAATATTCAATTTATCAAATTAATACTAAATCGACATTCAATTCATCCAATTACCACTCAATTTATCAAAATTAACATCCAAAATAATCCAAAAAAAATTTAATTTATCAAATAAACACCAAACCAAAGTAATATAAAAATTAATCAAATAAACATTTAATTCATTAACTCAACTCTAAATTAACATTAAATTTCATCTTATAAACATTCAATTAATAAAAATTTTCGATGGTAATTTGATAAATTTAGTGTTAATTTAATGCATTTGAATATAAATTAAATGAAATGAATGTTAATTTTATGTTAATTCGATGAATTGAATATTAATTGGATGTGATTGAATGTTAAGTTGATGAATTAAATGTTTATTAGATGAAATTGAATGTTGATTTGAAGAATTGAATGTTAATTTGGAGTAAATTTGATGAATTGAGTATTCATTGCATGTTACTTGTTGATTTAATAAATTGAGTATTTATTGGATGAGTTTGGATGTTAATTTAATGAATTATAATATCAAAAGGTTAAAAGTGTAATATCAAAGGGATAAAAGTGTAATAGGATATCAACGTTCGGTCCACCATTCCTAGGACCGGACATAGTTTAAATTACAGTTACACCCCTAAACTATAACACTATTTTTATTTTGTTCTCAATCTAACCCAACAAAATTAAATTAACATTCAATTTCATGAAATTAATATTTAATTCATCAAATTAATATCAAATTAACATTTAATTCATCTAAATAATATTCAATTTAACAAATTAAGACATTCAAAATACCATTCAATTTAATTTAATTTAATGAATTGAATGTTTATTATAAATTGTTAATTTGTTGAATTGAATGTTAATTTGGTGTTGATTCGATGAATTAAATGTTTATTCGATAAATTTCTATATTGCATTGGTGTTGGTTTGATAAAATGAATTTTATTATATGATTGTGGATGTTAATTTGACGAATTTGGTGTTAATTGGATGATTTTGAATACAAAATTTGATAAATTGAGTGTTAGTTTAGTATTAATTTGATGAAATTGAATGTTAAGTTAATTTGATGAAATAATTTTTTATTAGATGGAATTGAATGTGAATTTGATGAAATGTATTTTAATGTTGTGTTAATTTGATGAATTGAAAGTTAATTAACTGTTTATTTCAAGAATCCAATATTAATTTGGTGAATTTGATAAATTACTATATTTGGTGTTTATTCGATAAATGTTGTGTTAATTTGAATTGAATATTAATTGGATGAAATTGATTCTTAATTTTATGAATTTAATTTTAAATAGTTCATTTAAATGTTAATTTAATGAATTAAAAGTTTATTATACGAAATGGAATGTTAATTTTTTAATTTACTATATTTAATGTTAATTTGATAAATTAAATTTTTATTGGATGAAATTGAATGTTAGGTTAATTAATGAAATGAATTGAATATTAATTTTGTGTTAATTTGATGAATTAAATGTTAGTTTGATGTTGATTTGAAGAATTGAAAGTTAATTTGGTGTTAATTTGATGAATTGAATTAAATGTTAATTTGTTAAATTGAATGTTAATTTGGTATTGATTTGATGAATTAAATCTTTATTAGATGATTTTATATTTTAATTTGATCAATTCAATGTTAATTTAATGAATTAAATGTTAATTAGATGAATTGAATTTTAATTTGCTGTTAATATGATGATTTGAATGTTTAGTTTGTATAAATTTGTTAATTTTGTGTAAATTTGATGAATTGAGTTTTAATTGCATGTTTGTTGATTTAATAAATTGACTATTTATTGGATGAGTTTGGATGTTAATTTGATGAATTATAATATGTAATATCAAAGGCATAAAAGTGTAATAGGATAGGAGAGTAAGTGTAATTATATCCACGTTCGGTCCACCATTCATACGACCGGTCTTACTTTAAATTACAGTTACACCCCTAAACTATAACACTATTTTTATTTTGTTCGCAATCAAACCCAACAAAATTAAATTAACATTGAATTTCATGAAATTAATATTTAATTCATCAAATTAATATCAAATTAAAATTTAATTCATCTAAATAATATTCAATTTATCAAATTAATAGTAAATCGACATTCAATTCATCCAATTACCACTCAATTTATCAAAATTAACATCCAAAATAATCCAAAAAAAATTTAATTTATCAAATCAACACAAACCAAAGTAATATGAAAATTAATCAAATAAACATTTAATTCATTAACTCAACTCTAAATTAACATTACATTTCATCTAATAAAATAATCGAATTAATATTCAACTCATTAAATTTATACTAAATTAACATTCAACTCTTCGAATCAAATTCAACTTTATCTAATAAACATTTAATTCATGAAATTAATTTGGTATTGATTTAATAAATTGAATGTTAATTTGGTGTTAATTTAATGAATTGAATGTTTATTATTTACAATTCTTTTAATTATTTTATTTTATTCATTATTTATTTGTTGTTAATAAATAATGGGACTATTTAAAAAATATTGAAGAAATAGTTGGAAGCATTATTTACAATTCTTTTAATTATTTTATTTTATTCATTATTTATTAGTTGTTGATAAATAATGGGACTATTTAAAAAATATTGAAGAAATAGTTGGAAGCATTATTTACAATTCTTTTAATTATTTTATTTTATTCATTATTTATTTGTTGTTAAAAAAAAATGGGACTATTCATCATTATTTATTTGTTGTTAATACAATTCTCTACTCCGTTCCCGCCTTTTTTTTGCCATTCCCGCCTTTTTCTTCTTTTTCCGCCCAAATCGCTTATCTTCCCTCCATCCCTTTACTGTTACATGTTTGGGAATAAAAAATATTTTTGTGATGCAAATTATTTTTCAAAATTAACTCTAAATCGACATTCAATTCATCCAATTAACAATCAATTTATCAAAATTAACATCCAAAATCATCCAATAAAAATTCAATTTATCAAATCAAATAAACATTTATTAAATTAACTCAATAAACATTTATTAGTTTGATGAATTGAATGTTAATTTGGTATTAATTGATGAATTGAATGTTAATTTGGTGTTACCTTAATGAATTGAATGTTTAATGAATTGAATGTTTGATGAATTGAGTATTAATTGCATGTTAGTTGTTGATTTAATAAATTGAGTATTTATTGAATGAGTTTGGATGTTAATTTGATGAATTATAATATTAAAAAGATAAAAGTGTAATATCAAAGGGATAAAAGTGTAATATGATAAGAGAGTAAGTGTAATTATATCCACGTTCGGTCTACCATTCCTAAGACCGGTAGTAGTTTAAATTACACTTACACCCCTAAACTATAACACTATTTTTATTTTGTTCCCAATCTAACCCAACACAATTAAATTAATGTTCAATTTCTTGAAATTAATATTTAATTCATCATATTAATATCAAATTAACATTTAATTCATCTAATTAATATTCAATTCATCAAATTAATAGTAAATCGACATTCAATTCATCCAATTACCACTCAATTTATCAAAATTAACATCCAAAATAATCCAAAGAAAATTTAATTTATCAAATCAACACTAAACCAAAGTAATATGAAAATTAATCAAATAAACATTTAATTCATTAACTCAACTCTAAATTAACATTACATTTCATCTAATAAACATTCGATTAATAAAATTTTCGATGGTAATTTGATAAATTGAGTATTAATTTAATGCACTTGAATATAAATTAAATAAATTGAATGTTCATTTTATGTTAATTTGATGAATTGAATATTAATTGGATGTGATTGAATGTTAAGTTGATGAATTAAATGTTTATTAGATGAAATTGAATGTTGATTTGAAGAATTGAATGTTAATTTGTTATTTATTTTAAAAATTAAACGTTTATTGGATGAAATTGTACGTTACTTTGGTGTTAATTTGTTAAATCGAGGATTTTCGATGTTAATTTTATGAATTGAATGTTACTCGAATGAATTTGAATATAAATTGGATGACATTGAATGTTGATTTGAAGAATTGAATGTTAATTTGGGGTAAATTTGATGAATTGAGTATTAATTGCATGTTACTTGTTGATTTAATTAATTGAGTATTTATTGGATGAGTTTGGATGTTAATTTGATGAATTATAATATCAAAGGTTAAAAGTGTAATACGAAAAGGGATAAAAGTGTAATATGATAAGAGACCTAACTGTAATTATACCCACGTTCGGTCACCATTCCTAGGACCGGTAGTAGTTTAAATTACACTTACACCCCTAAACTATAACACTATTTTTACTTTGTTCCCATAACTGTAACATATTACAATATTTTTTTTTTCTTGTGAATATTTTGTTCCCAAAAACCTTATCTTCTCTCTCTACCCACTTTCCCGCCTAAACGACTGTTACTGGTCTTGCCTTCCCTCCATCTCTTTCCCTCCATCTCTTTCACTGTGCTGACTGATGTTGCCTTCCCTGTCGACTCCGCGTGAAACTCCATTACTGACTTTGTCTTTGATAAGTTCTAATGTAAGTGAACATTTTTTTAAGTTAATATCGTAATTTATATGGTGAAGCCATTTTTGTGGTTAATGGTTTATTTTATGTTTAGGGTGAAGAAGGAAGCTGAAACTATTAGGGTGAAGAAGGAACATGAAGCTGAAGCTGAAGATATTAAGCCATGTCGCCCAACAACCTCCTGGCTTTTTTACTAGTGGGAGATTTTTTTAAATCTAAATGCTAAATTAGTTGTGTTGATCTTATTTTTTTATTCAAATGATCTTAGATGCTTGTTTTCACTATAGCAAGGATTGTGTGAAGACAATCAAAGGGAAGGAAATAAAAAAAATGGACCATGGGGTATAAATGATATTATGTTGATCTATATTTTTTATTCCGATGATCTTTTTTATTCTTGTTTCCACTTTACATCCTTCATCTCATGTTGTACAACCTTTCGCTACTCAATCATCAGGCGATGAAAGAACTTGGCATCCAATGGAAGAATTTGAAACATGACCAGAAAGAAAAATATTTAGAGATGGCGAAGTACTCAAGAGAAGAGTATTATAGTCGTAAAGAGAACTCTAACACAAAAGAAAAGGTTCAAAACCATAATATTAAATGGTTGATATGTTTTTTATCTGTTTTTTTTTCTTATACAACTGTTTGAAATTACAGCTCGGAACAAGATGTTCTCCCGGAATGATTGTGAAAGTAATAGAAAGGTTAAGCGAAGCACAAAAAAAGGCCGTTGAAGATATTGGATTTGGAGGCTTGTTACGGCTCAAATGTAAACTACTGAGAAGAGATTTGTGCGCTTGGTTGGTTGAACAGTTTGACCCGATATCATGTGTTTTGAACATTCACGGCAAATCCCTAAAGTTGTCTCCCATGGATGTGGAATATATATTGGGATTGAGATATGGATGGATAGATGTGGACACGAGTGGCCCAACCGAAAAAATAAATGGATTGTGTAAGTCAATGTTCACTGGAATGAAGGATATTCCTTTGAAATATTTGAACGCAAAATTACAGGAAATGAAAGAAGATTCACAAGACTTTCTCCGTGTCTTTGTGTTATTTTCACTTGGATGTCTACTGTGCCCTTCAACAAAGAACTCCATTAGTAGTTCATTCCTCCATTCTGTGGTGGAAATTAGTTCTTTGGGAGAGAAGAACTGGGCAAAGTTGGTATTTGATGCCCTTCTAGAGGGAGTGCAACGATATAAGACAAATGAACAAAATAACATTAGTGGTTGTTTACTGATTCTAAAGGTAATGAAATGATTAATTGGCATATTAACAAATTTATACATTGTGATTGCAATTGTTTTTCTAATTGACAATAGTTGTGTGTTGTAGGTTTGTTATCTGCAGCGCGTCACTCAACAAGGGGTTTCTCTTGTGCCAATTAAAACGTGTCAAACTATTCCTTATATCGCATCATGGGGTGATGTGGAAATCAAAGAGGGTGTGGCACTTTTTAAAAAATTGAAAAGTCTGAAAGAGGCAGAGGTATCATGTTACAACTTAAATGATGTGTATGTATTTGAATTTGAATATAAATTTTGTATGATGAAAATGGTTGTTTTAGGTTCCAATTGTAGGAGTACATCCTGCACGCATAGAGCCACCTCATGCAGGCACACCTGAACAAAACATAGTGCCACCTCATGGAGGTGCACCTGAACAAAACATAGTGCCACCTGATGCAGGCGCACCTGAACCAAACATAGTGCCACCTCCTGCCGGGACCGAAGAAAAATCAAATGTATGTGTTAAAGATATTATATATGAGGGTAACAATATTTATAAATTTGTGTTGAAGAATATAATTTGATATTATTTTCAGTTGGAGCAAAGATTTTTCATCATGGAAAAGTCCATGGAGAAAATTATGGCGGATCAAGAAAATTTAGCTACCAAAGTCGCCTCAATGGTATGCATGATGCAGAAAATCATGGATGCCATGACAGAACTTAGACGTCCCAACTGCCAACATAAATGTGAGAATAATAAAAGAACCAATGAAGAAGTACCGAATGAATCCGACCATGCAAATCGGGCAAGGGTTTCACTTCAAATGGTTCAAACACCAGATATAAAGGCCCTGAAAGAGACAACAAAACAAACTTCAAACAAGTTGGTTTGGAGACATGACCTTCCAGACCTTTCATGCTCCCACTCGTGCACTCAAAAAAAATATACACCAAAGATTTTGCGAAGAATTTTGAAGAGGAAGCCGTCAAGATACTTGAAATCACCGTTCTACATTTTGAAGGTATGACAACATTATACCATCCATGATTAAATACCTTTTTTTTGTTGTAAATGTATGTGTTATTTTTTGAAGCAGAATGTTCAAAGGAGGAAGTATGAAAAAAATCAGATGTTAATGAATATGGATAGATATGCAGAAGAGAATGTTCAGAAGGAGGATGTGAATGTGAATGGAAATAATGAAGAGGATGTGGATAAGAATAATGAAGATAAGAAGGTAATTAATGATATAGAGGAGGAGGAGCAAATAAATGAAAATAAGAATAAAGGAACAATTGCATCATGGGGATTATTGGACGCGGAGAAGGAGAGTGTGACAGCAAGTAAGGTTAACAAAATTACACAAGGCTTGCACGAGCACCACACCCCGAGTGTAAATGGTAGTAAGGTTAACAAAATTATACAAGGCTTGCTACGTCACCACACCCCCACGGTGGCCATACATGAGGTTTGTATTCCATATTTAACATAAACAACTGTCCAATTATTACCACCTCTTTGTATTTTATAACTATAACTAGATTTCAGACTCTCTTTGTAATTTATAAGCAGATTTCAAACTCTAGTACTGCGTGGAACCCATCATTAGATGTGGAGTATCCACCCATCGACAAAATAACTACTGAAGACAAATTGTTTGTCTTCAATTACATATTTGACACGGCCCTTGACATGAGGTATGTATTTTGTTTCCTGAACAATCTATTATTGGAGCATCATAAAGTACTAATTCAATTCTTTAATGATACAGTGAGGTATTGGTGAGCATTGAAACATGTTATGCGTCGAGAGGAGCAATGATTGAAGCCTTAAAGCCAACAAAATGGCTAATAGATGTTGTGAGTTAGATAGATATTTATTTAGGATAATTTTAATATTGACTAATATGATAATGTTGTGGCTAACATGATACGAGTTTGATTTTCTATTGTTTGACCTCTTGAAGATACTAAATTTGGCACCATATATGATTCCTGAGTCCGTCAAGATTAATCCTTTAACAAAAAAGTCACGGTGGTACCTGCCAACATGGTTTTCGGTAATGATCCATTTCACATTTATAAATTTAAAAATTATTTTAAACTCTCAATGTCTACTCATAGTTCTCTCCAATACCCAGCAAAAAGCACTGGGAGGAACATACAAAGAAAAAACATATGAGTTGCTTGAATTCCAAAGGTACTTTGTTTCACAGTTCAAGGACTGTGAAAAGGTATGTACTTGCTCCATTCTTTGAACTATTTTTTGCTCTATTTATGATGGAGCTTTTCTACAATAATAGCTGCATATAAATCATCAATCTCGTTTATGTATAAATGTAGATATATATACCCATCAACGACAAGAATATACATTGGTATCTATGCTTGGTTGATGTAGTGGAGCAACAAGTTCTGCTACTCGATTCATTGCCAATGCTACCCAACGAGCACCGATACATTGCCGTCAAGATTGTGGTTAAAGAACTAGACAGAGTCTTTGAACTTGTCGTACCGAACCACAGGCCAACATTGATCAACTGGCCCATAACTCAAGTGCAGTGGGCTCCTCGGCAGCCTAATAGTCATGACTGTGGAATTTTTGTTATCAAGATGATGTGTGCTCCAATTTTGGGTCCATCATTCAGGATTACGGAATGATACATTTTTTTTGTAGTGAACTAAATTTGTTTTAACATTTTAATTTGTGAACTCTTAATATACTGTTGTCTTTAGGAGCAATCAAATCAAATGCGCATGGATATAGCAATTAATCTTGTTATCCATGTATACAATGAACCAAGAGACAAGATTATAACGAAGGCACGTGAGCGTTACAAGGATGGCAGTCAGAAAATGATAAACATGTGGAGATATTAGTTTGGATTGGCCAATTCCAAAAGTTACACAGATTTTTTTTGTATATATTGTGCACTGGGATATAGTTTTGGGTTCCCAAACAGGAGGGTCTGCCCTTTCCCAGCTATATGAAATATAGTAGAGGTTACTAGAAGTTTTGTAGTCTATTTCATATAGTCTTGGCTGATAATATATTTTGTGGAACACAACATTACATTCTTTGTCTCAAATTTTGAAGGCTTTGGAAGGTCTGGATTTGCTGGGTGCTCTTCGTGTGTGTTCTTTGCCAAGCCTGGATGAAGGGTGGTGGTGCAGGACCTCCAGTTTTGACAGTGAAACGATCTTGAGAGTAGAAAAGAAAGGAGATGTAGAACTAGATGAAAATGTAGAGGAGAGTGTAAAAAGAAGCAGATCTACTGTCAACCATCCGAAATTTAAGTCTCCTTAAATAATGGTTTCAATGGACAATAAAGGCATTTATGACATGCCAACTGCAGTCCAAGGACTACCAAAACAGTACGCCCTTATTCCATTCCAGAAATTTGTATAATATCTACCAATACTCAATCAACAACCATTCTCAACAACCATTCTCACCAACCAATCAAAGAAATTACAAGAAGTTTGATTTGCATATCAGCCTTTCAATCAAGCAAAATGCCAAAAGAAAGCATATCAGCCTATCAAACCAACTCAAAAAACACGGCACAGAAGCCTTTCAACAAAAACAAACTTAGACAAAAAACACCAAAACCTTGAATATATTAAATAATTTGAAACAACCAGACAAAACAGCCTCCTTTGAATATACTAAACAATTTGAAACAACCAGAAAAATTTACAAATCTCCCAGACAACCTCAAAAAAGTTAGAGCCCAACCAAAAAAAATTAGAATCCAACAACTGTTTTTACCCAACCATTAAAGTTGGAACCCACTTCCCAAAGGTTGTAACTCATACTAAAAAGTGAGTGGGGAAATGTAAATAGCTTCCAAGAAGAGAACTGCAAGAACAAACAATCTTGCAACCACCAACAAAACTTTTAACCATTTGACGCCCTAAAAACTATCATGTCCCTGTGTTTGTTGTCAACATGTGTGACAAGACTTAGTGCTAACTCCTTCCTTGTATCTGCAGTAGGTTCCTACAAGAGCATGAAAACATTGCATTACCATGTTATAATTCGGTACCGGTTGTAAAGCAACACTATATGACATACTATAAAATTCAGTAAAGTATAATACCCTAATACGGATGTTTTGACCCAAATGCGGCGCTTGGATCAACTCTATTACGTACATCCCACAATCAAATCCATTGCTCTGAACCGGCACCCATCTTGGGGTACTGATCGGCCATTTCTCTATGTGTTCAACATCATCCGCTAACTCAGCAAGTAGACGATGCAGTACCTTCACCTGTTCATGTTTTCAATAAATTTATATGAAACCTATTGTGGTTACACCTTTCACAAAATTTACGTGGTATGCATAAACTTACTGTTTTAACAGACTGAGAGAGTCGAATATGCTTCCTGCGAGGATCACGCAAGGTATCGAGAATCATCACCGCCTTATTTTTTACATCTACCACCGTTAAATACCAATGACTATTGTCATCATTAATAGGTATATATATCTACATTACAACACAAAGGTAAACCATGAATAAACTAAGACATAAATATCCAACAACATGAATAGGAAATATAAGAACAGTCTAAAAGCAATGTCGAACCTTATCGCATTTGTTAAGGTCACGGATTAAATAGGCATAGTGTTCTCGAAATTTCTCATCCAAACAACCATTCAATGGAATTGCTTGTTGCTACCAACAACAATCATAAATTAGTTCCGTGTCGGTGTAGATGATTTAGACAGTTAGTGAGTACACAACGCATATTTAACCTCGAAATACATTACCGAGAACCAAGTTGGCAAGTACCATCTCTCCTTTTTTGTGGTGGCGTCTATCTTTTCATCGGTCGACATAATAAAAGGCACCGCACTTATTATCTGTTAATTGGAGAAGAAGTGACATGTTAGTGTCATTTTGGGACTGATTCGCATTCTTCATAATAGTTGAATACAAAAATATAGTTAAAGGCAAAACACTTACAGAATCGCGCACCCAATTGGGTTCACGTAATGATTGCAAATCTGCACGACTCAAGAAATGGTGGGATTCATGAAAAGAAACAAGAACTTCCCTGCTTATTACAATCACACCATACATTAATGAATCATGTACCAATAACGCATACATATTGTGATAAGCAGGGAAGTTGTAGGATTACTTACGCATCCTTTAATGAAGAGTCCACTATGTAGGCCCATATATTTCTCTTATCCGAATCTTGGAGGTTCTGTATATGAGGGTACCCACCTTCAGGTTCAGCAGGGTAATCAGCCTCATCAGATGTACTGACTTCGACTTCATCCTGTCAATGTTATGAGCACAAACTTCCAAGACTTAACAATTAAAAAAAAAAGATGCAGGAAATAATACACCAAACAAAAAGAAATTTTTTTTACAAGCTTTATCGCCTCGCCACTATCAACTGGTGTGACTGTTTCTTTAGATTTGTCGCAAAAGTCGTTCAATTTGTCGGACAACTCTTGTATCCAATTCTTCATTGCGGCAAGCTCGTTAAACACCTTAATTGAATCGTCACGCATGGCTTTCTTGGTGGTGGCCTGATCCACCTCTAATCTTAAGAGCCTTGCTTCAAAATCCTAAGTAAATAGAAAATTGCCGTTTAAACAAACAAACAATATTGGAAATCCAAACATTAGCAGTAGGTGTTGAACAATACCTGTTTATGTAACTGCATTGGAACTCCCGGTTCTGAGTGGATGCCTTCCTTGACAACTGGTGGGTCACGGCATGAGAACTTTACCTAATTCAAGAATGCAATGGAATGTTATGTTATTATTAGCATATAATTCTGAGATAGCATGAATAAAGGACACAAAAAGGATTAAATCACACTGATTTACCTTGTCACTTTTGAAGCCTCCTAACTTGTTTAGAAGATGTATGCGCTTACTTATTTCATTGTCCCCCCATGATACAATTCGTGGGCACGGTCGAGAAACCAATGGTACCACCGTCTGTGTTTGTGGTGTGAAACAGTCAAAGTACCAAATCTATATGACACAAATGTAATACGATTAATAAAAATCAAAGTGCATAGAGGACTCTTGAAATCAACAATAATAAAAAAAAAAATGTTACCATGAGAACAAGAATGCAACCATTGACACTTTGACGTTTTGTCGTCTTGAAATCCCGTACCCCCTGAATGATACCAGCAAACACATACTTGGCCCAATTCATACCCCTCAAAGATGAGACGTCCAATACCATTTGCAATAGTCTGTCATTGACTGTCTTTTTCATTGTGGGGCACAGGAACTGCCCAACAGCAAATTGAACAAAGTAACGCCGAAATTCTTCGGAATCCTCATTCAATTTCTGTAGTTTGTACTTTATGTCACGCAACGACAACTCCTTTTTGTTGTCAAAAATTGATTGTTGAAGATCCGCAATTAATGATGGGGAGCCGTTCGTCTCAAATTCATCCCCCCCATACTTTAGCCCCAAGATCCATTCAACATCCACTGGAGTAAACATCATGGATTCGTTGTGCGCGTTCAGAGTACATGTATTAGGGTCAAATTTGTTCAAGATCCACTCGCATAAACCCCTTTTAATGCTGTTGATATTCAAACTAAGTAAACCCCCCAATCCCATTTCCACAATGCCTCGCTTTTGTTGAGCATTGCATGATTGAATTACTTTAACTAGCAAAGAAGGAGAGCAACGGGTACCAAGAAGATACTGCAAGATGTTTTACAACTTTAAATCAATGAATTAAAAATATTGAAATGGTTGAATGTAATGGCATTAAAGACACTACAATTTATACCTTAACCTTTCCTGATGAATATTTTGAAATATCAATTCTTTGGCGCTTACGAAGCTCTGGTTTTTTCTTTGTATTGCTTACCATCTTCGTCTCCCTGCACCATGCATCATGTTATTGGTAAAAGCTGTATAAGATCTAATAGAAAAAAAAAAAATTCCAAACAACAATGTTATATTTTTCTTTCAACATATTGTTGCATAAAGTATTGGATGAATGTTGTAAACCTTTAATTCTATTTAAACTATTAATGGATGGTTACAACTTTTTTGGATGTGAGTACAACTTTTTGTGGGATGTGGGTCTGATTTTTGGTGGGGTTCACAGATAAAGAGCGAGAGCGAGAGCGAGAGAGAGAGAGAGAGGAGCCAATTAGGGAAGTCCATACCTGGAGTTGCGGCGGTGGCGATGTGGCAGTCGTGAGGAAATGAGTTGAGCGTCTACAGGTTGGGTGACGTGTAGGAGAAGCTCTGCAAAAAATATTAAACAAAAAAAATGTGGGAGGTGAAGGGGGAGAGGATTACTTGAGCAGGTTGGGTGAGGAGAAGCTCTACAAAAAATATTAAACAAACAAGACTTTGAAAAAAAAAAAAATAGACGTAATAAGAGCATGACTCAACTTTCTAAGGACAAAGTCAATAAAAAGAAATTTAGCTTGTAAATCCAAATTTAAAAGGAGTAAAGATGCATTTTGAGTAAAATAAACCAGTTTATCTTGAATTATATTCACACCACCTCACACTTTAAATATTATTGAGATTCCTTCACATTTCAACATGTGATAGATGTTAACAATTTCTTAAAAAGACTTTTTTAGCCTTGTAAGTGACCCCCTATTTCCCTTCTAGCAATAACCCGTGGCTAAATGCAGTTTCCCATCTAAAAAAACTCGTCAATTTGAAATAAATTTTCCTTCATTTGCTTTAATTAAAGAAATTGAATAAATCAAGTGTCCACTATTTTTTTTCAAAAATAGTCAACAGAATTTCCTATAAAGGTAGGAGCTTAAAAAAATCTAAAGCTGAGTTTATATATGTCATTATATATATCATTACCCAACACAATCCATTGCATAATGAAGACAAATTTACTCAATGAACCAAACAAATCAAATAAAAAATAAACAAACTAAGAGAAGCACATAACCTTGCAAGCAATGAGAGGAGCTTTCAACAAATGTAGTGGAGCAAGCAGCTTCACTCTCTATACAATTTTTGGTATCCAATTACGTGTGGCTACAAAATTGAAAAATCCCAAATAATTAAACAATCCCAATAAAATTATTAAGAACAAAATAACTACAAACTAAAATTCAATTGAATTTGTATAAATGTCAAACTAAAAGAAAAATATGTTAATTTTAATCTCCTCCACCTTAAAATAATGAAGTCAACATCACAAACTTGGATGTAGGTACACCTTTAATGGTTAGGGTACAACTTTAAAGGTAGGATTACAACTCTTTTTGGCTGAGTGTATGGATACGGGTACAACTCTAGTACAATGGTTACAACTTTTTTGGATGTGAGTCCAACTCTATTATTGGATGTGGTACAACTCTTTTTGGATGTGGTACAACTCTTTTGGATGAGGTACACATCTATTGGATGTGGTACAATTTTAATGGAGGGTTACAACTTTTCTTGGTTATAATTTTGGTGGTGGGGGTACAACTTTTGTTTGACCATAATACCCCTATAAAAATTATTAAAGACAACTATATCATTATGCATTTAATTACTCAATACCAATTAAATATCTAAATAACTCTTCATATATTTTCCATTCCACACAAATAATCTATATGAATATCTATATCTATATCTATATATCTTCCTAAACTTAAAAAAATAAATATTCAGTATACATCCAATTTATAATATAGATAATACTAATATATATCTATCTATATCTATATTTCTATCTATATTATTTCTAAAAGTACCTTACAAAGAAAAACTTTTATTTTCTCTTTCAATCCTTAAAAAATTATATAAAGACAAACATATGCTATTTTCTAATTTAAATCTTAGACCATTCATATTCTAGAAATAAATATTCAATTACAAGTGTAATGAATAAATTTTTATCTATATCTATTCTATACTAATTTAAAATGTTAATTATTCTTCAAAATTTTTGAATCTATATTTTAACCTTGACAAAAATACTAAATCTAGATAATATCCTTAATGACTTTTGCTCTCCCTTCCGCAAAGAATAACCTGTATGACTTTTGCTCTTCCTCCAGATTTAATATTTTGTATTCATTTCATATTCTTCCTACGGTCACCAACCACCATATATGTCCCACCATAATCTCTTTTTTATACCAACCATGTATTACATCCAAAAAAACTTTCATGTCAATATACATGTATACAGTTGTCATATAAATCTATACTTCTAATAAAAGTACTTAGATGAAAAACTTTTGAATTCCTCTTTTACCCTTAAACAAAATTATAAGGACAATTATACCTCACCTAATAATATCATTTAAAACTTTTGAGTTTCTATTTTGTCCTTAAATAAATATATGATGGCTTAAATCATAAAAAATTGACATTGTGTGTGCCCTTGAAGAACCCTATAAATTCAATGATTACCAATATATAATTCATAAAAGTCACTACTTAAAAATAAAAATTTATTTTCTAATTTTATCCCAGCACAATTTAATAAAGTCTATATTATAATTTCATAACTGTTATTTAACAATAATATAAAATCAATATTATCCTTAATCTAAAGATTACTCTAATTGATTTTTTTTTTTTTTTTTTTTATGGATTCATAATATAAAACTAATTTTTTTCATTGGTCTAATATGTATTGTAACTTATCTAAGTTGTAGACCTTATAGATTCTAGAAATAGTGCAAACAAGTCCTAAGAGTTCTTGAGAGTAAATATCAAATTATATCAAGGACTTATGAAATTTATACGGAATCAAGCTCTTTAAAAATCTGACTTTTGAATTTTCCATCAGTTACTAATATCTTATATATTTAGATAAATCTAACAATGAATTTAAAATTAAATTTCTTTAACTAGAGATAAGTTAGTCTTGAGGATTTTCCTAAAATTCTAATCCCTCAAGATAAATGTTGCAAAAGACACAAGTTTTTGTAGTTGAAACATGTACGTCTTCTATCTATTGGTTTGTATGGAACTTAAACTTGTAGCTTGCTCTTGATCTATATTTGAAGGTGTGTTATGATGATTTACTTAATTATCCTGTTATCTTGTGTTCTATTATAAAAATACAATATCTTTTGTGGTGATTTTATCAAACTTTTCTCTCGCAAAGTTTGTATCATTGTGATTCATGCAATCAATGATTATGGACTCTTAGCAAGTATAGTAGATTTACCACACAAAAACGTATACCCTCAATCAACCTTCCAGTATTCATGGGGTGATCAATCAATCTTGAAGTAATCAATTTAACATGCAGTCTAACCTCTTAGAACATTATTATAGTTGGAACACATAGCAACATATAATATATCCAAACAACAAGTATCAAAGGGCATATATTTTGATTCGTAGTTGTATATTTAATTATTTCAACATACTGATAAGAAATAACATCACCGCTATAAATTAAACTTGTCCACGTGCAACACACATATGTGCCAATGTGTCAAGTGATAACTTTACATTAAAAAATATTGTTGATAAATAAAATTGTATATTCATCTAATAGGAGTATGCATTGGTAAATCAATATTATAAGTTTAGCACAATGCATTTATATAAAAAAACAAAATATTTACATAGAGTTAAAGAAAAATTCAAAATAGGACATAATAGAATCCTAAAAAAGGGCGACATAAAAAAAAGTCTTACATTTGGGGAGAATTGTCTTGACCTCTTAGCTGATTTAGTCTTAAGAGATCGAAGAATTGCCAATTAGACTAAACCAAATTGGTTTGATTATTAATTATCTTTAAACTTTGAAAGAGGAGATTGTTATGGTAGGTATGTATGGGTATGTGACAAATGTATTTTACCATATTTATAATTAAACTATAAAATAGGACCCATAAATTACAAAAATCACATTTTGAGGTAATTTTTGATAATATTTCAGTTCAAAATAAATTAACCTATATACCGATATGATAAATATAAAATCAAAACTATTGTAAAAAATAATACACGTGCAACGCACGTGTACAATATCTAGTAAATATAAATGCATGAATAAGTTATATGTGTGTTAATGGTGTTCCAATGGTGGAGTTCAGTGAACATGCAATGTGCTTATTAGTTGTGGCGGCAGATGTTTTTCAATTTTGGTAGATTTCTTTGAGCTTACTCTATAGTACTCTTGAAATTGAACTGCTTAATAAAGTCTTGAAATTGAACTGCTTTAAGTTGGAATCTAGCTCATTATTTATGTTTTAATGTAATTTCTTGTAATAATAATTTGGCCAAGCAATACTTTACTAAAAAAATATAAACAAACGTTAGACTTCAAAATGGTCCATGCACACGTGCATCAACTAGTCTTATAATAACGTCCAAAAAAACCATTTCATGCAATTAACGTACAATAATCACCAACACCCAACAAACTCTATTTCATGAAATTGACTGTAAATCTCAATCAACACACTAAATATAGTATTTCATTAAAATAATCAACCCGAACATTTCAATCAAAATAACACCCATTGGAGTCAAAATAACCCTAACATTCAATTTTAAAGATCCAACGGTAAATTGCTGCTACTGCTCTGTGTGTGTGTGTGTATAGGTGGGTGGGTGGATGACTGAGTGCGATGTATGTGTGGGTGTGTATCTATATGTGCAATGTATTTGTGTGGGTGGGTTTCTGTATCTGCGATATGTGTGTGCTAGTGTGTGTGTTCGACTGTCTAAAAATTGTGAGATAGAGAGACGTATAGGGTGTGGGATCTGTGTGTGTGTGTCTTGGATTATGTGTGTGTGTGTGTGAGTCGTGAGACAGAGAGGTACCTGCGCCATGGAAGAAGAGCGATTTGGGAGAGAAAAGGAGAGAGTGAGATTGAGTTGGGTCTTCTTACGCAGAGGATCGAGAGGTGAGAGATTGAGAGAGAGAGAGAGAGAAATGGAGAGTGTTTGAATTGAGTCGGTTGGGGTGCCGTGTGGGTGTAGCTTTATGGGCGGGATTTTTTTTGGGTAAAGATGCATTGCAAGCCGTTTGATTGAAATGGAAAAAGTGAGATGAAATGTGAGCTTTTTATTTAAAAGTTCCATTATTCTGATAATGGATTCGGTTGTATAATAAATTTCACTCAGTCAAATTAATAAATTAAAATAAAGTCTTTTTTAGCCTTCTTAAAAAGACTTTTTTAACCACAAAAAAATAATATCACTTTTAATTATATATTTTGTACGTATAAATGTCAATTTTTATAAAACTTTTTGATTGGTTATATTACTTTTAAAAATTAGATGGGAAGATTATAAGTTTTAACAAAATTTTCAAAAAAACCTTCACAAATTCCATCAACATAATATTACCCACCTCATTTATAAAAATAATATTATGATTACATATGTATATTTTTTTTTTTATCAAAATGTTTAATCCTTTCATTTTTAAATTAAATATAATGTATGATAGCTACGTAATTTTTAGTTACATTATAATTTTTCGAGATTTTATGTGAAAATTTGATTTTTTTCAAAAATTTAATATACTTTATAATATCAATTATAGCATTGTATATTACATTTTATCCAATTGACCTATATTATAGCATTGTATATAGTGTATATATGGTTTTATATGATTTTACGTTTAATTAGTTGAGCAATGTATCATTAATTTTTAACCCAAATTTTTATCCCAAATCAAGGAAGACCATTGCATGAGTGGATCCCATTTAAAAAAAGTGATAGGATCCACTTATCCAATGGTCTCTCTGATGAAAATTTGAGTTAGAGATTTGGGATATATATTTTCCTAATTATTTTGGTACTTTTTATTAAGGACATAAATTATTTTTAATGAATTTGGGTCCCAATATAATTTACCCTAAACTAAAACCTTAATATATATCTCATTGTCTCTCTATCTCCCTCTCGTATACCACCTCCCCATCTCCCTCATTCTGTCTCTCTGTCTCTCTCTCTCTGTGAACCCTAGTATCATCATATATATATATATATATATATATATATATATATATATATATATATATGAAATTGCATCGTATATCTCTCGACCTCTCCTCTACCACCTCCCCATCTCCCTTAAATTAGGTCTCTCTCTGTCTGACGACTCCAATCGCCACCGCCACAGCTACAACGTCAGCACAACAGACAGCTCTGAAGGTTTTTCTCTATCTTTTTTCCTCTCTTCGTCCTCTGCTTCACACACACACCCACACACGCCAAACCCCCTCCCCTTCCCATGTCCTCTCTCTTTCCATTTCTCTTCTCTGTATTTTAGATTGAATTTGAATTTGAGAACTCGATTTTTTTCTTTTCAATTATGTGTATGTCAACTCAGGACAATAGCATAATGCATGACGTTTATAATAGAGACCAAACGATGTGGTAGTAGGGTGGTGGTGTTTTTTGGCAACATTTGTCGATGTAAGGCGTGAACGGCAACCTAGAAGAAGTGGAAAGACAGAAGTGATATATTTATAATTACAACAGATGGTGGAATTAGGAAGTTGGGAATGTTTATTCATTTTTTAAGTTGCTAATATTATTAGATCTTGTTAATCTTTGATAAGATATCAAAGATACAAATTTTACAAAATGAAAAAATGGTAATGTAATTGATTTATTGATATCGTTTTTTATAATTATTTGATGACTATATTTTTGTAATTATGCATTACTAGGAAAAAAAATCACTGAATGTGGTGGTCCCGATGGATGGAAATTCTCAGATGTTAGGTGATCGATTGTGCTAGCCAATTTAGTTCGCTCCGAGGTCAGGGGTAGCACCTCACCATCTCCCACATTCTGTCTATCTGTCTATGAACCCCTCTACCACTTCCCCATCTCTCTCTCTCTCTCTGAACCCCTATATATATGTCTGTCGGTCTCTGTATGTGTTGGAACATAACTCGTATGAATGTTATATACCATGTTAATTTCATGTTATGATATAATTTATGTGCTACTAGTTCTGCGCATGTCACCTATTGTACAATATTGCTTAGAAAAAATGGCAGTTCCAAGAATTACTGATGATGAAAGTCAACTGTTGATTTCTGCGCTTCTGGAATATAAACAAAGGGGTATAGTACTTCAACGAGGGAAGTTCACGGCTGACGACTTCATAAATTTGTTCGCTTTGTTGAAAAGGAGGATGCCGGATTTTAGTTTGGACCTAATACAGCTTGTCAGGATAATATTTTTCTGGAAGAAGCTATATTTCACTATGAAAGATATGTTGAAAACAAGGATGTTTGCTTGGAGCACAACCATGATGTGTGTTGTCGGTGGTCCGATGGATGGAGCTACTAATTATTTACGTGTAAGTATTGATTTAAAAAAAAAAAGTATGAGTAAGGAAGTAGAGTAGATATTTTTTTTGTTCCCCTAATTTTATGGATTTTTAGTTCCCCGATACTAATGTGTAGGAAAACAAGTTTGCAAGCAAGTGGTGCATCAACACATGTCCTTTGTTTAAGAAACTAAAGGAAGTTTTCGAACCGGAAGAAGAGTTGGTTGAAAGCGTGGGATCGTCTTCGAGTCCTATTCCAGATAAAGAGGTTATTGTCCTTGACGATTAGGCTGGTTGGTGGTTCGTTGTTAGTAGTCTTGTATATATGCTTCACACAAGCCATTTTGGGTTTTGGATGTCAATGGCTGTGGTGATACAAAAAATTTTAAGTTATAATGCTAAATTTTGTACGAACAGGTTATCATGCCTTCATTTTGTTTGAAGGCAACACCTTATTATATAAATCATATTATTATGTGTCATGTTACATATAATGGAGTTTGCATACCTGAATTTCCAGATTTGGACTCTCTTCTTATGAATTAAATTGAACTTACATGTAAAGTAGCTAAAAAATACAACCAAAGGTGTTTGTGAAAGAGGAGATTTGAAATGATAATCTAGCATAAAAATAAACGAAAAATAAAGCAATAAAAGACTGCAATTCTTCTGGGTACGCATTCAAATATGTTATTTAAACTGACATTCTGGCATACAGGTACCTAAGAACTTAAAGAAATGACATAACCATTCATCATAGCAAGCATTAAACATGCAGTATTATGAAAGTCAAGGCTTTGTGATGCATGGTGAATACAGATGAAACATTCACCATTAACTCTCTCAAACACATTTGTCATAAATTGTTTTCCCCAGCTCCACATTACAAGATCATAACCAGATATGCCACTCACACCAGGGTGCACGACACACTGTGATTATCCCCCTTTGACCATAGTTCTTGCATAGCAGCCAGATCCATCATCATCCTGAATACGTTGTAGAAAAGAGCATTTGATGCTAGTACTGAGGCCTTGCTATTCTCCAGGAGAAGTCGGAGACTATCCCTGAAAGTACGTCCGAAAATTAACCATTAAACATGAACATTTGACACAACCCAACAACATAAGTTGAAGAGGAAAAAATTAAACTAGTAGTATGGCAGACAAATAACTTGCAACCCGCATTTGGCCCACTTGTTTCAATATGTATACGGCAAGGTGCAGCACCACAACCGCAAATTGGAGCATAGATGATTTCTTCAGATCTCACCATGTCAGACCACTTAAAAAATTGGCATTTGCCTTCCTAAATCAAGGCAACAATTGTTGAACTGAAACTAGCAAAATAAAAAAGGTCAAAAAAATTAAGTACTCAACCATCATGATCATCATCAAGAGATCGGAAGAGCATAAATGAACTCACCTTGTTGAGAGGATGCATTGCCTCTCCCCTCTTTCCCATACCCTCAGATAGACTTGGAAATCATGAAGGATTCTCTCCAATCCTATTTAACAGAGGACCAGTACCAAGCCAGTTGGAACACCAAAAGGGGATTTACCACTGAAAGTCCACTGACCTTCCATTGCCCACAAGTACCTGTGAATTTACCAATACTAAATTAAAATAAGGCAAAATAAGGCTTTAACATACAAAAAATTCGTGGTTTCCCAGTTTTGTCAAAAAGTTCTATAAACACCTATCTATTTCCATTAAAAAAATTGAAAACCCTACTTCCTATTATCCCCCAATAACTCTCCAATTACAATAAATCAACATTTTTTCCAAAAAAATGGCATACACATACACAAGTATAATAAAATGTTACCTTAAGTTACAAGAGAAGAAGATTTGAACGTGGAAGAGTTAGATCTGTGAATCCATCAATTCAAACAAGAAAATCGACATAAAATAAATTACATGAACTTGAATAGGGCTAGGTTTAGGGATTTATCACTGGCTTGCTCCATGTCCCCTTTACTGGTTGTAACAATGAAAGCAAAAATTTAAAAGACCACCACACGAACCCCTATGTGCATATGCAAGTAATACATTACACCACTATGAATTTAACCCAATAACAAGGCAAATAATTGTCAATGAATGAAAAAGTTAGGACATGCGTGGACATATATTCGAAATTATTATCAAACGATATTTTCTAAGCAAGAAACAGTACATGTTTAGAATTCTAATACTTGGGATAATATTAATGTAAGGCTTTGGTTACCATGCAATATTTGAAATAATGTTTAAGTAATCTGGATAATTCTTGGAATCTCAGGGGTTCATATGTACATTAATTCAAGTAAGTAAAACCATTTGGTGTGTTATCCTCCGGTATAGGGAAAACATTATGTTACCAAACAGTATAGATGCTTTCACCATGGATTCTCAAGCTGCTCTGGTAGGCCTGTTATAACTAGGCGTCCAGCACCTTCAAACTCAGCACCACGTCCTCTGTGGTTGGACTAAATGCTTTCGAAATGATGGTTTCACTGCCAAAGCAAACACAAACATACAACTCATCCAACAACATTTTTTTGAATGTGGGTACAACTATATTGGGATATTAATGTAGCATACCGAATCTATATGACTGAACTTGAGTTCGATATCACACTCTCTCCCTCAAATGCCATCTTGCAGTAAAAACCCTACTGAAGCAGGAGAAGTAGAGAATAAGGAACAGTCCAGAAGTGGAGAGAAAAGGATGTGGTACAACTATTTGGGTTGGGGGTACAACTATCTTGGGATGTTAATGTAGGAGCAATAACCTCCAACCTCCAACCTCCAACTTCCAGAAGGTTCTACCACAGAATATTTGTGAAACCACGGAAAATTTGAACTACTCACAAAGGGGCAAAACAATAACTTGCCACTATGAACGGGTTGCGAACCTGAATTTTTCTAGATCTCGGATGACGAAACGGACTTCGCCGTTGAATTCGTCTCGCGAAATCTAGTGACCATGTAAAATTTCATCAAATTCCGAAATAGTCGGATTTTTCACGTTTTACGAGACAGTCGGGTCTCGGATGACCCCAAAAACGAATTTTTTATTAAAATTATAAAATTTTCTAATAATTGAATTAAAGTTCAAATAAAATTAATTTGAACTTAATCCGAGGTATAATGAATCGTTTCGGGACGAAAAACGGACCCGAAAGTCGAAAATATGCGGTGCAATGTGGACCGCGCAATTAAAAGTATAAATAGGAGCCAAATATCTGAAAAATCAGATTTTTCAGCCCCTTTAGCTGGCTGTGTTCAGACGTTGAAGGGAGAGAGGAGAAAAATTTTGATCTCCAAGCTTCCCGCTCCGATTCCGGGAGTTCCGTCCGTCGGAATTCGTCGATTCAAAAGGCAAAGTTCATCTACGCGACGAGGGCTACGCGTGGGTACCAAAAACAACAAGTTTCACCGAAGGTGAACGGGTGGGGGTGTACGAAAATCAAGATTCGAGTTGTATTTCTTTGCTCGGATTCCGTCGAGCTAGAAGGGAGAAGTGATCACGTCGACGAAGGCTACGCGTGGGTACCAAAAACAACGAATTTCACCGAAGGTGAAATTTCGGGAGTTGGGAAAATCAAGCTTCGAGTTGGGTTTTCGGGTCTTGGGAGCTTCCTACGGGATTCTCACGCTACAAGAGGTAGGGGTTCTCCTACTTGGGTTGATTTCTTACCTAGAAATTCCTATGATAAATGGGCTGGATATATATATATATATACACGTATATACATATATTGACCTCTATATATGTATATGGGTATTGAAAATGAAGGAAATGGGTAAAATGATTTTATCCTAATTTGTTAAGTAGAAATGGCCTATTGGAATTTCTAGAGTTATGAGAAAGTTGGCAAAATTGTGTGATCACATGTTGTTTGCCTTGAAGGTGTTTGATGAAATGCTTAAATAAATTGAAGTTGTTATTTGAATGAATAACATGTTATGCCTTAGGTAGGAAATGAAAATCATATGTGTACGATATGATTTATGTTGAAATTATGAATTATTGATATATGGTTTTGATGTATCAATGTTGAGATGAAGTATGGAATTTATATGGTTATGATGTATATTGACATGGTTAAGGAATTTGGTAGTTATATGTTATTGATATAATTGCCATGAATGTGAACATGTGAAACTATGAATTAATTGTCCATATGGCATTCATATCATATGGCACATGGCATGGATATGCAATGGTGCATTACATTGCATTTGCATGGAATTATTTATTTCATGGGTGAGTACATGGTTGACGTCGATACCCGGCATGGTAATTGACGCAAGGAGTAGTCCAAGTTGCATACATTGCATATGGGACATGGTGTGGCATCACATTCATGGGATGTTAGCATGGGTGTGGGTGTGTTTGTGCATGGGTATTGTACCACAATCTATGTGGTATTAAATGCATGTGGACATGAAAAAAGTTGCTCATTGGCGGTCATAGCATATTGGGCATAAGGTTGTGTCACATTCATGGGAGTCATTCATGAGTGTGGTGGTATGGTTGCATTAATCAACACCATACTTGGTGTTTGATGGTGGGCTCGGGAAAGATAGATTGAACATTCATTTGAGTTGCCCGGTTACATGCATAAAGGAAAAACTTGTGTCTGGGTATAGCAAGAAGGGATAGATCCCCCCTCGGGTGCAAGACCCGGTTACATGGTTCAGGCATTTGTCCGGCGGTGAAATTCCAGAAAAGTGCCATGGTTTACGGAACCGGCGGTTGAGATACCAAAATCCGTTGCCCAACAAAGACACAAGGGTTTTGATTTATCAATGGTCGTTGAGTGGATAACATCAACGGCGGATTTTACGACACATTGACATTTCATTGTGTGTGTGGGAGCCGGGGAGGCTCGGGGTGTGTTACATGATTGAGTCTCATCTCACTCATGGCATGTTGTACACATTGGCATTTGCATTGTGTTGTCGAGCTGGGAAGGGCTCGGGGTGAGTGCGTAAATGAGTCACATCTCATTTCACGTTGAGCCGGGGCAGGCTCGGGTTGAGTACATGAGTCTCATCTCATTTCATGGGGCTTAGGTAGCCCGGTTTAACATACATGGCATTGACATGTAAAGGGAGTCAGAGTGGACTCGGGTTGAGTGCACATGGGTGGGTCTCACCTCATTCATGGCATGACATTATAGCATTACATCATTTAATTGTATATTATTTGATGGAATGGTTACGGATTTATGGATGTTGCATGTGAACATTTCATATGCATATAGGTTGAGGAGTAGCCTCTGTAGGAAATACTCTACTGGGCGTTGGCTCACCCTATACGGGAACACATTTCAGGTGGAGAGATACACCAGCGGATGGCTCCATTTTGGGACCCTCATGCTTGAAGAAAGCCGCATGTGGCTTTACTTAATGTTTTGTGTAATTACATGTTAGAAACTATATTTTGGGGCATGTAATGCGTAAAATAATTGTAATAGAACTTATAAAGACTATTGTTAGATTAACCTTTCATGTTTGATATAAGTATTGATAAATGGACCCGGTGCGGTCAAGTTTTACTTATAAATGGACCCTGTTTGGTCATTGTGTTATATTGGGCCTCGGATGGGCCATGTTAATATATACTGCACAGGTTGTGTTTTGGGTAGAGCTCCCCGTACAAAGGAGACTCTGCCCGAATTTCGGTAAATTAAGGACCCCGGTAAATGGGGCATGACGGTGTGATATCGAGTTACTCGGTATCCACTAGTATTCCGCGGGTTGATGGGTAATCAACGGACCCCCGGATTTTGGGGCGTCACAATATTATACAGACAAACAGGTCCCATAAACCATTTTTCAGTTACCAATGCCCTAGATTAGAGACAAACCAAAAAAATAATAACACATTAATACACAAGTTGTAACCCACACAAACAAATCATATTAATCCAATGTAGTTGTAT
Source organism: Ilex aquifolium (assembly GCA_951799425.1). Lineage (NCBI taxonomy): Eukaryota > Viridiplantae > Streptophyta > Magnoliopsida > Aquifoliales > Aquifoliaceae > Ilex > Ilex aquifolium. The sequence continues at coordinate 31,721,703 of OX637395.1, read as the reverse complement.
CCCCGCCCAAATAGTTGGAAAATAATCCATAAAATTTGGAATTCCAAATTGCGAACAAGCTTCAACAATAGTTATGATGAGTGTCATATTTTCTCCATGGGGTGACTTAACGATGTGAGACATACCTTTTTAAACGATGTGATACACCATGGATTCTCAAGCTGCTCTGGTAGGCCTGTTATAACTAGGCGTCCAGCACCTTCAAACTCAGCACCACGCCCTCTGTGGTTGGACTAAATGCTTTCGAAATGATGGTTTCACTGCCAAAGCAAACACAAACATACAACTCATCCAACAACATTTTTTTGAATGTGGGTACAACTATTTTGGATGGGGGTACAACTATATTGGGATATTAATGTAGCATCAATAACCTCCCCAGGCAATTCATCATCAAATCAGTGAAGCTCCTTATCTTGACTGGAAGCCAAGAAATCAGCTACACATTAGCTTCACAGTATATGTGAGAAATACAACTCTTTTTGGATGTGGGTACAACTCTATTGTGATGTGGTACAACTTTAATGAAGGGTTACAACTCTTTTGCATGCAGGCAAATTTCAAGCACCACAAGTTGGAACCCACCCCAACAAATTGTAATCCACTCTAGTTTGTAACCCCAAACAAATAGTTGGAACATAATCCATAAAAGTTGGAATCACACCCCAAAAGTAGGAACCAAATACAATAAAAGTTATAACCCTACCCAACGTAAAAACTCCAAAACAAAGGGTAGAACCCACTAATTCAGTCAATTGCCAAAAATATTAATATATATATATTTAAATATTAAAGAAGTATGAAAAAACCTCCAACTTCCACAAATTGGTATAGCTTACCACTGAATTAATTAGTTCTTCATATATGAATGAATTACTGCCTTATATATTGTGGCATCTCTCTTTATGTTATTGTCGTGTGTGACCAGTTTGAGGCCTAATTCCCTCCGCATTTCTGTGGTAGGTTCCTACAAGAGCATTTGTAAAACAACACTAACTTAACTCAACCACGCAAAATACAACACTATCTTGAAGTTAATAGTAACATAGTAATGTCATGTATGCAAAAAATTAACACCTGGATAGGGAAATCTGGACCCAACTCCGGCTGTTGGATCATCAATATGACATACATACCACAATCATACCCATTCTTCTGTACCGGCACCCAATTTGGCCGCAGAATCGGTCATTCATGCATTTGTTCAACATTGGTGGTCACCTCACGTATTAGATGATACAACACCATCACCTATTATTTTAATGCGTTAGATGACAGGTACTTCATTAAACATGCCCTAAATAATTTTTGTTGTACAAACGTTACCGTTTTCTTTGCCTGCTAAACGCGTATCATATTCCTTCGAGCATTAGGCAAAGTATCGAGAAGCATGATTTCCTTTTTTGGGACATCTACTACAGTGAGGTACCAATGCGAATTTGCATCATTTATTGGTAAATATATCTACAACCACACGAATATAATACAATGAGAAATTAGCATACACAAACACACACACAATTATCAACACCATAATTAATGAGAAGGACCTATATGTATAAAATGATAATGTCATACCTTATCACAATTTTTAATGTCACCAATGAAACGAGAAAAAGTTTGTCTAATAACTGAATTTAAGACATATTTTCCTTTATTCTTCATTGCAACTGCTGCTTGCTGGCAAAACCATTCATTAAATATAAACGATTAACAAAGATATATCATGAGTATCACACAATCCAACAATGAGTAGTATGGATACTTTACCGAAAACAATGTTGGGAAGTACCATCTGGCATTTTGGTTGGTGCGGTTGATCTTGGTATCAGGTGGTAGAACACAGTGAACCATATTTATCACCTGTTAATAAGGACAAAAATAAATTATCGGGTATTGTAAACTGTTTTGGCACAATAATTGATGGTAATATTGCATTCAAAATCAATCCACTTACATCATCAAGTATCCATTATGTTCCCCATAAGGACTGCATTGACTTCCGAGTCGCCCGAAATATAGTTTCTTCAAAATCAACAAGAACCTCTCTGCATGTATTGAAATGGGACCAATTTGTAAATGCAGCGTACCAATTATGCTGAAAGAATACGATTTGATAAATTATGGATTCACTTACGATTTTCCTAACAAATTATCCAGTATATACTCTCATATTACCTCCTCGTGGCTTGGCAGGACTCTTGTTATGTGAGGGTACCCACCCTCTGGCATATCAATATCATCTTCCTCCTGCAATGTTATGCACACAAATAACCAATATTACCTGGTATTCTAATATCCAAACAATTACAAAATTATGAAATGATTCACGTACGTTGCCGTCATCATCACCGTCATCATCATCAATAATATTTGTATCAAATACCTCATCACCTCTTTCTTTCTTACTCAATTCCTCAACACCTTCTGATTTGTTAACGATGGCCTTGACTCGGTCAGATAAATTCTTTAATAAATCTTTTATAGTAGAAAGCTCGACATCAACCTTGAGTGAAAAATCTTGAAAATCTAATTTCATTGACGTCTGTGCCACTTCTAATCTAGACAATCTTGAATCAAAATCCTAAACAATTGAACAATATGTGAACAAAGAAACAAGTTATGAACAAATGAACAATTTACATTTGGCTATTGCGTAATACAGATGGTTGTAGGGTGTTGAGTAATAAACATACATTTGCTACTACTTTGACGCGTGCATCAGTCGATGGCCGGTGGCACACATCATTAACCGTCACCTTAATCTACATCAACCATTCAATAGACATCCACAAATAATGGTAGATCTCATTAATATACAAAATAAACCATGATGTGTGTTGTACTGATATGATACAAATGACTTACCTTGTCATTTTTATAGCCACCTAATTCCTTTAGCCGCACAAGGCGCGCACCTATTTTTAGGTCATCCCATTCTCCAATGCGGGGGGAGGGTCGTGACGCCAAAGGAACAAGATTCTCCCCAATAGGTGTGACGCGTTCAAAGAAGAAAATCTACTTACACAAAAAAAAAAACTAATTATTATTAAGTAAAAGCAAAATTAGAAGGAAAGAATCAATGAGTATAATAGGTCACCATGAGGAGAATAATGCAACCCTTGATGCTATTGCGGGGAGCCATCTTGTACTCACGGACCGCCTGAATCAAGTAGTCAAAAACAAACTTTGCCCAGTTCTTAGACTTCAAAGAGGCCAAGTCTTCAACAATGGGAAGAAACTGCCTACTCATTTTTATTTTCAATGATGGGCACAGGAAAACACCAATAACATACAATACAAAGTATCGCCGAAATTGTTCAGAATCTTTTTTCATTTTCTTTATTTTATTCCCTATATCAATCGTTGACAAGATAATTTTTCCTTCAAAAATATCCTTTGTAACATCACTTATTCTTGATGCGGATACGTTGGTTTCCAAATCATCCCCTCCACAATGCAACCCCAAAATGTGCTCCACATCCTCTGGACAAAATTTGATGGATTTGTTGAATACGTTCAACAAGCAAGTATTTGGATCAAATTGTTCAAGTAACCACTCACAAAGGCCCCTCTTAACATTGTGGATTTTCAAACTTAACAAGCCCCCCATTCCAATTTCTTCCACCCCGTGTTTCTGTTCATCCGTTAATGTTGAAAGTAAGCTTACTACTTTTTGGGGTGAGCATCGGGTTGCAAGTATATTCTGCAAAAGTGTGCAACAGTATGCGAATTAGTGAATCCATGAAAATTGTTGAATGTAATGCTTACAAAAAATGTGAGTTTGATATTAACTTTTTTAACTGAAGTACTAGAGGTTGCACTCCTTGGCAATGAAATCCTTTTGGACGATTGATGCTTCACTTCTTCTCCTGCTTCAATTTGCCTCTTCTTGGTCCTGTACAATGCACTATGTTGTTAACCTTATACAAAAGAATCTGAGTATTCCAAACATTTCAAGAAGAAGTACTTACATTGTTGTAATTGTATTGAACAAAGAAATAGCCTGCCAAATTTAGCTCTGTCAGGGTTAGTAAACAATACACATAAACCAAACATAATGAAATCATTTACATATTAACTTATGGATATATCTATAAAAGTGAGAAGTCATAAACAATAAAATCAGACCATAAGCAGCCATAAGAAATATGCTCCTAATCAAACATAACCTATCGAACAGCCATAACCTAATCCACAAAGCTTTTAACACAATATAAACCATATCGAACTCCACCAAAAGTTGTAACCCACAACTCCTAAAAGTTGTAACCCACCACTCCGAAAATAACCAACCACTCAGAAATATTGTAACCAACCACATTGTAACCCACGAACTATATTTCTAAGTTAGGTAAAGAAATTTGGGTCTTCAACTTGCTCGTTGACTCACTTAAGTAGTTGCTTCGTGATAGATGTTGTAGACGATGTCTCAAATCCATCCATACAAAAACAACCAAAGCCTCATGAAGTTCAGAAAATCAAATGTGTAATTTATTTTGGAAAGAGAGAGATGGGTTTTTGTTGGGGTTTCAATGGAAGTCGAGACAGATGGGTTTTCAATGGGGTTTAATGGGAGTCGATAGAGAGAGGAGATGGGCTCTATATACACACACGTATACAGAATATACACACACATATAGAGAGAGAGAGCTCCATACCTGGGTAATGAATTCTTGGAAGAAGACGATGAAGCCACAACCGGTGAGCTGTTGGGGGTTTAAAGTGTCCTTTGAGTTGCTATACCAAATAAACAGAGAGAGAAAGAGACAAGAGAGACATAAATGGGTAGAGGGAGACAGATCGAAGGAAAACACAGAGATGGGTAGAGGGACACAGACGCGAGAGAGAGGAGGAATGGAATGTGTGTGGGGAAGCCGAAAGGGGTGAGGGACATCGGTTCTTTTGGGTGTGGGGGAATAGGAAAGATTTTTTTCACTTTACACCCTAAAATATAAATATTTTGTTTTATATTTTGGCAACTAAAGATTAAAATATGTTCCAGTCAATTAATTGATAGTGTTATAAGAATTATAATTTTTGACGGAATACATTCACAATACAAAAATTTTTGGGATATAAAGTTTTTTTATTAACAAAAAAATGGGCGGCATATGTTCCCGCCTAAAAAAAAAAATTTTAAGAGTAAAGCAACCACAAAAAAGTTGAAACCTCACGCTAAAAAAATGTAACCAAATCCATAAAATTGGATCCCATCCCAAATATTATAATCTAATCCATAATTGTTGCCAACATTTATGGATCGAGCAAAGTTGTTAAAGTCCACCCAAAAAGGTTAAAAGGCCAACACAAAATATTGTAACAAGAAGCAACTTTTGGAACACCATCCTCAAGGTTCCAAAGGTGGTTCCAACTTTTATGAGTTAGTGTTATAATATTTGGGAGTAAATGCAAAAAATTTTATGGATTATATTATTTGGGGTTAGGTTTCATTGGAACTAGAACCCCCATTCCATCATCATGTTGAATTGAATGTTAATTTAGTGTTGATTTGATGAATTAAATGTTTATTCGATAGATTTTTATATTACATTGGAACTGGTTTCATAAATTGAATATTATTATTTGATTTTGGATGTTAATTTGATGAATTTAGTGTTAATTGGATGATTTTGAATATAAATTGGATTAATTGAACGTTAGTTTAGTATTACTTTGATGAAATTGAATGTTAAGTTAATTTGATGAATTAATTTTTTATTAGATGGAATTGAATGTGAATTTGATGAATTGAATATTAATGATGTGTTAATTTGAATAATTGAAAGTTAATTTGGTGTTAATTTGACGAATTGAATGTTAAGTAGTTAATTTAAATGTTTATTTAATGAATTGAATGTTTATTATTCGAAATGAAATGTTGATTTGATGAATTGAATGTTAATTTAATGAATTAAATACTAATTGGATAAATTGAATTTTAATTTAGTGTTAATATGATGATTTGAATGTTTATTTGATGAAATTGAACGTTAATTTGTTGAATTGAATATTAATTTAGTATTGATTTGATGAATTAAATGTTTATTGGATGTAACTGTATGTTACTTTGATGTTGATTTGTTAAATTGAACATTTATTGGATGATTTTCTGTTAATTTGATAAATTGAGTGTTAATTTAATAAATTTGAATATAAATTAAATGAATTGAATGTTAATTTTATGTTAATTTGATGAATTGAATATTAATTGGATGTGATTGAGTATTAAGTTGATGAATTAAATGTTTATTAGATGAAATTGAATGTTGATTTGAAGAATTGAATGTTAATTTGTTATTTATTTGAAAAATTAAACGATGAAATTGCACGTACTTTGGTGTTAATTTGTAAAATCGAGGATTTCGATGTTAATTTTGTTGAATCGAGGATTTCGATGTTAATTTTATGAATTGAATGTTAATTGAATGAATTTGAATATAAATTGGATGAGATTGAATGTTAAATTAAATGTTGATTTGAAGAATTGAATGTTAATTTGGTGTAAATTTGATGAATTGAGTGTTGATTGGATGAAATTGCATGTTACTTCTTCATTTAATAAATTGAATATTTATTGGATGATTATGGATGTTAATTTGATTAATTATAATATAAAAGGTTAAAAGTGTAATATCAAAGGGATAAAAGTATAATATGATAGGAGAAGTCACTGTAATTATACACTCCATCGGTCCACCATTCTAGGACCGGTCTTACTTCAAATTACACGTACACCTCTAAACTATAACACTATTTTCATTTTGTTCCCAATGTAACCCAACACAAAATATTAACATTCAAATTGATTAATTTAACATTCAATTTCATCAAATTAATACCAAATGAACATAGAATTCATCCAATTAATATTCAATTCATCAAATTAACACTAAATCGACATTCAATTCATCCAATTAACACTCAATTTATCAAAATTAACATCCAAATTTTTTTTAATTTTGATGAATTGAATGTTAATATTCAATTGATTAAATTAACATTCAATTTCATCCAATTAATATTTAATTCATCAAATTAATACCAAATGAACATTCAATTCATCCAATTAATATTCAATTCATCAAATTAACACTAAATCGACATTCAATTCATCCAATTAACACTCAATTTATCAAAATTAACATCCAAATTTTTTTTAATTTTGATGAATTGAATGTTAACATTCAATTGATTAAATTAACATTCAATTTCATCCAATTAATATTTAATTCATCAAATTAATACCAAATGAACATAGAATTCATCCAATTAATATTCAATTCATCAAATTAACACTAAATCGACATTCAATTCATCCAATTAACACTCAATTTATCAAAATTAACATCCAAAATTTTGTTAATTTGATGAATTGAATATTAATTTGATGTTAATTTAATGAATTGAATGTTAAATAGTTAATTTCAATGTTAATTTAAAGTTGGAACTCCTACCAAAAAAGTTGGAACCCTACCAAAAAAAGTTGGAACCCCTACCAAAAAAGTTGTAACCCACTCCAAAAAGTAGGAACCCCTGCCCAAAAAAGTTGAAACCCCTCCTAGACAAGTTGAAACCGATACCCAAAAAAGTTGGAACCCCTACTACACAAGTTGAAACCGATACCCAAAAAAGTTGGAACCCCTACCCAATAAAAGTTAGAACCCCTCCCCTAAGATTTGGAACCCCTACCAAAAATGTTGGAACCCCTCCCCCAAGAGTTGGAACCCACCCCCCCCCCCCCCCCGCCAGGTGAGTTGGAACTCTTATCCAAAAAAGTTAGAATCACTACTCAAAAAAGTTGGAACCCCTGCCCAAAAATATTGTAACACAACCCAAAAAAGTAGTAACCCATCAACAAAAGGTTGTAATGCACGCAACAACCACAATCTTTCACATTTCTTTCCAAAATCACATCACATAATAAATGCAAGCCAATAGTTGGTATTTTTGAAATAAATGATATTAATATCTCCCACCTAACGTGGTTATGTTGCCTGAACATTCTTCATCTCCCTACAATTTCACTCTTTATTCCTTCATTCTCCAAACAATTTCACTCTTTATTCCTTCATTCTCCAGACCATTTCACTATTTATTCCTTCATCCTCCATACAATTTCATTGGAACGTTTAGAACCCCCATTCCACCATCATCCATCCAATTACATGGGACGAGGTAACTATTATGTGTTTCGCATAATTTTGGTTATGAATGTTTACTAATTTTGATAGGCAATATGGGAAATGAGATCAGTATACAAACTAATGTTGTCAAAACACTAGGTTTTTTTTTTTTTTTTTGCATTATGTACAATATTAGTTAATTGGTCATACATTTAACTAATATATAACATGCATCTGTTGTTAAATATTTGTCTGTAGGTATAATCAACACAAATGTCGTCAACATATTTACAAAAAGGAAAGCAAGTTATTATAGACCTAAATGAAGATGTAAGGGAGGACGATGTTGAAAATGTTGAAAATGAGAACATGCAGCAAAAAATGATGGATGAGTTAAAATCCGAAGAAGTTCTTGAAATGACGTTTGATTCACACGAGGAGGCAGGAGAATTTTACAACACATATGGAAGTTGTGCGGGGTTTAGCATTCGAAAAGATGACCTAAAGTGTGACAAGAACCACATGCCAATTTCAAGAAGGTGGGTTTGTTCAAGGGAAGGGTATCGGTCCGCAAAAAATGCAGACCACGTCGAACGAGTAAGGGAACCAAGAGGTTTAACAAGGGTTGGATGCCTTGCAACATTGCGTGTGAAGTATGATAGGAAGACGGGAAAATGGGTTGTAATGGATTTTGTTAAGGAGCATAACCATCCATTGGTTCCACCCCGTGGCGTGCCATTTCTCCGATCACATAGGGGTGTTAAGAGTCCTGACAGAGCACAGGCTGTATCCTTGCGTAATGTTGGTATACGAACAAGTCAAATTAGAGATTTCATGTTGCAACAATCGGGATGATATCAAAATGTTGGATTTACCACAAAGGATTTGTACAATGATGTAGCATCCCAACGTAGAGAAGAAATGAGGAACGGTGATGCGGAGAGCGCATTGGCATACTTGAGCGCCAAGGAAGAGTTGGACCCTCTATTATATTTCAAGTATAACGTCACTGAAGACAATTCACTGAATTGTTTGTTTTGGGCGGATTCGATGTGACGCCCCAAAATCCGAGGGTCCCGTTGATAACCCATCAACCCGCGGAAACATCCGTGGATATCGCTCAACCCGACACTACATCAAGAATATCTTTAAGCCGGGATTATAACCCATAATGAAAATTCGGTTTAACATTCATTTGATTCAATTAAAGTCCCATACACCATGGTTTGTACCCCATTAGGGTCCACTTTGATCATTTAAAGGAAGGAAATTCAAAGCCCAAAGATTTGGCAAAACATTTAAAAATTTCAGATTTTTGGAATGGCTACCAGTAGCTGTTTATCGACTACCGGTAGCCGAAACATTCTGGAAATCAACTACCTGTTGTCTACCGGTAGCTGTTTCCTACTGGAAAACAACTACCTGTTGGCTACCGGTAGCCGAAACATTCTGGAATTACGACTACCTGTTAGCTACCGGTAGCTAAAGGCAGATTTTGCCCATTTCTTTAGGTTTTCATTTCCAACCCCTTTTAAACTCTTCCAAACTCCTACCAAACATATATAATGAAAACTCCCACATTATACATAGTTCATCCAAGTCATATTACATACAACTTCATACATTCATAATTCAAAATATAATGTTTTACAATATTTACATGTCATAAACCATTTTAAAACAAAAGGTTTACAAAATCTTGAGGTAAGGCCACACATAGGCCCCCTTCACCCTTGATGCTCTCCATGGGAGCCAATTGCCTGTGTAAACCCGACACCTGAAAATTGTTTCCCGTATAGGGTGAGCACAACGCCCAGTAGAGATAAACCTATGGAGGTTACTCTTCCCCTAGATGCACATGCTCATGTAATCATCACATAAACATATAACTAAACATTTCTCATACTTATGCATTCTATGATGGAATGCAACAATGCTATGCCATGGAATGAAGTGACACTCACCCATGCGTTTCAACCCGAGTCATCACCGACTCACACAACACAATGCAAGTGTCAATGTAGTCGAAACCGCCATTCTTGTTACACATCAATGACGTTAATCACTCTAGGGTCTTGTATAGGGGTGGATGTTCATGGGCTTACACCAAGGGTCTCCAACCCACACGGAATTCACGGACTTCCACCAAGGGTTCCGGATACACCCACACACTTTATGGGCCGAGCCAAGGGAGTACGTACCCCAATCACCGGGCTTTGCACCCGAGAGGTCGTCATGCCTCTTCTTGCTACCCCAACCCAATTCTATTTCATGCATACATACGACCCAAATGAATCTTCAATCCCTTTCTTCCGAGTCTGTAACACCCCGCATTTTTCTTTCATATATGTATATAGATATATAGTAGATAATTGAGGTAAAAATGTGGATATTTGTAGTAATAGTAGGAATAAATACTAGGGAGACAAATGGATTGGGAAGTTTGAGTTTCGAAAGTGTGCAAACTTGAGAAGAGGGATTATGGAAGTTTCTAAATATTTTTAGGTCAAAATAATGTGTCCATTGAATCCGGAAGGTCGAACAACCTTGGGAGAGGTAATATGGGGTGTATTGGAAGCTAGGAAGTATTCCGAAGTGAAAACACACTTAGAGAAAAAATTGGGTAAAAAGTATCTTGGACACCTTCTACTATTTTAGCCATAAATTTTTATCCTTACATCCAATTGACCTGAAATTTTGACAGTAGATATTATACATCTAGGGCTACAAAAGTGTATCTCTTGGAAATTTTCCAATTCGACCTCTAAAGGGGTCAAAACTGCCCTGGAAGTCGAAGCATCCAACCAGTACCGGTACCCAGTACCGGTACCCCTGAACCAGAAACTAATTGGTACCGGTACCCTTTGATTGGAGCCTTCCCGAACAGTAAAAAGTCGGGATTTTGGGTTTTAAAACACCCATTCCAAGCCCTATTTGCCCCATTCTTCATCTCATCCTCCCCACAAACATCTTAGAGCCCTAGGAGGAGATAAAGAAAGGGAAAAATACCAAGATCAAGATAGATTCACACCTCATAGAAATCAAAACCGAAATTCCTCAAGAACACCATTCTTCTCCTCTCTTCCTATACACTTTCACTACACCCTTACCCACATCTCTTAGAACCCTAAGAGAAGACAAGAAGGAGAAGGGAGGAAGGAGATCTTTGGAGCTTGGGTTAGCTTACAACTCTTGGATTCAAGGTAGGGGATTTCTTCTCTTTCTCTTACATTGAGGCTAGGGTTATTATATATGTATGTTTTCCATATTCTTGATAGTTATATGATAAATAGTTAAGAATTCTTGGTTCCTTGTTTATTGAAACATGATTTTGAACAAAATGTATGTTTGGGTTCATGAGACCTTGTTCTTGAATTTCCAAAATAGTAGTTTTAGAAATTTCCTATTTGGGTTATGCAAAATACATGGATTATTGATTTCTAAATGCCTATAGTTGATTAAATCATGTTTTCATCAAATCCTTGTTCTAGTTCCAAGAAATTATGTTTTGTTTGGAAAACCCTAGAATTTTGATATCAAGATTGTGAAGGTTTTATTGATATGATCTCTTGCATATTTTAATCCCTTATTCTTGTAGTATATTGAGAGTGGTACAATTGTGATACTTGAATTATAAATGAGAAATTGTGGAATTTGGTAATTCCTTGAAATGTTGATGAATTGAGAATATTTTGGTTTCCTCAATTGTATGGTTGTTGTGAGGGACTTGGATTGCCTTCGAGAGATGCCGTAGAGTGTTAGAGGTTAGTCTACCCCAGTGGGGGTGAGATGGTTTCCTAGCACTTGTAGTGGGTTGTCATTTGGTAATGAAACCACTATCGTTCACTGGAGTTCGAACAAGGGATAGTATACTTTTCCTAGGAAGGGACTCGTCACTGCCATTGGGATGGTAGACGCCCTTTCCTATAGTGCTTGTGATTATGATGTAAATAGGTGGACTAGGTATAATCGTTGGGTAGATTCATGAGAAGCAATCAACATACATGGTACGGGGATGAACCAATATACATGAGAACATGAGATTATTATTATTGTTACGGAATGGTTTCCAACAAGTGCTTGTGGAGGTATGGGACTCCACAAGAACCTGTTGGAAATGGTTATGGTGATAATTGTGACTGAGTTTTACGGTTCATTTAAATTATTACGAACATTTAAACTTGAGATCTATTTAAAATATCCTGCTTTTCCTTCAAAATGGTATATATGCTATTTGTGAAAATGAGACCAACCGTTTTATATGATTTTCTAAACCTTGTTTGAGTTTGGGAAGATCTTGCTACAGAGCTTCGTGCTCATCCCCTACAATTAATATTTTTCAGATTTGGCTTTAGAGGAGGAGCTCGGTGTGAATGAGCCGGGCCTTGGGGAAGCTTCCTTGGAGGGGTACCTAGATCCCGAGGTGGACATGTAGAGATATAGCTTCTTTTGTACTAGACTAGAGAGTTTATTTGGAGATCATGTAAAGTCTAATATTTTGTTATTCCGCTGCAAGTGTACTTTAATTCTCTTGGAATGTAAATGCCATTGCTTGGCCTATTCTTTTGGGATAATAGTGTGGATATGATATATGGTGAATGGAAGTTTATTTTATGATGGTTAAATGAACCCTGTGTAGTCAAGTTAATAGAATTGCACAGGTTGTGATTTTTGGGTGGAGCTTCCTGTACAAAGGAGACTCTGCCTAAATTTTGTTAAAAAATTAAGAATGTTTCTTATTTGATGGATATATATTTAGTGCTCTCATGATGTGAATGTTTTAGAATGTAATGCCGTCCAGGGTGGTATTTGGGGTGTTACAGAGTCCCTTTATCAATTACCAAGAGTGGCATTTGACTAACCATGCACACCCACACTCACACCCATGACATGTGTCCATGAATGTGATGTCATGACCATGCTCAAAATGCAATGACTACCATATGAGCAACATTTCCCACACTCATGCATATAGCTCATGAATGTGATGACATGATCATGCCCAATATGTAATGTATACTACATGAGCAATAATCAACACATATTTTCACATTCCATGGAATTTAAATCATAAGCATATAAATTCCATAAACCATCATAAACAACATATCAATGAGCATATGTCAACATATCCATAACACATTCCAACATGTGATTCCAATGGCATCAAACAACCATTTAAACAATCAAGACATTTTATCAAACACCTTATAGGCACAATTTATAAACACATAACATGTTTATCCAACACTTTCAAGGCACATTTCATAACACATAGCATGCCTCCAATAGCCATAAGTCACATAATGAATTACATGTAACATCCTTATATCAAAATCAAGCTAGGATCTAGCCTAAGCCATTTCCATGCTCCCTTTTTCACTTTTATTCCCATAGACACATATATATATAAGGCAATACATATGCATATACAACTTAAACCTTAGTCTAACAACAACTAAGGTAAAAATAGTCCAAGGTAGGAAAACCCCTACCTCAATAGAGATGTAGGCAATCTCTATACACCAAAATCACTTAAAAACCAAGACTTTCCTCAAACTTCACCTTTGGATCTTCGGTGAAACGCCTTGTTTTTGGTACGTAGTCGAAGCCCTCGACGAGTAGATCACTTCTCCCTTCTAGCTCGACGGAATCCGAGCGACGGTTGTCGGAGAAATCGCCGGAGAAAGGCTTAAGAAAACCTTTTTTTTTCTCTCCTCTCTTTCTCTCTCTCTTTGAACGGCTGAACAAGGCTCAAGTGGCTTAGAAAATCTGATTTTTCAGATATTTTAGCCCTATTTATAGTTTTAAATGTGTGGTCTACATCGCACCGCTCGTTTATCACTTTCGGGCCCGTTTTTCGTCCCGAAATGACTCATTAAGTCCCGGATTAAGTCCAAATAAATTTTATTGGAACTTTAACTTAATTTTAAGGAAATTTTATAATTCTCGTTTTTGGGGACCTTTAAAAGGTCAATCGCCACGCAGTCGTCTCGAACTACGTGCAAAAATCCGACTATCTCGGAATTCGATGAAATTTCTGGTGGTCACTAGATTTCGCGTTGCGAATCCAAAGACGCACTCCGTTTCCTCATCCGAGGTCTAGAACATATGTATTTTAAATACGCACAGTAGTGGCAAATGACTATTTTGCCCTTTTCAGAGAAAAAAAAAATTCAAATTTTCCCGGGTTTCACATTCGACTTCCCGAATGGACTACAAGTGTTTTGGTGACGTACTAACATTTGATACTACATATCGAACGAATGTTTATAAGAAGCCATTTGTGATATTTGCAGGTGTCAATCACCACAATGCTACAACTATATTTGGTTGTGCATTGCTATCTGATGAGACTGTGGAAACATATGTGTGGGTGCTATCAACTTTTCTTCATGCAATGGATAATAAGATGCCGATCTCGGTTATTACAGATGGGGATAGAGCAATGGCGGCTGCAATAGAAATAATCTTTCCACAGGCAACACACCGCTTATGTAGGTGGCATTTGTCCCGAAATGCTTTCAAAAATATAAATTCTGAAAATTTTGTCCAAGCATTCAAGAGATGTATGTGCACTCGATGTACACCGGAAGAATTTGAAGATTTATGGAAATCAATGGTTGAATCATTTGGACTGGAGACTAATAATTGGATTGCGGAAGTTTATGCAAAGAGATTCAAATGGGCCGAAGCAAACTTACGCGGGATATTTTTTGCAGGACAAACAAGTACACAACTGTGAAACCCGGGAAAAATTTAAACTTTTTCTGTAAAAGGGCAAAACGATAATTTGCCACTATAATGCGTATTTAAAATACTCATGTTTCTAGAGCTCGGATGACACAACGGACTTTGCCGTTGGATTCATCTCGCGAAATTTAGTTACCCTGTCAAATTTCGCCGAATTCTGAGATAGTCGGATTTTTCACGTTTTTCGAGACGACGGGTGTCCAGTGACCCCAAAAAAAACGAAATTTTAATAAAATTTTAAATTTTGAAAAATAATTTAAAGAAAGTTGAAATAAAAATATTTGAGCTTGAATCGGAGCGAAATTTAATCGTTTCGGAGCGAAAACGGACCCGAAAATAGGAGCTGTGTGGCGCATTGTGAGCCAAGGGTTTTGAGACTATAAATAGGTGGAAAAATCTGATTTCCCCACTGATTTCTCTGCTGTTCTGAACGTTGGGCTGAGAGGGAGCAAAAGAGAGAGAAAAACCCTTGTCTTCAACCTTCTTCCTTCGATTTCTCCGTCCTCCGTCGCTCGGATTCCGTCGGGCTAGAAGGGAGAAGTGATCTACGCGACTAGGGCTACGCGTGGGCACCAAAAACAACGAATTCCACCGAAGGTGAAAAGTCAAAAGTTGGGAAAATCAAGGTTTGAGTTGGGTTTCGGGTCTTGGAAGCTTTCCTACGGGATTCCTCACGCTCCAAGAGGTAGGGGTTGTTCCTACCTTGGATTATTCTACCTTATGTGTAGCTAGTTTAAGGGTATCTATATATATGTATGTATATATATATGTGTTTATGGTTATGAGAATGGAAAGGTGAGCATGAAATTAGCTTAGGCTTGTTGCTAGCTAAATTTTGATATGTGTAAGTTATATGTGATGCATTATATAACTTGGTGATATTGAAGGCATGTTTTGTGTGTTGGAAGTTGTTGTTTTGCTTAAAATGAAACAATATGTTAGTGCCTATGAGGTGTTTGATAATATGTCTTGGTGGGTTGTTTAGATGATTTGTTTGGGGTCATTGGAATAACATGTGTGAATGTGTTATTGATGTATTGACATATGCTCATTGATATGTGTTTATGATGGTTTATGGAATTTATATGCTTATGATTTAAATTCCATGGAATGTGAACATATGATTATGTTGCTCATGTGGTGGCCATTGCATTTTGAGCATGAATATAGCATCACATTCATTGGCATTGTGCATGAGTGTGGATGAGTAATGCATGGGTAAATCAACACCTAGCTTGGTGTTTGATTTGGGTGTAGACTCGGGGAAAATTGGATCGACGATCCTTTTTGGAGTTGCACGGTTGCATTGCATAAGGAAAGACTTGTGTTGGGTAAAGCAAGAAGGGGCATGGCGACTTCCTTGGGTGAGAAACCCTAAACCACTTGGTTCAGTCACTTTCCGGAGGTGAAATTCCAGAAAAGTGACATGGCCCACGGAGCCGGCGGTTGTGATACCAAAATCCGTTGCCCAAAGAAAACACAAGGGATTTTTGTTATAAAAACACCCATTCAATGGGTTGAATCCAAAGATGATCGGATTTTTTTTTATAAAACGAATGGTTTCTTATTCAAAACGATCATTGGATGTTTTTCCGTCAATAGACGGGTTCACACACATTGGCATTGCATTGTGGTGGAAGCCGCTAAGGGCTTGGGTTAAGGCTCATGGGGGAGTTCCATTTCATATCATGACATGGCTTCATTGCATTCCAACATAGAATGCACATTTGAGTGAAAGGATTGGTTATTATGTTGTATGTGAATACATGAGCATGAGCATCTAGGGGGAGAGTAGCCATTGTAGGAGTTTCTCTACTGGGCGTTGTGCTCACCCTATACGGGAAAACATTTCAGGTGCGGGTTTTACGCCGACGGACGGGACTCACTCGGGCACTTGAGGAGGAAGAAAAGCCGACTTGTGGCTTTCAATCCATTTTTTTGTGTAAAACTAGGCTTGTAATTAAATTTTGTCATGTAATGTATGTAAAAGGGTTGGAACTTAAACTTATATTAATTATGTTAGATGCATAGGTGTGACGTGTTTATATGTTACACTTTTACATGGCAATGTTGCCCTTTTACATGGCAAGGTTACACTTTTACGGGCCATGTTACACTTTCACAATTCAATGTCACACTTCATACATTAATTTAGGAACCCCAGTTTTAGGGGCGTCAAAAGTATGGATAAATGGACCCTGTGTGGTCATTATTTATATTGGACCTCGGATGGGTCATGTGAATGTGTATTGCACAGGTTGTGTTTTGGGTAGAGCTCCCCGTACAAAGGAGACTCTGCCCGAATTTTTGTTAAATTAAGGATTCCGATAAATGGGGTATGACGGCGTGATATCGAGTTTTTCGGTATCCACGGGTATTCCGCGGGTTGATGGGTAATCAATGGACCCCCGGATTTTGGGGCGTCACAACAACGGTCTGAAAGTATGAATGCATACCTAAATCGCTTCCTAAAAACACGTCAAAGACTGTTTGAGTTTGTTAGGCAGTACGATAGGGGCTTGGCACGAATCAGAGAGACCGAGGCCAATGATGACTACGAGTCAGAACACTCCGAGCCAGTGCTTACAACAACACTTAAATGCTTAGAGGAGAAAGCCTCCAAGACATATACCAGAAAAATGTTCTTCAAAGTTCGTGATCAATTGAAGGATGAAAGTCTATTTTTTGTAGTGGACAAAATTGAGAGCGTAACGCATCGAAGTTACTTCTTGTCCCAGTTCACACAACCTGAATCTAGGTGGATTGTTCAATATTATCCTGGCATTCAAACGTTTAAATGTAATTGCATGAAATTTGAATCTGTTGGCCTTCCCTGCTCTCATACGATTGCCATCATGAAGTGTGAGCACCTCAAAGAGTTTCCTCCTAGCAGTGTGATGAAAAGGTGGACAATTACTGCAAAATCCGATTGTCAAACAAATGATGTGTTGCATACCTTGAGTTTCCCATCAATTTCTAGAAGATATGCTGGACTCATGTCTATGTGCAGCAAAATGTGCTACTATGCTGCACAGTCAATGCAAAAAACAAACGACGTGAGACATATGGTGCATCAGCAAACGTCTGCTCTACAAGCCCATCACGAGTCAGCAGCTGTACAAGCCCATGAGTCAGCAGCTAGAGGTTATGATGAGAATGTGAAAAATGGCAAATTTGGCGTGGGTGACCCAAAATTTGTGAAGACTAAGGGAAATCCAGGACGGGTGCGAAACAACATTTCAATTACCCCACGAAGGTGTAGTAAATGTAGGGGTATCGGACATACTGTTAGAAAATGTCCACTACTTACGCCCCATTTGAATGATCCATATGAGAACATGCCGTTTTCACATCCGGATGAATCGCACCAACCACACAATCTCCATTATTTTCCTCATGCATCACAAGAACCGGTCCTGGACGAGATGCCATTCTCACAGCCAGGTGGATCCCAACAACCCTTCCCAACATATGAAGATGAAGACCATTGGACTCTTTTTTGAATGTCAAAAGTATGTTCCCTAATCAAGTGCATCAACATGCATCAAGAAACCAACTGTGCATTCCTAGCATTTCAACATGCATCAAGAAACCAACTGTGCATTCCTAGCATTTCAACATGCATCAAGAAACCAACTGTATTGTATATTCCTAGCATTATATTACAAACATAACATCATCACTTTGACATTACATAGCATCAACAAAAAACATCCACTTTACATTTACATACCATCAACAAAATACCATAACGTTCACTTTCAATTTACATACCATCAACAAAATTACATATTTACAATTGAACAACTAAAATGTTATCTACAATCCCACAACTAAAAAAAAGTATTACTCATTATTTTTTTGAGTTAACAACTTAATCTCCAACTGCTTCAGAGACTCTTTGGTGTCTTCCCCGAGCTGCCTGAGAGACTCATTGGTGTTGTCACGGAGCTGCTCGAGAGACTCTTTTGTGTCTTCACGGAGCTGCTCCAGAGACTCTTTTGTGTCTTCACGTAGCTGCTCCAGAGACTCCCTCATTTCTTGTTGCAACTCCTCTTGGTTTGCCAAAATCTGTTTAAGCATTTGTACCATATTGTTATCCCCCCCCTGCAGAAGTACTTCCTCCATCTGTCTGTAGTGGATCTTCTTCATAATCATATGTATCGGTTTGCCCTAAACTCTTTTTTAATGTGCATTCACCAAATGGACTCATAGGGGACTTATAAGTGTCCGTTGGGAGGATGACAATTCCATAATGTATCATGATCTTTGAAATTAAAATGGGGAATGGGAGACTTTTTCGCTTATCTTCAAGGTCAAACGCCGAAACAATTTCATTAAATATCATACGAGGGAGATCTATACTTATCCCCTTCCCAATGGCATAAAGGAGATGAGCTCTATCAAGTCCAAATTGAGAATTGTGTCCTCTAGGATTAATATTACATCTCACTATAAGGTTTAAAACCCTATAATTGTTAGTGAGATGTCTTTGATAAAATGTGACTATTTTCGAAGTAAAAGGTCTACCATAAAGTTCTGTTGCAACATCCTCCGAGGTAGGTTTATCACTGAGATTCTTGTATGGGTATGTCACAATATTCTCAACAATAAAGGGTGAAGGAACCTTCAATATCTTCGAAATCAAATCCAGATTCACTTCAAAATGTACATTTCTAATAAAAGATTTAAACTTCAAACCTTGCTTGTCAACGTCATTCATATTTGCATAAAATATCCTAACTAATCCATCATAAGCTTTAGCCTTCATATCTATTTCAACTATAGAATTCCAATGTCGCAAACCAAAAATGAGAGCACAATTCACATTTTTCATCTTATCCAGCTGAGCACCACGCTCTAATAACACAGGCCTATTACAAAACCGATTATGATAGAGCTCTTCACTATTTGCATTGAAGTAATTTGTTACATAGCCCTTCACTATTACATAATCAACATCTTGATTTTCTGTTATAATAGAGGGATTTGGACAACTGGAGGAATGGACAGGATAATTGGATTGATCACCAACCTGTGTATTCTTCATTTTCTCAATTCCACCGTAACAAGTGTTATCCACTTTTGGCCTATACTTTCCCTCAGCCTTCCTCTTCTTCTTTGTTTCCATCCAATTTTTTTTTGAATTCTCTTGAATCTCTGTTGTTCTGATAGAAAAAAAGGACATACCTAATCAAACATAATAACGAGAAATTAATCTATGGAACAGTTCACATCCTCATACACACACCAGACTCGTCGCATACACACGGTGACCACACACAGTCATATAAGAATACTTACTTACAGTGAGTTTGAATCGTTTTGGAGTTTGGTAACGATCGATTGGCTAAATTGTTTTTCTTGAAACTGGTTCTTCTTGAAATCAAAGGGATTTCGAAGGCGTTTTGGAGTTAGGGTTAGGGTTTTAGAGTTAGGGTTCGCTCACTTGTTCTTCTTCAAATCGATCGATTTCGAATGCTTGAAATCGATCTTAGATTAGGTTCAATGCTTGAATCGATTTGGCTGAAGGCGTGAATGGTGGAATGGTCTGGTTGAGACACAGTCGCAGGTCCCTCCTAATCTGCCTGAGACACGGAATGGTTGAAGACTATCGAGACTTCGTCTTTCGTCTTTAGGATTAGGATATAAAAGTGTGAAAAGGATAAGTAAGTGTAATTTTTACACTATATCGGTCCATCATTCCTACGACCGGTCTTAGTTCAAATTACACTTACACTCCTTTCATTTTGTTCCGAATGTAACCCAACACAATTCATCAAATTAAAACCAAAATAACATTTAATTCATCCAATTAACACTAAATCCAAATTCAATTCATCCAATTAACACTCAATTTATCAAAATTATCATCCAAAATAATCCAATAAAAATTTAATTTATCAAATCAACACCAAAATAATATGAAAATTAATCAAATAAACATTTAATTCATTAACTCAACGCTGAATTAACATTACATGTAATAAACATTCAATTATTAAAATTAACATTTAAATTCAACAATTAACATTAAATTCATCCAATACATATCCATTCGTCAAATTAACACCAAATTTATGCTCAATTGATGAAATCAATTCCAAATATATATTCAATTCATACAATTTATATTAATTTAGTGTTAGTTTGATGAATTGAATGATAATTTGGTATTCATTTGAAGAATTGAACATTAATTTAGTGTTAATTTAATGAATTGAATGTTTATTATAAAATGTTAATTTGTTGAATTGAATGTTAATTTGGTGTTGATATGATGAATTAAATGTTTATTCGATAAATTTCTATATTACTGGTTTGATAAATTGAATTTTATTATTTGATTTTGGATGTTAATTTGATGAATTTAGTGTTAATTGGATTATTTTGAATATAACTTTGATGAATTGAATGTTAATTTAGTATTAATTTGATGAAGTTGAATGTTAAGTTAATTTGATGAATTAATTTTTTTTTAGATGGAATTGAATGTGAATTTGATGAATTGAATATTAATGTTGTGTTAATTTGATGAATTGAAAGTTAATTTAGTGTTCATTTGAAGAATAGAATATTAATTTGGTGAATTGAATATTAATTGGATGAAATTGAATAGATGAATTTAATTTTAAATAGTTAATTTAAATGTTAATTTAATGAATTAAAAGTTTATTATACGAAATGGAATGTTAATTTGTTAATTTAATATATTTTGTTAATTTGAATATATATTTGATAAATTAAATGTTAATTTAATGATAATTTGATAAATTAAATTTTTATTGGATGGAATTGAATGTTAGGTTAATTTGATGAATTAAATTTTTATTGGATGGAATTGAATGTTAGTTTGGTGTTGAATTTGAAGAATATTAATTTTGTGTTAATTAATGAATTGAATGTTAGTTTGGTGTTGATTTGATGAATTGAATGTTAATTAGGTGAAATTGAATGTTGATTTGAAGGATTGAATGTTAATTTGTTATTTATTTGAAAAATTAAACGTTTATTAGATGAAATTGCACGTTACTTTGGTGTTAATTTGTTAAATGGAGGATTTTCGATGTTAATTTTATGAATTGAATGTTAATTGAATGAATTTGAATATAAATTGGATGAGATTGAATGTTACGTTCATGAATTAAATGTTTATTAGTTGAATTTTAATGTTAATTTAATGAATTTAAATATTTATTAGGTAAAATTAAATGTTGATTTGATGAATTGAATGTTAATTTGGTGTAAATTTGATGAATTGAGTATTAATTGGATGAAATTGCATGTTACTTCTTCATTTAATAAATTGAATATTTATCGGATGATTTTGGATGTTAATTTCATGAATTATAATATCAAAAGGTTAAAAGTGTAATATCAAAGGGATAAAAGTGTAATATGATAGGAGAGGTAAGTGTAATTATACACACGATCGGTCCACCATTCTAGGACCGGTCTTACTTCAAATTACACTTACACCCTTAAACTATAATAACATTCAATTTCATCAAATTAATATTTAATTCATCCAATTAATACCAAATTAACATTTAATTCATCCAATTAATAATGAGTTCATCAAATTAACACTGACATTCAATTCATTCAATTAACACCAATTAACACTCAGACCAATCTTCTTCTACCTATTCTAATTCGGATCTTCTTCCCACCTCTGCAAGATTTTTAATGCTTCAAGATGCTATGATGAAGCTAAAAGTCTTAAGAAATAAGACATGCTTAAATTTTGGATGATCATAAAAAAAATGCATTTCAGAATTTAATACAGTATCATTCCTTTTCTACGAATATGAGAGATATAGAAGCTCAAGTGGAGAAGAATATAGCAGGTACCTGGACATGGAAACTCACAATGCAGCCCTTGCATCATGTCCTGGAAGACCCTTCGGATTTACAGACTCCATCTTTTCAGATTCCACCTTAGGTTCTCTGTTTCGATTGCATTGTTGTGTATCCAGATTTCAGATCTGTTTCTGCTTCGACTGCCGGTACTTTCAATTTCTATGCTGCCTTGAAATTTCTGAGAATTCTCTTCAGTTTCTGGGCATGATTACCCAGAATCAGACCCTTTCTTTATTTGGGGCATTGGATATGGAGAAGAAATCTGGACCCATTTACTGTTCTTGTCTTCTCTTCAGATGCTTTCTCTGGGTGTCCTGCTTCAACATTTTTATTTCTTCACCATTCTTACAGACGTCTTTGGAAGCAGAGGACTTTTCATATACCTTTATATCCCAGCACTCCACGAAGAATTCCCTCTGCATCCTCCAAGATCTATCCACGTCTCTTGGTCTTCATGCTGGATATTCATCTTCTACCATGCTGTAACACCCCGAATTTTCTTTTATATACTTATAGAGATATATATATAGTAAATAATTGTTGTAAAAATGTGGATATAAGTAGTGACATAAGAATAAACCGTATGAATAAATACTATGGAGATAATTTGATTGGGAAGTTTACGTGTCGAAGATGTTTAAACTTGGAAAGGGTGAATAGACAAGTTTCTAAAGGTTTTTAGGTCAAAATAAGGTTTTCATTGAGTCCGGAAGGTCGAAAAACCTTGGGAGAGGTAATATGAGGTGTATTAGAAGTTAGGAAGTATTTTGGAGTTAAAACACATTTTAGAGAAAATTTAGGAATTTAGGATTTTGGACACTTCTTAGTACTTTGGCCATAACTTTTTATCCTTAAGTCCAATTGATCTGAAATTTTTACAGTCGATATTAGACATCTAGGGCTACAAAAGTGTATCTCATGAAAATTATCCAATTCGAGCTCTAAATAAGTGAAAACTGCTCTGGAAGTTGGGACATAAAACTGGGACCGAGAGTTGCCAGCGTCCGGACGCCTAAGGCACCGTCCGGACGGTACCATTTATATATACCCAGATCAGTTCGCGATTTTCCCCAATTCTTGCCTTCTAAATACACCAAACCCGCCTCCTTCACCCATTTTCCCCATTTCTAACCCTAGAGAGCTTTGGGGGAGGAAGAAGGAAGGGGATTCTCACCTCAAAGTAGATCAAATCATCGAAGTCTTCACACCAAACTAAGGAAGAGGTAGGGGTTTTCTCTCACTCTCTCACATTGAGGCTAGGGCTATATATATATATATATGTATATACATATGTCTCTTTCTCTAAATCTTGGATATGTGTTAGGGAAATCTTTGATTCTTTATATTTTTGCAATCAATGCCATGTTTTGAACTATGTGATGGTTTGGTAACCATTTTATCTTTCTTTTTCATCTTCAATCATTGTTTGGTAAGGAAAATGGATTTTTCTCTTGGTAATTCCTTGGTTTTCACTTTCAAAACTTAGAGTTTTATATTGTGCAACAAATGATGTTTATAATGATCTCTTGCATTTTTCTTGGTTGGTTATTGACAATGTCACATGCTTAAATTTGGGGATTTTGGATAAATGATTGAAAATGGAGATAAATATTGGGATTGTATAAATGGGGGTGGAGGTTGCTCTTAAGTATGCCACCTACCGGAATAAATGGGGGTGGAGGTTGCTCTTAAGTATGCCACCTACCGGAATAAATGGGGGTGGAGGTTGCTCTTAAGTATGCCACCTACCGGAATAAATGGGGGTGGAGGTTGCTCTTAAGTATGCCACCTACCGGAATAAATTGGGGTGGAGGTTGCTCTTAAGTATGCCACCTACCGGAAGAATTGTTGGGAATTGTTTATGGCCATTAATGTCAAGTTATGAATTATTGTAGTATTGTGGAAAATGGTTTCCTACAAGAACTTGTGGGAGTATGGGATTCCACAAGGTCTTGTGGGAAACCGGTTTATATTTCGGAAAAATGGATATGTCTTGGATCTTGGTTTCTTTTACTGTTCATTTAAATTACTGTCGCTACTTAAACTTGAGATCCACTTTAAAATGTCCCTGTTTTACTTCAACGATTATATATGCTATTTGTGAAATGAGACCGGCCATTTTATATACTTTTATAAACCTTGTGTGAGTTTGGGAGGAATGTTGCTACAGAGCTTAGTGCTCACCCCCTACAAACAACATATTTCAGGTCTTGGTATAGAGAAGGAGCTTAGAAC
This sequence comes from Ilex aquifolium, assembly GCA_951799425.1. Taxonomy (NCBI): domain Eukaryota; kingdom Viridiplantae; phylum Streptophyta; class Magnoliopsida; order Aquifoliales; family Aquifoliaceae; genus Ilex; species Ilex aquifolium. The sequence continues at coordinate 31,696,726 of OX637395.1, read as the reverse complement.
TGACGAGCCGGAATATTGGGAAGCTCCTATAGGAGGGAATGTGGATCCCGAGATGGACCTGTAGAGACATAGCTTCCTTTGTAATAGACTTGAGAATTTATTTTGAAATTATTTGAAGTTTAGTTTTCTTTTGTTATTCCGCTGCTAAGTTACGTTTGATCATTTGAGATGTAAATGTCATAGCTTGGCCTATTCTTTTGGGATTATAGTGTGGATATGATATATGGTGAATGGAAGTTTATTTTATGATGGATAAATGGACCCGGTGTGGTCAATAGTTATGCATATGTGGACCCGGTGTGGTCAATTGTAATATAATTGTACAGGTTGTGTTTTGGGTAGAGCTCTTCGTACAAAGGAGACTCTGCCCGAATTTTGTTAAAATATTAATGGTTAATGAATGAAACTTTCGTCGTGATGGATTTACTTAGTGCTCTCATGCGGTTAATGATTTTTAGAATGTAATGCCGTCCAGGGTGGTATTTGGGGCGTTACAGAATGGTATCAGAGCTTAGGCTTTAGGTCTTACATGGGAGCTGTAGGTTATGGATCACCACTAGAGCCTTAGGACTAGGTTGGATAAAAATTCTTGAGTTAGATTTTCACATGTCCTATGTTCTAGATTAAATTGATAGTGGGATATCTTGTACATCAATGAATTAAGTTGTATATTGATGTGCAGGATGGACGGTGAACGTGTACGTGGACGAGGGCGTGGTCGTGGTCGTGGTCGTGGAGGTCAAGCAAACCCACCACCGCCACCACCTCCCGATGCAATTAATGGCATCTATCAGTGTTTGATGGAGCTCACCACTCTGGTACAACACCAGAATGGGAACAACCATAACGGTGGGGCTCCTCCACTAGCCCAAGTACCGGGCAACGGAGAAGAGAATAGGAGAATGGTAGTTCTCCGAGAGTTTCTGAGGCAACACCCGCCTACTTTCCAAGGGAGCTCTAAACCCTTGGATGCGGATAAATGGATCCGCCAAGTGAAGAAGATATGTGATGGCATGGGGATAGCCGAGGATCTTCGGGTCGGCTTGGCAACTTATCTATTCGAGGGGGAGGCCGACCATTGGTGGGACTCAGTGAAAAGAAGGAGGACCACAGATGCACTCACTTGGGAGGAATTTGACCAAATTTTTCAAGACAAGTACTTTCCAGAATCAGTAAGAGACAGAATGAAGGCCGATTTCCTTGCTCTTCGACAGGGCAGCATGACGGTGACCGAGTACGAGAGGAGTTTCGATGAACTATCCCGTTATGCTACAGAGTTTATCTCTATTGAGGCCAGCAGGGCCAAGCGCTTTGAGCAGGGCTTGAGGCCTGCTATTCGGGAGAAGCTGGTGGCTCTCAAGATCCGGGAGTATGGGGACCTAGTTGACCGAGCTGCATTGGTGGAGAGAGATATGGAGGACAGCCAGCGGCGACAGAGCTTCGCGAGAGGAGGTCCGATCAGGACGGACCCTGGCACCAGTGGAGTGCAGCGAGCAGCACCATACCGAAGTCCAGACCAGGCAGGGGGACAGAGACTTCTAACAGCTCGAGGAGATGAAGTGACTCAGACTAGAGCCGGTAGTACCCCACGATCCTGCTTTGCATGCGGAGGAGGGGGACATATTCGGAAGCATTGCCCAGTTTTTCCACCTCGGGGGCCTATTCAGACCGCCAGACAGGTACCAGCCGCCCAACCACCACCACCGAGGCCTGCACCACAGTGACCGATACAAACTCAAGCCCCCGGCGGCGCCAATCAAGGAAGGTATTGTTCTTCTCTACCATTCTTGGACCCGAATTTTATTAGATTCCTATGCGACTCATTCTTTTATACGTACTGTGTACGCTGTGGAATTGGGATTGGGTTTCAAGGAAGTCGAACTTACAGAATATGTTAATTTGCCTACGGGACAACAAGGGGAGACCAGTAGGATTTATTTATAAGTAATCTTTGATTTTAAATTTATGTTTAATTACTAGGAAATCATCATGTCTTGACATTCTTGTTAATATTACCTTGTGCTAAAATATATTATGGTTGGGTGAACCCTAAATCTTCTCTTCAAAACCCTAGTTTTCAAGGGAATTATGTGTTCTCTTGATTTCTTCGAGTGTTCTTGATGTCAAATCTTGATAGACGTTTGTAATTGATTTCAGTACCCGACTATTCCATTCTTTCGAGTCTAAGCTTGATTTTGTTGTTATGGATTTCAAGAAGTAATTGTTCCGTTGTGTTTGATTTCCAAGCTTAAGATTCATTTGCTCTTGATAGCTAAATTTGATATTCATTTGTTATTAATCTCAAACCTTGATATTCACTCGTTCTTGAGATTTAAACTTGATAGTCCTTTGTTATTGATCTCCAACCTTGGTTATCCATTTGATCTTGATATCTAAATTGGAAATTCAATTGTTATTGAGTTCAAGACTTGATATTTATTTGCTCTTGATTTCAATACTTGATATTCACTAGTTCTTGACTCCCAAGCTTGATATTTATTTGTTATGGATTCCAAGCTTTGATTGTTCCTTTATTCTTGATTCCAAAACTTGATATTCGTGGTATGGGTTTCAAGACTTGGTTGTTCCTTTGTTTTTAATTTTCCAAGCTTGATGATCCATTTGTTCTTGATATCTAAATTTGATACTCATTGTTATTGATTCTAAACCTTGTGATTCATTTATTCTTACCATTCAATACTTGATATTCATTGGTTCTTGATTTCAAGACTTGATGTTTAATTGCTCTTGATTTCAATATTTGCTACTCCTTTTGCTCTTGATTCCCAATCTTAAATATTATCTTGTTCTAAACTATGTTATGCTTGGGTAACCACCAAATCTCTTTGTATGCCTTTGAAATTCTAGTTTTTAAGGGGGGGATGTATTTTCTCTTGATCTCTCCATTGTCCTTGATTTTAAACCTTGCTATTCAATTGTTCTTGAGACCCAAAACTTATTATTCCATTGTTATTGCATTCAAACGTTGATACTCAATTGTTCTTTGATTCCAAAGCTTAACATTTGTTCGTTATGGATCTTAACACTTGAGTGTTCCTTTGTTCTTGTTTCCAAAACTTGACGTTCGTTTACTATGGATTTCAATACTTGGTCACTCTTTGTTCTTGAGTTCAAAACTTGATACTCTTTAATTCTGGATTACAAAGCTTAATTAATCATTTGTCATTGATTTCAAACCTTGCTTGTTCCATTGTTTTTGATTCCCAAACTTAATAGCCATTCATTCTTGATTCCAAAGCTTGATTATTTACTTATTCATTGAATTGAATACTCTAGTGATTTGTATTGACCAATAAAAAGGGTATTTCCGATGATATTATGTTCATTTTTATTAAAATAATTTTGTTGTAAAAATGTATGTGGATTTGGATGTGAAATTTGGGGAGACTACGTGTTCCTCAAAGTGTCGCCGAAGAAGGGAGTGCTTAGAGTCGGCAAGAAAGGAAAACTAGCTCCAAGGTACATCCAACCCTTTGAAGTGAGCAAAGCAGTGGGCAAAGCGGCGTATCAACTTCGGTTACTGGCTCAATTTGCAGGGGGTGCACGATGTAATCCACGTGTCGATGTTGAGAAAGTGTCAATCGGATGCAACGCCGGTCGTAGACTTTGGAGATATTGAAATTCAAGATGGAGCAACATATGAAGAACAACCGGTGGAAATTCTTGATGCCAAGGAAAAGGTGCTCCGCAACAAAGTCATCCGACTCGTGAAGGTTTTGTGGCGACATCATGGGGTGGAAGAAGCTACATGGGAACCGGAGCAAGAAATGCGGGAGAAGTATCCATATTTGTTCGCTACTTGAGGTAAGTTTCGAGGACGAAACTTTCTGTAAGGGGGGTGGATTGTAACACCCCGAATTTTCTTTTATATACTTATAGAGATATATATATAGTAAATAATTGTTGTAAAAATGTGGATATAAGTAGTGACATAAGAATAAACCGTATGAATAAATACTATGGAGATAATTTGATTGGGAAGTTTACGTGTCGAAGATGTTTAAACTTGGAAAGGGTGAATAGACAAGTTTCTAAAGGTTTTTAGGTCAAAATAAGGTTTTCATTGAGTCCGGAAGGTCGAAAAACCTTGGGAGAGGTAATATGAGGTGTATTAGAAGTTAGGAAGTATTTTGGAGTTAAAACACATTTTAGAGAAAATTTAGGAATTTAGGATTTTGGACACTTCTTAGTACTTTGGCCATAACTTTTTATCCTTAAGTCCAATTGATCTGAAATTTTTACAGTCGATATTAGACATCTAGGGCTACAAAAGTGTATCTCATGAAAATTATCCAATTCGAGCTCTAAATAAGTGAAAACTGCTCTGGAAGTTGGGACATAAAACTGGGACCGAGAGTTGCCAGCGTCCGGACGCCTAAGGCACCGTCCGGACGGTACCATTTATATATACCCAGATCAGTTCGCGATTTTCCCCAATTCTTGCCTTCTAAATACACCAAACCCGCCTCCTTCACCCATTTTCCCCATTTCTAACCCTAGAGAGCTTTGGGGGAGGAAGAAGGAAGGGGATTCTCACCTCAAAGTAGATCAAATCATCGAAGTCTTCACACCAAACTAAGGAAGAGGTAGGGGTTTTCTCTCACTCTCTCACATTGAGGCTAGGGCTATATATATATATATATGTATATACATATGTCTCTTTCTCTAAATCTTGGATATGTGTTAGGGAAATCTTTGATTCTTTATATTTTTGCAATCAATGCCATGTTTTGAACTATGTGATGGTTTGGTAACCATTTTATCTTTCTTTTTCATCTTCAATCATTGTTTGGTAAGGAAAATGGATTTTTCTCTTGGTAATTCCTTGGTTTTCACTTTCAAAACTTAGAGTTTTATATTGTGCAACAAATGATGTTTATAATGATCTCTTGCATTTTTCTTGGTTGGTTATTGACAATGTCACATGCTTAAATTTGGGGATTTTGGATAAATGATTAAAAATGGAGATAAATATTGGGATTGTATAAATGGGGGTGGAGGTTGCTCTTAAGTATGCCACCTACCGGAATAAATGGGGGTGGAGGTTGCTCTTAAGTATGCCACCTACCGGAATAAATGGGGGTGGAGGTTGCTCTTAAGTATGCCACCTACCGGAATAAATGGGGGTGGAGGTTGCTCTTAAGTATGCCACCTACCGGAATAAATTGGGGTGGAGGTTGCTCTTAAGTATGCCACCTACCGGAAGAATTGTTGGGAATTGTTTATGGCCATTAATGTCAAGTTATGAATTATTGTAGTATTGTGGAAAATGGTTTCCTACAAGAACTTGTGGGAGTATGGGATTCCACAAGGTCTTGTGGGAAACCGGTTTATATTTCGGAAAAATGGATATGTCTTGGATCTTGGTTTCTTTTACTGTTCATTTAAATTACTGTCGCTACTTAAACTTGAGATCCACTTTAAAATGTCCCTGTTTTACTTCAACGATTATATATGCTATTTGTGAAATGAGACCGGCCATTTTATATACTTTTATAAACCTTGTGCGAGTTTGGGAGGAATGTTGCTACAGAGCTTAGTGCTCACCCCCTACAAACAACATATTTCAGGTCTTGGTATAGAGAAGGAGCTTAGAACTGACGAGCCGGAATATTGGGAAGCTCCTATAGGAGGGAATGTGGATCCCGAGATGGACCTGTAGAGACATAGCTTCCTTTGTAATAGACTTGAGAATTTATTTTGAAATTATTTGAAGTTTAGTTTTCTTTTGTTATTCCGCTGCTAAGTTACGTTTGATCATTTGAGATGTAAATGTCATAGCTTGGCCTATTCTTTTGGGATTATAGTGTGGATATGATATATGGTGAATGGAAGTTTATTTTATGATGGATAAATGGACCCGGTGTGGTCAATAGTTATGCATATGTGGACCCGGTGTGGTCAATTGTAATATAATTGTACAGGTTGTGTTTTGGGTAGAGCTCTTCGTACAAAGGAGACTCTGCTCGAATTTTGTTAAAATATTAATGGTTAATGAATGAAACTTTCGTCGTGATGGATTTACTTAGTGCTCTCATGCGGTTAATGATTTTTAGAATGTAATGCCGTCCAGGGTGGTATTTGGGGCGTTACACATGCTTCTGGATAAAAGCCTTTCGTTTCTCTTTGCTGTGACATGCAGCCAACGCCTGAACATGTGCAAGATCTTCTCTTCTCTGCTATTTTGCAGGTGGTCAAAGGGAGAAGATCTCTCAGAGGTTATTTCTCTCATCGAAAATGCAAGAGTCTGTGTTTTGGTCTCCTTTGTTCACGCGTCTGTTCAGCTGTCCTATCTCATAGACTGTTCACCTTATTCTCTGATAAGCAGGCTCCAAAGCTCAAACGTTCAACTCTTAACTCCCAGTTCTACCTCAAGCCTCCAGACCAAGCTTCCAGCTCATCAAGCTCAAACTCCTGCTCTCAGCTCATCAAGCATACATGGCTGTTTTTTAATGCTGAGCTGAGTTTTAGGTTACATGCATTAAAGAAGGAGCATGCTTTATAATTTTATTATTTCTTTAATTCTTGTATCATGAATGCATTGCTTCTATTTATTTTATTTGGCGTAAATTTGATGAATTGAGTATTAATTGCATGTTACTTGTTGATTTAATAAATTGAGTATTTATTGGAAGAGTTTGGATGTTAATTTGATGAATTATAATATGAAAAGGTTAAAAGTGTAATATCAAAGGGATAAAAGTGTAGTATGATAAGAGATCGTAAGTGTAATTATACCCTCGTTCGGTCCACCATTCTAGGACCGGTCTTAGTTTAAATTACACTTACATCCCTAAACTATAATACTATTTTTTTTTTGTTCTCAATCTAACCCAACAAAATTAAATTAACGCTCAATTTCATGAAATTAATATTTAATTCATCACATTAATATAATATTAACATTTAATTCATCTAATTAATAGGCAATTCATCAAATTAATAAATCGACATTCAATTCATCCGATTACCACTCAATTTATCAAAATTAACATCCAAAATAATCCAAACAAAATTTAATTTATCAAATCAACACCAAACCAAAGTAATATGAAAATTAATCAAATAAACATTTAATTCATTAACTCAACTCTAAATTAACATTACATTTCATCTAATAAACATTCAATTAATAAAATTAACATTTAAATTCAACTATTAACATTAAATTCATCCAATACATATTCATTGTCAAGAGTAAAAACCCCAAGAGTTGGAACCATCCCAAAAAAGTTGAAACCCTCCCCAAAACCTCTACCCAAACAGTTGGAACTCTTACCCAAACAGTTGGAACTCTTACCCAAAAAAGTTGGAAACCCCTACCCAAAAAAGTTGGAACCCCTCCCCAAGAGTTGGAACCCCTACCCCCAACAGTTGGAACTCCTACCAAAAATGTTGGATCCCCTCCCCCCAACAGTTGGAACTCCTCCCTCAAAAGAGTTGTAACTCCTCCCCAAGAGTTGGAACCTTTACCAAAAATGTTGGAACCCTTACCCAAAAAAGTTGGAACCACTACCCAAAAAGTTAGAAGCCTTACCCAAAATTGTTGGAACCCTTACCCAAAAATGTTGGAACCCCTCCCCCAAGAGTTGGAACCCTTACCCCCAACAGTTGGAACTCCTACTAAAAATGTTGGAACCCCTCCCCCAAGAGTTGGAACTCCTCCCCCAAGAGTTGGAACCTCTACCCAAAAAAGTTGGAACCTCTACCCAAAAAAGTTGAAACTATTACCCATAAAAGTTGGAACCCTTACCCAAAGGAGTTGAAACTATTAACCATAAAAGTTGGAACCCTTACCCAAAAAAGTTGAAACCTCTACCCAAAAAAGTTGAAACCCCTACCCAAAAAAGTTGGAACCCCTCCCCTCAAGAGTTGGAACACTTACCCCCAACAGTTGGAACTATTACCCATAAAAGTTGGAACTCGTACCCCAAAAAGTTGGAACCTCTACTCAAAAAAGTTAGAACCCCTCCCCCAAGAGTTGGAACCCCTACCCAAAAAAGTTGGAACCCCAACCCAAAAAAGTTGGAACCCCTCCCCCAAGAGTTGGAACCCATATCCAAAAAAGTTGGAAACCGCCCCCCCAAAGTTGGAACCCTTACCCAAAAGAGTTGGAACTATTACCCAAAAAAATTGGAATCCTTACCCAAAAAAGTTAGAATCTCTACCCAAAAAAGTTGGAACCCCTACCCAAAAAAGTTAGAACCCCTCCCCCCAAGAGTTAGAACCCTTACCCCCCAAGAGAGTTGGAACCCCAACTAAAAAGGTTGGAACCCCTCCCCCAAGAGTTGGAACCCTACCCAAAAAAGTTGGAACCTCTCCCCCAAGAGTTGGAACACCTACCCTACGAGTTGGAACCCCTACCCCATAAAAGTCGAAACTAAATTGTATGTTTATTTTGATGTTGAGTTGTTAAATGAAAACTTTAAATGTTTAATTTAAACCTTTAAATTAAACCTTTAAAATCTCACCTTCAAATCTCACCTGATTTGATGAATTAAATTGTATGTTATTTTGATGTTGATTTGTTAAATTAAATATTTATTGGATGATTTTCAATGGTAATTTGATAAATTGAGAAAAAAAAAATCTTTTTTTAAGGATTTTCAATGTTAATTTAATGAATTAAATATTGAATTAAAGAATTGAATGTTAATTTGGTGTACATTTGATGAACAAATTGCATGTTCCTTGTTGATTTAATAAATTGAATATTTATTGGATGATTTTGGATGTTAATTTTATGAATTATAATATCAATAATTAAAAGTGTAATATCAAATTAATGTTGTGTTAATTTTATGAATTGAAGTTAATTTAGTGTTAATTTGAAGAAGTGAATATTAATTTGGTGTTAATTTGATGAATTGAATATTAATTGGATGAAATTGAATCTTAATTTGATGAATTTAATTTTAAATAGTTAATTTAAATGTTAATTTATTATACAAAATGGAATATTAATTTGTTAACTTGAATGCTAATTTAGTGTTGATTTGATGAATTAAATATTTATTTAATGAATTTTTATATTACATTGGTGTTGGTTTGATAAATTGAATTTTTATTAGATGATTTTGGATGTTAATTTGATGAATTGAGTATAAATTGGATGAATTTGAATATATATTTGATGAATTGAATGTTAATTTAATGTTAATTTGATAAATTAAAATTTTATTGGATGGAATTGAATGTTAGGTTAATTTGATGAATTAAATGTTTATTAGACAGAATTGAATGCGAATTTAATGAATTGAATATTAATTTTGTGTTAATTTGATGAATTGAATGTTAATTTGGTGTTGATTTGAAGAATTGAAAGTTAATTTGGTATTAATTTGATGAATTGAATGTTAAATAGTTAAGTTAATGAATTGAATGTTTATTATTCGAAATGAAATGTTAATTTGTTAAATTGAATGTTAATTTGGTATTGATTTGATGAATTAAATCTTTATTAGATGAGTTTATATTTAAATTTGATGAATTGAATGTTAATTTAATGAATTAAATATTAATTGGATGAATTAAATATTAATTGGATGAATTAAATTTTAATTTGCTGTTAATATGATGATTTGAATGTTTATTTGATGAAATTGAATGTTTAGTTGTTATAAATTTGATAAATTGAATATTAAATATTATTAGATGAAATTGAACGTTAATTTGTTGAATTGAATATTAATTTAGTATTGATTTGATGAATTAAATGTTTATTGGATGTAACTGTATGTTACTTTGATGTTGATTTGTTACATTGAACCTTTTGGATGATTTTCTATGGTAATTTGATAAATTAAGTGTTAATTTACTGCATTTGAATATAAATTAAATGAATTGAATGTTAATTTTATGTTAATTTGATGAATTGAATATTAAGAGGATGTGATTGAATGTTAAGTTGATGAATTAAATGTTTATTAGATGAAATTGAATGTTGATTTGAAGAATTGAATGTTAATTTGTTATTTATTTGAAAAATTCAACGTTTATTAGATGAAATTGCACTTTACTTTGGTGTTAATTTGTTAAATCGATGATTTTTTATGTTAATTTTATGAATTGAATTTGAATATAAATTGGATGAGATTGAATGTTATGAATTAAATGTTTATTAAGTAAAATTGTAACACCCCGCATTTTATTTTATATATGCATATAGATATATAGTAAATAATTGTTGTAAAAATGGATGAAATAGGCTGTGAACAGTGCACTGGCTGCAACTTCAAGTGCGATTTCGACCTTGATGCAGTCAATATCTCTCAAAACTCAAAACATGAAAGTTGTAGAGATCTTTCGTAACGTTCCATAGCATCTTGAATCATCTCAATCGGAGCTCGGATGAGAGAGTTATGCCCAGATAACGAAACAATGTCGAAACAGTCCGGCCGACTACCTTTCACCAATTTGATCATAACTCTTTGTTGGAAAGTCCAAATTGCGCACCGTTATTTTTGTTAGAACCCTAACTCGTATATCTTTCCAACCATATAGGTCACACATACTATAAATACCTGAGTCAAATCAGTTTATTCTCCGAAGTTGACCAAAAATCTGCACTTGGGTTGTAATTTTAATATTCGAGTGTAAATTTATTTTAGTTTTAAAATAAATCATAATAATAAATGTTTTTAGGTTAAAATAACATTAAAAATGAATCCGGAACGTCAAAAAACCTTAGGGTAGTCATATGGATCAAATTGGAGATTCTTAGTGGCAAAATCGTAATTTTGGAGAAAAACTCAAATTGCAGCCCAGTGAACAGTAAAAATCGGGGCTGCTATGTTTAAAACACCATTTTTCAGTCCATTTGCTCCCATCCTTTCACTCCACTCTCACCTCCAACTTGTTAGAACCCTAGGGGAAGAGAAAGGGAAGAAGAAAATGGGCAAAGAGAGTCTCTAAAGCTTGGGCTTTTGTTTGGACTTTGGTTTGATTTCAAGGTAGGGGATTCTTCTCAAACTCTTTCATTGAGGATTAGGGTATTATATATGTATGTTTTCAATATTCTTGAGAGTATATGATAAATAGATATGAGTTCTTGGATTCTTTGTTATTGAAACATAGATTTTGAACAAAATGCATGATTGGGTTCAAGAGACATTGTTCTTGAGTTCCCAAAATCTTAGTTTTGTTAAATACATGTTTGGGTTATGAAAAATACATGAATTCATGATTTCTAAATGCCTATTGTTGACTAAATCATGTTTTAATCTAATCCTTGTTATTATTCCAAGAAATTATGTTTGGTTTGGAAAAACCCTAGAATTTTGATATCAAGGTTGTGAAGATTTATTGATATGATCTCTTGCATATTTTAAATTCCTTAGTATTGTAGTATATTGAGAATGGTACACTTGTGACTCTTGAATTATAAATGAGGAATTGTGGATTTTGTATATATTGGAAATTGTTTATGAATGGAGAATATCTTGGTTTCCTCATTGTATGGTTGTTGTGAGGGACTTGGATTGCCATCGAGAGATGTCGTAGAGTGTTAGAGGTTAGTCTATCCCAGTGAGGGGTGAGATGGTTTCCTAACACTTGTAGTGGTTTGTCATTTGGTAATGCGACCACTATCGTTCACTGGAGTTCGAACAAGGGATTGTATACTTTTCCTAGGAAGGGACTCGTCACTGCCATTGGGATGGTAGACGCCCTTTCCTATAGTGCTTGTGATTATGATGTAAATAGGTGGACTAGGTATAATCGTTGGGTAGATTCATGAGAAGCAATCAACATACATGGTACGGGGATGAACCAAAATATATATATAGAGAATGATGGTTGGATTGTCTTGGCCGGTGCATTGGTATGGGACAATGCATCGGAAGACACCCTTCATAAATGGTATAATGTTATGCAATTTACATTAACTTTTCACTAGATCATGATTATAGCTTAAACTGGAGATCTACTTAAACTGTCATGTTTTACTTGAAATGCTATATATGTTATTTGTAAAATGAGATCGACCGTTTTATATACTTTTCTAAACCTTGTTTGGGATTGGGAGGATTTTTCTACAGAGCTTCGTGCTCACCCCCTACTGTTGAATATTTTCAAATTTTACTCTAGAGGAGGAGCTCGATGCTCATGAGCCGGGCCAAGGAGAAGCTTCCTTAGAGGGATACGTGGATCCCGAGTGGGACATATAGAGATGTCATTTATTTTTGTACTAGACTTGATAAATTATTTTGGAAGTCATGTAAAGTCTAGTATTTTGTATTCCGCTGCGTTATCTTAGTTCAATTCATTTGGAAATGTAAAGGCCATTGTTGGACATATTCTTTTGATATTGTGGCCATGTCTTGGCTTATTATTTTGGAGAATGTTATTGTGAATATTACATGTGGTGAATGGAAAATCTTTTGGGGCAACGTTGTAGAGATTTGAGGGATAAATGGACCCGGTGTGGTCGATGTATTATAAATGCACAGGTTGTGTTTTGGGTAGAGCTCCCCGAACAAAGGAGGCTCTGCCCAAATTTCGTGAAAATTAAGGACCCCCGGTTATTTATGAATTTTTATTTGTGCTCTCACGTTATAAATGGTTGTAGAATGTATTGCCGTCCAGGGTGGTATTTGGGGCATTACAAAAATTAAATGTTGGTTTGAAGAATTGAATGTTAATTTGGTATAAATTTGATGAATTGAGTATTAATTGCATATTACTTGTTGATTTAATATATTGAGTATTTATTGGATGAGTTTGGATGTTAATTTAATGAATTATAATATTAAAAGGTTAAAAGTGTAATATTAAAGGGATAAAAGTGTAATATGATAGGAGATGTAAGTGTAATTATACCCATGTTCGGTCTACCATTCCTAGGACCGGTCTTAGTTTAAATTACACTTACACCCCTAAACTATAACACTATTTTTATTTTGTTCTCAATCTAACCCAACAAAATTAAATTAACATTAAATTTTATGAAATTAATATTTAATTCATCAAATTAATATCAAATTAACATTTAATTCATCTAAATAATATTCAATTTATCAATTTATTAGTAAATCGACATTCAATTCATCCAATTACCACTCAATTTATCAAAATTAACATCCAAAATAATCCAAAAAAAAATTAATTTATCAAATCAACATCAAACCAAAATAATATATGAAAATTAATTAAATAAACATTTAATTCATTAACTCAACTCTAAATTAACATTACATTTCATCCAATAAAATAATCCAATTAATATTCAACTCATTAAATTTACACTAAATTAACATTCAACTCTTCAAATCAAATTCAACTTCATCTAATAAACATTTAATTCATCAAATTAATATTCAAATTTAAAAAATTAATATTTAATTCATCCAATTAATATTAAATTCATCAAATTAATACTAAATCAAGATTCAATTCATCCAATTACCACTCAATTTGTCAAAGTTAACATTCAAAATAATCCAAAAAAAATTTAATTTATCAAATTAACACCAAACCAAAGTAATATGAAAATTAATCAAATAAACATTTAATTCATTAACTCAACTCTAAATTAACATTACATTTTATCCAATAAAATAATCCAATAAATATTCAACTCATTAAATTTACACTAAATTAACATTCAACTCTTCAAATCAAATTCAACTTCATCTAATAAATATTTAATTCATCAAATTAATATTCAAATTCAACAAATTAACATTTAATTCATCCAATTAATATTAAATTCATCAAATTAATACTAAATCGAGGTTCAATTCATCCAATTACCACTCAATTTGTCAAAGTTAACATTCAAAATAATCCAAAAAAAATTTAATTTATCAAATCAACACCAAACCAAAGTAATATGAAAATTAATCAAATAAACATTTAATTCATTAACTCAACTCTAAATTAACATTACATTTTATGTAATAAACATTCAATTAATAAAATTAACATTTAAATTCAACTATTAACATTAAATTCATCCAATACATATTCATTCGTCAAATTAACACACAATTTATGTTCAATTGATGAAATCAATACCAAATATATATTCAATTCATACTTCTTTATATTAATTTGGTGTTAGTTTGATGAATTGAATGTTAATTTGGTATTGATTTGATAAATTGAATGTTAATTTGGTGTTAATTCAATGAATTGAATGTTTATTATTTACAATTCTTTTAGTTGAATTTAATGTTAATTTGATGAATTAAATTTTTATTAGGTAAAATGAAATATTAATTTGGTGTAAATTTGATGAATTGAGTATTAATTAGATGAAATTACATGTTACTTTGATGTTGATTTAATAAATTGAATATTTATTGGATGATTTTGGATTCTAATTTGAGAAATTAAGTGTTAATTGAATGAAGTTGAATATAAATTGAATGAATTGAATCTTAATTTGATGTTAATTTGATAAATTGAATATTAATCAGATGAAATTGAATGTTAAATTGATGAACTAAATGTTTATTAGTTGAATTTTAGTGTTAATTTGATGAATTAATTGTCTATTAGGTAAAATTGAATGTTGATTTGACTTTTTCAATGTTAATTTGATGTAAATTTGGTGAATATAATATTAATTGGATTAAATTACATGTTATTTTGATTTCGATTTGATAAGTTCAATCATTTATTGGATGATTTTGGATCTTAAAGTCGTCTCGGACTATTTAAATACAAAATTGAATATTTTAGGGATAAAATTAATAAACTAATATTTTAGGAACCATAAATTTATATAACTTTGAGTATAAAAGTGTAATTAGCATTTTTTTATATTAGGACCGGTCCTTGGAAGCCACGATCGGTGGTAGCTTAGAAATGAAGACTTACACTTTCATCCCTAAAATTATACATATTTATTAATTTGATCCTAAAAATATTAATTTTTTAATTTCATCTTTAAAATATTTAATTTTGTGTTCAAATAGTCCTAGATAAACTTTTGACGTGCAAAATCATCCAATAAAATAATCCAATTAATATTCAACTCATTAAATTTACACTAAATTAGTATGCAACTCTTCAAATCAAATTCAACTTCATCTAATAAACATTTAATTCATAAAATTAATATTCAAATTCAACAAATTAACATTTAATTCATCCAATTAATAATAAATTCATCCAATTACCACTCAATTTGTGAAATTTAACATCCAAAATAATCCAAAAAAAATTTAATTTATCAAATAAACACCAAACTAAAGTAATATGAAAATTAATCAAATAAACATTTAATTCATTAACTCAACTCTAAATTAACATTACATTTCATCTAATAAACATTCAATTAATAAAATTTTCGAAGGTAATTTGATAAATTGAGTGTTAATTTAATGCATTTGAATATAAATTAAATGAATTGAATGTTAATTTTATGTTAATTTGATGAATTGAATATTAATTGGATGTGATTGAATGTTAAGTTGATGAATTAAATGTTTATTAGATGAAATTGAATGTTGATTTGAAGAATTGAATGTTAATTTGTTATTTATTTGAAAAATTACACGTTTATTGGATGAAATTGCACGTTACTTTGGTGTTAATTTATTAAATCGAGGATTTTCGATGTTAATTTTATGAATTGAATGTTATTTGAATGAATTTGAATATAAATTGGATGAGATTGAATGTTACGTTGATGAATTAAATGTTTATTAGGTAAAATTAAATGTTGATTTGAAGAATTGAATGTTAATTTGGTGTAAATTTGATGAATTGAGTATTAATTGCATGTTACTTGTTAATTTAATAAATTGAGTATTTATTGGATGAGTTTAGATGTTAATTTGATGAATTATAATATCAAAAGGTTAAAAATGTAATATCCAAGGGATAAAAGTGTAATAATATAAGAGATGTAAGTGTAATTATACTAACGTTCGGTCCACCATTCCTAGGACCGGTCTTAGTTTAAATTACACTTACACCCCTAAACTATAACACTATTTTTATTTTGTTCCCAATCTAACTCAACACAATTAAATTAAAATTTAATTTCATCAAATTAACATTTAATTCATCAAATTAACATTTAAGTCATCCAATTAATATTCAATTCATCAAATTTATACTAAATCGACATTCAATTCATCCAATTGCCACTCAATTTATCAAAATTAACATCCAAAATAATCCAAAAAAAATTAATTTATCAAATCAACACCAAACCAAAGTAATATGAAAATTAATCAAATAAACATTTAATTCAATAACTCAACTCCAAATTAACATTACATTTCCTGTAATCAAGATTCAATTAATAAAATTAGCATTTAAATTCAACTATTAACATTAAATTCATCCAATACAAATGCATTCGTCAAATTTACACCAAATTTATGCTCAATTGATGAAATCAATTCCAAATATATATTCAATTCATACAATTTATATTAATTTAGTGTTTGTTTGATGAATTGAATGTTAATTTGGTATAATTTGATTTTTTAATCAATAAAATTCCGTCGAGGTTCCATTGAATGTTTATTATTCGAAATGAAATGTTAATTTGTTAAATTGAATGTTAATTTGGTATTGATTTGATGAATTAAATCTTTATTAGATGATTTTATATTTTAATTTGATCAATTAAATGTTAATTTAATGAATTAAATGTTAATTACATGAATTGAATTTTAATTTGTTGTTAATATGATGATTTGAATGTTTAGTTTGTATAAATTTATTGAATTGAATATTAAATATTTCTTGGATGAAATTGGACGTTACTTTGGTGTTAATTTGTTAAATTGAGGATTTTCAATGTTAATTTTATGAATTGAATGTTACTTGAATGAATTTGAATATAAATTGGATGAGATTGAATGTTACGTCGATGAATTAAATGTTTATTAGGTAAAATTAAATGTTAATTTGAAGAATTGAATGTTAATTTGGTGTAAATTTGATGAATTGAGTTTTAATTGCATGTTACTTGTTGATTTAATAAATTGAGTATTTATTGGATGAGTTTAGATGTTAATTTGATGAAATATAATATCAAAAGTCTAATATCAAAGGATAAAAGTGTAATAGGATAGGAGTGTAACTGTAATTATATCCCCGTCCGGTCCACCATACTAAGACCGGTCTTACTTTAAATTACAGATACACCTCTAAATTATAACACTATATTTATTTTGTTCTCAATTTAACCCAACAAAATTAAATTAACATTCAATTTCATGAAATTAATATTTAATTCATCAAATTAATATCAAATTAATATTTAATTCATCTAAATAATATTCAATTTATCAAATTAATACTAAATGGACATTCAATTCATCCAATTACCACTCAATTTATCAAAATTAACATCCAAAATAATCCAAAAAAAATGTAATTTATCAAATCAACACCAAACCAAAGTAATATGAAAATTAATCAAATAAACATTTAATTCATTAACTCAACTCTAAATTAACATTATATTTTATCTAATAAACATTCAATTAATAAAATTAACATTTAAATTCAACTATTAACATTAAATTCATCAAATACATATTCATTGTCAACAGTTGAAACCCCAAGAGTTGGAACCATCCCAAAAAAGTTGAAACCCTTCCCAGAACCTCTACCCAAACAGAACCCTTACCCATAAAAATTGGAACCCTTACCCAAAAATATTGAAACCCCCACCCAAAGAGTTGGAACCCCTCCCCCAAGAGGTGGAACCCTCCTCCCACAAGAGTTGGAACCCTTACCCAAAAAAGTTGAAACCCACACCCATAAAAGTTGGAACCCTTACCCAAAAATGTTGAAACTCCTACCCAAAAAAGTTGGAACCCCTCCCCCAAGAGTTGGAACCCCTACACAAAAAGTTGAAACCTCCAGCCATAAAAGTAGAAACCCGTACCCAAAAATGTTGGAACCCCTACCCAAAAAAGTTGGAACCCCTCCCCCAAGAGATGGAACCCCTACCCAAAAAAGTTGAAACCTCCACCCATAAAAGTTGAAACCCCTACCCAAAAAAGGTTGAAACCCTCACCCATAAAAGTTGGAACACCTACCCAAAAAAGTTGAAACCCCCACCAATAAAAGTTGGAACCCCTATCCAAAAAAGTTAAAACCCCCACCCATAAAAGTTGGAACCCGTACCCAAAAATGTTGGAACCCCTCCCCTCAAGAGTTGGAACCCCTACCCAAAACAGTTGAGACCCCAACCCATAAAAGTTGGAACCCTTACCCAAAAATGTTGAAACCCCTACCCAAAAATGTTGAAACCCCCATCCATAAAAGTAGGAACCCTTATCCAAAAATGTTGAAACCCCTACCCAAAAAAGTTGGAACCCCTCCCCCAAGAGTTGGAACCCCTACCCAAAAAAGTTGAAACCCCCACCCATAAAAGTTGGAACCCGTAACCAAAAATGTTGGAACCCCTACCAAAAGAGTTAGAACTATTACCCATAAAAGTAGAAACCATTATCCAAAAAAGTTGAAACCCCCACCCAAAAAAGTTGGAACCCCTGCCCAAAAAAGTTGAAACCCCCACCCATAAAAGTTGGAACCCGTACCCTCAAGAGTTGGAACCCCTCCCCTCAAAAGTTGGAACCCCTACCCAAAAAAGTTGAAACCCCAACCCATAAAAGTTGGAACCCTTACCCAAAAATGTTGAAATCCCTACCCAAAAAAAGTTGGAACCCGTCCCCTAAGAGTTGGAACCCCTACCCAAAAAAGTTGAAACCCTCACCCATTAAAGTAGGAACCCTTACCCAAAAATGTTAAAACTCCTACCCAAAAAAGTTGGAACCCCGCCCCCAAGAGTTGGAACCTCTGCCCAAAAAAGTTGAAACCCTCACCCATAAAAGTTGGAACCCCTACCCAAAAAAGTTGAAACCCCCACCCATAAAAGTTGGAACCCGTACCCAAAAATGTTGGAACCCCTACCAAAAGAGTTGGAACTATTACCCATAAAAGTTGAAACCATTATTCAAAAAAGTTGAAACCCGTACCCATAAAAGTTGGAACCCGTACCCAAAAATGTTGGAACCCCTCCCCTCAAGAGTTGGAACCCCTACCCAAAAAAGTTGAAACCCCAACCCATAAAAGTTGGAACCCTTACCAAAAAATGTTGAAACCCCTACCCAAAAAAGTTGGAACCCCCACCCATAAAAGTTGGAACCCTACCCAAAAAAGTTGACACCCCCACCCATAAAAGTAGGAACCCTTTGTGACGCCCCAAAATCCGGGGGTCCCGTTGATAACTCCTCAACCCTCGGAAATACCCGTGGAATCGCTCAACCCGAGACCACGTCAAGAATATCTCTAAAACCGGGATTATGTCCCATTTACCAGGGTTCATAACTTAACGAAACTTGGGCAGAGTCTCCTTTGTACAGGGAGCTCTACCCAATACCCAACCTGTACAACATATATTCAAATGACCCATCTGAGGCCCAATTTAAAATAATGACCGCACCGGGTCCATTTATAAGTAAACAGTGGCCACACTGGGTCCAATAATTCATACTTATACAAAACATATAAATATCACAAGTGTTTTACAATATTTACATGTCATAAACCATTTTAAAACAATAGGTTTACAAAATCTTAAGATAAGGCCACACATAGGCCCCCTTCATCCTTGATGCTCTCCACGGAAGCCAATCATCGGTGTAGACTCGACACCTGAAATTGTTTCCCGTATAGGGTGAGCACAACGCCCAGTAGAGATAAACCTATAGAGGTTACTCTTTCCCTAGATGCACATGCTCATGTAATCATCACATAAACATATAACTAAACATTTCTCATGCTTATGCATTCTATGATGGAATGCAACAATGCTATGCCATGGAATGAAGTGGCACTCACCCATGCGTTTCAACCCGAGTCCTCACCGACTCACACAACACAATGCAACGCCAAAGTGTAATGCAACCCGTCTATTGACGGAAAAATCCTTCCAATGATAGTTATGAAATCCGATCATTATTGGAATCTACCCATTGAATGGGTGTTTTTTTTTTTTTTATTACTAAAATCCCTTGTGTTTTCCTTGGGCAACGGATTTTGGTATCACAACCGCCGGCTCCGTGGGCCATGCCACTTTTCTGGAATTTCACCTCCGGGAAGTGACTGAACCAAGTGGTTTAGGGTTTCTCACCCAAGGAAGTCGCCATGCCCCTTCTTGCTTTACCCAACACAAGTCTTTCCTTATGCAATGCAACCGTGCAACTCCAAAAAGGATCGTTGATCCAATTTTCCCCGAGTCTACACCCAAATCAAACACCAAGCTAGGTGTTGATTTACCCATGCATTACTCATCCACACTCATGCACAATGCCAATGAATGTGATGCTATATTCAGGCTCAAAATGCAATGGCCACCACATGAGCAACATAATCATATGTTCACATTCCATGGAATTTAAATCATAAGCATATAAATTCCATAAACCATCATAAACACATATCAATGAGCATATGTCAATACATCAATAACACATTCAAACATGTTATTCCAATGACCCCAAACAAATCATCTAAACAACCCACCAAGGTATATTATCAAACACCTCATAGGCACTAACATATTGTTTCATTTTAAGCAAAACAACAACTTCCAACACACAAAACATGCCTTCAATATCACCAAGTTATATAATGCATCACATATAACTTACACATATCAAAATTTAGCTAGCAACAAGCCTAAGCTAATTTCATGCTCACCTTTCCATTCTCATAACCATAAACACACATATATATACATATATACACATGCATATATATAGATACCCTTAAACTAGCTACACCTAAGGTAGAATAATCCAAGGTAGGAATAACCCCTACCTCAATAGAGATGTAGACAATCTCTATACACCAAAATCACTCAAAAACCAATACTTTCCCCAATTCTTGATTTTTCACGTTCGGTGGAAATCGTTGTTTTTGGTATGTAGACGAAGCCCTCGACGAGTAGATCACTTCTCCCTTCTAGCTCGACGGAATCCGAGCGACGGAAGGCGGAGAAATCGCCGGAGAAAGGCTTAAGAATTCTTTTTTTTCTCTTCTCCCTCTTTCTCTCTTTGAACGGCTGAACCAAGGGCAAGTGGGAGTGAAAATATCCCAAAATCTGATTTTTAAGTCCTTATTTATATTTTTTAATGTGCGGTCCTCGTTGCACCGCATATTACCGACTTTCGGGTTCGTTTTTCGTCCAAAAACGATTCATTAAGTCTCGGATTGAGTTCAAATAAATTTTATTTGAACTTTCAATTATTTATCCAGATTATTTGAAAAAAAAGTATTTTAAGAGCCCTGGAATTAAAAATCGCCACGTAAGCGCCTCGGTTTACGTGCAATTTCTGACTATCTCGGAATTCGACGAATTTTCTGGTGGTTACTAGGTTTCGCGTTGCGAATCCAATGGCGCACTCCGTTTTCCCATCCGAGGTCTAGAACATAGGTATTTTAAACTGCACTATAGTGGCAAATTACTGTTTTGCCCTTAGTCAGAAAAATTCAAAATTTTCCGGGTTTCACATTCTCCCCCCCTTAAAAGAATTTCGTCCCCGAAATTCACATACACATACACATACACATATAATCACATGCATATGCTACAATTATATAAGAGCAATTGGCTATAAAAACATACCTCTATCCTCAAACAAGAAGGGATAGTTGGCACGTACGGTGTCCTCACGCTCCCATGTCGCCTCTTCCACTCCCCGGTGTTGCCACAATACTTTCACTAGCCTCACGGTCTTGCCTCGCAAAACCTGATCCCGGCTATCCATGATACGCACCGGCCCCTCCTCAAAGGTACCATCCGCATCAACCACATGCTCGCCCCAATCCACAACATGTGTCGGATCTGGAGTATACTTTCGGAGCATAGAGACATGGAACACTGCGTGGACACTCGATAAATTTGGCGGTAACGCCAATCGGTAAGCAACTGCACCAACCCTCTCGAGTATCTCGAAAGGCCCGATATATCTCGGCGACAGTTTTCCCCGCTTGCCGAACCTGACCACTCCTCTCGTAGGCATAACCTTCAAGAATACGTGATCTCCCACCTCAAACTCTAGAGGTCGCCGCCGTCTGTCGGCATAGCTCTTCTGCCTGCTCTGCGCTGTGAGAAGACGCTTCCGTATCAAATCCACCTTCTCCGAGGTGTCTCTAATCAACTCTGGACCCGTAGAAGATCTTTCTCCTACCTCTGTCCAACAGACTGGAGAGCGACAAGGTCTCCCATATAGTGCCTCGTAGGGTGCCATCTGTATACTCGCTTGATAACTATTGTTATAAGCGAACTCCACCAAGGGTAAGTGATCCTCCCAGCTACCCTTGAAATCTAGGACACATGCTCGTAGCATATCCTCTAACGTCTGGATGGTCCTCTCAGACTGACCGTCTGTCTGGGGATGAAAAGCAGTGCTCATCATCAACTGAGTCCCCATGACTTGCTGGAAACTCTCCCAAAAATGAGATGTGAACCTGGGATCCCGATCCGATACTATAGATACGGGCACCCCATGCAACCGGACGATCTCCCGTATATACAACCTGCAGAATTCCTCCAGTGTGAAGGTTATCCGTACAGCTAAAAAATGTGCCGACTTCGTAAGCCAGTCCACTATCACCCACACCGCATCATGTCCCCGCGGCGTCCGTGGCAAGTGAGTCACAAAATCCATCGTGACATGCTCCCACTTCCACTCAGCTACCTCCAATGGCTGGAGTAACCCTGCTGACACGTGAGACATCGACTCACAAAGTCACCAACCTGCCCCTTCATTCCACTCCAGTAATACTGGCGACGAAGATCGTGATACATCTTCGTACTCCCTGGATGAACTGCAAAACGGGAACAGTGAAACTCCCTAAGGATCTCCTCCCTTAGATCCGGAGATTGGGGAACCACAATCCTTCCCCTATACCGAAGACTACCATCCGAATGAATGGCCCAACCCTCGTCACCTGTACCCGACCGTACCCGGTCCTTAATGGACACTATCTCTGGGTCTTGCCCTTGAGACTCAATCACTCTGCTCAGTAGGGAAGGCGTAGCCACCAAACTTCCCAAGGTACCCTGAGCCTGCCCCATGTAATGTAGCCCAAACTGTCCCACAGTCTCGAGCATTTCCCACTCTCGGGAAGCTACACTAGCCAAGACTCCCCGTGACTTCCGGCTAAGTGCATCAGCCACCACATTTGCCTTACCGGGGTGGTAATGCAAAGTGAAGTCATAGTCTTCCAAAAACTCCATCCACCTGCGTTGCCTCATGTTGAGGTCCCGCTGTGTAAAGATGTACTTCAGACTCTTGTGGTCCGAAAACACTTCAAACTGCTCACCGTATAGGTAGTGGCGCCAAGCCTTCAAGGCAAAGACAATGGCCGCCAACTCCATATCATGCGTAGGGTAATTCTGCTCGTGGTTCTTCAACTGTCGGGAACCATAAGCTACCACCCTCCCGGACTGCATCAACACACATCCGAGCCCGTCCTTAGAGGCATCACAATAGACTGTGTACCTCTGTCCCCTTTCCGGGACTATCAAGATAGGAGCTGAAGTAAGCCTCCTCTTTAACTCCTGGAATGCCTTCTCGCAAGAATCATTCCACTCGAACTTGATCTCTTTCCGAGTCAACCTAGTCATAGGTGCAGCCAGCCGAGAGAAATCCTCAATAAACCGCCGGTAATACCCTGCCAATCCCAAGAAACTGCGTATCTCGAAGACTGACTTCGGTCTCTCCCAATTCATAACTGCCTCGACCTTCTCCGGGTCCACAGATACACCCGAAGCCGACACTACATGCCCCAAGAATTTCACCTCAGTCAGCCAAAATTCACACTTGCTGAATTTGGCGTACAACTGGTGGTCTCTCAAGACCTGGAGAACAATCCTCAAGTGACCCTCATGCTCCTCCTCAGACTTGGAGTAGATCAAGATGTCGTCAACAAAGACTACAACAAATTGATCAAGGTAGGGTTGAAACACCCTATGCATGAGATCCATGAATGCCGCCGGAGCATTCGTCAATCCGAAAGGCATGACAGTGAACTCAAAATGCCCATACCGCGTCCGAAACGCAGTCTTAGGGATATCTGCCTCCCTAACCCTCAACTGATGGTAACCAGTGCGGAGATCTATCTTGGAGTAGACTCGCGCCCCTCTCAACTGATCAAACAAGTCATCAATCCTCGGCAAAGGGTACCTATTCTTGATAGTAACCCTATTCAACTGCCGGTAGTCTATACATAGTCGGAGGGTTTTGTCCTTCTTCTTTGCAAATAACACCGGAGCGCCCCAAGGTGAGGTACTCGGTCTAATAAACCCCCTGTCCAACAATTCCTGCAATTGAACCTTGAGTTCTTGCAACTCAGCAGGCGCCATCCTATGTGGAGTCATAGAAATGGGCGATGTACCTGGATGCAACTCAATAGTGAAGTCTACATCCCTATGTGGAGGTAATCCCGGTAGTTCATCCGGAAAAACATCCTCATAATCACACACAACCCGAGGTAGACCCAACTTCTGTTTCGCCTCGTCCTCCAGGGTAAGGCTTGCTAGCCAACCCATCAACTGCCCGTGCCATCTAGATTCGTACACGGCTTGGGGTAAAGCATCGTGCTTATCCCCCTGAAACATGAAACAAACCCCATCCGGTGTGTAAGCAGTGACCCGCTTCCGATCACAATCTATGACAACTCGGTGTGCCGCTAACCAATCCATCCCAAGGACTACATCGAACTCCGACATGTCCATGACCCGAAGGTCCACGGTGAGTAGAATCCCTGAGATCTCTAACTCACACCCCCGACATATCTGATCAACCCTCACCCTAGCACCTAGGGGAGAACTCACGTGCA
The DNA here is from genome assembly GCA_951799425.1 of Ilex aquifolium. Taxonomy (NCBI): domain Eukaryota; kingdom Viridiplantae; phylum Streptophyta; class Magnoliopsida; order Aquifoliales; family Aquifoliaceae; genus Ilex; species Ilex aquifolium. The sequence goes on along the minus strand of OX637395.1, from coordinate 31,671,874 downwards.
ATGGCTCTTCTAAGGTCTCAACCTCTAAGCCCAAATCTTTCACACAAGATGCAGCAATAAATGAATGCGATGCACCAGAATCAAACAATACTCTAGCCCATAAACGAGAAAGTAGAAATGTACCCTGTATCACCGACGGATCTGCCGGCTCAGTCTGTGGTATCATGGCGTAGACACGCCCTTGAGTCCCTGAAGTCCCGGCTTGTGAGCCCTGGCCTCATCCTCTACCCGTGCCCTGGCCCATCTGGCCTGCTTGCGGAGTTCCCGCTCGAAAGGTAGTAGGAACTGGTGCAACACCCTGAGACTGGTACTGGCCCCTTTGACCCATAGTAGGGTAAGTAGGAGCAAACTGTGTCTGCGGCTGTCCCACAGAAGACTGGGACTGTGACGATCCGTAGCTTTGAGATCCTTGCCGCTGAGGACAATCCCTCTTCATATGCCCCGGTTGGTGGCAATGATAGCAAGTCTGTTGGCCTGGCTGAAAAGGAGGCCTCTGATTTCTCCCGCCTTGGAAGGACTGACCTTGGCCTTGGCCTTGATAGCCACGGCCCTGCCCTTGATGCCCCTGCAGAGCAGAAGTTCTTTGCTTCTTCCCCGTTCTAGAAGAAGAGGATTGACCCTCCTTCTTCTTGTCTTTACCACCCGCTTCTCGGATGTTCCTTGCATCATCAACCTCTCTCTCAATGGCCATAGCTGTCGTGACCATTGTGTCCAAGTCTTGCAGAAGGAGACCCACAATTTTTCCCCGAATGGATAACTTCAAGCCATCCTCAAACTTACGTACTTTGGCCAGGTCTGTGGCCACATAATCGTCGGCGAAACGGGCTAATTCAGTGAACTTAGCCACGTATTCCATCACCGTCATCGTTCCCTGTCTCAAGTCTAAGAACTCACGGGCCTTTGCATGTCGAGCAGCCGCCGGGAAGTACTTACCCATGAAGAGTTCCTTGAACTCTGCCCATGTCATTATCCCCAAGTTCCTTGAGGTCTTGATCCAATCCCACCATACTTGGGATTCTCCCTCTAGCTGAAAAGTAGCTAGGGTTATCTTCGTAGCATCGGAAGTAATCTCCATTGCCCCTAAGACCTTGTCTACTTGCCGGAACCAATGATCAGCTACCATTGGGTCCGCCCCTCCCATGAAGATCGGAGGCTGATGTGCCTTGAACTTCTGGAGATGACTTGAGCCCCCTTGGCCCACATTTGCACTAGTCTGTGCAATAGTAGCAGCTGTAGCACTGGCCTGTGCAATGGTAACAGCCGCAGTACCAATAGCCTCTATGAAGGCTTGTTGGTCAAAGACCGGTGGTGGTGGTTGGTTGTTCCGTCCACCGCCCCGGCCTCGGCCGCGTCCTCTTCCTCTTCCTCTATTTTCCATCTACACACACATTAGATAGCAATAGACTAACAATTTAGTACCCCAAAGTTAGGGATCAAACACATACGTTGAGAATTCTCTCATTTTATCACTAGTAATGCTTATGCCACCCACTAGTAGACATTTATACCATGAACCACTCCGTTCATCTCTTTTTCCGAACCCAAGGTTATGTTTTTTTTTTTTTTTAACCTAATGTGTTCATTTACATATACATTCTACAATGCATATAATTCACATGTCATGTAACACATAACATATAGCAAACAAACAATTAACATGTATGCACATGAAATGCAATGGTCTAAACCCAATGCCCGACAAGCCCAAGGTTTATCGTAAACCTATGCTCTGATACCAAGCTGTGACGCCCCAAAATCCGGGGGTCCCGTTGATAACTCCTCAACCCTCGGAAATACCCGTGGAATCGCTCAACCCGAGACCACGTCAAGAATATCTCTAAAACCGGGATTATGTCCCATTTACCAGGGTTCATAACTTAACGAAACTTGGGCAGAGTCTCCTTTGTACAGGGAGCTCTACCCAATACCCAACCTGTACAACATATATTCAAATGACCCATCTGAGGCCCAATTTAAAATAATGACCGCACCGGGTCCATTTATAAGTAAACAGTGGCCACACTGGGTCCAATAATTCATACTTATACAAAACATATAAATATCACAAGTGTTTTACAATATTTACATGTCATAAACCATTTTAAAACAATAGGTTTACAAAATCTTAAGATAAGGCCACACATAGGCCCCCTTCATCCTTGATGCTCTCCACGGAAGCCAATCACCGGTGTAGACTCGACACCTGAAATTGTTTCCCGTATAGGGTGAGCACAACGCCCAGTAGAGATAAACCTATAGAGGTTACTCTTTCCCTAGATACACATGCTCATGTAATCATCACATAAACATATAACTAAACATTTCTCATGCTTATGCATTCTATGATGGAATGCAACAATGCTATGCCATGGAATGAAGTGGCACTCACCCATGCGTTTCAACCCGAGTCCTCACCGACTCACACAACACAATGCAACGCCAAAGTGTAATGCAACCCGTCTATTGACGGAAAAATCCTTCCAATGATCGTTATGAAATCCGATCATTATTGGAATCTACCCATTGAATGGGTGTTTTTTTTTTTTTTTTATTACTAAAATCCCTTGTGTTTTCCTTGGGCAACGGATTTTGGTATCACAACCGCCGGCTCCGTGGGCCATGCCACTTTTCTGGAATTTCACCTCCGGGAAGTGACTGAACCAAGTGGTTTAGGGTTTCTCACCCAAGGAAGTCGCCATGCCCCTTCTTGCTTTACCCAACACAAGTCTTTCCTTATGCAATGCAACCGTGCAACTCCAAAAAGGATCGTTGATCCAATTTTCCCCGAGTCTACACCCAAATCAAACACCAAGCTAGGTGTTGATTTACCCATGCATTACTCATCCACACTCATGCACAATGCCAATGAATGTGATGCTATATTCAGGCTCAAAATGCAATGGCCACCACATGAGCAACATAATCATATGTTCACATTCCATGGAATTTAAATCATAAGCATATAAATTCCATAAACCATCATAAACACATATCAATGAGCATATGTCAATACATCAATAACACATTCAAACATGTTATTCCAATGACCCCAAACAAATCATCTAAACAACCCACCAAGGTATATTATCAAACACCTCATAGGCACTAACATATTGTTTCATTTTAAGCAAAACAACAACTTCCAACACACAAAACATGCCTTCAATATCACCAAGTTATATAATGCATCACATATAACTTACACATATCAAAATTTAGCTAGCAACAAGCCTAAGCTAATTTCATGCTCACCTTTCCATTCTCATAACCATAAACACACATATATATACATATATACACATGCATATATATAGATACCCTTAAACTAGCTACACCTAAGGTAGAATAATCCAAGGTAGGAACAACCCTTACCTCAATAGAGATGTAGGCAATCTCTATACACCAAAATCACTCAAAAACCAATACTTTCCCCAATTCTTGATTTTTCACGTTCGGTGGAAATCGTTGTTTTTGGTATGTAGACGAAGCCCTCGACGAGTAGATCACTTCTCCCTTCTAGCTCGACGGAATCCGAGCGACGGAAGGCGGAGAAATCGCCGGAGAAAGGCTTAAGAATTCTTTTTTTTCTCTTCTCCCTCTTTCTCTCTTTGAACGGCTGAACCAAGGGCAAGTGGGAGTGAAAATATCCCAAAATCTGATTTTTAAGTCCTTATTTATATTTTTTAATGTGCGGTCCTCGTTGCACCGCATATTACCGACTTTCGGGTTCGTTTTTCGTCCAAAAACGATTCATTAAGTCTCGGATTGAGTTCAAATAAATTTTATTTGAACTTTCAATTATTTATCCAGATTATTTGAAAAAAAAGTATTTTAAGAGCCCTGGAATTAAAAATCGCCACGTAAGCGCCTCGGTTTACGTGCAATTTCCGACTATCTCAGAATTCGACGAATTTTCTGGTGGTTACTAGGTTTCGCGTTGCGAATCCAATGGCGCACTCCGTTTTCCCATCCGAGATCTAGAACATAGGTATTTTAAACTGCACTATAGTGGCAAATTACTGTTTTGCCCTTAGTCAGAAAAATTCAAAATTTTCCGGGTTTCACACCCTTACCCAAAAATGTTGGAACCTTTACCCAAAAATGTTGAAACCCCTACCCAAAAAAGTTGGAACCCCTCCCTCAAGAGTTGGAACTATTATCCATAAAAGTTGAAACTTTTATCCAAAAAAGTTGAAACTCACATCCATAAAAGTTGGAACCCTTACCAAAAAATGTTGAAACCCCTACCCAAAAAAGTTGGAGCCCCTCCTCCTAAGAGTTGAAACTACTACCCATAAAAGTTGAAACCCCCACCCATAAAAGTTGGAACCCCTACCCAAAAAAGTTGAAACCCCTACCCAAAAAAGTTGTAACCCCTACTCAAAAAAGTTGAAACCCCCACCCATAAAATTTGGAACCCTTACCCAAAAATGTTGGAACCCCTCCCCTCAAGAGTTGGAACCCTACCCAAAAGAGTTGGAACTATTACCCATAAAAGTTGAAACCCTTATCCAAAAGAGTTGAAACTATTAACCCTAAAAGTTGGAACCTTTACCCAAAAATGTTGAAACCCCTACCCAAAAAAGTTGAAACCCCCACCCATAAAAGTTGGAACCCTTACCCAAAAAAGTTGAAACCCCTACCCAAAAAAGTTGGATCCCCTCCCCCAAGAGTTGGAACCCCTACCCAAAAAGTTGAAACCCCCACCCATAAAACTTGGAACCCTTACCCAAAAATGTTGGAACCCTACCCCCAACAGTTGGAACGCCTACCAAAAATGTTGGAACCAAAGAGTTGGAACTCCTTCCCCAAAGAGTTGGAACTCCTCCCAAAAAGTTGGAACTCCTACCAAAAAAGTTGGAACGCCTCCCCCAACAGTTGGAACCCCTACCAAAAATGTTGGAACTCCTCCCCCAAGAGTTGGAACCCCTACCCATAAAAGTCGGAACTAAATTATATGTTTATTTTGATGTTGAGTTGTTAAATGAAACCTTTTAATGTTTAATTTAAACCTTTAAATTAAACTTTTAAAATTTCACCATGAAATCGAACAATGATTTGATGAATTAAATATTTATTGATTGAAATTGTATGTTATTTTGATATTGATTTGTTAAATTAAACCTTTTTTGGATGATTTTCGATGGTAATTTGATAAATTGAGAAAAAAAAAATCTTTTTTGAAGGATTTTCCATGTTAATTTTATGAATCGACTGAATTTGAATATAAATTGGATGAGATTGAATGTTATTTAATGTTAATTTAATGAATTAAATGTTTATTAGGTAAAATTAAATGTTGATTTGAAGAATTGAATGTTAATTTGGTGTAAATTTGATGAATTGAGTATTAATTGCATATATTTAGTTGATTTTGATATTAAGTTGATTTAATAAATTAAATATTTATTAAATAATTTGATGAATTATAATATCAAAGGTTAAAAGGTTAAAAGTGTAATATATAAGGTATTACATTTTACAACTGTTTTGGTGGTGCAGCGTGTTAAGAGCAACCGGTTTCACCGGTTTTAAGTCCCATGTGTCAGTCAAACTATTTTTCGGTACCATACCGAAAAGTAGTTTGGCGGTATAGTAGTGTTACCCTATTCTTTGTGTAGCACAACATTACTGTATATATATATATATATATATATATATATATATATATATTTTTTTTTTTTTTTTTTTCTTTTGGTAAGCACTTGTTAGAAGGCGTGAAGACGGCTGATTTTGGAGGAATAAGGGAAGTCAGAAGGCGTGAATATGGGGATCCATAAATGGCAATTTTGTGGGCCGAAAAACAAAATTCATCATTCAGTTTGATCTGTATGATCAATTTTTTGAGTTGATCTGAACTACAAAAAAGTTAAAAATAATTTTTAAGATTCAAACTCAGTTTTACTTTATTATATCCTAGCAATTGCCCGTGCCTGAAGGCACGGTGTTACTCGTAAATTAGTTACAAATATTAGCTCATACATAAATGTAAAGTAAAATACAACATTGTAATAAACGACGAAAAAAATGTGTCCGTGTCCGCTAATACTTTTTATAACATCAACCTACATGCATGACATATATTTTCACATTAAATTGTTACGCTACGAAAATTATGTTATAACTACTGAAACATAATAATTCAAACATCTGAAAAAATATATCAGTAGACAATATTCAATGTTCTGTTTTTGATTCAAAATCCACGATTTTTACATTCATAATCAACTTTATCTAAATAATAACAGAATTCATAACTAATACAATGAAAATTAAAACAATACTCCCACAAATAAACTAAGTCTGCAGATGTTGTCAAATGACCAATTATAACTATTAGAAATTCAACCGACTTCCAAAAGATACGTCCTGAAAAAAAAAAAGGATTACAGTTAGGTGTTTATTCATTCTCTAAAAACATATATTTTTTATTTTATCCACATTCAAATAATAAAAAACATAGAGAAATAATGTTTACCTAAAAAATATTGTTTCATCTGTGTAGGTCTTGTTTATAGTAGGTTCAGTTGAGCCTCCACGTCTTTTAACGCTCGTGAACAGAGTATGTCATCTTCGATATCTGTTAATGTCTCCTCCAATTCTATCATTCTCAAACTTCTTATTGATTATGTCAATTGGCCATGTAGATGGAAGCGTGTTAACAACAGCATATAACATAATTCGATTATTCGGCATAAAACCTTCTTGTTGCAGGTTATAAAATAATTCTTCTTTCTTTTTTATATGATCTAGAACATTCATCCCTGGACCCATTTTTTCTTGTTCAAATTGTATCCATAATGGATGGATATCGCGTTTCGCTTTCACCAATAATTGTACAAACCGTACTGCATTGGTTGGTTTGTTGTCTAGAAAAAAAATTTCGGTTGCAGAATTCCAAGTTGTGGAAAGGGTCTCAGTTATTATATGTATAATATAATTATCACTTATATTTTCCCCGCCATTTGTAACATACGACCTAATTCAACATTTTCTATCCCAAACTTCGAGATTGGGGTTCCATCTTCAAACGATTCATTTTCAAAATTTTCTTGTATGTTTGATAGAGCCACATGCTTACTACGACGTACAAAGATTGGAGGTCGTTTCATTATATCTGTACATAATATAAAAGATACAAATTAAAATTATAATAATCAAATTAGCAACGGAGTAATAAACATTACAACAAACAAAATAATATTTTTTCACCCATGTGATTTAATAAAAATAATAACACACCAACAGAAAAAATTGGATTAATGATTAGGAACGCGAAATTACAATAAAATCAAGACACCAACAAAATATACCAAATCATATATGATTCTTGTTTGTGTATAAATTTAATCTCGTATATTTTAAATGTTAAGCATATTTTCTTTAATATATCTCTTGATATCTGAGTTGCCCAATAACTTGAATTTAATCATGTATATTTTACATGTTAAGCATATTTTCTTTATTAAATTAGATTTTTTGCAAGTTATGTTTTTTTTTTATATTGATTATGGAAAAAACAAAATTGACTATTGAATTCGTATGATTCGAGTTTATAGTAGTGCTTTTAATTTTATATCATTCTTTTCGGTTATTTATATTCTTAGTATATTTTCTTAAACTAAACGTTATTTAGTATTGGATTATTTAATAAACAATGTTGCTTCGTGTTGTTCACTAAATATTGAATTTGTATGATTTGTGTTCATAGTATTGTTTATAATTTTGTATCGTTTCTCTCGTTTATAATTTTGTATCATTTTTCTCGGGTATTTAGATTTGGATTATTTAGTAAATATCGTTGCTTTGTGTTGTTCACTAAATATTGAATTTGTATGATTCATGTTTGTATATGAATTTAATCTTGTATATTTTAAATGTTAAGCATATTTTTTTTTAATATATCTCTTGATATCTGAGTTATCCAATAACTTGAATTTAATCTTGTATATTTTACATGTTAAAGATATTTTCTTTGTTAAATTAGATTTTTTGCAAGTTATGTTTTTTTTTTTAGTGATTATGGAAAAAACAAAATTGACTATTGAATTTGTATGATTCGAGTTTATAGTAGTGCTTTTAATTTTATATAATTCTTCTCGGTTATTTATACTTTTAGTATATTTTCTTAAACTAAACGTTATTTAGTATTGAATTATTTAGTAAAGATTGTTGCTTCGTGTTGTTCACTAAATATTGAATTTGTATAATTCGTGTTCATAGTAATGCTTATAATTTTGTATCGTTTCTCCCATTTGTAATTTTGTATCATTTTTCTCGGGTATTTAGATTTGGATTATTTAGTAAATTCTGATATCTGAGTTGTCCAATAACTTGAATTTAATCTTGCATATTTTACATGTTAAGCATATTTTCTTTATTAAATTAGATTTTTTGCAAGTTATGCTTTTTTTTTTTTATTGATTGTGGAAAAAACTAAATTGACTATTGAATTTGTATGATTCGTGTTTGTAGTATTGCTTGAATGAAAGAGAGAGATACAGAATAATATTTTCGTGATATATACTATCTATCTAATATTTATTACATAATTTTCCTTCAGAGAGAGATACAGAGGAACATTTTCGTAATATACTATCTCTCTCTGTGATGTATACTATCTATCTACATAGAGATGTAGTATTTGCTTGAATCAGACACTATCTAATATTTTCGTGATATTTTCGTAAGATACAGAGAGAGATACAAAGGAAAATAATGTGAAAAATTAATACTTTTGCATGAATTGAGCGTGAGAGAGAGAGATACAGATGAATGAGAGAGAGAGAGATTTGCTTGATTTAAGGAAAAGATTTGGGGGAATTAAATTTTGGAATATCAATTTTGGAAACTATAAATTTTCAGCAACAAAAATATTTCAAAAGAGTTAATGTGGTACGTCGGATCAAAACGATCTGAGACGTCAATAACTCGAGACAGTTTGGGATAACGTCGTCCGTTAGATGATGCATTTTTTGGTCACGAAACGATCTAAACCACTCTTTGTCTCCAAAATTCAAATTCGTTCTACTTTATTAGAAATCAAACGGCTGACGATAAAGTAGAATGATTTTGAATTTAAGAGACAAAGAGCGGCTCAGATCGTTTCGAGATCAAAAAATTCATCATCCAACGGCTGACGATATTTCAAACTGTCTCAAGCTATTGACGTCTCAGATTGTTTCGATCCGATGTACCATATTAGCTCTTGAAAATTTTTTGCCGCTCAAAACTTTTAGTTTTCAAAATTAACATCCCTAAATTTAATTCCCCAACCCAATCAAATCCGACAATTAAGCGATCTCTCATTCCTCAACTGTATCTCTCTCTCACTAAATATAGATTATAATTCTTATCATTATTTTCTTGATTTTATTTCTTATGTTAAGGGATCACTTTCTATACTGAGACATTGACTGTCTCTCACTCTCATCTTTCATGATTCTCTTTCCAAACTGAGACACATGTCTCCTCAAAATTCTATCATAATGCAGCTGCTCTCCATCTTTATTGTTCATATCACACACATATATTTACTGTACATATATATAATACAAATATCGAAGACATACTATATCCACATGTTATATATAGGGAAAGTTTCATCTAAACACCATGTAGTTGAGTCTAAATTCAATGACAACCCCTATAACAATAACTTTTGTCTCTATCAATAGATAAAATAATGATTTAACTAAATATTTTGTGAAAATACTAAAATTACCCTTTATTATGTAAATATACTAAAATGTCATCAATTCTTTCCCCATTATATATGCGCTAGCCAGCCAACAAACGTAATTTCAATCATTATATTATCCGAATGAATTGATGACCCATTTGGTTAATATTAGTCATCATATTATCACTCATTTTGTTACATAATTAAGTTTTTATAATTTTTCTTATTTTTTTATCATAATAATTTTTATAGTCAAAAATCTCATCCATTTCTAATTTCTCTATCATATGTCCTCCACAACGTCGTCCGACCGCTCTTCACACATCATACTTCATATATAAAATTTAAAATTATTTAATAAAATTTAATATTAATTGAATAAATTTGATCTTAATTTTGATAAATTTAAATATTAATTTAGTTTTAATTTTATAAAATTAAATATTAATTTAGTATTAATTTGATTGAATTTAATGTTATTTGAATAAATTTGAATGTTGTTTTAATAAAATTGAATGTTCATTTGGTGTTAAATTAAAGAAATGACATTAATTTGATAAGGTTAAATTTTAAATTAATGGATTTTAATATTCTATTTAATAAATTAAATAGTTTATAATTTAATAAAATTGAATGTCAATTTGATATTGATTTGATAAAAATAAATAATAACTTAATATTAAATTAAAGAAATAATATTAATTTGATGAAATGAAATATTAAATTAATATAACTAAATGCTAATTTGATAAAATTAAATATCAATTTTATGTTGATTTGATGAGATGAAATGTTAATTTAGTTTAAATTAAATAAAGAAAATTAATTTGATAAAATTGAATATTAAATTGATCAAAATAAAGGCTAATATAATAGAACTAAAAGGGAGTGCATTGAAATTTCAGAATTAAGAGTGGGTGTTGTTAAAGTTAGATCTATTTACAAGAGGGTGTTGTTAAAGTTAGGTCTATTTACAAGAGGGTGTTGTTAAAGTTAGGTTTATTTATAAGGGGTGTGGATAAAATTTACCCTATAAAATACTCAGGGATATTTCTATAAATCAACTATCGCCATTAACAATGTAACCCGACAATCACTAACAAGGAGTGACAGTGAAATTTTAAAATCAAAAGGAGGGTGTCATTGAATTTAGATCTAACTACAGGGGATCTGGATGAAATTTTCTCTTATATCTATACAAATCTATATAATAAAACACATAGGAAGTTGAATTTTATCCCCTATACATTTTTCCCCCCAAAACCATCATATCACTCATTTTTATCACATGGTCAACCATTTAATATTTGATTAATTTGTAATTTAACATAATTTTTATTTCAGATATTATCCATACACGATAGTATAGATCTGTTAAAAAAATTTATCGAATTACATATTTTGAGAAAATTTTATCAATATCTTTAAGAAAATAATGGGTAAAAATAAATTTTGAATGATTTAATCAAATAAATGAAGAAAAGAAAAATTATTATTTAATATAGTAATATCGATTTTTTAGAACTCGAATTTTTTGTTCTGAAGGCACGGGTCATAACCCGTTCTAGTCATAACCCGTTCTAGAACGGGTTTTGGCACGGGTTATGTCAAAAAAAAATTTAGGACTCGATAGTTTTATAAATATACTAGTCATAACCCGTGCCAATAAAGTAGAACGAATTTGAATTTTGGAGACAAATAGTGGTCTAAATCGTTTCGTGACAAAAAAAAAAATCATCTAATGGACGACGTTATCCCAAACTGTCTCGAGCTATTGACGTCTCAGATCGTTTTGATCCGACGTACCACATTAACTCTTTGAAATATTTTTGCTGCTCAAAATTTATAGTTTCCAAAATTGATATTCCAAAATTTAATTTCCCAAAATCTTTTCCTTAAATCAAGCAAATCTCTCTCTCTCTCTCATTCCTCTGTATCTCTCTCTCACGCTCAATTCACGCAAAAAGTATCAATTTTTCACAATATTTTCCTTTGTATCTCTCTCTGTATCTCACGAAAGTATCACGAAAATATTAGATAGTGTCTGATTCAAGCAAATACTACATCTCTGTAGATAGATAGTATATATAACAGAGAGATAGTATATTATGAAAATATTCCTCTGTATCTCTCTCTCTGAAGGAAAATTATATAATAAATATTAGATAGATAGTATCACGAAAATATTCCTATGTATCTCTCTCTTTCATTCAAGCAATACTACAAACATGAATTATACCAATTCAATAGTCAATTTTGTTTTTTCCATAATCAATAAAATAAAGCATAACTTGCAAAAAATCTAATTTAACAAAGAACATATGTTTAACATGTAAAATATGCAAAATTAAATTCAAGCTATTGGGCAACTCAGATATCAACAGATATATTAAAGAAAATATGCTTAACATTTAAAATATACAAGATTAAATTCATATACAAACAAGAATCATACAAATTCAATATTTAGTGAACAACACAAAGCAACAATTTTTACTAAATAATCCAAATCTAAATACCCGAGAAAAATGATACAAAATTACAAACGAGAGAAGCGATACAAAATTATAAGCAATACTATGAACACGAATCATACAAATTCAATATTTAGTGAACAACACGAAGTAACAATCTTTACTAAATAATCCAATACTAAATAACGTTTAGTTTAAGAAAATATATTAAGAATATAAATAACCGACAAGAATGATATAAAATTAAAAGCACTACTATAAACTCGAATCATACAAATTCAATAGTCAGGTCGTATCTTTTGGAAGTCGGTTGAATTTCTGATAGTTATATTTGGTCATTTGACAACATCTACAGATTTAGTTTATTTGTGGGAGTATTGCTTTAATTTTCATTCTATTAGTTATGAATTCTGTTATTATTTAGATAAAGTTGATTATGAATGTTAAAATCGTGGATTTTGAATCAAAAACATAACATTAAATATTGTCAACTGATATATTTTTTCAGATATTTGAATTATTATGTTTCAATAATTATAACATAATTTTCGTGGCATAACAATTTAATGTGGAAATATATGCTATGCATGTAGGTTGATGTTATAAAAAATATTAGCAAACTCATTTTGTTCGTCGTTTACTACAATGTTGTATTTTACTTTACATTTATATATGAACAAATATTTGTAACTAATTTACGAGTAACACTGTGCCTTCAGGCACGGGCAATTGCTAGAACAAAAAATCATAACCGTAAATTGCCCGTGCCTGAAGGCACGATAGAACAATTATCCAAATGGAACATCCAAATGGTTTAATATAGTGTTAAAATTTGTTTGGAATCCAATTATCCAAATGGAACATCTTTGTGGTTCACTGTGCTTTAATAAATAGTAGGTCAAAACCCTTCTCTTATATTGCCCGTGCCTGAAGGCACGGTGTTACTCGTAAATTAGTTACAAATATTTGCTCATACATAAATATAAAATAAAATACAACATTGTAGTAAACTACGAAAAAAATGTGTCCGTGTCCACTAATACTTTTTATAACATCAACCTACATGCATAACATATATTTTCACATTAAATTGTTACGCTACGAAAATTATGTTATAACTACTGAAACATAATAATTCAAACATCTGAAAAAATATATCAGTTGACAATATTCAATGTTCTGTTTTTAATTCAAAATCCACGATTTTTACATTCATAATCAACTTTATCTAAATAATAACAGAATTCATAACTAATACAATGAAAATTAAAACAATACTCCCACAAATAAACTAAGTCTGCAGATGTTGTCAAATGACCAATTATAACTATCAGAAATTCAACCGACTTCCAAAAGATACGTCCTGAAAAAAAAAAGGATTACAGTTAGGTGTTTATTCATTCTCTAAAAACATATATTTTTTATTTTATCCACATTCAAATAATAAAAAACATAGAGAAATAATGTTTACCTAAAAAATATTGTTTCATCTGTGTAGGTCTTGTTCATAGTAGGTCTAGTTGAGCCTCCACGTCTTTTAACGCTCGTGAACAGAGTATGTCATTTTCGATATATGTCAATGTCTCCTCCAATTCTATCATATCTATGAAATCATTCTCAAACTTCTTATTGATTATGTCAATTGGCCATGTAGATGGAAGCGTGTTAACAACAGCATATAACATAATTCGATTATTCGGCATAAAACCTTCTTGTTGCAGGTTATAAAATAATTCTTCTTTCTTTTTTATATGATTTAGAACATTCGTCCCTGGACCCATTTTTTCTTGTTCAAATTGTATCCATAATGGTTGGATATCGCGTTTCGCTTCCACCAATAATTGTACAAACCGTACTGCATTGGTTGGTTTGCTGTCTAGAAAAAAATTTTCGGTTGCAGAATTCCAAATTGTGGAAAGGGTCTCAGTTATTATATGTATAATATAATTATCACTTATATTTTCCCCGTCATTTGTAACATACGACCTAATTCAACATTTTATATCCCAAACTTCGCGATTGGGGTTCCATTGTAACGCCCCAAAAACCCCCTTGGGTGACATTACATTCTAAAAACCATTCACCGCATGAGAGCACTAAGTAAATCCATCACGACGAAAGTTTCATTCATTAACCATTAATATTTTAACAAAATTCGGGCAGAGTCTCCTTTGCACGGGGAGCTCTATCCAAAACACAACCTGTACAATTATATTACAATTGACCACACCGGGTCCACATATGCATAACTATTGACCACACCGGGTCCATTTATCCATCATAAAATAAACTTCCATTCACCATATATCATATCCACACTATCATCCCAAAAGAATAGGCCAAGCAATGACATTTACATTCCAAGAGAATTAAAGTACATTTGCAGCGGAATAACAAAATATTAGACTTTATATGATCTCCAAATAAACTCTCTAGTCTAGTACAAAAGAAGCTATATCTCTACATGTCCACCTCGGGATCTACACTCCCGTCGATCGGAGTCTCCCAATATGCGGGCTCCTCGACTCCCAACTCCTCCTCAAGTATATAATCTGAAAATGTTAGCGGTAGGGGGTGAGCACGAAGCTCTGTAGAAAATTTCTCCCAAACCCAAACAAGATTTAGAAAACATTTAAAATTCGGTCGGTCTCATTTTCACAAATATAGTATAGAACTTTTGAAGGAAAACAGGGCATTTAAATAGATCTCCAGTTTAAGGAACCACGGTAATTAAAAGAATAAATGAACACAAGATACCAATAAGAATCAATTCCCAAAACATAATCCATCCCACCATACACCATTTCCACAAGTTCTTGTGGCATCCCATACTACCCCAAAACTCTTGCAGAAATCGTATTTGGTACAATGAACGATAACTCACACTTGAACATTTCCGGCAATATATGTACATGTATCTCAACAATGATGTAAGACATCCACATGAATCGACACATTGAGTAACGTCTTGCCCACACCCACACACACATCTTATCAAAGATATCCAACATTTAGGAAGGGCGTGTACCATACCAATGGCAGTGACGAAATCCAACCCAGGCATTAGTATACTAACCCTCTTACACGGCACCACGTGAGCGATAGTGGTTTAGTCTTACCAAAGCACTAATCCCACTACGAATGGATTAGTCTTACCAAAGCACTAACCCATTCTACGACATCTCGTCAAAGGACACCCATGGTCATCCCACACCCATTAGAGATACAACATCAAACCAATTTACCCAATTTATAAGCATATCTCAAAAATCCCCAAATATAGCATGCGACATTTTCAATAACCAACTAAGAAAAATGCAAGAGATCATTATAAACATCATTTGTTGCACAATATAAAACTATAAGTTTGGAAAGTGAAAACCAAGGAATTACCAAGAGAAAAGTCCATTTTCCTTACAAATCAATGATTGAAGATGAAAAAGAAAGATAAAATGGTTACCAAACCATCACATGGTTCAAAACATGGCATTGATTACAAAAATATAAAGAATCAAAGATTTCCCTAACACATATCCAAGATTTAGAAAAAGAGACATATGTATATACACATATATATATATATAGCCCTAGCCTCAATGTGAGAGAGTGAGAGAAAACCCCTACCTCTTCCTTAGTTTGGTGTGAAGACCTTGAGGATTGATCTACTTTGAGGTGAGAATCCCCTTCCTTCTTCCTCCCCCAAAGCTCTCTAGGGTTAGAAATGGGGAAAATGGGGTGAAGGAGGCGGTTTTGGTGTATTTAGAAAGCAAGAATTGGGGAAAATCGCGAACTGATCTGGGTATATATTAATGGTACCGTCCGGACGGTGCCTTGGACGTCCGGACGCTGGCAACTCTCTGTCCCAGCTTTCTGTCCCAACTTCCAGAGCAGTTTTCACCTATTTAGAGGTCAAATTGGAAAATGTTCATGAGACACACGTTTGTAGCCCTAGATGTCTACTATCTACTGTAAAAATTTCAGATCAATTGGACTTAAGGATAAAAAGTTATGGCAAAAATACTAAGCAGTGTCCAAAATCCTAAATTCCCAAATTTTCTCTAAAATGTGTTTTAACTCCAAAATACTTCCTAACTTCTAATACACCTCATATTACCTCTCCCAAAGTTTTTCGACCTTCCGGACTCAATGGAAACCTTATTTTGACCTAAAAATATTTAGAGACTTATCTAATAACCCTTCTCCAAGTTTAAACATCTTCGACACGTAACTTCCCAATCAAATTGTCTCCATAGCATTTATTCCTACGGTTTATTCTTATGTCACTACATATATCTACATCTTTACAAATATTATTTACTATATACATATATATATATCTCTATAATATATAAAAGAAAATTCGGGGTGTTACAATCCACCCCCCTTAAAGAAAGTTTCGTCCTCGAAACTTACCTCAAGTAGCGAACAAATATGGATACTTCTCCCGCATTTCTTGCTCCGGTTCCCATGTAGCTTCTTCCACGCCATGATGTCGCCACAAAACCTTCACGAGTCGGATGACTTTGTTGCGGAGCACCTTTTCCTTGGCATCAAGAATCTCCACCGGTTGTTCTTCATATGTTGCTCCATCTTGAATTTCAATATCCTCTAAATCCACGACTGGAGTTGCATCCGATTGACACTTCCTCAACATCGACACGTGGAACACGTCATGTACCCCAGACAACTGAGCTGGTAACCGCAACTGATACGCCGCTTTGCTCACAACCTTGATCACTTCAAATGGTCCGGTATATCTTGGCGCTAACTTCCCTTTCTTGTCGAATCGAAACACGCCCTTCTTGGGTGACACTTTGAGAAATACATAGTCTCCCACCTTAAATTCTAAGGGTCTTCGTTTGTGGTCCGCATAGCTCTTCTGTCTACTTTGCGCCGTCCGTAGCCTCTCTCGGATGAGTTGAATCTTCTCTGTAGTTTCTCCATTGTAGTCCTTACTCCGTTAGTTCGCTGCGCACTCTGATATAAATTACAATCCACCAAAGGTTACAGTTGAAACCTGACCAGACTTGTCCTCCCATCCTAGCTTCCAAATCCATATACATTTTTCCAACGAAATAATTTAAGAAATATTAACATAATATCATCGAAAATACCCTTTTTATTGGTCAATACAAATCACTAGAGTGTTGAATTCAATGAACAAGTAAATAATCAAGCTTTGGAATCAAGAATGAATGGCTATTAAGTTTGGAAATCAAAAACAATGGAACAAGCAAGGTTTGAAATCAATGACAAATGAATAATTAAGCTTTGTAATCAGGGATTAAAGAGTATCAAGTTTTGAACTCAAGAACAAAGAGAAATCAAGTATTGAAATCAAGAGCAATTGAATGTCAAGTCTTGAAATCAAGAACCAATGAATGTCAAGTATTAAATATCAAGAATACATGAATCGCAAGGGTTAGGATCAATCAAATGAATATCAAATTTGGCCATCAAGAACAAATGAATATTAAGCTTGGAAATCAAGAATAAATAAATAAGCAAGGTTTGAAATTAATAACAAATGAATATTAAGCTCAGGAATCAAGAATAAATGGTTATCAAGCTTAGATCTCAAGAACAATTGAATATTAAGGTTAGAATTCAATAACAAATGAATAACAAGTTTTGATCTCAAGGACAATTGAATATCAAGGTTAGAATTCAATGACAAATGAATATCAAGTTTAGATCTCAAGAACAAGGAAGGAATCAAGAGAAAACCCACTTTTCCTTGAAAATTAAGGTTTCGAAGGCATACAACGAGAATTAGTGGTTACCCAAGCATAACATAGTTAAAACAAGGTAAGATTTAAGGTTTGGAATCAAGAACAAATGAGAAATCAAGAGAAAAACACATCTCCTGTGCAAACTAGGGTTGTGAAGGCATAAGATAAGATTTAGAGTTTACCCAACCATAATATATTTTAGAACAAGGTAATATTAACAAGAATGACAAGACATGATGATTTCCTAGCAAGTAGATATAATTTAGAGTCAAAGATTACATATATATAATAACCCTACTGGTATCCCCTTGTTCTCCCGTAGGCAAATTAACATATACCGTAAGTTCTATTTCCTCGAAACCCAATCCAAATTTCACAGCGTACACAGTACGTAGAAAAGAATGAGTCGCATAGGAATCCAATAACATTCGGGCCCAAGAATCGTAGAAAAGAACGATACCTTCCACGATGGCGTTGTAGGCATTTTCCTCCGGTTGAGTCATAGCAAAAACCCTTCCTTGATTGGCGCCGCCGGGGGCATGAGCTTGTAACGGTCTCTGTGGAGGTAATGGCTGTCGTAGCGGTGGCCTGTTTGCATTCACTCGCCCCGTTGCTTGGTTGGTCTTGGTGGAAAGCAATGGATAATTATCTTTGAAGTGCCCAACACCTCCACAGGCAAAGCATCGGCGTGCATCCGTGCCTACTCTCTCTGGTACGCTTCCCGCTCCTTGAGCTATCTGAGGTCTTTGCCCAATCACGTCCACGTCCACGTACACGTCCACGTTCAAGTTCACGTCCTCGTTCACGTCCACCGACACGTATGTGACGCCCCAAAATCCGGGGGTCCGTTGATTACCCATCAACCCGCGGAATACCTATAGATACCTAGTATCTCGATATCACAATGTTATGCCCCATTTACCGGGGTCCATAACTTACGAAATTTGGGCAGAGTCTTCTTTGTATGGGGAGCTCTACCCAATACCCAACCTGTGCAATACACAATTACCAGACCCATCCGAGGTCAAATATAAAGCAATGGCCGCACCGGGTCCATGTATAAGTAAACATTGGCCACACTGGGTCCAATTAACCATACTTATATAACATACAAGGTTAGATTAACAATTATTCACATATATTCTATTACAATTAATTTGCTTAATTTACATGCCAAAGACATAATATTTCAAATGTTTTCACATGAAATAAGGCTAAGACCACATGTCGGCCTTTCTTCAACCATGAGGGCCCAAACTTGAGCCGTGCGTCGGTGAACCTCCCGCACCTGAAATTGTTCCCGTATAGGGTGAGCCAACGCCCAGTAGAGAAATTCCTACAGAGGCTACTCCTCAACCTATATGCACATGAAATATTCACATGCAACATCCATAATTTCCATAACCATTCCAATCAAGAATGCAATTCAATGATGGAATGCCATTAAGCCATCCCGTGAATGAGATGAAATCCACTCATGTACATCCAACCCGAGTCCACCCCGACTCTCTTTACATGTCAATGCCATGTATGTTAAACCGGGCTACCTAAGCCCCATGAATGAGATGAGACTCATGTACTCGACCCGAGCCCTTTCCGGCTCCCACACACACAATGCGAATGCCAATGTGTACCACATGCTATGAGTGAGATGAGACTCAATCATGTAACACAACCCGAGTCCTTCCCGACTCCCACAACACAATGCAATGTGTAATGAACCCGTCTTCGACGGAAAATATGATACTCATTGGATGAGTATATTTTATATCAAAATCTTGTGTTTCCTTTGGGCAACGGATTTTGGAATTTCACCCTGGCTCCGTAAGCATTACACTTTTGCGGAATTTCACCCCGGGAAGTGTATGAACCAAGTGGTTTAGGGCTTTTCACCCAAGGAAGTCGCCATGCCCCTTCTTGCTATACCCAACACAAGTTTTCCTTATGCAATGCAATCATGTGACTCCATGTGACCATCGGTCCACATTTCCAAGCCCACATATCAACTACCAAACAAGGTGTTGATTAACCATGCACCACCTACACATGCCTCCACTAATGACTAATGTCCATGAATGGAGTTACCAATGTCATGCTCTATATGCAATAATGCCAATGAGCAATTTCCATGATCATATGCATTTAATACCACATAGATTGTGGTACAAACACCCATGCACAACATCCTTATGACACAATGTCCATGTATGTGATGTTTCCGTACATATGCAATGTAATGACCCATTGCTTCTCTCATGCAAGGTTCATATGTAATGAATGTCATATGAACTGTCTCTACCACATTCCAACATATGGTATTAACAACAACCATGCACACACACACACCACTCATGATGTGAATTCCCCGTGCATATGCAATGCGATGTATCATTGCAATAACATTATGTCACATATGTAATGCATGCCATATGGACTAAATTAACATAATCAATTCCACTCCATGGCAATTTACATTATAAACGTATAAATTTCATGCTTCATTACAACAATTGATATATCAAAATATATATCTGACATTCACAATTTCAACATAAATCATATCGTACACATATGATTTTCATTTACCACATAAGGCATAACATGTTATTTATCATATAACAATTTCAATCCATTTAGGTATTTTGTCAAACACCTTCAAGGCAAACAACATGGTAACACATATCATGCCCAATTTCCACATAATTCAAGAAATTCCAATAGGCAATTTCTACATACCAATTTAGGATAAAATTATTTTACCTAAATTCCACCAATAGGCAAGTGTAATTTTTCTAACAACCTACCCATTTTCTTCATTATTCCATAACTATATCCATATAAATATGTACACATATCTATATATATACCAAGTCATAATCATAGGCATTTTAGGTAAGAAATCAACCCAAGTAGGAGAACCCCTACCTCTTGTAGCGTGAGAATCCCGTAGGAAGCTCCCAATACCCGAAAACCCAACTCGAAGTTGATTTTTCCAAATCCCGATTTTTCACCTTCGGTGAAAATCTTCATTTTTTGTACCCACGCGTAGCCCTCGTCGACGTGATCACTTCTCCCTTCTAGCTCGACGGAATCCGAGCAAAGAAATACAACTCGAATCTTGATTTTCGTACACCCCCACCCGTTCACCTTCGGTGAAACTTGTTGTTTTTGGTACCCACGCGTAGCCCTCGTCGCGTAGATGAACTTTGCCTTTTGAATCGACGAATTCCGACGGACGGAACTTCCGGAATCGGAGCGGGAAGATTGGATTTTCTCTTTTTCTTTCTCTCCTTCAACTCCAACGTTTCCCACTGGTTTTCAGCAGAGAAATCTGCTGAAAATGATATATTTCCCCCTTTTTATAATTTTAAAGACTTGGCCCGAGTCGCGCCACGTGTCCCCCACTTGTCCGGGTCCGTTTTCGCCCCGAAACGATTAATTTCGTCCCGGTTTAAGTTCAAATTAATTTTATTTGAACTTTCATCTAATTCTAAGGAAATTTTATAATTTTAATAAAAAAATCGTTTTTGGGGGTCACTGGACACCAATCACCTCGAAAAACGTGAAAAACCCAACTATCTCGGAATTCGGCGAAATTTGACAGGGTTACTCGGTTTCGCGAGAGGAATCCAACGGCGAACTCCGTTTGCTCATCCGAGGTCTAGAACATGATTATTTTAAATACGCATAAGGGTGAAGAATTACCATTTTGCCCTTTTCCAGAAAAAGTTCAAATTTTCCCGGGTTTTACACGTACACGTCCACGTCCCCGTTCTCGTCCACGGACACGTACTTGTATTCTCGAATTCAGAGTGTGACCCACTTCTCGCGAATGGAAGGCCTCAAATCTTGTTCAAAGCGTTTAGCCCTCTTTGCATCAGGGGCCACAAACTCGATTGCGTAGCAAGACAATTCATCGAATTCGAACAAATAATTAACCCTTAACCTAAATATACCATGAATCTAACCTATTTGATAAACACATAACTTCAAACAAATTCAAGCCTACGGTTCCTTCAACCTAGTCCTACCTTTCTAGTAGTAATCCATAACCTACAGCTCCCATGTAAGACCTAAAGCCTAAGCTCTGATACCATTTCTGTAACGCCCCAAAAACCCCATTGGGTGACATTACATTCTAAAAACCATTCACCGCATGAGAGCACTAAGTAAATCCATCACGACGAAAGTTTCATTCATTAACCATAAATATTTTAACAAAATTCGGGCAGAGTCTCCTTTGCACGGGGAGCTCTATCCAAAACACAACCTGTACAATTATATTACAATTGACCACACCGGGTCCACATATGCATAACTATTGACCACACCGGGTCCATTTATCCATCATAAAATAAACTTCCATTCACCATATATCATATCCACACTATCATCCCAAAAGAATAGGCCAAGCAATGACATTTACATTCCAAGAGAATTAAAGTACATTTGCAGCGGAATAACAAAATATTAGACTTTATATGATCTCCAAATAAACTCTCTAGTCTAGTACAAAAGAAGCTATATCTCTACATGTCCACCTCGGGATCTACACTCCCGTCGATCGGAGTCTCCCAATATGCGGGCTCCTCGACTCCCAACTCCTCCTCAAGTATATAATCTGAAAATGTTAGCGATAGGGGGTGAGCACGAAGCTCTGTAGAAAATTTCTCCCAAACCCAAACAAGATTTAGAAAACATTTAAAATTCGGTCGGTCTCATTTTCACAAATATAGTATAGAACTTTTGAAGGAAAACAGGGCATTTAAATAGATCTCCAGTTTAAGGAACCACGGTAATTAAAAGAATAAATGAACACAAGATACCAATAAGAATCAATTCCCAAAACATAATCCATCCCACCATACACCATTTCCACAAGTTCTTGTGGCATCCCATACTACCCCAAAACTCTTGCAGAAATCGTATTTGGTACAATGAACGATAACTCACACTTGAACATTTCCAGCAATATATG
Organism: Ilex aquifolium; assembly: GCA_951799425.1. Lineage (NCBI taxonomy): Eukaryota > Viridiplantae > Streptophyta > Magnoliopsida > Aquifoliales > Aquifoliaceae > Ilex > Ilex aquifolium. The sequence continues at coordinate 31,649,008 of OX637395.1, read as the reverse complement.
TACATGTATCTTAACAATGATGTAAGACATCCACATGAATCGACACATTGAGTAACGTCTTGCCCACACCCACACACACATCTTATCAAAGATATCCAACCTTTAGGAATGGCGTGTACCATACCAATGGCAGTGACGAAATCCAACCCAGGCATTAGTATACTAACCCTCTTACACGGCACCACATGAGCGATAGTGGTTTAGTCTTACCAAAGCACTAATCCCACTACGAATGGATTAGTCTTACCAAAGCACTAACCCATTCTACGACATCTCGTCAAAGGACACCCATGGTCATCCCACACCCATTAGAGATACAACATCAAACCAATTTACCCAATTTATAAGCATATCTCAAAAATCCCCAAATATAGCATGCGACATTTTCAATAACCAACTAAGAAAAATGCAAGAGATCATTATAAACATCATTTGTTGCACAATATAAAACTATAAGTTTAGAAAGTGAAAACCAAGGAATTACCAAGAGAAAAGTCCATTTTCCTTACAAATCAATGATTGAAGATGAAAAAGAAAGATAAAATGGTTACCAAACCATCACATGGTTCAAAACATGGCATTGATTACAAAAATATAAAGAATCAAAGATTTCCCTAACACATATCCAAGATTTAGAGAAAGAGACATATGTATATACACATATATATATATATATAGTCCTAGCCTCAATGTGAGAGAGTGAGAGAAAACCCCTACCTCTTCCTTAGTTTGGTGTGAAGACTTTGAGGATTGATCTACTTTGAGGTGAGAATCCCCTTCCTTCTTCCTCCCCCAAAGCTCTCTAGGGTTAGAAATGGGGAAAATGGGGTGAAGGAGGCGGTTTTGGTGTATTTAGAAAGCAAGAATTGGGGAAAATCGCGAACTGATCTGGGTATATATTAATGGTACCGTCCGGACGGTGCCTTGGACGTCCGGACGCTGGCAACTCTCTGTCCCAGCTTTCTGTCCCAACTTCCAGAGCAGTTTTCACCTATTTAGAGGTCGAATTGGAAAATTTTGCATGAGATACACTTTTGTAGCCCTAGATGTCTACTATCGACTGTAAAAATTTCAGATCAATTGGACTTAAGGATAAAAAGTTATGGCAAAAATACTAAGCAGTGTCCAAAATCCTAAATTCCCAAATTTTCTCTAAAATGTGTTTTAACTCTAAAATACTTCATAACTTCTAATACACCTCATATTACCTCTCCCAAAGTTTTTCGACCTTCCGGACTCAATGGAAACCTTATTTTGACCTAAAAATATTTAGAGACTTATCTAATAACCCTTCTCCAAGTTTAAACATCTTCGACACGTAACTTCCCAATCAAATTGTCTCCATAGCATTTATTCCTACGGTTTATTCTTATGTCACTACATATATCTACATCTTTACAAATACTATTTACTATATACATATATATATATCTCTATAATATATAAAAGAAAATTCGGGGTGTTACATCCATCTTCAAACGATTCATTTTCAAAATTTTCTTGTATGTTTATAGAGCCACATGCTTACTACGACGTACAAAGATTGGAGGTTGTTTCATTATATCTGTACATAATATAAAAGGTACAAATTAAAACTATAATAATCAAATTAGCAACAGAGTAATAAACATTACAACAAACAAAATAATATTTTTTCACCCATGTGATTTAATAAAAATAATAACACACCAACAGAAAAAATTGGAATAATGATTAGGAATGCAAAATTACAATAAAATCAAGACACCAAAAAAATATACCAAATCATATATGATTCGTGTTTGTGTATGAATTTAATCTCGTATATTTTAAATGTTAAGCATATTTTCTTTAATATATCTCTTGATATCTGAGTTGCCCAATAACTTGAATTTAATCATGTATATTTTACATGTTAAGCATATTTTTTTTATTAAATTAGATTTTTTGCAAGTTATGTTTTTTTTATATTGATTATGGAAAAAACAAAATTGACTATTGAATTTGTATGATTCGAGTTTATAGTAGTGCTTTTAATTTTATATCATTCTTTTCGGTTATTTATATTCTTAGTATATTTTCTTAAACTAAACGTTATTTAGTATTAGATTATTTAATAAACAATGTTGTTTCGTATTGTTCACTAAATATTGAATTTGTATGATTTGTGTTCATAGTATTGTTTATAATTTTGTATCATTTCTCTCGTTTATAATTTTGTATCATTTTTCTTGGGTATTTAGATTTGGATTATTTAGTAAATATCGTTGTTTTGTGTTGTTCACTAAATATTGAATTTGTATGATTCATGTTTGTATATGAATTTAATCTTGTATATTTTAAATGTTAAGCATATTTTTTTTAATATATCTCTTGATATCTAAGTTATCCAATAACTTGAATTTAATCTTGTATATTTTACATGTTAATGATATTTTCTTTGTTAAATTAGATTTTTTGCAAGTTATGCGTTTTTTTATTGATTATGGAAAAAACAAAATTGACTATTGAATTTGTATGATTCGAGTTTATAGTAGTGCTTTTAATTTTATATAATTCTTCTCGGTTATTTATATTTTTAGTATATTTTCTTAAACTAAATGTTATTTAGTATTGAATTATTTAGTAAAGATTGTTGCTTCGTGTTGTTCATTAAATATTGAATTTGTATAATTCGTGTTCATAGTATTGCTTATAATTTTGTATCGTTTCTTCCATTTGTAATTTTGTATCATTTTTCTCGGGTATTTAGATTTGGATTATTTAGTAAATACTGATATCTGAGTTGCCCAATAACTTGAATTTAATCTTGCATATTTTACATGTTAAGCATATTTTCTTTATTAAATTAGATTTTTTGCAAGTTATGCTTTTTTTTTTTTATTGATTGTGGAAAAAACTAAATTGACTATTGAATTTGTATGATTCGTGTTTGTAGTATTGCTTGAATGAATGAGAGAGATACAGAATAATATTTTCGTGATATATACTATCTATCTAATATTTATTACATAATTTTCCTTCAGAGAGAGATACAGATGAACATTTTCGTAATATACTATCTCTCTCTGTGATATATACTATCTATCTACAGAGAGATGTAGTATTTGCTTGAATCAGGCACTATCTAATATTTTCGTGATATTTTCGTAAGATACAGAGAGAGATACAAAGGAAAATAATGTGAAAAATTAATACTTTTTGCATGAATTGAGCGTGAGAGAGAGAGATACAGAGGAATGAGAGAGAGAGATTTGCTTGATTTAAGGAAAAGATTTGGGGGAATTAAATTTTGGAATATCAATTTTGGAAACTATAAATTTTCAGCAATAAAAATATTTCAAAAGAGTTAATGTGGTACGTCGGATCAAAACGATCTGAGACGTCAATAGCTCGAGACAGTTTGGGATAACGTCGTCCGTTAGATGATGCATTTTTTGGTCACAAAACGATCTAGACCACTCTTTGTCTCCAAAATTCAAATCCGTTCTACTTTATTATATCTATATAATAAAGTAGAACGATTTTGAATTTTGGAGACAAAGAGCGGCTTAGATTGTTTCGTAACCAAAAAAGTCATCATCCAACGAACGGCGTTATCTCAAACTATCTCAAGCTATTGACGTCTCAGATCGTTTCGATCCGACGTACCACATTAGCTCTTGAAATATTTTTGCAGCTCAAAAAATTTAGTTTCCAAAATTGACACACCTTCATTGAATTCGCCAACCCAATCAAATACAGCAATTAAGCGATCTCTCATTCCTCAACTCTGTCTCTCTTTCCCTAAAATACAGATTACAACTCTTATCATTATTTTCCTGATTTTATTTCCTATGTTAAGGGATCAATTTCTATACTGAGACATTGACTGTATCTCACACTTTTATCTTTCATGATTCTCTTTCTAAACTGAGACACATGTCTCCCCAAAATTCTATCTTAATCAAGTTTTTATAATTTTTATAGTTAAAAATGATTTTTCTATAATAAAAATTACAATTGATAAAGTCAATGTCAAAATCTTATCCATTTCTAATTCATCTACTATCATATGTCATCCATAACGTCGTCCGACCGCTCCTCACACATCATATTTCATATATAAAATTTAAAATTATTCGATAAAATTTAATATTAATTGAATAAATTTGATCTTAATTTTGATAAATTTAAATATTAATTTAGTTTTAATTTGATAAAATTAAATATTAATTTAGTATTAATTTGATTGAATTTAATGTTAATTGAATAAATTTGAATGTTGTTTTAATAAAATTGAATGTTCATTTGGTGTTAAATTAAAGAAATGACATTAATTTGATAAGGTTAAATTTTAAATTAATGGAATTTAATATTCTATTTAATAAATTAAATAGTTTAATTTAATAAAATTGAATGTCAATTTGATGTTGATTTGATAAAAATAAATAATAACTTAATATTAAAGAAATAATATTAATTTGATGAAATGAAATATTAAATTAATATAACTAAATGCTAATTTGATCAATTTTGTGTTGATTTGATGAGATGAAATGTTAATTTAGTTTAAATTAAATAAATAAAATTAATTTGATAAAATTGAATATTAAATTGATCAAAATAAAGGCTAATATAATAGAACTAAAAGGGAGTGCATTGAAATTTCAGAATCAAGAGAGGGTGTTGTTAAATTTAGGTCTATTTACAGGGGTGTTGTTAAAGTTAAGTTTATTTATAAGGGGTGTGGATAAAATTTACCCTATAAAATACTCGGGGATATTTTTATAAATCAATCATTGCCATTAACGGTGTAACCTGACAATCACTAACAGAGAGTGACAGTGAAATATCAAAATTTGAAGGATGTGGCATTGAATTTAGACATAATTATAGGGGATCTGGATGATATTTTCTCTTAAAACACATAGGAAGTTGAATTTTATCCCCTATACAAATTCCCCCTAAAAAACCATCACATCACTCATTTCTATCATATGCTAAACCATTTAATATTTGATTAATTTGTAATTTAACATAATTTTTATTTCATATATTATCCATACACGATAGTATAGATCTGTTAAAAAAATTTATCGAATTACATATTTTGAGAAAAATTTGTCTACATTTTTAGGAAAATAATGGGTAAAAATAAATTTTGAATGATTTAATCAAATAAATGAAAGAAAAAAAAATTATTTAATATAGTGATATCGATTTTTTAGGACTCGAATTTTTTGTTCTATCGTGCCTTTAGGCACGGGTTATGACTAGTATAGTGTTAAAATTTGTTTGGAATCCAATTATCCAAATGGAACATCTTTGTGGTTCACTGTGCTTTAATAAATAGTAGGTCAAAACCCTTCTCTTATATTTTTTTCTTTCATGTGCTCAAATGAATAGTGTTCTCGACATAGTAAAATATCTACACAAGTTGTTTGATCAATTATGAGTCATTTTTCATTAACCGTTCAAATATGGTTCATTGGAGATGACATGCCACAAATTTTAGAAGTTTTCATAATTTACAATGCACACTAGCATACATTAATTTAAATGTGGGATTTAGCTTGCATTTTGTACATTTTATCTTGTACAATTTGAAGTCAATTTAAATTAGTTTTGTAATTAATTATTATTTTATCAAAATGGGCTTGTGAAGGTTGTTACAGAAGTTCTCAAAGCATCTGAAGTCAATTACTTTTGAAGGATCACGATCACTCATCCTTCATGTACTAATTTTGTTGATAAGATTAGTTTTTTTCCTCATAAAAAAATAGTAGAATATCATTGTTTCTTTTCATTATTTACATAAGATGAATGGATTGCTAATATTCATTATTTTTTACACAAGATTGTTGGGGAGGGGGGTTTGAAGAGAGATTAAGGAGGAAAGTTTATGGAGGAAATTTGTTGGATTATTTTATTTTAATGGTATGTAATCAACTATAAATTTGATGTACTAAGTTATTCAAGCATAAATATTTTTGTTTGTGTGTAAGGTTTCAATAAATATTAATTTTGTTTGGGGGTATATGAATGAGTATATCATGTGTATGATAGGTAGAACTTTGAATACAAGTTTAGAAATAAAAAGAACTTGTGGAGAATTGAAAATTCGTATAATGAAGCACTTTTGCGACAAGAAAAATTCGACACTACAAGTATTCTCCATCTTTTAGCGACAAAATCTTATTGTTGCCAAGCTGATTTAGTTTATTTTTCATTTTTTCTGAAATCAAACAATTATTATCTAAAATGCTTCAGCAACACTCCCTTCTCTTCAGATGATTTACTGAAGTTTGCTTTTCAGATTTTAATGTGTCTACATGCCTATGAAATTTGTGTGTAGATTGTATATAATGAGACAAAGAAAGAAAAATTTTAAGATTTCTTAAGTAATGTCGTCTCGATGAATCCCACAATAGAGAATCACGACGAATCGCACAAAACAGAGATTATCCATAAATTTTTTTGAGCAATGCTATGTAACCCAAATTTGGGATCCCGAATGGCATCCCAAATCAATAAGGACCATTGGATGAGTGGGATGCCATTTGGGATTCAAAGTTGGGTTGCATAACATTTTCCAAAAAATTTATAGTTTGATATGAACTTTTATTTTTGCCTTTGAACCTGAGCAATTACTCTTGTCTTTTCAGCGGTCCCAACGGGAAAGTGTTATGATTACTAGTATGATTATAACTTGTGCCTGGGCATTTTACTACAATGATATTGCCGTTTGGATTAATCATAATAGTAGCAATTGCTCATGTAAAACCCGGGAAAAAAATTGAACTTCTTCTGAAAAAGGGCAAAATGGTAATTCTCCACCCTTATGCGTATTTGAAATAATCATGTTCTAGACCTCGGATGAGGAAACAAAGTGCGTCATTGGATTCGCAACGCGAAATCTACTAATCACTAGAAATTTCGTCGAATTCCGAGATAGTCGAATTTTTGCACGTCGTTCGAGGCGACTGCGTGGCGAATGTAATTTTAAAGGTCCCCAATAATGGATTTTATAAAATTTCCTTATAATTGGATTAAAGTTCCAATAAAATTAATTTGGACTTAATCCGGGACTTAATGAATCGTTTCGGGACGAAAAACGGACCCGAAAGTCGAAAATAAACGGTGCAATGTGGATCGCGCAATTAAAAGTATAAATAGGGGCTAAATATCTGAAAAATCAGATATTCCACCCCTTTTAGCTGGCTGTGTTCAGACGTTGAAGGGAGAGAGGAAAAAAAATTTGATCTCCAAGCTTCCCGCTCCGATTTCGGGAGTTCCGTCCGTCGGAATTCGTCGATTCAAAAGGCAAAGTTCATCTACGCGACGAGGGCTACGCGTGGGTACCAAAAACCACAAGTTTCACCGAAGGTGAACGGATGAGGGTATACGAAGATCAAGATTCGAGTTGTATTTTGTTGCTCGGATTCCGTCGAGCTAGAAGGGAGAAGTGATCACGTCGACGAAGGCTACGCGTGGGTACCAAAAACAACGAATTTCACCGAAGGTGAAATTTCGGGAGTTGGGAAATCAAGCTTCGAGTTGGGTTTTCGGGTCTTGGGAGCTTCCTACGGGATTCTCACGCTACAAGAGGTAGGGATTTTCCTACCTTGGTTCATTTCCTACCTATAGTGTATGTGAAATGTGTAGGTTATTAAAGAGTATATATATGTATCACTCACCTTTGCATGTGAAATAGGTATGTATCACTCACCTATGAATGAGAAGAGTTGAAATGGGTATGGAATTTGAGGCTAGACCAATTCTTAGCAAAGATTGACATAAGAAATTACTTATGTGATATTCTTGGAACTTGATGTTTTGAGGGTATGAGATATATTCTAATGTGCCTTGTGACGTGTGAGCAAGTTGATGTGATAAAAACACGAATTGTTGCTATGGATATATCTTGTTCATTGCCTATGAGGAATGGTTTATAATCAATCCCTAGCTTGGGTTGATGAAATGAAAAAGAGAAAGGGTGTAGAAATGACTTAGGTCAATTTTTAGTTGTATGTGATATGTCGGAATCACTTGTGAAATCCCTTGAAAATTGATTTGTTATTAGCATGAGCTATATATAACATGTGAGTTGTGAATTGGGATTAAATAGCAATTGTTATTTTATGCCTTGAGTAAGTGGGTGTAGAATGGGTGTCATGACTTGAGATAAATTCTCTTGTTTAATGCACCATTAGTGTATGTTAAGTGTGGGAAAAGGGTGCCTAAATGTGCTAAATAAATCTTGTAAGAAAGGATTTGCAATGGATGTAGAAATTGGGTGAAGAAAAGTCGGCACACTTTTCTGCTCCGGACCAGTTGTCGTAGAATTATCATAACTTTTGATTCAACTGTTGGGTTTAGCTGAAATTTTGACACAATACAGAAGACATCTAGATCTACAACTTTTGTGTTTTGAACTTTTCCATATTCTGAATGGATCATGGTCAAAATGGAGAAAAACAGAGGTATTTCCACCAGGGGGTGCTAGTGTTGGTGCCTTTGTTACCAAACACCAATACCACCTTGATATCTTCACTTCTAAACCTCCAAATCTTCGTGTAACATGTTCATATCTTCACCAACATAGTTGAAATATTTGGGGTGAATACGGAATGAGTTATAAACCCGGTAAATGGGATACTCCTCGTGAGATGTCGAACACATTCAACATAATTGCAAGGTTTTAAAATACATGATTTGTGCAATCTTTTGCACTCATCACTATGTGTTCTTTGGTTTCAAATGATATATATATATATTGAGGTGTGTTAGACATGATTAAAGGGTCACAGATTACACGTGTGAGTTAAAATCCCGGATAAAGGGATATTATTGACGTGATGTCGGTTTGTGTGACATTCATGGATCTTTCCATGAGTTGACGGATGGTCAATGGTAGAAATCACTTAATATGATTTCTTGAGTTATACGATGAATATGAGTGAATTATGTGATTACATGATTGGTGCCTTGAAGGTGTTTAATGAAATGCCTTGAGTGATTGAAGTTGTTGTTTGATGAAATAACATACTTGATATTATGATGTGTCGAAATCATGTGCTTATGATGGGTGTTATATGCATAGAATGTGATATAACATGCTTGTAATTTATGATTGATTTGGTAATTCTATGCTTAGGATATAAATTCCCATGACATATGTTGGAATATGTGTTTAATTTAGTCCATATGGCATGCATTACATATGTGACATAATGTTATTGCAATGATACATCGCATTGCATATGCACGGGGAATTCACATCATGAGTGGTGTGTGTGTGTGCATGGTTGTTGTTAATACCATATGTTGGAATGTGGTAGAGACAGTTCATATGGCATTCATTACATATGAACCTTGCATGAGAGAAGCAATGGGTCATTACATTGCATATGTACGGGAACATCACATACATGGACATTGTGTCATAAGGATGTTGTGCATGGGTGTTTGTACCACAATCTATGTGGTATTAAATGCATATGGCCATGGAAATTGCTCATTGGCATTATTGCATATAGAGCATGACATTGGTAACTCCATTCATGGACATTAGTCATTAGTGGAGGCATGTGTAGGTGGTGCATGGTTAATCAACACCTTGTTTGGTAGTTGATATGTGGGCTTGGAAATGTGGACCGATGGTCACATGGAGTCACATGATTGCATTGCATAAGGAAAACTTGTGTTGGGTATAGCAAGAAGGGGCATGGCGACTTCCTTGGGTGAAAAACCCTAAACCACTTGGTTCATACACTTCCCGGGGTGAAATTCCGCAAAAGTGTAATGCTTACGGAGCCAGGGTGAAATTCCAAAATCCGTTGCCCAAAGGAAACACAAGATTTTGATATAAAATATACTCATCCAATGAGTATCATATTTTTCGTCGAAGACGGGTTCATTACACATTGCATTGTGTTGTGGGAGTCGGGAAGGACTCGGGTTGTGTTACATGATTGAGTCTCATCTCACTCATAGCATGTGGTACACATTGGCATTCGCATTGTGTGTGTGGGAGCCGGGAAGGGCTCGGGTCGAGTACATGAGTCTCATCTCATTCATGGGGCTTAGGTAGCCCGGTTTAACATACATGGCATTGGCATGTAAAGAGAGTCGGGGTGGACTCGGGTTGGATGTACATGAGTGGATTTCATCTCATTCACGGCATGGCTTAATGGCATTCCATCATTGAATTGCATTCTTGATTGGAATGGTTATGGAAAATTATGGATGTTGCATGTGAATATTTCATGTGCATATAGGTTGAGGAGTAGCCTCTGTAGGAATTTCTCTACTGGGCGTTGGCTCACCCTATACGGGAACAATTTCAGGTGCGGGAGGTTCACCGACGCACGGCTCAAGTTTGGGCCCTCATGGTTGAAGAAAGGCCGACATGTGGTCTTAGCCTTATTTCATGTGAAAACATTTGAAATATTATGTCTTTGGCATGTAAATTAAGCAAATTAATTGTAATAGAATATATGTGAATAATTGTTAATCTAACCTTGTATGTTATATAAGTATGGTTAATTGGACCCAGTGTGGCCAATGTTTACTTATACATGAACCCGGTGCGGCCATTGCTTTATATTTGACCTCGGATGGGTCTGGTAATTGTGTATTGCACAGGTTGGGTATTGGGTAGAGCTCCCCATACAAAGGAGACTCTGCCCAAATTTCGTAAGTTATGGACCCCGGTAAATGGGGCATAACATTGTGATATCGAGATACTAGGTATCTATAGGTATTCCGCGGGTTGATGGGTAATCAACGGACCCCCGGATTTTGGGGCGTCACAGCTCATGTACATCACTCATTTCTATCACATGCTCAACCATTGTAGTAAACGACGAACAAAATGAGTTCGCTAATATTTTTTATAACATCAACCTACATGCATAGGATATATTTTCACATTAAATTGTTACGCCACAAAAATTATGTTATAACTACTAAAACATAATAATTCAAACATCTGAAAAAATATATTAGTTGACAATATTCAATGTTATGTTTTTGATTCAAAATCCACGATTTTAACATTCATAATTAACTTTATCTAAATAATAACAAAATTCATAACTAATAGAATGAAAATTAAAAATAAACTAAGTCTGCAGATGTTGTCAAATGACCAAATATAACTATCAGAAATTCAACCGACTTCCAAAAGATACGACATGATTATTGAATTTGTATGATTCGTAGTAGTGCTTTTAATTTTATATCATTCTTTTCGGTTATTTATATTCTTAGTATATTTTCTTAAACTAAACGTTATTTAGTATTAGATTATTTAATAAAGATTGTTGCTTCGTGTTGTTCACTAAATATTGAATTTGTATGATTCGTGTTCATAGTCTTGCTTATAATTTGTATTGTTTCTCTCATTTATAATTTTGTATCATTTTTCTCGAATATTTAGATTTGGATTATTTAGTAAATATTGTTACTTTGTATTGTTCACTAAATATTAAATTTGTATGATTCGTGTTTGTATATGAATTTAATCTTGTACATTTTAAATGTTAAGCTTATTTTCTCTAATATATCTTTTGATATCTGAGTTGCCCAATAACTTGAATTTAATCTTGTATATTTTACATGTTAAGCATATTTTCTTTGTTAAATTAGATTTTTTTGTAAGTTTTGTTTTTTTTTTATTGATTATGGAAAAAACAAAATTGACTATTGAATTTGTATGTTCAAGTTTATAGTAGTGCTTTTAATTTTATATCATTATTCTCAGTTATTTATATTCTTATTATATTTTCTTAAACTAAACGTTATTTAGTATTGGATTATTTAATAAAGATTGTTGCTTCGTGTTGTTCACTAAATATTGAATTTGTATGATTCGTGTTCATAGTCTTGCTTATAATTTTGTATCGTTTCTCTCGTTTGTAATTTTGTATCATTTTTCTCGAGTATTTAGATTTGGATTATTTACTAAATATTGTTGCTTTGTGTTGTTTACTAAATATTGAATTTGTATGATTCGTGTTTGTATATGAATTTAATCTTGTATATTTTAAATGTTAAGTTTATTTTCTTTAATATATCTTTTGATATCTGAGTTGCCCAATAACTTGAATTTAATCTTGTATATTTTACATGTTAAGCATATTTTCTTTGTTAAATTAGATTTTTTCCAAGTTAATCTTTTTCTTATTGATTATGAAAAAAATAAAATTGACTATTGAATTTATATGATTCGTGTTTGTAGTATTGCTTGAATGAAAGAGAGAGATACAGAAGAATATTTTCGTGATATATACTACCTATCTAATATTTATTACATAATTTTCCTTCAGAGAGAGATAAAGAGGAATATTTTCATCATATACTATCTCTCTCTGTGATATATACTATCTATCTACTGAGAGATGTAGAATTTGCTTGAATCAGACACTATCTAATATTTTCGTGAGATACAGAGGAAAATATTGTGAAAAATTGATACTTTTTGCGTGAATTGAGCATGAGAGAGAGAGAGATATTGAGGAATGAGAGAGAGAGATTTGCTTGATTTAAGGAAAAGATTTGGGGGAATTAAATTTTGGAATATCAATTTTGGAAACTATAAATTTTGAGCAGCAAAAATATTTCAAAGAGTTAATGTAGTACGTCGGATCAAAACGATCTGATACGTCAATAGCTTGAGACAGTTTGGGATAACGTCGTCCATTAGATGATGCTTTTTTTGGTCACGAAACGATCTAGACCACTCTTTGTCTCCAAAATTCAAATTCGTTCTACTTTATTATATAGATATATATATACAGACATGCACACACAGATATATATATATATATATATATATATATATATACACACACACATATATATATTTATACACATATATATATACTAGTCATAACCCGTGCCTGAAGGCACGATAGAACAAAAATTATTTCTTTAATTTAATATTTCATTTCATCAATTAATATTAAGTTATTATTTATTTTTATCAAATCAACATCAAATTGACATTCAATTTTATTAAATTAAACTATTTAATTTATTAAATAGAATATTAAATTCCATTAATTTAAAATTTAACCTTATCAAATTAATGTCATTTCTTTAATTTAACACCAAATGAACATTCAATTTTATTAAAACAACATTCAAATTTATTCAATCAAATTAATACTAAATTAATATTTAATTTTATCAAATTAAAACTAAATTAATATTTAAATTTATCAAAATTAAGATCAAATTTATTCAATTAATATTAAATTTTATCAAATAATTTTAAAATTTATATATGAAGTATGATGTGTGAAGAGCGATCGGGGGACGTTGTGGAGGACATATGATAGCAGAGGAATTAGAAATGGATGAGATTTTGATATTGACTTTATCTATTGTAATTTTTATTATAGAAAAATCATTTTTAACTATTAAAATTATTATGATAAAAAATTATAAAAACTTGATTATGTAACCAAATGAGTGATAATATGATGACTAATATTATAACAAAGTTATAATGCAACGTTTTAAAATAAAAAATTCATTGGGATAATATAATGATTGAAATTATGTTTGTTGGTTGGGTAGCGCATATATAATGGGGGAAAAATTAATGACATTTTAGTCTATTTACATAATAAAGGGTAATTTTTGTATTTTCACAAAAATATTTAGTTAAATCATTATTCTATCTACAGATAGAGACAAAAGTTATTGTTATAAGGGTTGTCATTGAATTTAGACTCAACTACATGGTGTTTAGATGAAACTTTTCCTACATATAACATGTAAATATAGTATGTCTTCAATCTTTGTACTATATATATGTACAGTAAATATGTGTGTGTGATATAAACAGTAAAGATGGAGAGCAGCTGCATTAGGATATAATTTTTGGGAGACATGTGTCTCAGTTTGGAAAGAGAATCATGAAAGATGAGAATGTGTAACACCCCGAATTTTCTTTTATATATTTATAGAGATATATATATAGTAAATAATATTTGTAAAGATGTAGATATATGTAGTGACATAAGAATAAACCGTAGGAATAAATGCTATGGAGACAATTTGATTGGGAAGTTACGTGTCGAAGATGTTTAAACTTGGAAAGGGTGATTAGACAAGTTTCTAAAAGTTTGTAGGTCAAAATAATGATTCCATTGAATCCAGAAGGTCGAAAAACATTGGGAGTGGTAATATGGATGTATTGGAAGTTAGGAAGTGTCTCGGAGTTAAAATACACTTTAGCGAGAATTTGGGTAAAAATGGGTATTGAACACTACTTAGTGTTTTGGCCATAACTTTTTATCCTTAAGTCCAATTGATCTAAAATTTTTACAGTAGATAGTAGACATCTAGGGCTACAAAAGTATGTCTCATAAAAAAGTTTCTAATTCGACCTCTAAATGGGTCAAAACTGCATTGGAAGTTGAAACAAAAATCTGGAAGTCAAATCGTACCGGTACGCGTACCGGTACGCTGAACTCCAGAAGCTAGATCGTACCGGTACGCGTACCGGTACGCTGGACTCCAGAAGCTCAATTGTACCGGTACGCGTACCGGTACGCCCGATAGAAACCAGCCCGATCCGACTGCGGGTCTTCCTCCATTTCTTCCACTATAAATACATTTTGTCACCTCCTTAGCCTTCATTACACCACTCCAAACCCTAGAAAACATAAGAGAGAAAGAGAGAAACACAAGAACAAGAGAAAACAAGAGATTGAAGGGTTGATTCAAGATCAAAGCCCTAATTTTTTCAAGAACACCAAGGTAGGGGATTTCTTCCTATTCTCTTACATTGAGGCTAGGAGTAAATTATATGTATTCTTTTGGTTCAAAATCATATATACTTGCTATTATTGACTTGATTCTTGATCCTCTTGCATTTATTGCCATGTTTTAAACATTGTGGTAGTTGGGTAACCATTGAAGGTCCTTTTTTCATTCTCAAACCCTAGTTTTAAGAAAAAATGAATCTTTCCTCTTTACATTTTCTTTGTTCTCACCATCATAACCTTAGTGTTTGATATTGTATAACAAAATGATGTTTATGGTGATCTCTTGCTCTTTTTCTTCCATTTTACTATGGTACAAATTGTGAAATTTGGGGATTTGTGGGGTTATGTAACACCCCGAATTTTCTTTTATATATTTATAGAGATATATATATATAGTAAATAATATTTGTAAAGATGTACATATATGTAGTGACATAAGAAGAAACCGTAGGAATAAATGCTATGGAGACAATTTGATTGGGAAGTTACGTGTCGAAGATGTTTAAACTTGGAAAGGGTGATTAGACAAGTTTCTAAAAGTTTGTAGGTCAAAATAATGATTCCATTGAATTCGGAAGGTCGAAAAACGTTGGGAGTGGTAATATGGATGTATTGGAAGTTAGGAAGTGTCTCGGAGTTAAAATACACTTTAGCGAGAATTTGGGTAAAAATGGGTATTGAACACTACTTAGTGTTTTGGCCATAAATTTTTATCCTTAAGTCCAATTGATCTGAATTTTTTACAATAGATAGTAGACATCTAGGGCTACAAAAGTATGTCTCATGAAAATTTTCTAATTCGACCTCTAAATGGGTCAAAACTGCATTGGAAGTTGAAACAAAAATCTGGCAGTCAAATCGTACCGGTACGCGTACCGGTACGCAAAACTCCAGAAGCTGGATCGTACCGGTACGCGTACCGGTACGCAGGACTCCAGTAGCTCAATCGTACCGGTACGCGTACCGGTACGCCCGATAAAGCCCAGCCCGATCCGACTTCGGGTCTTTCTCCATTTTCTCCACTATAAATACATTTTGTCACCTCTTTAGCCTTCCTTACACCACTCCAAACCCTAGAAAACATAAGAGAGGAAGAGAGAAAGAGAGAAACACAAGATCAAGAGAAAACAAGGGATTGAAGGGTTGATTCAAGATCAAAGCCCTAATTTTTCCAAGAACATTAAGGTAGGGGTTTTCTCTCACTCACTTACATTGAGACTAGGGTATTTATATATGTATGTTTTGGCTATCAATGGTATATATATGCTATGTAATCATCCTCTCTTAGGCTTTTTAGCAAAGATTGCATGTTTTGAACAAAGTTAGGATTTAATACCCATGAAATCTCTTTTCTAGTTTTAAAACCCTAGTTTTTTGGGAGAGTGATGTATTTCTTCTTAAATGCTTTCTTTATTATGAACTTCAAAAACCTTAGTGCTTTGAGTTGAGTAGCAAAATAATGTTATTGTGATCTCATGTATTTTCTTGGTTGTTTATGGAAAATGTCACATGCATAAATTTGGGGATTTTGGATAAATGATTGTAAATGGAGATAAATATTGGGATTGTATTCTTGGTTGGGTTGCTTGTGATACACAATTGTGAGAGGTTCCTTGTAAGGATGCTCACCCCTTCCCAAGAGGTTCCTTGTAAGGATGCTTGGGAAGCCATGAAGTAATTTGTGAGAGGTTCCTTGTAAGGATGCTCACCCCTTTCCAAGAGGTTCCTTGTAAGGATGCTTGGGAAGCCATGAAGTGATTTGTGAGAGGTTCCTTGTAAGGATGCTCACCCCCTTCCCAAGAGGTTCCTTGTAAGGATGCTTGGGAAGCCATGTAATGATTGTGAGAGGTTCCTTGTAAGGATGCTCACTCATTCTCAAGAGGTTCCTTGTAAGGATGCTTGAGAATCAAAGATGACCTAAACGGGAGGTGGAGGTTACCCTAAAGTATGTCACCTACCGAAAGAATTGTTGGAAATTGTGAATGGAGGACTGGATTATATTTGGAAATGTTTTGCTAAATGTATAGTGGTTTCATTTACTCAGTCAATTATTGTTGTTCCGTAAACTTGAGATCTATTAAATGTCACTGTTTTACTTCAAAAGTTATGTATGATAGTTGTGGAATGAGACCGACCGTTTTGAATGCTTTTCTAAACCTTGTATGGGTTTGAGAGAATTGTTCTACAGAGCTTTGTGCTCACCCCCTACCGCTAACATTTTTCAGATTTCCTACAAGAGGAGGACGTAGGGGTCGAGGAGCCCGCTACTTGGGAGACTCCACTGGACGGGAGTGTGGATCCCGAGGTGGACGCCTAGAGCGACACTTTCTTTTGTTCTAGACTAGGATATTCATTTTGAACCTTGTAAAGCCTAGTTTTCTTTTGTTATTTCCGCTGTGCTACATTAGTTGATTTTGGAATGTAAAGGCCAAAATGAGCCTATTCTTTTGGGTTAATGCTGTAAATTTTATGGATGACTTTATGAAGTCTTATTTATTGATGGATTATTTTAGTGCTCTCATGATGTGAATGTTTTAGAATGTAATGCCGTCCAGGGTGTGTTTTGGGGTGTTACAAGTTATGTGTTAATTGAGGAAATTGTGGATATCGTATGTCTTGTTTGGTTGTTTGGAGGGACAAGGGTGAGAGGTTCCTTGTAAGGATGCTTGAGAAATGAGGATTTGAGGGAGAATTGGGGACTTGTGAAATTGTTGGTTATGTGAGATATTTATTGGTATTTTATTTCTTACGTGGTTGTACGATACGAACATGGATTACTATGGACCGGGGATCATGTAGTGGGTATACGTCTTTATATGCCACGCGGGTATGAACTTTTCCTACCACATGGAGTGGGTAGACGCCTTTGTACGCCGTGTGGGTATAAACTTTTCATATCGCTAATGATCACGGTTTAGTAACGTGAGTTGTATCGGGCACACCGTGTGGGTCATCGTGCATTGTACCAAATACGATTTCTGCAAGAGTTTTGGGGTAGTATGGGATGCCACAAGAACTTGTGGAAATGGTGTATGGTGGGATGGATTATGTTTTGGGAATTGATTCTTATTGGTATCTTGTGTTCATTTATTCTTTTAATTACCGTGGTTCCTTAAACTTGAGATCTATTTAAAATGTCCTGCTTTTCCTTCAAAATGTTATATATGCTATTTGTGAAAATGAGACCAACCGTTTTATATGCTTTCCTAAACCTTGTTTGAGTTTGGGAAGATTTTGCTACAGAGCTTCGTGCTCATCCCCTACAATTAACATTTTTCAGATTATGCTATAGAGGAGGAGCTTGGCGCTGATGAGCAAGGCCTCGGGGAAGCCTCATTAGAAGGGTACCTGGATCCCAAGTGGGACATTTAGAGATGCCCTTTTACTTTTGTACTAGACTAGGAACCAATATGTACAAACATTGTAAAGTCTAGTTTTCTTTTGTAATTCCGCTGCGCTACATTATTAAATTTTTGAGATGTAAATGCCATGGTTGGGCATATTCTTTTGGATAATGATGTAAATATTTTATGGATGATGAATGAAGTTTAATTTACTTATGGATGATATTAGTGCTCTCATGATGTGAATGTTTTAGAATGTAATGCCGTCCAGGGTGGTATTTGGGGCGTTACAGATTTGGTATCAGAGCCTAGGCTTTAGGTCTTACATGGGAGCTGTAGGTTATGGATCACCATTAGAGATATAGGATTAGGGTGAAGGAAATTGTGGTCTAGATTGATATAAACTTTATGCCTTTAGACTAAATTTATACTTAGGATGCCTTGTACATCAATGAAACTGAATTGTGAATTGATGTGCAGGATGGACGGGTTACGAGGACGAGGACGTGGCCGTGGCCGTGGAGGTCAAGCAAATCCACCACCACCACCACCTCCCGATGCCATGCAAGGCATATATCAATGTTTGAGGGAGCTCACCACTCTGGTGCAAAACCAGAATGGAAACAACAACAACCACAACCACAACGGGGGAGCTCATCCATTAGCCCAAGTACCGGGCAATGGGGATGATAACCGGAGGATGGTAACCCTTCGGGAATTTCTGAGGCAACACCCGCCTACTTTCCAAGGGAGCTCCAATCCTTTGGATGCGGATAAATGGATCCGTCGGGTAAAGAAGATTTGTGACGGCATGGGGGTTGCCGAAGACTTGAGGGTTGGCTTGGCTACCTATTTGCTCGAGGGGGAGGCCGACCATTGGTGGGAATCCGTAAAGAGAAGGAGGAACACCGATACACTCATTTGGGAGGAGTTCGACCAAGTCTTCCAAGACAAGTATTTTCCGGAATCAGTTAGGGACCGGATGAAGACAGACTTTCTGGCTCTACGGCAGGGTAGCATGACGGTGGCTGAATACGAGAGGATGTTTGACGAGCTATCCCGCTATGCCAGCGAGTTCATATCCACTGAGGCCGGCAGGGCCAAGCGATTTGAGCAGGGCTTGAGGCCGACTATCAGGGAGAAGTTGGTGGCTCTCAAGATCCGGGAGTATGGGGATCTGGTTGATAGAGCCGCACTTGTGGAGAGAGACATGGAGGATACTCAGCGGCGACAGAGCCTTATGAGGGGAGGTCCGATCAGGACGGGTGCTAGCGGCAGTGGAACACAGAGGCCGACACCATATCGTCGCCCAGACCAGGCTGGGGGACATAGACCGCCAGTAGCTCGAGGAGCAGGAGGTGTACCGGGGAGGACAGCCACAGACCCCTGTCACTGCTTTGCATGTGGAGAGGTTGGGCACTACAAAAGTCAATGCCCATCGTTTCCACCAAGGACCAATCAAGCAACCGGACCCTTACACACAAACAAGCCACCTCTACAAAGGCCAACACCGCAGCGACCGATACAAGCTCATGCCCCCGGCGGCGCCAACCAAGGGCGAGTATTTGCTTTGACTCAGCCGGAGGAGGACATTGCCAACGCCGTTGTGGAAGGTATCGTCCTTATTTATAATTCTTGGGCCCGCATATTATTTGACCCCGGTGCAACACACTCATTTGTACGCACGACGTACGCACTTGATTTGGGATTAAGTTTCGCGAAGTTAGAGCATGTCATGAATATTAGCTTGCCCACGGGAGAACGGTTAGACTCTAGCCGAGTCTGCAAGGATTGCGTGCTGCGCATTGGGGAGCACGAATTGATTGTGGATTTGATTGCATTAGAGATAAAGGGGTATGATGTGATTTTCGGGATGAACTTGTTGTCTGTTTTTCGGGCGGTAATGGATTGTTTCCACAAGCGGATTACATTTCAGTTACCGGGAGGAGTCGTTTTTAGTTTTGTGAATAACCGAGATTCTTTCCATCCATTTCCTACTACGGGTAGTAGATTCTTAAAAGCGAAAGCGGGAAGTCAATTGAGTTTCTTAGCTAGCTTGATGGGAGATAACAAGGATAAACTCCACACGGATGTGGTGTTAATTGTATCGGAATTTTCGGATGTTTTTCCCGAGGAATTACCCGGATTACCGCCCCATAGGGAAATTGAGTTCAAGATCGATCTCTATCCGGGAACCGAACCCATATCTATTGCTCCCTACCGGATGGCACCTTTGGAGTTGAAGGAGCTAAGGAAGCAATTAGATCATTTGTTGGCGATTGGGTTTATCCGTCTCAGCACTTCACCCTGGGGAGCCCCGGTCCTCTTTGTGAAGAAAACGGATGAGACTCTACGGTTGTGCACGGATTATCGGAGGTTGAATAGGATTACCATGAAGAATAAGTATCCGTTGCCGAGAATTGATGACTTATTTGATCAGTTGAGGGGTTCGAAGTATTACTCCAAGATTGATCTTCGCACGGGGTATCATCAGCTGCGGATTAAGGAGGAGGATATTCCTAAGACTGCTTTCCGTACCCGGTATGGTCATTTCGAGTATATGGTGATGCCATTCGGATTGACTAATGCCCCCGCAGCCTTCATGGATTTGATGCATAGAGTCTTTCGGCCTTACCTCGATCAATTTGTCATTGTGTTTATTGATGACATATTGATTTACTCACAGACTCAGGAGGAACATGCTCATCATCTCTCTATTGTGCTACAAACATTGAGAGAACATAAGCTATATGCGAAGATGAGCAAGTGTGAGTTTTGGATGAAGGAAGTGAAGTTCCTTGGCCATGTTGTGTCCGAGAAAGGAGTAGCCGTTGATCCCGCAAAGATTGAGGCTGTGATGAAATGGGAACCACCGAAGAATGTGACCGAGATACGTAGCTTCTTGGGTTTAGCAGGTTACTATCGGAGGTTCGTAGAAGGGTTCTCAAAGCTTGCGATGCCGATGACTCGCCTTACAAAGAAGGGAGAAAAATTTGTGTGGACTCAAGCGTGTGAGCTAGCCTTTCGCACCTTGAAGGAGAAGTTGACGACGGCTCCTGTTCTCATTATTCCGAGCAGTGGGGAGGGATATGATGTGTACACGGATGCTTCGCTACAAGGCTTGGGATGCGTTTTAATGCAAGGAGGGAAGGTAGTAGCTTATGGCTCTAGGCAACTCAAGGTGCATGAGCAGAATTATCCCACCCACGACTTAGAGCTTGCCGCGGTGGTCTTTGCTCTTAAGTTGTGGAGGTGTTATTTGTACGGGGAAAAATTTCAAGTGTTCTCTGATCATAAGAGCCTCAAGTATATCTTCACGCAGAAGGATTTGAATCTCCGCCAAAGAAGGTGGATTGAGTACCTAGAAGACTACGATTTCACACTCAACTACCATCCGGGGAAGGCGAATGTAGTTGCCGACGCACTTAGCAGGAAGTCTTGGGGTGAACTCAACGTTTCCATAGGTGAATGGAAGTTGAAAGATGCCCTTGGAGATTTTGATCTATGGGTTGGAGAAGATGGATCCCGACCATGTTTTTTCAACCTTGTGGCTCAACCTACTCTCCAACGTAGGGTTGTGGAATTGCAAGGCTTGGATTCGGAATTAACGTCGATGCGAGCTAAATTGGAGAATGGAGAAACTATGGAGGGTTGGTCTTTGAGATATGGGGAGAAGCTATGCGTTCCCGACGATTTGTCTCTAAAAGAGGAGATACTTGGAGAGTGTCATCGCTCTAAGTTTGCTATCCACCCCGGTAGCACAAAAATGTATAGGGACATGAAGCGCCAATATTGGTGGAAGGGAATGAAGAAGGATGTGGCAAGGTTCATAGCACGATGTGTGGTGTGCCAGCAGGTGAAGATTGAACATCAAAAGCCAGGAGGATTACTACAGTCTTTGCCTATCCCAGAGTGGAAGTGGGATCACATCACCATGGACTTCGTATCTAGCTTTCCACGGACTTCACGAGGGCATAATGTCGTATGGGTCATTGTTGATAGACTCACCAAGTCCGCTCACTTCTTGAGTATGAAGACCACTGACACGTTAGAGACCCTGAGCAAGCTCTATATTCGCGAGATAATGAGGTTGCATGGAGTTCCGCTATCCATTGTGTCGGATCGTGATTCTCGTTTCGTAGCGCAATTTTGGCAAAGTCTTCAAAGAGCTATGGGGACAGAGTTGCACTTCAGCACCGCCTTTCATCCCCAAACGGATGGCCAATCCGAGAGGGTGAACCAGATTCTAGAAGACATGTTGCGTGCTTGTGTGTTGGATTTCAAGGGAGGTTGGAGCGACCATTTGTCGTTGGTGGAATTTGCATACAACAACAGCTATCAAGCAAGCATCGGAATGGCGCCTTATGAAGCATTGTATGGAAGACCGTGTAGATCTCCTACTTGTTGGTTGGAAGCCGGAGAAAGTAGCTTGTTCGGGCCGGACATTGTTTGAGAGACTACGGAGAAGATCCAACTAATCCGAGAGAGGCTACGGACGGCGCAAAGTAGACAGAAGAGCTATGCGGACCACCGACGAAGACCCTTAGAATTTAAGGTGGGAGACTATGTATTTCTCAAAGTGTCACCCAAGAAGGGCGTGTTTCGATTCGGCAAGAAAGGGAAGTTAGCGCCAAGATATACCGGACCATTTGAAGTGATCAAGGTTGTGGGCAAAGCGGCGTATCAGTTGCGGTTACCAGCTCAGTTGTCTGGGGTACATGACGTGTGCTTCAACTTTAAAAGTGTAAACCCAAGCGCAGGTTGAGCAAAGTAATATAATCTCGGAAGTCCGAGGTCGATCCCACGAGGAATTGTAACAAGAAACAATCACACACACAATAAAAGTAATTTGGAAGGAAAAGGACTTGTTTGGAAAGTTGTTGATTTGAGAAAAGTGATTGTTGGTAATTAAAACAGTAATAAATAAAATACTAGAGCATCAGGTACTCCCTCTCAACTTCATACAATAATAGTTAAAGACTCAAAGCTTGACTTGAAAGAGGAATTAAATGTCAGTTAACCCAATTAACAAATCAAGTGATAAATCCAATGGTTATAATCAAAAGACTACCAGGAACCTGAATAATCATTCAATCATATTATTTTATGAAATAATGTTAATCCTTCCAGCATGGAATAACCAGTGATTTACACGCAGGGAAAATCAAGCAATTGATGTACGTGGCACAACAACTCAAGAGTTTATACAGCATAAACACTTTGCTAAAAGATTAGGAATTAAATTAACACAATAACATAAATCCTTAAGTACAAGAGTCAATAAAAATATCGTACTCCGTCGAGAGGTTTTCCCCTAGCCCTAGCTTAGCCTTCTAGCCAGACATGGTAAAAGGATGCAGAAAAATAGACAAAAAAAACGAACACCCCTCGTAGATCCTAGGTCTGTATTTATAAAGTACATTTAAAAGAGATTGCATCCCATTAGGATTCTAAATTCGGCAACAG
This sequence comes from Ilex aquifolium, assembly GCA_951799425.1. NCBI lineage: Eukaryota > Viridiplantae > Streptophyta > Magnoliopsida > Aquifoliales > Aquifoliaceae > Ilex > Ilex aquifolium. The sequence continues at coordinate 31,625,454 of OX637395.1, read as the reverse complement.
AAACTTGACACGCGTCCGGACGCAACCTTCTCAACCGTCCGGACGCGCCTTCCAGAATGGTCCTTTCTCCGTTTATCAACTTTCTGCCAATCGCGTCCAGACGCGTACTCTTCTTCCGTCCGGACGCGTGTTCCAGTGTGATCCCTCCTGATCTATGCTTCCTTTCTTCTCATAACTTCACTCCAATTTTTGCCCTATTAGCCTGCAAAACAACACAACTCATCTTTCATTCTCATCGCCTTAATCTTCAATTAAATCAACATAAATATCACACTTTCACAATAAAATGATCAATATTACCTCTGACAAATGTAATTATTAGACCTGAATCACACCCCCCCCCACTTAAACCTTGCTAGTCCCTAGTAAGGCAAGCAAATAAACATATAATACTAACTACAAACAAACAAAACAAAACCACTCTCGTAGGATTCACGATTGCATTTAGCATATGCAACAAGCCTTTAAACCCCTAAGTGGACGAGTATAGTCTCGTGAGGGTTTCCAGAGATGATACCCACAAACATCACTTTGTGCTCAAACATCTGAATAACATTTGTACAATATAAGTTGCTACCACATTATTGAAATTCTAAAACACAAACTTTTTATAAGCATATGCAAAACAACATATAGATCTATGCGGTATATAACTGTATGCACTTATCATATTCTCATATAAACTCGTGTGTAGTGTGAGTTAACTATACCAAGTCAATAATTTATCTGGTAATCACCTCTACAACTATCAACTATTCGTCTCAATGCCAAATCTCACTAGATAATTCACTCATGAACAATTCTCTCAGATTATAATGACTATACACTCAAGTATCACATGTGAGTGGAGGATATTTAAATCAACACAAAATACTGCTCACATGTTCCATTGAAATAATTGTAATCCAAAAGAAAATGATTTGACATAGTCTCATGAAAGGAAATCAACACACAATAACTAAATAATCACCATTCTCTTCCTTATTCACACAAGTCATGCATCCATCAATACACTCTTGAGATCAAATAGGTCTTTATTTAAGGTTGTAATGGGGCCTTGGGATTAGGGTTTTGAAACGAAGGATATTCAGGAATTCAAAAGACTATCCCGAAAGAACATGTACATTACACAACCAAACTTCTTTCCATAGCATTTCACTCTCCATCCTTTAGAAGCACAATTTACATCACTTGCTCATATTTTTTCCTTTTCAAACACATGCTTGCTATTTTTTTCTCTTTTTTTTTTTTTTTTTTTTTTTCAGCAAGACATCTAATGCAAATATTCACACGTATGTAAAACTCTCCTTTTTTTTTTTTTTTCTTTTCTTAACCAACATCTCCCAAATTACATAAACAATAAAAGTTCAATCTCGGGATAACCAAAGGTAAAAGATATATATATATTTTTTATTGGCTTGGTTATTATATGTTAGGTATAAGAAATAAAATTTTGCTTTAAAGGCTCAATCATGGCTTCTAGGGATGATAATATTCAAAGAATAAGGTTTAGGCTCAACTAATCAAAGATGGCCTAAAATCATATCTCAAGAGCTTTTGATAACACACTTCTCATGCAAATAATTCAAAGTCAAGCAATCATTCACAATATTGGTGTTAACCAAAACAAAAATAATGAGACTATTGAAGGAGATTAGCTGAATAAAAATATTTTTTTTTATTGAGTAAATGTAAATAACCCTCCAAGAAAGATTGGAACAAAACTCACTAGGGTTTTTATGTATCTCCACTATATGTTTCAAGTTCTCGAGGTAAAATACCTAATAAATTTTCAACTTGGTAAAGTCTAAAGTGCACAAATTTTGAGTTTTTATAAGAACATGATATGAAATATAAAAATATAAAATAAAGTTCTCTGTGATGCTTAAACAGTTGCAAATTTAAAGTTGAGCAAATTATTTCAACTATGTGGTATTAACTTATTCATAACAACGTTATTTAGACATTTGATAACACACCAAACAAAATATGCATTTTATATAATATTGAGAATTCAAGTACAATGCATATTCAAAAGATAAAAGAAATCAAGCCTAACAAAAACTACCCAAAATAGGCTTTGATTTCTACATAAAACTGGAAAAGAAAATAAAGGAAATGATTTTAAAACCACCGGGACCTAGAAGAAATCATCCTAAGATGAGGGGCCTGCCTGATCACGAGAACTGTGCCCTAACCCCCTCATATGTGCCCTCAACTCCCTCATCTCCTTCCTCATCTCTCTCTGACCTCTCAACGACTCGAACAGAATCTGTCTGTCAGTCCTGGGATCAGTATCCTCATCTACTGGTATCTCAAAGTCCTCATCGATATTAAGGAACTGATCTCAATCCTCTATCGGCACATCACCCTCTGCTGCAGCCTCCCCCTGACCTGGACCCCTCTCTCCTGGCACTGGCCTGGCTACACTCTGACTCTTCAAAAGAGTGCCAGAGTTGAGTGCCACCACTTTCTTTGCCCGCTCCATAGTGGCGTCAATTACCACTCCTGCCTGCTCGCACATCGTAGTGGCTAGACCAGCAAAAGGAAGAGATGGTTTTTTCGGATCAACGATGGCTCTCCGCATTTCAGAAAAAATGAGTGAGGGGAGGTCTATGGTCTTGCGAGTACCTATGGCATAGAGGAGTCTGGCTCGGTCAATATAAATGTGGTTGTTTCTCAACAAAGGGAAAATATTTGATACCGAAATTAAATTGAGGATTTTGTACTTGTTGGTCAAATCTCCCTGCTGAAGAAACTTCACATTATCTGTCCAAACAAAATCCGGGTCTCCAAGTAGCTCCTTCCCCACTTCATCTCCAGCATAATTTTGTGGGTACTCCGGGTTGACCACCCGAGCTTGACTCATCCCAACTAGCCTAGCTATGACAGTAGCATCCACCCTAATATTCTTTCCCCGAACATAGGTAGTGATAACTCCATCCCCACAGTCATTGGCATTGCTGTAAAACTCTCTAGCTAGGATGGGGATGCACAGCCACTCCTTCCCCATAAAACCGGCCCACCTCCTAGATACTATTAATTCCTGAACTCCCAGCCTGGCAAAATCTTCATGCTCAACCTTCCTCTCACATACAATAGGTTTTGTTGCATAGTACTTGAAAAACCTCACCTTTTCCTCCAAAATCTGGAAGCGGACTGGGTCAAAAGTGGTGTCCTCTTCCTCTTGAGGTTCCTGAGTACTGGTTCGGGGTCTCTTAGAGGTTGAGGCTCTAGGTGGTGCCATGGCAAAACGGGATGAAAGGCAGGTATAGAGGAAGAGGGAATGTATTCTAGTTTTGGAAGCTTGCAGTGCAAGAAATACTGACCGGACAGTCAGTATTTATAGATTTTTCACACGCGTCCGGACGCATGGGGTTAACCCGTCCGGACGCGCCTCAACTGCCGCATTAATTAGCCTTAAAGATCACGCGTCCGGACGCATGGAGTTAAACCGTCCGGACGCGTACTCTGAATTTCAAACGTTTGGCTTTCCCGTCCGGACGCGTGTTGGTATTCCGTCCGGACGCGAAGTCCAGAGAGTTCAGGCTTTTGGATCCCGTCCGGACGCGACTTCCAGTAGGTTTTGCTCTATGTCCTTGCGTCCGGACGCGTGTTCCAGTGAGTTTTTTTTTTTTTCAACACTTAGAAAAATTTTCATATTTTCACATTTTTAACACCTTTTTCTCCCACATGGCTCCCTTCTACTCATAAAAATTCCTAAGTCCCCTAAAAAAAAAATACTACTTAACTATCTAAAAAAAAACAATAAACACAGTTGTATGTGCACACGGTTCAAATTCAAAATCCAATATATTTTGTATTATCAAGTGAATGCTCCACCCCCCCCCCCCCCCAACTCAAAAATTTGCATTGTCCTCAATGTATGAATCCAGAGAGTAAGTTCAAATAAGGGATAGAAAGACATACTGGATTTGCGTAAAGTGTGCTCATGCATCTGTAGAAAATTAAAGAGAAAAATAATATACAACAATATACAGAAAATGGTTAGAGATGAATCATTCATAGTGAGGATCCACCAATTCGATGGATTCCACTTCCACAATACCCTCCTCCAAGAATGGTTTCAATCTTTGCCCATTAACCTTAAAAATGTTCCCATTACTTGGGTTTTCAATCTCCACCGTTCCATAGGGGAATACCTCCTTAACAATGTATGGACCACTCCATCTGGTTCGAAGCTTTCCTTTGAAGATGTGAAGTCTAGAATTATAAAGAAGAACTTTCTGTGCAGGTGTAAAAGTTTTACGCATAATATTCTTATCATGAAACACCTTCATGCGTTCTTTATTGATTCTAGAGTTCTCATAAGCCTCATTCCTAATCTCCTCAAGCTCATTTAATTGCAACTTTCGTAAGGCACCAGCTTTGTCAAAATTAAAATTGAACATCTTAATGGCCCAGTATGCCTTATGTTCTAATTCCACAAGCAAGTGACAGGTTTTTCCATAAATCAATCTGTACGGAGACATACCAATCGGGGTTTTATATGCAGTCCGGTATGCCCATAATGCATCGATTAGTCGTAATGACCAATCTTTACGATCTGGGTTCACCGTCTTTTCCAAAATGTAAGAAATTTCCCGATTGGCAAGCTCTGCTTGACCACTTGTCTGTTGGTGATAGGGAGTTGCAACTTTATGTGTTACACCATATTTCTTCATCAAATTTTCAAAAGGTCTATTACAAAAATGCAATCCCCCATCACTGATAATGGCTCGAGGTATACCAAATCTGGACAAAATATTTTCCTTTAAAAATTTCAACACAACTTTATGGTCATTTGTCCGACATGGTATAGCTTCAACCCACTTAGAGACATAATCTACTCCCACTAAAATGTACATATACCCAAAAGATGGGGGGAAAAGGACCTATGAAATATATTCCCCAGCAGTCAAATATTTCTATGTTCAAAATCGGGTTTAGGGGCATCATATTCCTACGGGTCAATCCCCCCAGTTTTTGACATCGCTCACACACTTTACAAAAATTGTGAGCATCCTTAAAAATTGTAGGCCAATAGAATCCGCACTGCAAAATTTTTGCAGCGGTCTTTTTCATAGAAAAATGGCCTCCACAAGCTCCCGCATGACAAAAGGAGAGAATGCTACTTACCTCATCATCAGGTACACATCTCCGGATAATCTGATCTGGGCAATATTTGAAAAGGTATGGGTCATCCCAGAAGAAACTCTTTACCTCTACTAAAAATTTCCTCTTATCCAAAGCAGTCCAAGCCGGTGGCATGTTACCTGTAACAAGAAAATTCACAATGTCAGCAAACCATGGTAATGAAGAAACTGCCAATAACTGTTCATCCGGGAAAGTATCTTTGATCGGCACTGTCTCAATGGGCACATCACTCACAAGTCTAGACAAATGGTCAGCCACTACATTTTCTACTCCTTTTTTATCCTTAATAGTGATATCAAATTCTTGGAGTAGTAGGATCCACCTCAACAGTCTCGGTTTTGCATCTTTCTTAGTTAATAAGTATTTGAGAGCTGCATGGTCTGTGAAGATAATAATGGGGAAACCTACTAAGTACGACCTGAATTTGTCTAGTGCAAATACTACAGCCAGTAATTCTTTTTCTGTTGTAGAATAGTTCATCTGTGCACTATTTAAAGTTCTACTGGCATAGTAGATGACATGAGGCTTTTTGTCATTTCTTTGTCCTAAAACCGCCCCTACAGCATAGTCACTGGCATCACACATGATTTCGAAAGGACTACTCCAATCTGGGGGTTGCATGATTGGAGCGGTGACAAGCATGCCCTTTAACTTATCAAAAGCTTCTTGGCATGCATTATCCCACTCAAAAGGTGTGTCTTTCCCTAGGAGATTACAGAGTGGTCTAGATATGGAACTAAAATCTTTTATAAATCTCCTATAAAAACCAGCATGACCCAAGAAAGATCTAACATCCTTAAGGGCTTTCGGACTAGGTAAATTAGCAATTAACTCAATTTTGGCCTTATCTACCTGAATTCCCTCAGAAGAGACAATGTGACCAAGAACAATTCCCTTTCTAACCATGAAGTGGCATTTTTCCCAGTTAAGTACAAGGTTCTTTTCTTCACATCTTATAAGTACCTTTTCCAGATTAGCTAAGCAGTCATTATAGGAATCACCAAAAACAGTAAAATCATCCATAAAGACTTCAAGAAAACGCTCAACCATATCACTGAAAATACTAAGCATACACCTTTGAAAAGTCACAGGTGCATTGCATAATCCAAAAGGCATCCTTCTATAAGCAAAGGTGCCAAAAGGGCAAGTAAATGTGGTTTTCTCTTGGTCTTCTAGGGCAATTTCAATCTGGTTATATCCCGAATAACCATCTAAAAAACAATAGTACAAGTGTGACGCTACCCTTTCTAAAATTTGGTCCATAAAAGGCAAAGGGAAGTGGTCTTTTCTAGTAACAGCATTAAGTCTCCTGTAGTCTATGCACATTCTCCAACCAGTAACTGTCCTAGTTGGCACAAATTCATTATTCTCATTAGCAACTACAGTGACTCCAGATTTCTTAGGAACTACCTGTGTGGGACTTACCCATTTGTTGTCTGCAATAGGGTAGATAATTCCTACATCTAACAGTTTCAATACCTCTTTTTTCACAACTTCTTTCATATGTGGATTTAGCCTACGTTGCATCTCCCTAGATGTTTTAGCATTATCCTCCAAATAAATCTTGTGGGTGCAAACCAAAGGACTAATTCCTTTTATATCAGCTAAAGTCCAACCAATTGCATTCTTATGTTCCTTAAGAAGGTGTAACAACATACCTTCCTCTGCTGAATTCAATTGAGAAGAAATTATTACCGGATAAGTTTTATCATCTCCTAAAAATGCATACTTCAAATCCACCGGTAATTGCTTGAGGTCTAGCTTTGGAGCTTTATCCTTGGATGGTATTGGTGGATCAGTTCTTGGTGGGAGCTCCTCAAATCTCTGTCTCAACTCTCTCATTTCAAGTACCTGCAAAGAGTTTAACATATCAGTTGAAACAGAAATGTCAGCATTCTTTTCATCTATCTCTAACTCAGAATATTGTTCAAGCAAACATGCTTCAAGTGGATCAAACAAGGAAGAATCATATACTCTGCTTGGAACAATAGATTCAATCATGTTAACTTCATGCACATCCTCATCAATATTCCCAGGTTGTTTGCACACATTAAAAATGTTGAGCTCCAATGTCATGTTCCCAAAGGTCAATTTCATCACACCATTCCTGCAATTAATTAGAGCATTTGAAGTTGCTAGGAATGGTCTGCCTAAAATGACGGGAATCTGAGCACTAGTATTTAATACAGGTTGAGTGTCCAAAATTATGAAATCCACAGGAAAATAAAATTTATCAACCTGTACTAAAACATCCTCCACCATACCCCTAGGTATCCTCACTGATCGGTCAGCTAATTGAAGTGTAACCGAAGTGGGTTTTAACTCCCCCAACCCTAATTGTTCATATACTGAATAAGGGAGCAAATTCACACTAGCTCCTAAATCCAGTAATGCTTGTTCAATTCTGTGGTTGCCTATAACACAAGAAATAGTAGGACAACCTGGGTCTTTATATTTTGGTGGAGTTCTATGCTGTATAATGGAGGATACTTGCTCAGTCAAAAATGCCTTCTTTTGCGCATTTAATTTCCTTTTAATAGTGCATAACTCTTTCAAAAATTTTGCATAAGAAGGTATTTGTTTAATGGCATCCAACAAGGGAATATTGATTTTCACCTGCTTAAAAATCTCTAACATATCATTATGCACAATAGGCCTAGTAGAGGTAAGCAATCTCTGTGGGAATGGTGCAGGTGGAACATACTTTTCAGACTTATTAATTTCAGGCAGGCTAATCTTATCATCACTCTCCGTGGGTTGAGAAATCTTTTCAGAATCTTGAATTTTCAAAGGAATGGTTTTATTAATTTCTTTCCCGCTACGGAGTGTAGTGATAGACTTTACTTGCTCGTGGACAGTCTCAGAAGTGCAAGTCTCATTCACAACAAATTGACCCTGTGGGTTCGGTTGTGGTTGTGCTGGAAGCCTACCTTTTTCCTGATGGCAAGGGTCAATGGTCAATTTAGTGATTGCACTCCTCATATCCTCAATGGCCTGAGTTGTTTGTCTATTGTATGTTTGTTGATTCTGCATAAATTGTGACAACACCTCCTCAATGTCTCTTTTCGGGCGTGGAATGTAAGGTGCAACATTTGAAGAATTTTGTTGAGGTGGTGGTGATGCATGATTGTCATTCCTCCAACTAAAATTTGGATGATTCTTCCACCCCGGGTTATATGTGTTAGAGTATGGATTATTGTAAGGTTTCGAAAAGGTGTTTACAGCATTTGCTTGGTCGTACACCTCCTTTAACGCAGGTAATGATGGACACTCTGTCACAGGATGTCCAGGGATTTCACAGATACTGCATATCCCCTCAGCTTGAACTGTGTCAACCTGATTAACCTTTTTGTATTCCATAGCCTCTACCCGTCTTGCTAAGGTGGCAATCCTAGCTCCTAGGTCATCCTCCTCCCTCAACTGGTATTTGCCCCCACTAGGTGATGGTGATTGTGTAATTTTACCCTTAGATAGTTCCTGGGATGTAGTATCCCAAGATTGTGCACTCTCGGCTAATTGGTCTAAATAGTCAAAAGCATCATCTGGTTCCTTATTCATAAAATCACCATTACACATCATCTCAATAAATTGACGCAACTGTGGGCCTAAACCCTCATAAAAGAAACTTATTATGCGCCAACTTTCATAACCATGATGTGGACAAGATGCAAGAAGGTCTTTAAATCTTTCCCAACTCTGATAAAAATTTTCAGACTCCTTTTGAGAAAAATTCATTATCTGTCTTTTCAAAGAGTTTGTGTGATGTGTGGGAAAAAAATTCTTTAAAAATTGTTTCTGCATCTCTTGCCATGTTCCTATAGACCTAGATCTCAACGAATATAACCATGTTTTAGCTTTTTCCTTTAATGAAAAAGGAAATAACTTCAATCTGACTATATCCATTGCAACATTCTGGTCATGGAACGTCGCACATACATCTCCAAATTCTCTGATGTGCAAATATGGGTTCTCTTCACCTATACCAAGGAATTTTGGAAGTAGTTGAATCATGCCAGGTTTAAAAACAAAATGAATGGCATTCAATGGAAAAATGATGCATGACGGTTCAGTGAGAAGTACGGGTTGTAAATATTCACGCAACGTCCTACCCTGATTGACATTCAAATTATCCACATCATTCTCATCATGATTGCTCACTCTATCAATATGATCCTCCCGTTCGGGAAGATCATTCTGCCTATGGTCATTAGGATTAGCAGCCATTGTGTGCAAGAAGTGATTCGACACGGATAACTCAAATAAATTTCCAAACAGAGTATCTGAATCTTCTCTTGTTAAACGTCCACTTAAATCGCGATGCCAAACGCTCATAAAACAAATAAATAACCTAAATGAATTCTAAATTTAACTAATAAGAAAAATAACTAAAATAAATAAACTAAAAATTAGAACGAAATTACCGGATTTCCGAAGACTCGCAAATACCGCAAACCTCAATGATGTGATAGCTCCTTGTCTTTCAAGTTCCCCGGCAACGGCGCCAAAAACTTGCTTCAACTTTAAAAGTGTAAACCCAAGCGCAGGTTGAGCAAAGTAATATAATCTCGGAAGTCCGAGGTCGATCCCACGAGGAATTGTAACAAGAAACAATCACACACACAATAAAAGTAATTTGGAAGGAAAAGGACTTGTTTGGAAAGTTGTTGATTTGAGAAAAGTGATTGTTGGTAATTAAAACAGTAATAAATAAAATACTAGAGCATCAGGTACTCCCTCTCAACTTCATACAATAATAGTTAAAGACTCAAAGCTTGACTTGAAAGAGGAATTAAATGTCAGTTAACCCAATTAACAAATCAAGTGATAAATACAATGGTTATAATCAAAAGACTACCAGGAACCTGAATAATCATTCAATCATATTATTTTATGAAATAATGTTAATCCTTCCAGCATGGAATAACCAGTGATTTACACGCAGGGAAAATCAAGCAATTGATGTACGTGGCACAACAACTCAAGAGTTTATACAGCATAAACACTTTGCTAAAAGATTAGGAATTAAATTAACACAATAACATAAATCCTTAAGTACAAGAGTCAATAAAAATATCGTACTCCGTCGAGAGGTTTTCCCCTAACCCTAGCTTAGCCTTCTAGCCAGACATGGTAAAAGGATGCAGAAAAATAGACAAAAAAAACGAACACCCCTCGTAGATCCTAGGTCTGTATTTATAAAGTACATTTAAAAGAGATTGCATCCCATTAGGATTCTAAATTCGGCAACAGAAACTTGACACGCGTCCGGACGCAACCTTCTCAACCGTCCGGACGCGCCTTCCAGAATGGTCCTTTCTCCGTTTATCAACTTTCTGCCAATCGCGTCCGGACGCGTACTCTTCTTCCATCCGGACGCGTGTTCCAGTGTGATCCCTCCTGAGCTATTCTTCCTTTCTTCTCATAACTTCACTCCAATTTTTGCCCTATTAGCCTGCAAAACAACACAACTCATCTTTCATTCTCATCGCCTTAATCTTCAATTAAATCAACATAAATATCACACTTTCACAATAAAATGATCAATATTACCTCTGACAAATGTAATTATTAGACCTGAATCAACGTGTTCCACGTGTCGATGTTGAGGAAGTGTCAATCGGATGCAACTCCAGTCGTGGATTTGGAGGATATTGAAATTCAGGATGGAGCAACATATGAAGAACAACCGGTGGAGATTCTTGATGCCAAGGAAAAGGTGCTCCGCAACAAAGTCATCCGACTAGTGAAGGTTTTGTGGCAACACCATGGAGTGGAAGAAGCTACTTGGGAACCGGAGCAAGAAATGCGGGAGAAGTATCCACGTTTATTCGCTACTTGAGGTAAGTTTCGAGGACGAAACTTTCTTTAAGGGGGGTGGATTGTAACACCCCGAATTTTCTTTTATATATTTATAGAGATATATATATAGTAAATAATATTTGCAAAGATGTAGATATATTTAGTGACATAAGAATAAACCTTAGGAATAAATGCTATGGAGACAATTTGATTGGGAAGTTACGTGTCGAAGATGTTTAAACTTGGAAATGGTGATTAGACAAGTTTCTAAAAGTTTGTAGGTCAAAATAATGATTTCATTGAATCCGGAAGGTCGAAAAACATTGGGAGTGGTAATATGGATGTATTGGAAGTTAGGAAGTGTCTCGGAGTTAAAATACACTTTAGCGAGAATTTGGGTAAAAATGGGTATTGAACATTACTTAGTGTTTTGGCCATAACTTTTTATCCTTAAGTCCAATTGATCTGAAATTTTTACAGTAGATAGTAGACATCTAGGGATACAAAAGTATGTCTCATGAAAATTTTCCAATTCGACCTCTAAATGGGTCAAAACTGCATTGGAAGTTGAAACAAAAATCTGGAAGTCAAATCGTACCGGTACGCTGGACTCCAGAAGCTCAATCGTACCGGTACGCGTACCGGTACGCCCGATAGAAACCAGCCCGATCCGACTGCGGGTCTTCCTCCATTTCTTCCACTATAAATACATTTTGTCACCTCCTTAGCTTTCATTACACCACTCCAAACCCTAGAAAACATAAGAGAGAAAGAGAGAAACACAAGAACAAGAGAAAACAAGAGATTGAAGGGTTGATTCAAGATCAAAGCCCTAATTTTTTCAAGAACACCAAGGTAGGGGATTTCTTCCTATTCTCTTACATTGAGGCTAGGAGTAAATTATATGTATTCTTTTGGTTCAAAATCATATATACTTGCTATTATTGACTTGATTCTTGATCCTCTTGCATTTATTGCCATGTTTTAAACATTGTGGTAGTTGGGTAACCATTGAAGGTCCATTTTTCATTCTCAAACCCTAGTTTTAAGAAAAAATGAATCTTTCCTCTTTACATTTTCTTTGTTCTCACCATCACAACCTTAGTGTTTGATATTGTATAACAAAATGATGTTTATGGTGATCTCTTGCTCTTTTTCTTCCATTTTGCTATGGTACAAATTGTGAAATTTGGGGATTTGTGGAGTTATGTGTTAATTGAGGAAATTGTGGATATCGTATGTCTTGTTTGGTTGTTTGGAGGGACAAGGGTGAGAGGTTCCTTGTAAGGATGCTTGAGAAATGAGGATTTGAGGGAGAATTGGGGACTTGTGAAATTGTTGGTTATGTGAGATATTTATTGGTATTTCATTTCTTACGTGGTTGTACGATACGAACATGGATTACTATGGACCGGGGATCATGTAGTGGGTATACGTCTTTATATGCCACGCGGGTATGAACTTTTCCTACCACATGGAGTGGGTAGACGCCTTTGTACGCCGTGTGGGTATAAAATTTTCATATCGCTAATGATCACGGTTTAGTAACGTGGGTTGTATCGGGCACACCGTGTGGGTCATCGTGCATTGTACCAAATACGATTTCTGCAAGAGTTTTGGGGTAGTATGGGATGCCACAAGAACTTGTGGAAATGGTGTATGGTGGGATGGATTATGTTTTGGGAATTGATTCTTATTGGTATCTTGTGTTCATTTATTCTTTTAATTACCGTGGTTCCTTAAACTTGAGATCTATTTAAAATGTCCTGATTTTCTTTCAAAATGTTATATATGCTATTTGTGAAAATGAGACCAACCGTTTTATATGCTTTCCTAAACCTTGTTTGAGTTTGGGAAGATTTTGCTACAGAGTTTCGTGCTCATCCTCTACAATTAACATTTTTCAGATTATGCTATAGAGGAGGAGCTTGGCGCTGATGAGCAGGGCCTCGGGGAAGCCTCATTAGAGGGGTACCTGGATCCCGAGTGGGACATTTAGAGATGCCCTTTTACTTTTGTACTAGACTAGGAACCAATATGTACAAATATTGTAAAGTCTAGTTTTCTTTTGTAATTCCGCTGCGCTACATTATTAAATTTTTGAGATGTAAATGCCATGGTTGGGCATATTCTTTTGGATAATGATGTAAATATTTTATGGATGATGAATGAAGTTTAATTTACTTATGGATGATATTAGTGCTCTCATGATGTGAATGTTTTAGAATGTAATGCCGTCCAGGGTGGTATTTGGGGCGTTACAGAATGTGAGAAACAGTCAATGTCTTAGTATAGAAAGTGATCCCTTGACATAGGAAATAAAATCAGGAAAATAATGATAAGAGTTGTAATATATATTTTAGGGAGAAAGAGACAGAGTTGAGAAATGAGAGATCGCTTAATTGCTGGATTTGATTGGGTTGGGGAATTAAATTTAGGGATGTTAGTTTTGGAAACTAAAAGTTTTGAGCGGATTTTTTTTTTTCAATAGCTAATATGGTACATCGGATCGAAACGATCTGAGACGTCAATAGCTTGAGACAGTTTGAAATATCGTCGGCCATTGGATGATGACTTTTTTTGTTACAAAACGATCTGGACCCCTCTTTGTCTCTTGAATTCAAAATCATTCTACTTTATTATATAGACTAGTCATAACCCGTGCCTGAAGGCACGATAGAACAAAAAATTCGAGTTTTAAAACATCGATATCACTATATTAAATAATAATTTTTCTTTCCTTCATTTATTTGATTAAATCATTCAAAATTTATTTTTACCCATTATTTTCTTAAAGATATTGACAAAATTTTCTCGAATATGTAATTCGATAAATTTTTTTAACAGATCTATACTATCGTGTATAGATAATATATGAAATAAAAATTATGTTAAATTACAAATTAATCAAATATTATATGGTTGAGCATGTGAAATAAATGAGTGATGTGATGGTTTTGGGGGGAGGAAAATGTATAGGGGATAAAATTCAACTTTCTATTTATTTTATTATATATATTTGTATAGATATAAGAGAAAATTTCATCCAGATCCCCTGTAGTTAGGTCTAAATTTAATGACACCTCCTTCCGATTTTGAAATTTCACTGTCACTCTCTGTTAGTGATTGTCGAGTTACATCGTTAATGGTAATGGTTGATTTATAAAAATATCCCTGAGTATTTTATAAGGTAAATTTTATCCACACCCCTTATAAATAAACCTAACTTTAACAACACCCCCTATAAATAGACCTAACTTTAACAACACCCTCTCTTGATTTTGAAATTTCAATGCACTCCCTTTTAGTTCTATTATATTAGCTTTTATTTTGATCAATTTAATATTCAATTTTATCAAATCAATTTTCTTTATTTAATTTAAACTAAATTAACATTTCATCTCATCAAATCAACACAAAATTGATATTTAATTTTATCAAATTAGCATTTAGTTATATTAATTTAATATTTCATTTCATCAAATTAATATTATTTCTTTAATTTAATATTAAGTTATTATTTATTTTTATCAAATCAACATCAAATTGACATTCAATTTTATTAAATTAAACTATTTAATTTATTAAATAGAATATTAAATTCCATTAATTTAAAATTTAACCTTAATAAATTAATGATATTTCTTTAATTTAACATCAAATGAACATTCAATTTTATTAAAACAATATTCAAATTTATTCAATTAACATTAAATTCAATAAAATTAATACTAAATTAATATTTAATTTTATCAAATTAAAACTAAATTAATATTTAAATTTATCAAAATTAAGATCAAATTTATTTAATTAATATTAAATTTTATATATGAAGTATGATATGTGATGAGCAATCAGATGATGTTGTGGAGGACATATGATACAGAGGAATTAGAAATTGATGAGATTTTGACATTGATTTTATCAATTGTAATTTTTATTATAGAAAAATCATTTTTAACTATAAAAATTATTATGATAAAAAAATATAAAAATTATAAAAACTTGATTATGTAACCAAATGAGTGATAATATGATGACTAATATTATAACAAAATTATAATACAATGTTTTAAAATAAAAAATTCATTGGGATAATATATTGATTGAAATTACGTTTGGTGACTGGCTAGCGCATATATAATAGGGAAAGAATTGATGACATTTTAGTCTATTTACATAATAAAAGGTAATTTTAGTATTTTCACAAAATATTTAGTTAAATAATTATTTTATCTACTGATAGAGACAAAAGTTATTGTTATAGGGGTTGTCATTGAATTTAGACTCAACTACATGATGTTTAGATGAAATTTTCCCTAGATATAACATGTAGATATAGTATGTCTTCGATCTTTGTACTATATATATGTACAGTAAATATGTGTGTGTGTGTGACATGAACAGTAAAGATATAGAGCAGCTGCATTAGGATAGAATTTTGGAAAGACATGTGTCTTAGTTTAGAAAGAGAATCATGAAAGATGAGAGTGTGAGAGACAATCAATGTCTCAGTATATAAAGTGATCCCTTAACATAGGAAATAAAATCAGGAAAATAATGATAAGAGTTGTAATCTGTATTTTAGGGAGAGAGAGACAGAGTTGAGGAATGAGAGATCGCTTAATTGCTGGATTTGATTGGGTTGGGGAATTAAATTTAGGGAAGTTAGTTTTGGAAACTAAAAGTTTTGAGGGGCAAAAAATTTTCAAGAGCTAATATGGTACGTCGGATCGAAACGATCTGAGACGTCAATAGCTTGAGACAGTTTGGGATAACGTTGTCCGTTGGATGATGACTTTTTTGTTCTCGAAACGATCTAAGTCGCTCTTTGTCTCCAAAATTCAAAATCGTTCTACTTTATTATATAGATATAAAAGAATGGGTAAATGGGTGAAGTGCATGTTAAGGGTAAAATGGTAAACATAAAGTTTCTGTTAACTCAGTTCTAACAAGGGGTGTTAGTATAATTTTAGATAACTGATTGGATGTCTTTGTAATTATGCTAATCTACATGAGGTGTCATTATACTTTACCCTAATAATAATGCACATGCCCATTTACCCTTTTTACAATGTGTCTTTTAAGACGTAATTCAACAAACATTTTTTCGCCAATTTACGTGGTCTATTCTAAAAAAAGAATCAACATAACTAAACCTACATAGTTCCATGTGTACTATGCAATACTAGGGTTAAGTATTCTTATACCCTCTCTTTACAACTAATAGAGTATGAACTGTTGTCCAGGGTTTTCTTTGGGTCCATAGGGAGGAGATAAAATGAGAGATAAGGGTGACTAGGGTCTTTAGGGTATGGTTTCTAGTTAAAGAGTAGGGAAGAGAGATAATAGTACTGGTGGCCTTGGAGAAAAATGGTCATAGGTAACAATTTAAGAAAAAGAGATGTGTAAAGAAATAGAATAGAGGTGAGAGAGAGAGAGAGAATAGGTTTGAGCAATGCAATAGGAACTTAATTTAGAGATCTAATTAGAGGCCTAATTCTGTAACACCCCAAAACACACCCTGGACGGCATTACATTCTAAAACATTCATATCGTGAGAGAACTAAAATAATCCATCAATAAATAAGACTTCATAAAGTCATATATAAAATTTACAGCATTATCCCAAAAGAATAGACCCATTTTGGCCTTTACATCCCAAAAATCCAATAATGTAGCGCAGCGGAATTACAAAAGAAAAACTAGACTTTACAAGGTTCAAAATGAATATCCTAGTCTAGTACAAAAAGGAAAGAGGTCACTCTATGCGTCCACCTCGGGGTCCACCGTCCCGTCAAGTGGAGTCTCCCAAGTAGCGGGCTCCTCGACCCTTAAGTCCTCCTCAAACGAGAAATCTGAAAAATGTTAGCGGTAAGGGGTGAGCACGAAGCTCTGTAGAAAAATTCTCTCAAATCCATACAAGGTTTAGAAAAGCATTTAAAATGGTCGGTCTCATTTTTAACATAACATAGATACATAATTTGAAAATAAAGCAGTGACATTTAAAAAGGATCTCAAGTTTATGTAAAACATTACTTAAATGAATAAACGAGTACCATATGCAAATAATCACCATTAATTGCCATAAATAATTTCCAACAATTCTTTCGGTAGGTGGCATACTTTAGGGTAACCTCCACCTCCCTTTAGATCATCTTTGTTTCTCAAGCATCCTTACAAGGAACCTCTTGAGAATGGGTGAGCATCCTTACAAGGAACCTCTCACAAATCATTACATGGCTTCCCAAGCATCCTTACAAGGAACCTCTTGGGAAGGGGTGAGCATCCTTACAAGGAACCTCTCACAATTCATTGCATGGCTTCCCAAGCATCCTTACAAGGAACCTCTTGGGAAGGGGGTGAGCATCCTTACAAGGAACCTCTCACAATTCATTGCATGTCTTCCCAAGCATCCTTACAAGGAACCTCTTGGGAAGGGGTGAGCATCCTTACAAGGAACCTCTCACAATTCATTGCATGGCTTCCCAAGCATCCTTACAAGGAACCTCTTGGGAAGGGGGTGAGCATCCTTACAAGGAACCTCTCACTCATGTGCATCACAATTAACCCAACAAAGCATACAATTTCCAATATTGATTTCAATTTATAATCATCTATCCAAAATCCCCCAAAATATATCATGTAATAATTCCACAACAAACAAAGAATATACATGAGATCACAATAACATCATTGTTCTACCCAACACAAAGCACTAAGGGTTCCAAGATATATAATAAAGAAAGCATTTAAGAAAGAAATGCATCACTCTCCAAAAATGAGGGTTTTAAAACTAGAGAAGAGATTTCATGGGTATTAAACCCTAACTTTGTTCAAAACATGTAATCTTTGTCAAAAGCCTAAGAGATGATGATTTCATAACATATATATACCATTGATAGCCAAAACATACATATATAAATACCCTAGTCTCAATGTAAGTGAGTGAGAGAAAACCCCTACCTTGATGTTCTTGAAAAATTAGGGCTTTGATCTTGAATCAACCCTTCAATCTCTTGTTTTCTCTTGATCTTGTGTTTCTCTCTTTCTCTCTTCCTCTCTTATGTTTTCTAGGGTTTGGAGTGGTGTAATGAAGGCTAAGGAGGTGACAAAATGTATTTATAGTGGGGGAAAAACTGGCTGCTCGCGAACTAAAATTGTCTGATTTTTACAGCGACTACCGGTAGCTGATTTTGACTACCGGTAGCTCGAGTACATTGGCACTCGACTACCTGTTGACTACCGGTAGCTTGGGTACACTGGACACTTGACTACCGGTAGTTACTACCGGTAGCTCGGGTACACTGGACACTTGACTACCGGTAGTCCGAGTACACTGGGCACTTGACTACCGGTAGTTACTACCGGTAGTTGATCCCAGATTTGCCTACTTCCTTTATTTTTCATTTCTAATTCATTCCAATCTCTTCCAAAACCATTCCAAACCTCTCCAACATATATTTCTACCTCAAATCTATTTAGTACAAGTTCTAGGACATAAAATTTCATATTTTTACATACTAAAACTAAATTTCAAATATTATTTCCTCGAGTTATACTATATCAACATTTTTAAAACAATTATTTATTATATATCTATATACATATATAAAAGAAAAATGCGGGGTGTTACAAATTCAGTGCAGTCATTTGATTAGTTGTGAGTTCCAAAGTTACATAAAATTCACTTTCAATTCAATGAATGCATTGAATTAGGTCTTGCCCCCAAATTAGATCCACATAACATTTTTCCATTGGTTTTATTCACAACCCTCTTTTTTTTTTTTTTTTGGTTGACTTTTTAAATTCAACTATATCAATTGAAAATTAGGGATTAAGATAATAAGACACTTTACAAATTGTCACGTGAGAGAAAAGGCGAACATTCGTTAAGAAGTTTGTAAACTATTATTTTCCATCATCGTACTGTGCTTAGGTGGATATATATTAAGAAATATAATGCTATTGCGACCTAAAAAATTAATTTAATTTGTTGATTTAATGATGTGCAGTGATATTGTGTAATAATATTATTATGACTATAATTGTTGAACTTTTTTATTGAAACTTTATTATTTTAAAGTGTAATCCTGTCCAAACATAGAAGTGTCGATTTTTTTTGTTAACTCACACATACAAAAAGAAAAAATGATTTTTCATAAAGTTACTAAAGCTAAGAAAAAATTAGGGTTAATAGCACTTTTTGTTTATAAAGTATGCACATTTGATCAGTTTGAACTCTAAAGTATAATTTTATCAATTTAGTCCCTAAACTTTCAAGTTGTATTAATTTGGTCCCTAATCAGACAATTCATTAAGTTTTTCGATGAAAATTACCACGTGTCATTCTTTCAAATGATATCACGTGATCATTATATCAAAAACTTAATGGTTCATCTGTGTATATACCATTTAAACATGAATTGAATACTATAAGAATCAAATTTATAAAATTGATATTTTAGGGATCAAATTGACAAAACATACATACTTTAGAAACTAAAAATGCTATTTAACCCAAAAAATTATGATAAATGTATTTGTTTGGACCAAATTCTACACTTTTGGTGAACAGATGATGAATGACACATGTCCAATAAATAAGTCAGCCAATGAGAATTGTCACGTGACATTTATTTAATCAAAAATAGATGTACAGTCAGTCAATATGACCTATTCAAATTCAAGTGTACTTATATAATCCTTGTGATAGAGGGAATGAACCGGTTATCTTAGAATTTGAAAAGACAATAGTTATCAATACTCAATAGACTCCATGAATCTGAAAAGCAATAGATAAAATAAGAAAGAAACTGAGGAAACTGCCTGAAGAAGGCAGCGTAACCGTCGATGGAAATATGCTTATAAAATATGCATTAATTGTAGGGAAGAGACACAATCAAACTCATCAAAGACCCATGACTTGGACATTTTAAGAGTAGTTTTAGGCTAGTTATAAAAGTAGGATTAATTTCAGAGACTATTTTATTAGTCTGTTGTATTCCAAAAACCTTTAAGGTTAATAAAAGTGTCTTTCATTTGTTAATCTCTTTATTGTCATTTTGCTTGATTTGAATATGTCAATTGTGATCATCTGAAGAAATCATGAGACAAGACAATTGAATCCAACATCAAACAATTGTCTGAGATCCCTTGTGAAGGGATTGAGCCCGTCGATTGTGAAGAAATATTTTGTGGCGTTCAACAATATTCTAATCACTTTTATCTTTTCGTGATTTGGGGCTCTCACCTTAGTGGATAGTTTTGTTGAGAACAAATGTTCATATTTTGATTTCTAGAAGTGGGACACATAACCATCATTCAAGTTCAGGGAATTGACCATTAATTCGAAAGTCACTAAGACACGTTGATTGTGAAATGTCATAGAAAAGAGAAGTTATATATCATAAGAGATTGAGTTCATATCATAACATTGCAAAATGTGACCAAAGATGTCGCAAGAGATTCGAATGAATGGTTTGAGATGTCTCCAAATAATTTTAGTATTTTCGAATACTATCAGCCATAAGAGAGTAGTAGCCGACCAAAACCTATAATCACAGTTGTTAAACTTGGCACCATCCGGAGGGTCAACCTGATATTGATACTTAGACCGGATTGGTTTAGTAATTGGATGATTTTTGGAAAGAAACCGTTCAAGTCCCGGATGACCCAGTGGTGTTTACATTAATCTGTAACAATCGACCGGTTTTGTGAAACTCGGGCGGGTCATGACAAATATGTTATTCATCGCCATCCAACTACCGTCATTTCATCTCTCTCAAAATATGCCACGATTTGATTAACATCAAATGAGCACGATATAAAATTGGAAAGTTTAAGTTTTTCTTAGATCATCTCAAATGAAAACTCAAATTCTTACCTAAATCTGAGTAAAAAAAAAAAAGGTATAAAACTTGATTTAATATAGACCTCTCCAATGCAGAAACTTAAATTTAAATGAAGTGAAATTCAAATTTAAAAAAGGATAAAATATGACTATTAGATCTTTAAAGGAGGGTATAATCTCATCATTAAGATTTAGATTTAAAAAAGGGTCTCCCAAGATTTGAGTTTAAAAAAGAGTTTCCCTTCATTTGATATGGGTATGGGTCTAACATTGAAGAAACATTTTAGACTATTTTTACCCAAATTTAAATTTGGGTACAAAAAACGGTAAAGGCTACAGATGCTCTTAAGCCACTTGTTTCGTAAATGAGTTGACTTAACTTGACATGATTAATGAATGAATCAAATATTAGTGATGCTAATAAAAAAAAATATATGTCACAATTTATTTATATACTAATTATATTCGATTCATACACGCCACGACCCGATACGACATGATTCGGTAGGCATAAATTAATAAGGGTAAATTATACTTTACCTCTTAAACCATTACCTTTATTTTACTTTACATCCTCAATTATAAAATTTCTCACATTGCACCTTAAAGTATCAATTTTATTTCATATCACTCTAATAGATAACGACTGTCAATTTTTTAACGGTAAATGTGCTTGCGAGTGGTCTGTACTGTCAATAAGTAATTGTCTATTACACATGTGCAGATCAAAAATCAAGAAAAATACTCATCTATGACTTTACCCTTTCTAAGCTCTAAATTTTTTTTCCTTTAGCCAATCTTCTTTTTGTTCTCATCAACTATTTGGTTGCAAAAAAGGTAAAATAAAGTGGTTCTAGACACTAAGTGGGAAACTCTTTGGGGTTTCCCTTCCTCATTTGATAGATTTTCAAGTTTGTCATTATCTATTGGATTGATATAAAATAAAATTGATACTATAGGGTATAATGTGAAAAATTTTATAGCTAAAGGTACAAAATGAAATAGAGATAATATTTCTGGGGGTGAAGTGTAATTTACTTTTTTTCTTGTTTGCCAGTACCTGTTGTTATGAATACACTCAAGACCCGATACTAAAATTCCCTCCCCTGAAACTCTGAAAACGGTCTTTGTTCCTCTTCAGTGTTGTCTACTGTAGGGGCTGCTTGAGGAAAGTCGATGGATAGCTCATGGCGACGAAGAGAACTCACGGTTCTCATTCTCTATGCCGCTTTCTTGTACAAGTGTTATTAGTATGTTAGAATTTTTCCTATATTGGACTTCTATTAATTGATAGTTAATTTTTAGTTTGTGAAAAACGGGCTAAATTTATGGTCCAATGAGATGAGCCCAATATTATTAAAGTGATCTATTTTGATGGGCTTATTTACATCTTTTAATTGATGTGGTTGAGGCGGTTAAGTGTAGGTCTTAATCTAATTGTGGCCCATAATGGGAGAGCCCATTAGATTTCATTATAAATAGCAGGCTAGGTCCCCTCTCCACTTCATAACCCTAATTTGGCTTATCCCATTGAGAGCCGCCTATTGCTTTGAAGAAGGAGAGGAAGACCTTGCTCTTCCGCTAAAGAAATACGGAGATCGAGTATCATGACTCATACAAGTATGTTCTAAACCTTGTAATTTAGGTATTCTAAATTTCATATACGAATCATTAAAATTTAGAATACCTAAATTTCAAGGTTTAGAACATACTTGTATGAGTCATGATACTCGATCTCCGTATTTCTTTAGCGGAAGAGCAAGGTCTTCCTCTCCTTCTTCAAAGCAATAGGCGGCTCTCAATGGGATAAGCCAAATTAGGGTTATGAAGTGGAGAGGGGACCTAACCTGCTATTTATAATGAAATCTAATGGGCTCTCCTATTACGAGCCACAATTAGATTAAGGCCTACACTTAACCGCCTCTACCACATCAATTAAAAGATGTAAATAAGCCCATCAAAATAGATCACTTTAATAATATTGGGCTCATCTCATTGGACCATAAATTTAGCCCGTTTTTCACAAACTAAAAATTAACTATCAATTAATAGAAGTCCAATATAGGAAAAATTCTAACATTCTTCCACTTGGACAACATTAATTATAGTCATTTAAAAAATAAAATAAAATAATATATTTTTGAAACACGACTCTCGGGCTAATCAAACAAAACTCAATGTGGCCACAATAAAAAAAAAATAATATGGTCATGAGACAACATCTCAAATACAACCCGGTCCAATAAAACTACTATTTTCGAACCATGACGGTTTTTACATCCTTTATTGACATAGGACCAATCCATGATTACAAAAAATAATAATTCTATTGACATGGATCAAGATGTGGTAGTGTAGCAAGAAAATAACATCTCAATATGTGATCTGATAAACATGTTATTTTCATTGTCAGTCCTCCAAATGATTTCTCTTTAACAACATACTTCAACAATAAGCTAGAGAAATCTGTTAGCTTCAACAATAAGCTAGTATGTCTTCAAACTTAAAATCACAAGATTTTCTCAAATGGTGTAATCAGAGACATACTCAATTGACAAAACAGTCATACTTAAGACATACACCAAGTCTTAAGATTTTGTGTAAATTGACATGTCATAAATGTGCACAAATATAACATAGTAAGAATATCGTGCTAACAATAAGGATAATCATCTAAATATTTATTATTCATCAAATAGATGTTTCTCAACCATAATGAGTATCAAATATCACATATGGAATTAAATCAATACTAAAGTTCTTAACACATAAATAAACTCCCACTAACCAAGTACATCAAAGACCCCAAAATTCTCATGTTGTCAACATGTTTCTTAAAAGTTACAGGTCAAAGTCCCTTGGTTAAAAGATCAGCAAGCATTGGTTCAATATCAATATGTTCAATCACAATGTCACATTTCTTTACAAGATCCCTAAAAGAAAGATATTTAATTTCCATATGTTTAGACCCACTAGAATGTTTGTTGTTCTTTGAGAAGAACACAGCTGCACTATTATCACAATAAATTGTTAGTGGTCTAAACATGGAATCAACAATCATAAGTCCTGAAATAAAATTTCTTAGTCATATAGCTTGTGTTACAGCTCCATAACAAGCTACAAATTCAGCTTGCATAGTGGAAGGAGTTGTGAGAATTTGTTTAACACTCTTCCATGTTATTGTTCCTCCAGCTCACATGAAAATATATCCTGAAGTGAATTTTAAATCATCCTGACACCCAGCAAAATTTGAATCTGAGTAACTAATCACCTCAAGACTATCAACTCTCCTTAAACAAGCATGTAATTTTATTTTATTTTTTGTTCTTTGCAAGTATCTCATAACTTTCTTAGCTAAGACCCAATAATCTAATCTTGGTTTAGAAAGATATCTGCCAAGAACACTAACTACAAAAGCAATGTCAGGCCTGGTACAAACATGTGCATACATTAAACTGCCAACAGCACTCGCATAAGGTATATTCTTCATAGACTTCTCCTCAAGATCATTCTTGGGGCATTGACTTAAACTGAATTTATCACCTTTCACAACAGGTACATCCTCAAACTTACAATTATACATATTAAATCTTTCAAGCACACGATCTATATATGCCCTTTGAGAAAGTCCCAACAACTCACGACTCCTATCCCGATGAATCTGAATACCTAACATAAAAGATGCTTCCCCAAGATCTTTCATGTCAAATATTTTGGACAACAAGTGCTTAATCTCATGAAGTAAGCTCAAATCATTACTTGCAAGCAAAATATCATCAACATAAATAACAAGAAAAACAAATTTGCTCCCACTGACCTTAAGATATATGCATTGATCCATCTTGTTCTCAACAAAACCAAGAGAACTTACTATCTCATCAAATTTCAAGTACCACTGACGAGAAGCTTATTTGAGACCATAGATAGACTTCTTCAACTTGCACACTAATTGTTCTTTCCCATTCTCCTTAAAACCCTCAGGCTGCATCATATAAACTTCTTCACTAAGCTCACCATTCAGGAAAACTGTCTTCACATCCATCTGGTGAAGTTCTAGATCAAAATGAGCTACTAATGCCATAATGATCCTGAAAGAATCTTTAGTAGAGACAGGTGAGAAAGTTTTATTAAAATCTATACCTTCCCTCTGGCTATACCTTTTTGCTACCAATCTAGCCTTAAATCTTTCAATCTTACCTTTGGAGTCCATCTTAGTTTTAAACACTCATTTGCAGCCAATGGGTTTATATCCCTCAGGAAGTTCTACAAGCTCCCACACTTCATTATGTGCCACAGAATGCATTTCATCTTTCATGGCACCTACCCACATATCAGACTGAGGACAAGTAATAGCATCATGGTATGTAACAGGATCAACAATATCACCAATATTATAATCACTTTTCCCAAGGTATACATAATATTCATCAAAAATAACAGGTCTCCTTGGTCTTGTAGACCTTCTCAAAGAAATTTCAGTAGTAGGCTCTAAAGGCTGAGGAGCCTCAATAGGAACAGGAGGGTCAATTGCAGGAACAGGAAGATCAATCACTGGAGCAGAACAACAGGAGCAGGTATAATATTTTCATGCACAACAGGTAAAGAAATAGAAATAAATTTATCTTGTTCATGCTCACTAATAGGCTGCGAGCAACCAACATCAGCAATATCAAGCTCCAGAAATTTTGCTGTTAAGGACTCAACAATTTTAGTGCCACGTGTAGGACAATAGAACCGGTATCCTTTCGAATGTTCTGGGTAACCTATGAAGAAACAACGAGTAGTTCTAGGATCAGTCTTTTTCTCAAAAAGTTATAGATTTTGACCTCAATAGGACAACCCCAGACTCGAAAATAGTAGTTTTATTGGACCGGGTTGTATTTGAGATGTTGTCTCATGACCATATTATTTTTTTTATTGTGACCACATTGAGTTTTGTTTGATTAGCCCGAGAGTCGTTTTTCAAAAATATATAATTTTATTTTATTTTTTAAATGACTACAATTAATAGAAGTCCAATATAGGAAAAATTCTAACATTCTCCCACTTGGACAACATTAATTGTAGTCATTTAAAAAATAAAATAAAATAATATATTTTTGAAAAACGACTCTCGGGCTAATCAAACAAAACTCAATGTGTGCAAGTTGAAGAAGTCTATCTATGGTCTCAAACAAGCTTCTCGTCAGTGGTACTTGAAATTTGATGAGATAGTAAGTTCTCTTGGTTTTGTTGAGAACAAGATGGATCAATGCATATATCTTAAGGTCAGTGGGAGCAAATTTATTTTTCTTGTTCTTTATGTTGATGATATTTTGCTTTCTTGTAATGGTTTGGGCGGAGAATGTTAGAATTTTTCCTATATTGGACTTCTATTAATTGATAGTTAATTTTTAGTTTGTGAAAAACGGGTTAAATTTATGGTCCAATGAGATGAGCCCAATATTATTAAAGTGATCTATTTTGATGGACTTATTTACATCTTTTAATTGATGTGGTTGAGGCGGTTAAGTATAGGCCTTAATCTAATTGTAGCCCGTAATGGGAGAGCCCATTAGATTTCATTATAAATAGCAGGCTAGGTCCGCTCTCCACTTCATAACCCTAATTTGGCTTATCCCATTGAGAGCCGTCTATTGCTTTCAAGAAGGAGAGGAAGACCTTACTCTTCCGCTAAAGAAATACGGAGATCGAGTATCATGACTCATACAAGTATGTTCTAAACCTTGTAATTTAGGTGTTCTAAATTTCATATACGAATCATTAAAATTTCTTACAGTGGCCACTTTTCATTTGACTATTTACTGAAACCTATATCGCAGAGGTGCACTGTTGGCAGCAACATGTGAACAATGTTACTACTGTTGGTGGGCGTTCTAAATAAATGGTGGTTTTTGTAGTTAGACAAGTTAGTGTCAGAAGTGTAAGAAGTATCCTATGCATGTTTAACAACAAAACTCAAGAGAGGGAAGGAATTAGATGTTATAGAAATCTAGTATTTCTTTGTTTTCTTTTTTCTTTTTTTTTTGTGCATATAGGGAGTTAGAAAGGATAATGTGTGGTGTTGTTTCTTCCACTACCCTGCTCTGATTCTTGTGTATCAAAATCACGCTGCTCTTGCTTATAAAAAAAGAATCACTCTGTTATTAAAGTGTTGCATTAGAATGCGGTCCTACCTGCTGATCGAACTTTTCACTGAGACTGCTACTGCAATCTCTAGCATCCTTCAAAGATAAAGGCGATGCATTCCATATCATTTTGGCAAATTATCACAATGAAAACAAACCATCCACTATTTCCAATTCCCTAAGACGGAAGATTGTAAAATGGCTCTTTCCTCTATGTTTTTATTGGACTTTGTAGATGTGTTATTTTTTATTAGCTTGTGAATTGGGTAACTGAAAATCTATTGCATCTTTTTAGAGAATGTCTACCAAAGTGTTATCTTTTCTTTCTATTATGATTTCTATTATTTAAGATATGAATGGTGTGATCGAAAGATCATATATGATCAATAATAGAGTGTTGAGCTCGGATAAAGTGATGTTGAGCTGGAGTGGTCTTTCTTGTTGGCTTCTAAAGTCCTAAAGATCTCATAATATTGGCTTTTTCGTGGTTGGTCCATGATGTCTTCCTTTTCTCTCTACCTTCTTTGATATTCTCTCTGTCTCTCTTAACTGTACGATTTTTGGTCCATGATGGTTGGGCTTTAGGAGAGATATCTATTGAACATAACAGTTTTGCTGTGGTTTTTGAAGGGTCGTTTGGAGAATTGTTTCGTATTACAGAATGGAATCGTTTTGGATCCTTTGCTTGCAGTTTCAACAAATGAGGACTGGAATGGTTGAAGGAATCAATGAGGTATGCTACGCACTGGAATAAAAGAGAGGTGTTTTTTAGAAAACAAAGGGATAATGAGTTTTGTTTATGGGTTGAAGTCGAATCTAGCGGATTTTGAGTTTTTCTTAGAATTATTAAGTTGTTGAATAATGGTAGGAGAATGGGATTGATCATTTCTAATGTTGAAGGAAGGGGATGAAAAAACTTTTTAGAGTTTATTAAAAGGAGTAATGGAGGATTTCAACAAACAGGGGCGAAGGAGACTAACAGGGGAGGTAAATGTGAAGGATCCAGCCACCCTATGCAGTAGCTGAAGGATCCAGCCGCCCTATGCAGTAGCCACCTTCCAGCTCCATCAGTCTATAGCCCACTCTAGTAGCCACCCTATTTGATGGCCAGGCGGCTGGACGGCTGAAGCTTTGACAAAGCTTGTCGGAGCTTTAAATGTGTTCCCTTCATTTCTTGATTTTTTGGCCAGAAACTCTGTATAAATAGGAAGCTTAGTGAAGGCCAGAAATATGTTCAAGTTCAGTGAGGAAGAAACAAAGAGAGAGAGAGATTCAAGAGAGATCTCTGTGAGAAAATTTTGTAATAATTCTTGTATTTTATTTTTAGAGAGAAATAAAGATTTCTCTTCTGTTTATATCTTGTTTGTGGTGTATTTTTGGCTGCTGGAGATATAGCCTATTTTATTAGAGTTTTCCTTTTTATCGTTGTTTTACTTTTTTTATCCTTATTGTACCTTTATTATTTGACTATATATACGGTGACTCTACACTTAGTTTGTATCCCTTTTTTCACTCACGTTTATTCCAAGTTGGTATCAGAGTCACACCCTAACCCTAACCCTAACCCTAACCCTAACCTTCTCCATCATCCTCGTCGGCGATTAACAGCCACCTCTCCACCACAAACCAAACCGACAGCCAACCCAAACAGCATACACCGACTGCCCAGGCCACCGAGAAACATCAACCTACTGCCCACAAACGACACTGACTGCCATCGCCGACAACTCCTTACCCAATAACCCACAAAGCCAAAGCCAACCGACAGCCAACATCAAACCCACAAACCAACCGACTGCCTTCTCAAACCCACCGACTACCTCACAAACCCAACCAAGCTATAAAACCAGCCCACCGCAAAACCCACTGCCCATACCGACTGCACCTATAAAACCAGTCCAGTCCCAAACACCTACTACACTTACTGCACTGACTACACCGACTGCACCTATAAAACCAGTCTAGTCCCAAACATCGAAACAGCCAAACTCAATCATAAATAAAACCACCCATACATCATAACACCGACTGCACCTATACCATAACACATCAAACCAGCAACACCGACTGCCCACCGACAAACCTAATATACTACCCAATGACCCAGTAACCCAAACAAGCACTCAACCCAGCAACCCTCTGCCAGGTTGTAGTATATAGGACTTTTCAAAGAGGGGTTGAATCCTCTTCTCCGTTGATATGCTCTTGATGTAGTAGATCATTTATTTATATTTACTGGATTTCTGGGCACCGTGACCTGATTATTTGGGAGCTTTCTAGACCTTCTTTATTTGTCGCTACTGTTCGAATGGAGGTATATTGTTCTCCCTTATCTCTCTATTTATTTTAGAGTTGTTTTTCTGTCACGGGTGCCCTAGTATTATTGTTGCTATGATTACTACGGAAGAACTTGAGACCCCTACTGTTGACACCTCTACCGTTGAGACCTCTATTGGTACTTCCACCTTTATGTTTGACCAGTATACAGTACCTACTGGGATAATTGCATTACCAGCACTGCTGGGCATGATCTCTCATAAAGTTACAGCACAGTTGTTGAATGGCTGTAACTTCTCTAAGTGGTCTCGCTCATTCCAGCTTTTTCTTAGGCTGTGTAGGGAAGCTTGGTTGGCTGACGGGATCTCACCCAAAGCCAACTGATGACGACCCTGGATATTCTGCATGGTTCTCTGAGAACTGCGCCATTCTTGGATGGTTATTTGGCTCGATAGAGCCATCTGTTTGCAAGATTCACCAGTTTCATAGCTCTGTTCCGAAGCTATGGAGCGCATTATCAGATATGTATTCTCAGCCAGGACGGGGAGTTCGTGCTTATGAGCTTTCTCAGGAGCTCTCATATGTTCAGCTGGGAGATATGACAGTTCAGGATTATTATGGCTATTTGACCCAGCGCTGGCTTGAATATGAAACTCTACGTCCTCTTGCCACTATTCTGAGGATATAGCCCGAGGGAGTAGCATTATTGCATATTCGAGAGCAGGAGGATAGGATTCACAAGTTCCTTATGGGGCTTCATGATGAGTTTGAGGGACCTCGTTCACAGATCTTGTCGACGTTGAGGCTTCCTTCTCTTTATGAGGTGTATGCGATGATTGAGCAGGATGAGCGTCGCGTCCGTATTGCATCACTTCCAGTTGCGGCCATGACTCCTCCGGTTGATCATATGACCCTTGCAGCTGCTGCAGGGTCTCGTTCAAGATCCTCAGTTAGGGGTGGACAGCGCTCGAACCAGCGTCGTCAGGGTGCCCCAGATCAGCGCAGACATGGGGATTCTCATCAGTGTGATTATTGTGGCCGACCAGGACATCTCAGGGCTGCTTGCTGGAAGCTCCATTAGGAGCTTAAGCCCCCTCCTCACGGTCGTACTGCTACTATTGCTGAGATACCACCACCTACTACCGCTACTCTTACTACTGTTCCTCCTTAGCAGAGTGATATGGATGCTATCACTTCCCGATTGGATATACTTATGTCCACCTTGACTTCTTAGGGTCCGACTTCTACTACTGCCACCACTACAGGTATACCTCATGTCTTTCATGCTTGCGCCAGTCCATCTCCTCTTTGGATGCTAGACTCGAGTGCGAATGGTCATATGACAGGTGAGACCCATCACTTCACCACTTTTGACAAGCAGTTACATACACAGGTTCAGCTAGCAGATGGGACACATGCCCCTATTGTTAGTAGGGGTATAGTCCGCCTCCCAGATGGCTTTACATTACATTCAGTTTTTCATGCGTCAAAGTTGGCCATGAATCTATTATCCGTACATCAGTTAGCTAGAGATTTTCATTGTGCGGTTGTGTTCTTATCTGATTCGTGTTTTTTGCAGGACCTGAGTACCAGGAGGATTATTATTAGGGGACATGAGAGAGATGAATTGTATTATCTAGGCGATTCACCTCCAGTTTCACCAGTTCCTCCACCTACACCTGCACCTGTTTTGTCTTTATCTATTCCTAGCTTGCATGCTAGTATTTTACCTAGTACTTGTTGTTATGATTTTTCCTCACAAACTGTTCAGTTGTGGCATGACCGTTTTGGACATACAAATTTTAAATATTTATGTATGTTGTTTCCTGCTTTGAGCAATGCTTGTGTTAGTGGTAAACTTGACTGTGTTATATGTTCCCTATCGAAACATGTTAGAACCAGTTATATTCCTCGCATGCACCAGTCACCCAAGCCATTTGACCTAATACACTCTGATATTTGGGGACCCTGTCCTGTTACTGCTCTGTCAAGTGCTCGATATTATGTGACATTTATAGATGACCATACCCGTTGTACTTTGGTCTACCTTTTGAATAGGAAGTCTGATGTACTCCCTATAATCACTCAGTTTCTCTAGATGATTAAGACACAATTTGATGTCATTGTTCGTGCTTTTCAATCCGCTAATGCCAAAGAATATGTGTCTGATGCTTTAGTGTCTCATCTTTCTTCTCAAGTTATCCTTTAGCACCTCACTTGTCTATATACTCCTGAGCAAAATGGAGTTGCTGAAAGGAAAAATAGGAGTCTGATAGGGATGGTACATTGTATGCTTAGAGGTGTGGGGGTACCAAAATCTTATTGGCATTTTGCTGTTTTGACTTCTACCTTTCTGTGCAATCGTACACCAAGTTGTGTTCTTCAGCATAGGGCTCCCTTACAGGTCTTATTCCCTGAGCGGACACTTTTTTCGGTCTCCCCTCGTGTTTTTGACTACACATGTTTTGTTCAAGATCGGTCTCCTACTCGTCATAAGCTTGATGATAAAGCGATTCGTTGTGTCTTTGTGGGCTATTGTCATCAGTCTAAAGGGTATCGGTGTTATGATCCTGTCAGGTGACGTATGTATCACAGTCTAGATGTTACATTTTTTGAGCATATTCCTTATTTTTCTTCCAGTCATGTGTCTTCCCCTCCAGTTAATGATACTCCCTTTGATTTTCCATTACCATAGGAGCTAGAGTCATTGATCACTATCACTACAGAGTCATCACTCTCTTCTCCTCCAGAGCCACTCATCCCTGTCAGTACAGAGTCACTGGTCTCTCTACCTTTGCAGGTTTGTGATCGTCGCCCTCTCTCTCACCACCTACTGATGTCCCCTCTACCTCAGGCAATGCAGGTAATACTTCTCAGTTTGTTGAGCATATTGATGCACTTGTTGTTAGTACTAATGAGATTGTAGGTACTGAGCCAGTTACTTTACCTGATGAGACATTGTCAGTGGAGGATGATGATTTAGGGCATCGTTATCCGCAGCGTGATCGTCGTCCAGTTATTCGTTATGGTTGGACAGCCAGGATTTTATATTCGATCTCTGCTTATGTTTCTTATGGTGATCTGTCTCCTACATTTCGAGTTTATAGCATGGCCTTATCAGATACGCCGGTTCCTCACTCTATTTCAGAGGCTATGCGGGAGCCCAAGTGGGTTTTTGTCATGCAGACGGAGATGGACGCTCTTCAGCGTAATCATACATGGGATCTTGTCTCTTTACCTTCAGGGGTGAAGACTGTTGGTTGTCGCTAGGTTTACACCCTGAATTTTTTGGCGGATGGTACTATTGATCGTCATAAGGCTAGGCTTGTGGCAAAGGGCTTTACTCAGGTACCAGGTCGTGATTTTAGTGCTACCTTTGCCCCCGTGGCAAAATTGACTACTGTTCGATTGATTATTTCTCTGGCTACGGAGTACTTTTAACCTCTTCATCAGTTGGATGTGAAGAATGCATTTCTTCACGGTGATCTGGACGAGATTATTTATATGGATACACCACCGGGCTTTCGTGGTGAGGGGGAGTATGCTACAAAGGTATGTCAACTGCGCAAGTCTCTTTATGGACTGAAACAGTCACCACGAGCCTGGTTCTCTCGCTTTAGTGGTGTAGTTGTACGTTTAGGGTTCACTAGATGTCATTCGGATCATACCTGCTTCATTCGACGGAATACTTCTGGACAGTGTGTCATCCTGTTGGTATATGTTGATGATATTATTATTATTAGAGATGATGTTTCTGGGACTGCACAGGTCAAGGTAGACCTTGGGAAGGCCTTCGATGTGAAGGACCTTGGATTTCTGCGATACTTTCTTGGGATTGAGGTTGCCCGTAGTAGTGGGGGTATTGTTCTTTCTCAGAGAAAGTATGTCCTGGATCTTTTCTCAAACACTGGGATGCTGGGGTGCAAACCGGCATCATCACCTATGATTCCAAACCTGAAGCTTACTGCTGAAGGTAAGGAGTTGAGATATCCGAATGTTTATCAGAGGTTGGTAGGTAGACTTATCTACCTAGCCAACACTAGGCCAGACATTTCATTCGCTGTCAGCCGAGTTAGTCAGTTCATGCACAGGTCGTGTCAGCCTCATCTTGATGCAGTTTATCATATTCTTCAGTACCTCAAGTCTTGTCCTGGACTTGAGTTGTTTTATACATCAAGATCTCAGACTGGTTCTCTAGCCTGTTATTCAGATTCAGATTATGGGGGAGCGTGTGACGGTCGATCTACTACGGGCTTCTGTGATTTTCGAGGGACTCATCTTATCTCTTGTAAGAGCAAGAAGCAAGCAGTTGTCTCCTGCTCGTCAGCAGAGGCCGAGTATCGGGCACTGGCACTTAGCACGTGTGAGATTATCTTATTACTATCGATTCTTGGCGAGTTGGGATTTCCAGTGACTTCTCCATCCACATTATATTGTGATAATCGATCTGCTATTCAGCTCGCTTCTAAATCTGTACTACACGAGAGGACGAAGCATATAGAGATCGATGTTCACTTTCTTCGGGAGAAGGTTAGCTGTGGTATTGTCACTCCATTATTTGTGGGGACCAGTGATCAGGTTGCGGATGTTTTCACAAAACCTGTCACTCTATCCATTCTTCAGGACTCGGTTGTCAAGTTTGGTTTAGTTGATATTTTTGCGCCTAGCTTGATGGGGAGTGTTAGAGATATAGCCTAGTTTATTATGGTTTTCCTAGTTTATTAGGGTTTTCCTTTTTACCGTTGTTTTACCTTTTTTATCCTTATTGTACATTTATTATTTGACTATATATACGGGGGCTCTATACTTAGTTTGTATCCCTTTTTTCACTCACGTTTATTCCAAGTCTGGCCCTGGGTAATCAACAAGTGGTATCATAGCTTTAGTTGGGTCGCTGGAAATTTTTTTAACTCACTGTTTTTGGTTCGCACGGGTTCTAAACGAACTCGAAATCAAATTCTAAGCTAACCATTGGATTCCCCTCGTCGAAACGAGTCGAACCCCATTGGTCTCGAATCAATTCGACGTCGGACGCACTCTCACGATCCTCGTCAAAAGTTTGTCGAAAAATTCATCGGTCACCGGAGTTGCTGTCGGAGCTCGCCGGAGTTTCTGCCGGAAGTTCGCCGGACTGGCGACTAGGGATATCAGTGGACCGGGGGGAATAGTCTCCATTCCCGTACCCGCTTAAAAAAAATTCGTCCATCCCCGATCCACCCTCGTTAATGGGTATAGTTTTCATCTCCATCCCCGTCCGCGGGTAAATTTCTAATCCCCGCCCCCCGTCCCCGCTTCCCCCATATCCGCCCAAGCCCAAGCATACTTTGAAGAGGTCTTTGAGAGGACAGAGAAGATCGCAATACTCTCTACTAATACACATGATTGATTTTTCAAGGTAAGATTATCATAGTCTAGAAAATAAAATTCCAAAGTTTAATTTCAAAAAAGTGATGGAACTAAGTGGATGAGGTTAAAGAGGAAGCTATGACGTTTTTCAAAAATCTGCTTGTTGTGAAGTATAATTACTCATAGCAGTGTTCAGCCGAAGTTAGCAATATATATCAAAACACCATTACAGAAGCGCATGCTACATATATTTAACGGGTATAGCGGGGATGGGGAGGGGCAGGGCGGGGGCGGGGGCGGGGGTAAGGGTAAGTTCATCCCGCCTTCATTCCCATACGGGTTTATACGGGTATTTCTGTATACGTCTAACGTCCAATACGTATAGTCCATCCCCGGTCCAAACGGGACGGGTTTGGACGAATACCCATTTTTCTCCGGTTCACTACCATCCCTACCGGTGATTGGAGGAAGGTTGAAGAAGACGGAATATTCCACTCCGTCAAAGAATATTCCATCTCAGTTAATGAATATTCCTAAAGCATATTCCATCCAGAGAATATTCCCAGAACATATTCCATCCAGAGAATATTCTGTCACCATCAGCACATTCCGTCAAGTTTAACAGAATATTCCATTAAGTTACCAAAAAATTTCTGAGTCAATTCTAAACTCATTTTAGCTCTATTTTTGGTGAACCATGACTTTTTCCTAGCTATTTCAACTGTTCCGGACGCAACGGTGCACTCTGTTTTGAAAAATTCAGCCCAAAATTTTTGATCGAGACATTTAGAGCCTAAAAACTCAAAATGTCCACAGAGGAATCAACGTCGGGAGCCATGATCAAACTCACTGTCTCTAATTATACACTTTGGAGACCTCGGAGGGAAGATCTCCTAAGCTGTAAAGACTTGTATGATCCCTTGGAGGCAGAAGGTGTAAATCCAGATCCGACAAAAGAAATCGAGTGGAAGAAACTGAACAGAAAAATCATCAGTCAAATCAAGCAATGGATTGACCACAGTGTATTCCACCATGTTGCACAAGAGACTGATGCACATGTCCTTTGGAAGAAGCTGGAAGACATGTACCAGGCCAAGACTGCTCGGAATAAAGCCCTTTTGATGAGGCGGTTTATGAATCTGAAGTTAAAAAGTGGAACTTCAATTACCGAGCACACTAATGAGTTCCAGAGTCTGGTAAATCAATTATCATCGACAGATTTGAATCTGGGGGATGAAGTACAAGCTCTCTTGCTTCTCAGTTCTATACTAGACAGTTGGGAGACGTTGATAGTCTCTCTCAGCAATTCGGCTCCAGGAGACAAACTTACCATGTCAACGGTTAAGGATGCCCTGTTCAATGAGGAGGCCAGGAGAAAGGATGTTGGCATTAACTAGTCAAATGCCCTCGCCATTGAGAGTAGATGCAGACAACAAGGAGGTAGCAGAGGTAGGGAAAGAGGAAGGAGTAAGAGTAGAGGAAGGTCACAAGATCCAGGGAGATCAAATGACGGAGGAAGACCTACATACAAGTGTTACCATTGTGGCATGCAAGGCCACATGAAGAAAAACTGTCGCAAGTTGCTACGAGAGTAAGGCCAAGACAGTAATCAGCCAAAGAAACAGGACGGAGAGACGCTAGTCACTCTCTCAAAGGATGTGGCCATTCTTTCTGTCAATGAGGAGACATGCCTTCATTTTTTAAACCGTGACGCTGAGTGGGTGGTAGATAATTCAACTTCATACCACGCCACTTCTCACAGTGATTTCTTCTCGACGTACAAAGCTGGAGACTTTGGTACGGTGAGGATGGGAAACACCAATTCTTCCAAGATCGTGGGAATTGGTGATATTCAGATAAAAACAAATGTTGACTGTACACTGGTATTGAAGGATGTCAGACATGTGTCCGACCTTCGGCTAAATCTACTTTCCGGGATAGCCCTCGACAGACAGGGCTACGATAACCACTTCAGCAATGGCACATGGAAGCTTACGAAAAGTGCTATGGTTATTGCCTGAGGACATATTTGTGGCACGTTTTACAAGACCCATGTGAAGGTTTGCTTAGACAGCCTCAATGTAGTTGAAAACGAGGCTTCACCAAATCTGTGGCACCAGAGACTCGGTCACATGGGGGAAAAATGATTGTTTACCTTGGCAAAGAAGAATCTCATCATAGTTGCCAAGGATGTTGCACTAAATCCTTGTGATAATTGCTTGTTTGGTAAACAACATCGAGTCTCGTTCAGTTCCTCTATGAAGAGGAGATCAGAGTTGTTAAGCCTGGTACACTCTGATGTTTGCGGTCCCCTGGAGGTGGAATCATTGGGCGGCAACAGATATTTTTTGACCTTTATTGATGATACTTCACGGAAGGTATGGGTGTACTTCCTAAAGACGAAGGATCAAGTACTCGAATGCTTCAAAAGATTTCATGTCATGGTAGAGCAGAAAACAGGAACAAAGCTAAAGTGTCTTCGAACAGACAATAGAAGCGAATATACTTCCAGAGAGTTTGAAGCATATTGTGGAAACTATGGTATTAGACATGAGAAGACTGTTCCACGTACCCCACAACACAATGGCGTAGTGGAGAGGATGAATCAAACTATTATGGAAAGAGCCCGATGCATGCTCAGTATGGCAAAGCTGCCGAAGCCATTCTGGGGTGAAGCTGTTCGTGCCGCCTGTTATCTGATAAACAGATCACTTTCAGTACCATTGAATTTTGATATTCCGGAGAAGGTGTGGTCTGGTAGGAATCCCTCATATTCTCACTTAAGAATTTTTGGGTGCAAAGCATTTGCACATGTATCCAAGGAGCAAAGGCAAAAACTTGATGTCAAGACCACTCTGTGCATCTTTATCGGCTACGGAGATAAAGAATTTGGATACAGATTATGGGACCCAAAGGCCAAAAGGATCATCAAGAGCAAAGACGTGGTGTTCCATGAAAATCAGGCATATGAGGACTTTGAAAATTCCGAAAAGTTCAGCGGTTCTAGTTCCAGTGCACAGAACATTGTTCCAGACCCTACACCATTACAATTCGCCACAGATAATAACGAAGTGCAGGATGAAGCTACAGAAGCAGAGCAAGATGATAATGAAGGTGTTGAGCAAGGGGAGCAACAACCCCCTCCACCAGATGTTGCAGGACCATCACAGCAACCAGAGGATGGTGTACCTCATATAGTTGACGAGCCTCAATCACGAAGATCTGAAAGAGGACACATTCCGTCGAGTAGATATCCAGAGTTAGACTATATTCTGCTTACTGATGAGGGGGAGCCGGAGAGCTTCCAGGAAGCACAAACTCATACGGATAAAAACAAGTGGATGCAAGCCATGCAGGATGAGATGGATTTCTTGCAGAAAAATCAAACCTATGAGCTTGTGAAACTTCCAAAAGGCAAGAAAATACTGAGGAATAAATGGGTGTTCAAGCTGAAGAAAGACGACATTGGAAAATTGGTGAAGAATAAGGCTCGATTGGTCGTTAAAGGATTCCAACAGAAGAAAGGAATTGACTTTGAAGAGATTTTCTCACCAGTTGTTAAGATGACCTCAATTCAAGTCATTCTCGAATTAGTAGCCAATTTTAAACTTGGAGCTTGAACAAATGGACGTGAAAACTGAATTTCTTCATGGAGATCTGAATGAAGAAATCTATATGGAACAGTCGGAAGGTTTCAAGGTTCCAAGAAAGGAAAATCTGGCCTGTAAATTGAAGAAGAGTCTGTACAGCCTCAAACAAGCGCCCAGACAATGGTATAAGAAATTTGACTCATTCATGGTGGGTCAAGGCTACAAGAGGACTGTTGCATATCAGTGTGTTTACGTTCAAAGATTCTCGGATGGCAATTTCATTGCACTCCTACTTTATGTTGACGATATGTTGATCGTCGGAAAGGATGCAATAAAGATTAGCCAATTGAAGAAGGAAATGTCCAAGTCCTTTGACATGAAGGACTTAGG
The DNA here is from genome assembly GCA_951799425.1 of Ilex aquifolium. Classification (NCBI taxonomy): domain Eukaryota; kingdom Viridiplantae; phylum Streptophyta; class Magnoliopsida; order Aquifoliales; family Aquifoliaceae; genus Ilex; species Ilex aquifolium. The sequence goes on along the minus strand of OX637395.1, from coordinate 31,586,914 downwards.
CCCAACTCAGTAGAAATTAGGAATGCAGATTATTCGTGATAGAAAAACCAAGAAATTGTGGCTATCACAGGAGAAATACGTTGAACGGGTGATCCAGAGGTTCAACATGGATACTGCCAAGCCCGTCAGCATCCCACTGGCTAATCATTTCAAGTTGAGCAAAAATTCATGTCCCTCATCAAAGAAGGAGATAAAAGATATGGCAATGATTCCTTACTCTTTAGTAGTTGGGAGTCTAATATATGCAATGGTATGTATAAGGCCAGATATCGCCCATGCAGTGGGCATGGTGAGCAGATTTCTTTCCAATCCAGGGGAAGAACACTGTGATGCGGTCAAGTGGATTCTCAGATACCTTAAGGGTACATCGAAGATATGCTTGTGTTACGGGGGAATTGAACCAGTTTTGGAAAGCTATACAGATTCAGATATGGCAGGAGATCTTGATGGTAGAAAATCTACATCATGAGTTCTTTACACTTTTGCAGGGGGAGCTGTGTCATGGCAGTTAAGGTTGCAGAAGTGCATAGTTTTATCTACGACAGAGGCAGAGTATATTGCTGCAGCAGAAGCTGGTAAGGAAATGTTGTGGTTAAAACGGTTTCTTCAAGAACTAGGTATTAAGTAGAAGGAATACAAGGTGCATTGTGATAGTCAAAGTGCTCTGGACTTGAGCAAGAACTCAGTGTACCATTCCCGGACGAAGCATATTGATATTCGCTATCATTGGATACGCGAAGTGATGGAGCAACAGTTGCTGAAACTAGTGAAGATCCACCCAAAGGAGAATCCAGCAGACATGTTGACAAATGTCGTTACTCGGGAGAAGCTCGAGCTGTGTACAGACATAGCCGAGATGAATGTCTGATTACATTCTCCTCTAATGGTTCTGGAGGGGGAGAATTGAAGGATCCAGCCACCCTATGCAGTAGCTGAAGGATCCGGTCACCCTATACAGTAGCCTCCTTCCAGCTCTATCAATCTATAGCCCACTCTAGTAGTCACCCTATTTGATGGCCAGGCGGCTGGACGGCTGAAGCTTTGACAAAGCTTGCCGGAGCTTTAAATGTGTTCCCTTCCTTTCTTGATTTTTGGCCAGAAACTCCCTATAAATAGGAAGCTTAATGAAGGCCAGAAATATGCCCAAGTTCAGTGAGGAAGAAACAGAGAGAGAGAGAGAGATCTGTGAGAATATTTTGTAATAATTCTTGTATTTTATTTTCAGAGAGAAATAAAGATTCCTCTTCTGTTTATATCTTGTTTGTGGTGTATTTCTGGCCCTGGGTAATCAACAAAATGCACATTCTAATAATAAGTTAATCAATTAGAAGGAATCTAGTACCATCAAAGGAGATGAAGTTACATTTAAAGAGTTTAAGAGATGGAGGTCTGCAATGATTTGCATTTATGAAAGCTTATTTCATCCCCAAGGATGATTCAGAGTGAATTGTTCACAATGATGAAATTTAACATGATCTTTAAAGGCCTTCCAAGCAGACAAGGCTATCGTATTTTGCATTGATGATAAGAAGGCAACGAATATTTATAGGATAGATAGATGGTTCTTGATGGATTTTGTCTCTGTTAATTTGCAGAGATGGCAATAGAAATTTACATCAAGTAGGAGCAAGGTGTCGTTTATGGGTGGATGGATTGCAATTGAAGGATTACCATTCCATATGTGGGCATCGTGAAGTTTTGAAGAATGGTGGCTTCATCGACGTGGATTGTCAAATCGAGAATTGTGAAAATCTTTTTTCATGCGAGAATTTGGGTCCACGAGTCAAAATCTGGACTTTTCAAGACATTTTGGACAATTGATTTTGATGGGAATTCTTTCCCCATTAAAATTAGGTTTTTTTTCGAATACCAAAAGTTTCAGTCGAGGAGAGTGCATGAAGCTATTTCGAGAAGGTTGCACCAGAGCTGGGTATACTATTTGCGAGGTTGAAGACAATGGGAAGAGGGATGGAGGGGTACGTGGCGCAAACAAAGGGGATGGTGTATAGAAGTTGCATGCAATTAAGGGTCATAGTTGTAAGGAGAGGATTATTAGTGAAGAAGCGTTCAATGAGGCAATTAATAGTGTTAAATACGTTAAATACCGAGTTAATATTGTGGTTGAATGGTAATTTGAATTTTAAACATGTTTTGCATTTGGAAAAGAGTTGGGCAACAATTGCAAGGAATTGGGCTCTCAGAGGGTGGGCTTCTATAATCTTGACGAAGTTAAAGAAATTATGTCTAATGAAGTTGGGCTTCAGATGTTAAGTGTTTTTTATGGATTTTGGAGATTGGGCTCTGTCACGTTTTATAGTCTTTATTGAAAAATATTCAAACTTAAAGGAGGTTATTTATTGAAACTAAAACCTAAAGGAGTGAGTTATAAACTATCAAAAGTTGAAGGGAACATTTTGTAATTAACATTATTTATAATTAGGGGTGTAACTCAGACAAATTGGATGGATTGAGACATCAACCTAGGCTCAATCTAAGCATGAATATTACACAACCATGTTTTCAACTTGGGTTCGAACCTCATGTTGAAGTTTCGTTTCAATTTTAGGGTTACACAGTTTGATTTTTTAAATTTTAGGTTTAATTTGGATTAAACTCGAGTTATTAAATTTAGGTTAGGTGCAGATTTGATCTCAAAAACCTGATATCTCAACCTGATTAGTATTTGAATTTATATTGGGTTGAGTTTTTTTTTTCCCCTAAACTCAACCCAAGTACTGAATACTTTTTAGTTTCAACTCTGAATTTAGTTTTAATTGATTCGCCCAAATTACCACCCTAATTTAAAGTTAAAATGTGACCGATATTAAAATTAGCTTGGCTCTAAACAATTTCTTCTTTTTTGTTAAAGTCTTGTACCTCTAGAAAAGCAAGCAATAAATTTAGTTTCCAATTTACTAGAGTAGCAATGAATCAAACATAGCAGAAAACCGTTTTAGAAATTTCACTTTTATTGTTGTTCTTTAGAAAACACAAAAATTTCATACATTTCTTTGATTCCCTAACATCAAATTCAAATTCCCTTTTATAGTTGACAACAAGAACCAACATACATCCCACTCCATGTTGTGTCTACTTCTTGGGAGCAAACCTTGACTTGATCTTATGAACCTCTTTGGTACCAATTTGGAATGCTTTTGTCAACACATTATCCGGCACCGCCGGAGTCGCCGCAAACAGCGTGGTGGCGATGGACTGAGTACCGGGTAACTGACTGTTGAATGCGGCAATGACAGAAGCAGGAACCTTGCCATTGTTCTTCTGGAAATGGACAAGTCCTCTTGGGAATGTAAAGATCTCACCCCTCACTATATGCTTGGAGAATAGGACATTGGCTGTGGTTATGAACCCTACATCCAATTCACCTTCAAGCACGAAAACTATCTCGGTGGCGCGTGGGTGGGTGTGGGGTGGATTTAGGCCGCCCGGGGCATAGTCAATGCGGGACATTGACACTCCAAGAGTGTTGAGACCTGGGATTTTCTCCACATTGGCTGCAGTCACCACAGCCCCCATTGCGTTGTTGGTGAGTCCTGGTTTAGCCAGGCCAGCAAAGAAGAAATCTGCGTCACTTATGTTCGTTTTGCACACGAACCCATTTACTTTTGGACCTGTTTCATGCATATAAACATTATTAAAATTGATGGTAAACCCATTTCTAGCTCTTTTTGATAAGTAAAATAAACCCCTTTGTTTATCATTCTGAAATAGCAAAACTGATAAAAAGTTAGAGAACCATCTAAATATAAATAGCTAGACCGAGAAAAATAAATGTAGCCGATTTAGTTGAGCACCATTGAATTTAGTACCAGCAACCCTTTTGCTTATTCTACAAAAATCAATCTTTCAATATTAATGTCTGGTTGGTATGTTGAATCAAAGCACTCATTATTATGGTAGAAATGACAGCTAAAGCTACAAAACAGTACCAAAAAGAGACAACACAAGTAGTTAGAGCAGAGCTGACCCACAAACAGATTAGAGGTCTAATTGATCAAGTAAAGAATTTTTCACTTTTTCCCCTTGAGAAAAAGGTATAATAAGCATTCAAGGGTACAAATTATCAATAGAATATAAAACAGATATTGTTGAGGAAAGCAAGAATGGGGTTTTAATTTACAAGAAGTGTTGTCAACAATGGAGGAAAAGAGAGAGTTTTGACTCATCAATACCAGAAGTGAGATCAGCAACACAAATATCTTGAAGCAAGTCAGGATCTGCAGAAACTTTGTAAGAGGAAATGGCTGCCATGATCATAAGAATCATCACAATCAGCTTACCAGCACCCGCCATGATTGTAAACAAATATATGTCTGTGAGCCCCAAAAGGAAAGTAATGAGAGGTGAAAAAAGAAACACAGAAGAAGAGAGAAAAGTAGGGTTCAGAACATGGAGAGAGAGAGAGGGGAGTGGATGTCTTATTTATAAGCAGACTTCCAAGACCGGTTGGAAGTTGAAAGAGTCAGAGAGAGGTTTTTTGAAATAAAAAAAAAAAAAACCAAATTAAACTTCAACAACCTAAACTTTGTCACTCATTCCAAATTGTCCCCTAAACTATTTATTTTCTCACATTGCACCGTAAAATTTTAGTTTGAGTTTCACACCACCCATCGTTAATTTGTGTCCAATTTTTCATAGCATAGTAGGGCAAAAATAGAATTCAAATCTTGGCAATCTCTAGGGTTTAAGCTACGAGTGATTTATTCTTCATGAATACTTTAGTCCTGATGTGGATGATCTGTCTTTAACTGAACTGGGGAGGGGATTAGTCGAGATGCGTGTAAGTTAGTCCGGACACCCCTGACAAAAAACAAATGTGTGTGTGTGTGCGTGTGTGTGTGTGTGTGTGCATATATATATAATGCGGAGATGTGATATTTCCTTCCTCAACTAAGGTGAATTTTCATTTTGTAATAAAAAATCGGACAAAAGTTAACAATTGGATTATGTGAATTACAAACCAAATAGTTTAAGGTGTAATACGAGAAAAACAAAACGTTTAGAGACAATGTGAAACGAGTGGCATAATTCAGATAGTCTGTAAGTATAATTTGTGGAAAAAATGGGTAGAGAGAGACAGAGTTAGAGAGAGAGAAGACTTTGACGGGAGCTGTGAATGCAAATGCGCGGAACATGCCTTCTTCGACCCAAAGTAAAGGGATCTGGATGAGCTCCAAACACGGTCCCAGTTGATATAATTAAATAAATTTGCCTTTGTTTTGGTGTTTGGGCCCCGGTTCTCTCTGCCTGTCACGGACGTGGATGTGACCCACATGGGCTACACTATAATATTGTATTAATTTTGTGAGATTTGTTGGTAGGGTTTGGGTTTAGCATTGTATTCTAGTTCCAGCAACCCTTCACTATACGAAAAGCTTTGCTCAATATTATACATTGTTATGAGAAAAACAAACTAACGTTTGGTTTAATACATTGTCCCCTCTCAAGTCTTTGAAAATTTGTATAGTTCATTTTTTTTTCCGGGTAAGTTAGTGGTTCATTTGCCCCTTAATCTACTAGATTAAATATTTTATTTTTAGATTAACTAATAAAATAAAGGAAAATTTAGAGGCCGGTCCCCCTATATGGACTTGTTTGGACTTAAGTCCGTCAAGGAAACTTATTTGTTATGAAATCCGTTTTTTGTCAATTTTACCATATTATCCCTTCCCTTTAGAAGTGAAATAAAACTAAAAATTAAAAACTCCTAAATCTTAGGAGTTTGACTAACATTAAAATCTTTTCTCTCTCATATCTATCTATATCCATATATAGGTTAAGAGTTTGACTAACATTAAAATTTTGCCTCTCTCTTATCTATCTATATCCATATATAGGTTAGGTGCATATATATATATATATATATATATATATATATATATATATATATATATATAGTAACATTAAAAATAAAAAATAGTAACATTCAAATACAAAAAAAGTTATGATTTGGATACAAAAAATAATACATTTAAACACAAAAAAATAGTAACATTTAAACATTAAAAAAAAAAAATTGAAACATTCAATATTAATATTTTTAAAAAATAACAACAGTAACATGTTCAACAAAAATTGTAACATACTTAACAATAATTATTTCTCTCAAATTCAAACGCAAAAAATAGTACCATTCAAATACAAAAAATAGTAATATTCAAAAACAAAACAAATAGTAACATTGAATATTAATATTTAGTAAAATAATAGTAGTAACATGCTCAACAAAAACAGTAACATGCTCAAAATAATAGGAACATGAACAGTAACATACTCAACAAAAGTAGTAACATGAACAGTAACATAATAAAAAAAATAGTAACATGAATTTGATATATATATATATAGAGAGAGAGAGAGAGGGAGAGAGAGAGTTTTGAATTTGATATATATATATATAGAGAGAGAGAGAGAGAAAGAGAGAGAGCTTTGAATTTGAATTTTAAATTTATGATGGAGATTTTATATATATATATATATATATATAGAGAGAGAGAGAGAGAGAGGGAGAGAGAGAGAGAGAGTTTTGAATTTGATATATATATATATATATATATATATATATATAGAGAGAGAGAGAGAGAGAGTTTTGAATTTGAATTTTAAATTTATGATGGAGATTTTATATATATATATATATATATATATATATATATATATATAGAGAGAGAGAGAGAGAGAGAGAGCTTTGAATTTGATATATATATATATATATATAGAGAGAGAGAGAGAGAGATCTTTGAATTTGAATTTTAAATTTATGATGGAGATTTTATTGGCATATTTTAATTGACCTTGAATTAAGGGATAACAATTTCCAAAATAGGAAATTAATTTAACTTCCTTTCAAGGAAGGGTATTTTTGAGATAAAAAAAAAAAGTGGACTTAAGTCATTACATATAATTTTAAACATGGACTTAGCCCCTTATAAGTTTCCTTGCCGGACTCATCTCCAAACAAGTATATCTAGGGGGACTCACTTCCAATTTTCACTAAAATAAATGCAAAATGCTCTAACTCATATATTAACCGAAGATTACACCTTTGTTATTTAGTACACTCTCATAACTGTCCATCATTCTTTTTATAAATAAGTGACTCGTAACCTAGTAACGCACAAATTGATGCAGCTAGTAAAATGTACCAATTAAAAAGTACTCAAATCATTCCAAAAGATCAATTTCTCCGCAACATTAAAATAAAACTATTCAAAAATTTCTATCATGAAAATGATCAATAACAGACGATTCTTGAAATTTGATACAATGTTATCTTGTGGTACTTTAATATATTATTTCGATTGAACTAATACTTTAATATATGATTTAATTGAAATGTGCTATGAGAAAATTATTGGTTTTGTTTGTTCATATTTTATTCATTATTGCATTGATATTGGTTTTAACTTTCATATGGTAATTGAGTCTTGAATTGCAATACATAATTTTTCAAACTTTAACTTATGAATTTTCTTATATAAATATAATACCCAATTTAGTGCTCATTAATCAAGGTCCAAAAAAAATTATTTCAATTGATTAATTTTTTCACTCATGTTTTTGCCCCCCTAAGATAGAGTCTTGGCTCCGCCCCTGATAGCATGGGATGGAATTGAACAATTGATTTCATTCTGATTTGTAGTGGTGGTAATAATTGATCAACCACTTTATTCCATTTCAATTAAATCATGTTTAAACAAAGTGTGATCCTATTTTTCTAATACTAACGGGATTAATGCATAATATTAAGTTAAAAAACACACAAAAAAAAAAAAAAACAATATCATGCATCAATGCATAAGTCTTTGTAGGGATACTCTTGTCATTCTGGATATTAATACTAACCTTACGTTATTTAATAAACCCTATTATATGATATTGGTTTATACGAGATATAGGGTGTTAAAGGTCACTTTAGTGACTTATCGATACTAAAATATCTTTAATACCAGACTTATAACATGATGCAACAATATTAAATGACAATTGGAATAATTTAGTCCAATCTCATCCTTTAGGGTGTGTTTGGATTAAGTATTAATAAAGAGGATTGGATTAAATAACTCTTGGACCACCTTATCCTTCTAATTTTGAATACACAATTTAAGTTCGATACTATCACTTAAAAATAGACTAGACCCGCATGACTAGTGCATAATTCCCACATACACCTTCTAAATTAAACCCACTTATTTTGTGGGTTAAAAATAATTCGATTGAAGTATTATTGAAATAAAAGGCATTTATATCCCTGAGAAACTACAGATTGGACTAACTTGGGGGTTCTTTGATAATTTTAAAGTATTGTATGGAATAAGTGTATCCATTACTTTTCAATATCGGAATCAAACAAAGGATGGGGGGTATGAATTTTATATTTGACTTTTTATTCTAGCTGGATGAGTATGGGATAGATGGGGTTGTTCAATCCGATCAATCCTAATACTTAATCCAAAAATACCCTTAATACCCTAAACAAACTTGTCCTAAATATGATGGCATACTTGCTGATTTTGTAAACAAACTTGTACCTACGCAATTCAAACTACAATAGAATAAATCGTGTTCTGTCTTTATCTGTTTTTTTTTTTTTTAAATGTCAATCTTTTACAATTATCAAATTGCCTTGCATGGAACGGATGGGTCATTGTTTGTTGCTGCTTAGGATGGGATTGGGTACGGATAAATTTGGGAATTTTGACAAAGACCGGACAACAAGATTTGGCAATTTTGATAGCAATGGCAACATTTTTTTTGGCCCAAATTCAAATTTTGACCAATATAATCAATCATCTTGACAATCATGCAACTCGAGAAACTTATATATATATATATATATATATATATATATATATATATATATATATACCCACGTATATATTAAAAATAGGTTAAATATGTATTTATGTAATATACAAAGAGTGACTATTCATGATTGTTGTGATATTGTAATGTCATATAATTTAGAGTGAATTAATTAATCATGTGTATTTAGCCATATACAGTATGAAGATACTTTGAGAGCATTTTGAGATTACTTTTGAAAAGTATTTTTAGAACTTATGACTTTTGTTAAGCACTTTAAAAAAAAATTGTGTTTTGAACAACTTATTTTAATTACTTTCTAATAAGTCAAAAGTAATTTTACCACTTAAATAAGTAAGTCAATAAAAATAAAAATAAATAACTTCTACTTTCTTAAAATTACATCACCACGAAATACTTCTAATTCTTATATTTATTACCACTATCACCATCATTCCACCACCACTGCCCACCATTCACCACCACTACTCATCACCACCGCCATTGTCCATAGTTGCCCAACCACCACCACCGACCATAATTGTTCGACCACAATCACCATAACTGCCGCCCACCACCATCACTCAATTTTTAATATATATTTTGAGATATATTAAAAATTGAAACATAGATAAGTATTTTTTAATTGATAATCAAAACACACTTTTTGATAAAGTATTTTTTATTTGAGTGCTTTTGAGCTTGAACTTTCAATCGGTATTTATTTAATGAAAGTATTTTTTTATAAAGTACTATTGAGAAATAATTATTTAAGAAATACTTTTTTGAATTTTATATAAATCATCTCAAACGCAACCATAATATTATTTCAATAGTAGCTTTTGTATCTCGCCATCTCTCAAACACTTTACTCTTTACTACTTCTCAATTCTCCTCCTCGGCTCTCCCTTGATCCTTTCAATATCATCTCCAAATATGCCTTTATTATTTTGATCCTTACTACATTGAATTTTTTTTATTTTCTTGTCTACAAGGTACCACGAATGCTTTACATGGTGTATAAACAATGGATTATGTAGTTCTCAATGAAATGCCCTTTGTTCATTTGAGAAAAAAATGTGACCTTTGACCTCCTCAATTATGTTCTTAATTCATAGTACCCCCTTAACTATCACGTTTGTCACATTGTACATCTAACTGTTGTTATTAGTTCCACATTAGGCATATTATTGATATTAGATATATGTATTTTACTACATATTTACACATTTTCTATGCGGAACATGTCGGGCTTTTGATTTTGGAGTAATGTAAAATTAATTCAAATAGTTGAAAAATTAATATGAGAAATTCAATAGTTGATGGAGCAAAATGAGATTAGAATCATAGTTTAAGGGGTCAAAGTGTAATTTATCCTGTCGTTTTTATGTAACACTCATCAAAACTTCAGTGGGTTTGGGAGAGGAACTTTGCCAAAAACTAAAATTTCACAGAGGGTAGTTTAGCCCCCATCAACATTGTTTATATCTCCAATTAAAGTTCAACTACAATACCTTGCCAATGAAACTCATCTGTCTTGAATGCTTTGTTTCATTTTATGGTAGATTTTAGTGCAAGAGGACGGGATTTGAAGCATCGATAAAATTATTTTATTATGATCTAAAAATAGCAGAGTCTCGTGCACTTCATTCCATTGTAACTTTGAGTGCAAGGAGCTAGGTATTTTTCATAGCATATTGTGTAATTCAAGTTATACAATTGAAACTTATACTTCTTGCTGGCCAACATTGACTTTCAAGAACTGGCTCCTACTTTGACAAGCCAACTACAGCTTGTATCCTGCCACATCTTCTTTTTCTATGGTTGGTGGTAGGGCGTATGAATCTTGCCATTTCATTTAATGTGCATGACTAATGAAAAGGGTATTTCAACCCTATTTAGATCCGTTTGTGAAGACACAACTAGTGAAATAAAAAGTTATTGCATTGTTTAGGACAAATTCTCTTGTCTTTTATATTATTCTTATTACACCTCGAACTACAGTTATTAGTTTCTCATTGCTCAATTACAAACATCCACCATAAATCTAGTGATAAGTGAACATTTTTGCATTCAAAACACAAAATAATAATAAATAAATAAAAAATAGTAGTATTTGGGTGACGTGAAAATAAATAGATTAAGTAATTGATGGAGTAATATAAGATACTCAAGAGTAAAGAGGGTGACATGAGATTCGACCCAAGCTAAAGTAGAGTAGGAGCAAACAAAAATTAAAGGTAGGTCAACAAACGTTTTCAGCATTAGGATATTGTAAACTATTCGGAATATGTCTTTGAGATTGTCATTTGATACTATTCTAGGCAATTTGGATTAAAAAAAAAAAATTAAGTTGCAATTCAACTACTTGTAATTCTCTCATTATAGCTTATTGGATGCAGATCTTCCCTAATATGTCTTTCTTTCATTTTGTTTTGCAGATGATCCATTATTAATGAGTGAAAGATCCACTTTTTTTTAGTAGGTTCCACTTAAATACATAATAAGTGATCCACTAAGAAAAAAATTGAAGAACTCCCTCAAAATGGGTTTAATAGGCGCTCAACCCCCAAGATTGCAATCAAATGAGAAACAATATCGCACATCATGTTTGAAATCTTAACCATCAATGCAGTGTCCTCAAAATTGAATAAGCCAAATTTGAATTTTCTCTCTGTTGGGAATAGTGAGTGACTCATATTCACTAGGTCCAAAAGTCAATGGGGTAATTCAATGGTATTACTGTTTGGTTACCGAGGTTGAATAATAGGTGAGGGGATGCAAGAAATACCCATAGCATGGAATAAGTACATTGAGGGTTTCCAATGTATATCTGGTACATGAATTTTACCAAGATTGGATATTATATGAATTGATGTATGTGGTATCATCAATTAATAATACTAAAATAAATAAGCACATGAACCCCACAAAAATCAATAAATAACCTATCATGTAAGCAAATAACTTCCCACCCTCCTGCCATATAAGTCTAAGAAGGGTTTACCTTTTCCATTTAGAATTTTATTATTGGTTGGTGATACCATGTCATCTATCACCGTTACATTCAATATTTACTCATTTACTAGGATTATGTCTCCTAGTTAGACTGAGATTAAGGTTATTAACTGGTGCTGTTATAACCCTTTGGATTCTGATATACCATGAGAATATCACTCTATCTTAGGTTATTAATTCAAAATTTTCCTTTGTGTTATAAATAAGTTTGAATAAAATATCTAATTTTCATGAGGAAACTCATTCTTTAAAGAAATGACATGGAGGAGTTTATTAAAAAAAATATCGAGGTATAACCAAATGAAACGAGTAACCTATGTGAGAGCATTCATAACTAACTAATAATTAATAATATCCATCTATTCAAATTCAAACCCAAATGTCAATCCATCATCAATGTTTACAACCCAAATTCTCCAACCAAACGATAAAAATCTACTGAACTAGATTAACTACAAAGGTTTATAAAATCTTAATCCAAACGTAAGGAAATACTAAAAGAAGAATTAATGTTTTCAAATTCAACTTTACATCCTAATTTATGCCTGTCTTAGTCTCCAAACCCAGGATGTCAAAATTTATTAAAGGGATGAACACAACTAGCTCATTAGAGAATTCCCTCCCAAGTCTAAATAAGGTTAAAAAAGATAGGAAAAATAGGTAGGTCACAATTTCGAAATTAGATATATAGCTTTTGAATAAAAATGTGTAAGGACGATCTCATGTAATTTTGTGCATAAATCGGAATAACTCAAGTGCTTAGTCATGAAGATAAGTTGTTTGATTAGTAAAAATATTCACACACTGAAACACATCTAATCCACGACATCACAGTTAGAAATCATATCAATTTCCAAAGGGTTTTAGGAAGAAATGATTTTGGCGCATCATTATCTAACCAATTCTGCCATGGAGTAGTAGGAACCCCACAAAGAACTAAACACACCACTACAAGTGGTAGAAAACCTTGAAACCCCTCGAGATAACAAACACTCTGCGATATAGATCGAGTGTATTCAAGTTTATCAAACCAATAACTCGGGAGATTAAAGCATTCCTCTAAAATCAAATCAAGTGATGCAACAAACAATATTTTGATATTCATAAATCCAACAAAAGAATAATGAAAACATGTATGAGATCGTATAACACATTCTCGACTATTCAACATTCAAAGATCTAGGGTTTGTGAACTCAAAATACACATGAAATAACTTTTCAGCAAGATCACAACATACTCTTTCCTTATCCTCAATGATTAGAAAAGGGAAAGAAAACTCCACCTTGATTCTCTAATACTTGATCCTTATTTGTTTTTTCATCGTTTCGTACACGCTAATTCTAACAATCCTCGACGCAATCTTCTTTTCTTCCTTCTTTTTCTTTTCTCCAAGTCTCTTACAGGCTTCTTAGGGTTAGAATAGGTTCAAAAAGTCCTAAAACTGATCCTTAGAGTATATATAGGCCCAAAAATAAGTTAAACAACGTGGAACTAACAACCTCAGTTTTCGTAGGTGCGTCCAAATGAAACTTCTGGTCTGAATGGACTTTACTTCCTGTCAAAATTTTTAGACACGCATCCAGACGCAAATCTCACGTTCGAGCATACTCTAGCCTTTATCCAAAACTCCATATGTGTTTGAACGCAAATCACACATCCAAATGGACCTATCTTTCTATCCAAGCCGTGTTTGTGCTACACAATTTTCCAAAAAATTACATTTTACCCATTCATCTACGAACTCACCCCATATAGTTTCTTTAAATTTTTCGATACTCTAAACCCGTTTTTAATACTATTTTCACCTAAAAAGCCTTTAGAAAATAACTGAATCACTTTATCCTGATTCAAATCACTATAAAAATATCAATAGCCCAAAAGTCCAAATTACTCGTGCAACATCAATTTAGCGATTCACTTCCTATCTCTAATTAAACTTCCTAGCAATAATTTACTATTTTATCTTTAAGGCTAACATTATATTATTTAATTTACATAAATACATAGGTTCTTACAGTCATCTCATTTGAAGAAAAATATTGGCATTACATATATAGGAAAAAATCATTGTGTGTACTAGTCTTTCATCACTGAGGGTATAATAAGAGTTACATATACGTGGTCATATCTAAATGATGGAGGAGGTTTATAAAACTTATAACACTTCATTTACCTCTTCAATGTTGTAGTAAAGAGAGTAGGTAGTTGCTCGCTGCAAGAGAAATTCGTTTTCATATGGGGCAAATGGACAAGTTGTTTCCTTTGTCGGCGTAAAACATATGCATGCCAGCCATGTAGGGGGCCCTGCATGAGTTAGAGCCACTTAATCAACTCGATAAACTAAGTAGAACAAGATGGAGAAAGTCAATGAATTCCAATCATTTTTTTTCTTTTTTGGGTAAATTATATTTACACCCCCTGACATTTGGTCTTATTATACACAGACACCCCATCACATTTTAAAAATAACACCAAACTCCCTTGACATTTAAAACTTGTAACAATCACACCCCCTCCAACTAACAGACATTAAACTTGTTAACAGTCAAAGATGAGGTCTTCAATCATAATTCTCAAAATACCAAAAATACCCTTCAAATTTATCCAACGTCTCATTTATTTTTTTAATCTATATATGAAATATATAGATTAAAATTTAACACTTATATGTTTAATTTAATACATTACATTAATAAATAAAATATTAAATTTTTTTTTGTTTATTAATAATATTTGGTACTATTAGTACAATTTAAAAAGTAATCATTTTTTTAAAACCTTAATAATTACCTAATCCAATTATCCCATATTAAATTTATTTTTGTTTATTATTTATCTAATTACATAAATTTTTATTCTTTTATTATTTATCTAATTACATAAATTTTTACTCTTGCCACCAGTTCTGCCACCATCACCACTGCCTAAACCTTAACCACCACAATAGTGCATCTGCCACCCAACACATCCAAACACCACCAGCACACTAAGAGATAGAGACAAACAGAGACAGAGACAGAGAGAAACCACAACCCCATGAAAACCACCTCCGCCTCCACCACTGAAACCACCATCTAGCCAAAACTCATCATCAACCATCTTTGTACATGACCCTTCTCCTCCACAACATCGCCGCCAACTCAGTAACACACACCAAACAAATCACCACCACCACCACAACAGAAACGCCCATCACCACCACCACCGCCACCACAGAAATGCCTCAGAACTACAAGACAAAGAGAGGGAGTTAGGGTTTCAAAATCACCCACCATCGCCTCAAATTTGAGAGATGAAGAGAGGGACTTGGGGTTTCAAAAATCATTGTTGTCCTTTCGATATCTCTGATTTTTTGAGTTTTCAACCCTTTTAATTTCTTCTGCGATTTTGGGTTGATTCTCGATGATTTTGCGCTAATTGGTTCTTCTGCTGAAGGCTGTTACAGTAGTGGAGAGAGAAGACAGATAATTTCAGGCTAATTCTTCGCCTTGAGAGAGAGAGAGAGAGAGAGATGCTGGGAGATTTGATTCGTCGTGAGAGAGAGAGTGCCGGGGGGGGGGTCATCTTTCAGGGGAAGGGTCTTGGGTTTTGGATCTTGGGTCTTTGGCCTTGGATCTTGGATCTTGGGTCTTAATGGATAGTTAAGGTGAGGGTAAAATGGTATTTTTATTTGTGCAGTTAACGGTGTTCATTTTATGGGGTCTCAGTGTAATTTTGAAAACATGAGATGGTGTCCATGTAATAAAGTCAAATATCATAGGGTGTCAGTGTAATTTACCCTTTCTTTTTCACGATGTTTGACTTTCTGTTAAGGTGGTATTTGGTAGACCATCTTCAATGAAAATTTAAACTCTTATATAAATTTAGGGTCAGGCTACAATACCGAATTTACCTTTTCGGTACCGTACCGAGGTTCATTTTGGACCTTTGATGGAATTTTCCTATTTTTGTAGCCGTTGATCACTTTTTAAAGGAATACCGGTTGCCTAGAAAGTGGATACCGGTTACCTGCTAAACCGGTAATAACCCTTACCCCCCCCCCAAATAGTTGGAACCCCTCCCACAAAAGTTGGATCCACTCCCCCAAGAGTTGGAACCCCTATCCAAAAAAGTTGAAACCCCCACCCATAAAAGTTGGAACCCGTACCCAAAAATGTTGGAACCCCTCCCCTCAAGAGTTGGAACCCCTACCAAAAGAGTTGAAACTATAACCCATAAAAGTTGAAACCCTTCTCCAAATAAGTTGAAACCCCCACCCATAAAAGTTGGAACCCCTACCCAAAAAAGTTGAAACCCCCACCCATAAAAATTGGAACCCCTCCCCTAACAGTTGGAACCCATACCCAAAAAAGTTGAAACCCCCACCCATAAAAGTTGGAACCCTTACCCAAAAATGTTGAAACCCCTACCCAAAAAAGTTGAAACCCCCACCCATAAAAGTTGGAACCCTTACCCAAAAATGTTGAAACCCCTACCCAAAAAAGTTGGAACCCCTCCCCTAAGAGTTGGAACCCCTACCCAAAAAAGTTGGAACCCCACCCATAAAAGTTGGAACCCTTACCCAAAAATGTTGAAACCCCTACCCAAAAAAGTTGAAACCCCCACCCATAAAAGTTGGAACCATTATCCAAAAATGTTGAAACCCCTACCCAAAAAAGTTGGAACCCCTCCCCTAAGAGTTGGAACCCCTACCCAAAAAAGTTGAAACCCCCACCCATAAAAGTTGGAACCCTTACCCAAAAATGTTGGAACCCCTCCCCTCAAGAGTTGGAACCACTACCCAAAAAAGTTGAAACTCCCACCCATAAAAGTTGGAACCCGTACCCAAAAATGTTGGAACCCCTCCCCTCAAGAGTTGGAACCACTACCCAAAAAAGTTGAAACCTCCACCCACAAAAGTTGGAACCCGTACTCAAAAATGTTGGAACCCCTCCCCTCAAGAGTTGGAACCCCTACCAAAAGAGTTGGAACTATAACCCATAAAAGTTGAAACCCTTCTCCAAATAAGTTGAAACCCCCACCCATAAAAGTTGGAACCCTTACCCAAAAAAGTTGAAACCCCCACCCATAAAAGTTAGAACCCCTCCCCTAAGAGTTGGAACCCCTACCCAAAAAAGTTGAAACCCCCACCCATAAAAGTTGGAACCCTTACCCAAAAATGTTGAAACCCCTACCCAAAAAAGTTGGAACCCCCACCCATAAAAGTTGGAACCCTTACCCAAAAATGTTGAAACCCCTACCCAAAAAAATTGGAACCCCTCCCCTAAGAGTTGGAACCCCTACCCAAAAAAGTTGACACCCCCACCCATAAAAGTTGGAATCCTTACCCAAAAATGTTGAAACCCCTACCCAAAAAAGTTGAAACCCCCACCCATAAAAGTTGGAACCCTTACCCAAAAATGTTGAAACCCCTACCCAAAAAAGTTGGAACCCCTCCCCTAAGAGTTGGAACCCCTACCCATAAAAGTTGGAACCCTTACCCAAAAATGTTGGAACCCCTCCCCTCAAGAGTTGGAACCATTACCCAAAAAAGTTGAAACCCCCACCCATAAAAGTTGGAACCCGTACCCAAAAATGTTGGAACCCCTCCCCTCAAGAGTTGGAACCCCTACCAAAAGAGTTGGAACTATAACCCATAAAAGTTGAAACCCTTCTCCAAATAAGTTGAAACCCCCACCCATAAAAGTTGGAACCCCTATCCAAAAAAGTTGAAACCCCCACCCATAAAAGTTGGAACCCCTCCCCTAAGAGTTGGAACCCCTACCCAAAAAAGTTGAAACCCCCACCCATAAAAGTTGGAACCCTTACCCAAAAATGTTGAAACCCCTACCCAAAAAAGTTGAAACTCCCACCCATAAAAGTTGGAACCCTTACCCAAAAATGTTGAAACCCCTACCCAAAAAAGTTGGAACCCCTCCCCTAAGAGTTGGAACCCCTACCCAAAAAAGTTGGAACCCCTCCCCTAAGAGTTGGAACCCCTACCCAAAAAAGTTGAAACCCCCACCCATAAAAGTTGGAACCCTTACCCAAAAATGTTGGAACCCCTCCCCTCAAGAGTTGGAACCCCTACCCAAAAAATTTGAAACCCCCACCCATAAAAGTTGGAACCCGTACCCAAAAATGTTGGAACCCCTCTCCTCAAGAGTTGGAACCCCTACCAAAAGAGTTGGAACTATAACCCATAAAAGTTGAAACCCTTCTCCAAATAAGTTGAAACCCCCACCCATAAAAGTTGGAACCCCTACCCAAAAAAGTTGAAACCCCCACCCATAAAAGTTGAAACCCTTACCCAAAAATGTCGGAACCCCTCCCCCCAAGAGTTGGAACCCCTACCCAAAAGAGTTGGAACTATTACCCATAAAAGTTGAAACTCTTACCCAAAAGAGTTGAAACTATTAACTATAAAAGTTGGAACCCTTACCAAAAAAAATTAAAACCCTACCCAAAAAGTTGGAACCTCTCCCCACCATTCCTAGGACCGGTCTTAGTTTAAATTATATTTACACTCCTAAACTATAACACTATTTTTATTTTGTTCTCAATCTAACCCAACAAAATTAAATTAACATTCAATTTCGTGAAATTTATATTTAATTCATCAGATAAATATCAAATTATGTTGAGCCCATCTAATTAATATTCAATTCATCAAATTAATACTAAATCGACATTCAATTCATCCAATTACCACTCAATTTATTAAAATTAACATCCAAAATAATCCAAAAAAAAATTAATTTATCAAATCAGCACCAAACCAAAGTAATATGAAAATTGATCAAATAAACATTTAATTCATCAACTCAACTCTAAATTAACATTACATTTCATCTAATAAACATTCAATTAATAAAATTTTGGATGGTAATTTGATAAATTGAGTATTAATTTAATGCACTTGAATATAAATTAAATGAATTGAATTTTAATTTTATGTTAATTTGATGAATTGAATATTAATTGGATGTGATTGAATGTTAAGTTGATGAATTAAATATTTATTAGATGAAATTGAATGTTGATTTGAAGAACTGAATATTAATTTGTTATTTATTTGAAAAATTAAACGGATGAAATTGCACGTTACTCTGGTGTTAATTTGTTAAATCGAGGAATTTTTATGTTAATTTTATGAATTGAATGTTACTCGAATGAATTTGAATATAAATTGGATGAGATTGAATGTTACATTGATGAATTAAATGTTTATTAGGTAAAATTAAATGTTGATTTGAAGAATTGAATGTTAATTTGGTGTAAATTTGATGAATTGAGCATTAATTGCATGTTACTTGTTGATTTAACAAATTGAGTATTTATTGGATGAGTTTGGATGTTAATTTGATGAATTATAATATTAAAAGGTTAAAAGTGTAATATCAAATGGATAAAAGTGTAATATGATAGGAGAAAGTGTAATATGATAGGAGAAGTAAGTGTAATTATACACACGATCGGTCCACATTCCCAGGACCGGTCTTAGTTTAAATTATATTTACACCCCTAAACTATAACACTATTTTTATTTTGTTCCTAATCTAACCCAACACAATTAAATTAACATTCAATCTCGTGAAATTAAAATTTAATTCATCAAATTAATATCAAGTTAACATTTAATTCATCCAATTAATATTCGATTCATCAAATTAATACTAAATCGACATTTAATTCATTCAATTACCACTCAATTTATCAAAATTAACATCCAAAATAATCCAAAAAAAAATTTAATTTATCAAATCAACACCAAACCAAAGTAATATGAAAATTAATCAAATAAACATTTAATTCATTAACTCAACTCTAAATTAACATTACATTTCATCTAATAAACATTCAATTAATAAAATTAACATTTAAATTCAATTATAAACATTAAATTCATCCAATACATATTCATTCGTCAAATTAACCCCAAATTTTTGTTCAATTGATGAAATCAATAACAAATATATATTCAATTCATACAATTTATATTAATTTGGTGCTATTTTATTTCTTGTGAATATTGGTCCACAAATCACAAAAACCTTATCTTCTCCCTCTACCCACTTTCCCGCCTACCCACTTCCCGCCTAAATGACTGGTTACTGGTCTTGCCATCCCTCCATCTCTTTCACTGTGGTTATTGCCTTCCCTGTTGAGTCTGCGACGTGAAACTCCATTACAGACTCCGTCTTTTCAGATTCCACCTTAGGTTATCTGTTTCGATTGCATTGTTGTCTATTGCTGAATCCAGATTTCAGATCTGTTTCTGCTTCGACTGCCAGTACTTTCAATTTTTATGCTGCCTTGGAATTTCTGAGAATTCTCTTCAGTTTCTGGGCATAATTACCCAGAATCAGACCCTTTCTTTATTTGATGCATTGGATATGGAGAAGAAATCTAGACCCATTTACTGTTCTTGTCTTCTCTTTAAATGCTTTCTCTGGGTGTCCTGCTTCAACATTTTTATTTCTTCACCATTCTTACAGACGTCTTTGGAAGCAGAGGACTTTTCATATACCTTTATATCCCAGCACTCCACGAAGAATTCCCTCTACATCCTCCAAGATCTATCCACGTCTCTTGGTCTTCAGCAATATTCATCTTCTACCATGCTTCTGGATAAAAGCCTTTCGTTTCTCTTTGCTGTGGCATGCAGCCAACGCCTGAACATGTGCAAGATCTTATCTTCTCTGCAATTTTGTAGGTGGTCAAAGGGAGAAGATCTCTCAGAGGTTGTTTCTCTCATCGAAAATGCAAGAGTTTGTGTTTTGGTCTCCTTTGTTCATGCGTCTGTTCAGCTGCCCTATCTCATAGACTGTTCACCTTCTTCTCTGATAAGCAGGCTCCAAGCTCAAACGTTCAACTCTTAACTCCCAGTTCTACCTCAAGCCTCCAGACCAAGCTTCCAGCTCATCAAGCTCAAACTCCTGCTCTCAGCTCATCGAGCATACATGGCTGTTTTTTAATGCATCCCTAATATGAGCTGAGTTTTAGGTTACATGCATTAAAGAAGGAGCATGCTTTATAATTTTATTATTTCTTTAATTCTTGTATCATGCATGCATTGCTTCTATTTATTTTATTTCGTGTATCGAGGCTAAGGTACATATTCCCTCTAGGTGTAATTTGATTTTTTAATCAATAAAATTCGGTCGAGGTTTCATTAAATGTTTATTATTCGAAATGAAATGTTAATTTGTTAAATTGAATGTTAATTTGGTATTGATTTGATGAATTAAATCTTTAGTAGATGAGTTTATATTTGAATTTGATGAATTGAACGTTAATTTTATGTTAATTTGATGAATTGAATGTTAATTAGATGTGATTGAATGTTAAGTTGATGAATTAAATGTTTATTAGATGAAATTGAATGTTGATTTGAAGAATTGAATGTTAATTTGGTACTAGTTTGATGAATTGAATGTTAATTTGGTATTAATTGATGAATTGAATGTTAATTTGGTGTTAATTTAATGAATTGAATGTTTATTATACGAAACGAAATGTTAATTTATTGAATTGAATGTTAATTTGATGTTGATTTGATGAATTAAATGTTTATTCGATAAATTTCTATATTACATTGGTGTTGGTTTGATAAATTAAATTTTATCAGATGATTTTGGATGTTAATTTGATGAATTGAGTGTAAATTGGATGAATTTGACTATATATTGTATAAATTGAATGTTAATTTAGTATTTATTTGATATATTAAAATTTTATTAGATGGAATTCAATGTTAGGTTAATTTGATGAATTAAATGTTTATTAGGTAGAATTGAATGCGAATTTAATGAATTGAATATTAATTTTGTATTAATTTGATGAATTGAATGTGAGTTTGATGTGGATTTGAAGAATTGAAAGTTAATTTGGTGTTAATTTGATGAATTGAATGTTAAACAGTTAATTTAAATGTTAATTTAATGAATTGAATGTTTATTATTTGAAATGAAATGTTAATTTGTTAAATTGAATGTTAATTTAGTGTTGATTTGATGAATTAAATCTTTATTAGATATTTTGTATTTTAATTTGATGAATTGAATATTAATTTAATGAATTTAATATTAATTGGATGAATTGAATTTTAATTTGGTATTAATATGATGAATTGAATGTTTATTTGATGAAATTGAATGTTTATTTGATATAAATTTGATGAATTAAATATTAAATGTTATTAGATGAAATTGAATGTTAATTTGTTGAATTGAATATTAATTTGATATTGATTTGATGAATTAAATGTTTATGGATTTAATTGTATGTTATTTTGATGTTGATTTGTTAAATTGAACCTTTATTGGATGATTTTTTATGCTAATTTGATAAATGGAGTGTTAATTTAATGAATTTGAATATAAATTAGATGAATTGAATGTTAATTTTGTGTTAAATTGATGAATTGAATATTAATTGGATGTGAGTGAATGTTAAATTGATGAATTAAATGTTTATTAGATGAAATTGAATGTTAATTTTT
The DNA here is from genome assembly GCA_951799425.1 of Ilex aquifolium. Lineage (NCBI taxonomy): Eukaryota > Viridiplantae > Streptophyta > Magnoliopsida > Aquifoliales > Aquifoliaceae > Ilex > Ilex aquifolium. The sequence continues at coordinate 31,564,589 of OX637395.1, read as the reverse complement.
TATTTATTTGAAAAATTAAAAGTTTATTGGGTGAAATTGAATGTTACGTTGATGAATTAAATGTTTATTAGTTGAATTTTAATGTTAATTTAATGAATTAAATTTTTATTAGGTAAAATGAAATGTTGATTTGAAGAATTGAATGTTAATTTGGTGTAAATTTGATGAATTGAGTATTAATTGGATGAAATTACATGTTACTTTGATGTTGATTTAATAAATTGAATATTTATTGGATGAGTTTGGATCCTAATTTGAGAAATTAAGTGTTGATTGAATGAAGTTGAATATAAATTGAATGAATTGAATCTTAATTTGGTGTTAATTTGATGAATTGAATATTAATTAGATGAAATTGAATGTTAAGTTGATGAACTAAATGTTTATTAGTTGAATTTTAATGTTAATTTGATGAATTAATTGTCTATTAGGTAAAATTCAATGTTGATTTGAAGAATTCAATGTTAATTTGATGTAAATTTGGTGAATATAATATTAATTGGATTAAATTACATGTTATTTTGATTTCGATTTGATAAGTTCAATCATTTATTGGATTAATTTGGATTTTAAAGTCGTCTCGGACTATTTAAATACAAAATTGAATATTTTAGGGATAAAATTGATAAATTAATATTTTAGTAACCATAAATATATATAACTTTGAGGATGAAAGTGTAATTAACTTTTTTTTTATATTAGGACCGGTCCTTAGAAGCTCGATCGGTCGTAGATGAAGACTTACACTTTCATCCCTAAAATTATACATATTTATTAATTTGATCCTTACAATATTAATTTTTTAATTTAATCTTTAAAATATTTAATTTTGTGTTCAATTAGTCCCAGATAAACTTTTAACATGCAAAATCATCCAATAAAATAATCCAATTAATATTCAACTCATTAAATTTACACTAAATTAACATTCAACTCTTCAAATCAAATTCAACTTCATCTAATAAACATTTAATTCATCAAATTAATATTCAGTTATTTATTAATAAATTACATTTACACCACTGAAATATAACAATGTTTATTTATCCAGTTATTTATTTATTCATTTATTTTGGAGGTCCACAATAGCCTTATCTCTCTACTCTCTTCCCACCTTTTTTGTCATTCCCGCCTTTTTCTTCTTTTCCCGCCCAAATCACTTATATTCCCTCCATCCCTTTACTGGTACATATACTTCTTTGAAAATAAAAAATATTTTTGTGATGCAAAGTATTTTTCAAAATTAACACTAAATCGAATTAACACTAAATCGACATTCAATTAATAAAATTAACATTTAAATTCAACTATTAACATTAAATTCATCCAATACATATTCATTTGTCAAATTAACACCAAATTTATGTTCAATTAATGAAATCAATACCAAATATATATTCAATTCATACTTTTTTATATTAATTTGGTGTTAGTTTGATGAATTGAATGTTAATTTGGTATTAATTTGATGAATTGAATGTCAATTTGGTGTTAATTTGTTTAATTGAATGTTAATTTGATGTTGATTTGATGAATTAAATGTTTATTCGATAAATTTCTATATTACTGGTTTAATAAATTGAATTTTATCAGATGATTTTTTATGTTAATTTGATGAATTGAGTTTTAATTGGATGATTTTGAATATAAATTGGATGAATTGAATGTTAATTTAGTATTAATTTGATTAATTTAATATTTATTTGATGAAATTGAATGTTAAGTTAATTTGATGAATTAATTATTTATTAGATGGAATTGAATGTGAGTTTGATGAATTGAGTATTAATTTTGTGTTAATTTTATGAATTCAAAGTTAATTTAGTGTTAATTTGAAGAAGTGAATATTAATTTGGTGATAATTTGATGAATTGAATATTAATTGGATGAAATTGAATCTTAATTTGATGAATTTAATTTTAAATAGTTAATTTCAATGTTAATTTTATGAACTGAATGTTTATTATACAAAATGGAATGTTAATTTGTTGAATTGAATGCTAATTTAGTGTTGTTTTGATGAATTAAATATTTATTCAATGAATTTTTATATTACATTGGTGTTGGTTTAATAAATTGAATTTTTGTTAGGTGATTTTGGATGTTAATTTGATGAATTTAGTGTAAATTGGATGAATTTGAATATATATTTGATAAATTGAATGTTAATTTATTGTTAATTTGATAAATTAAAATTTTATTTGATGGAATTGAATGTTAGGTTAAGTTGATGAATTAAATGTTTATTAGATAGAATTGAATGTGAATTTAATGAATTGAATATTAATTTTGTGTTAATTTGATGAATTAAATGTTAGTTTGGTGTTAATTTGAAGAATTGAAAGTTAATTTGATGAATTGAATGTTAAATAGTTAATTTAAATGTTAATTTAATGAATTGAATGTTTATTATTCGAAATGAAATGTTAATTTGTTAAATTGAATGTTAATTTGGTATTGATTTGATGAATTAAATCTTTATTAGATGATTTTATATTTTAATTTGATGAATTGAATTGAATGTTAATTTAATAAATTAAATATTAATTTGATGACTTGAATTTTAATTTGGTGTTAATATGATGATTTGAATGTTTGTTTGATGAAATTGAATGTTAAGTTGATGAATTAAATATTTATTAGATGAAATTGAATGTTGATTTGAAGAATTGAATATTAATTTGTTATTTATTTGAATAATTAAACGTTTATTGGATGAAATTGCACGTTAATTTGGTGTTAATTTGTTAAATCGAGAATTTTCGATGTTAATTTTATGAATTGAATGTTACTTGAATGAATTTGAATATAAATTGGATGAGATTGAATGTTACGTTGATGAATTAAATGTTTATTACGTAAAATTAAATGTTGATTTGAAGAATTGAATGTTAATTTGGTGTAAATCTGATGAATTGAGTATTAATTGCATGTTACTTGTTGATTTAACAAATTGAGTATTTATTGGATGAGTTTGGATGTTAATTTGATGAATTATAATATTAAAAGGTTAAAAGTGTAATATCAAAGGGATAAAAGTGTAATATAATAGGAGAAGTAAGTGTAATTAAACACACGATCGGTCCACATTCCCAGGACCGGTCTTAGTTTAAATTATATTTACACCCCTAAACTATAACACTACTTTTATTTTGTTCCCAATCTAACCCAACACAATTAAATTAACATTCAATTTCATGAAATTAATATTTAATTGATCAAATTAACATCAAATTAACATTTAATTCATCTAATTAATATTCAATTCATCAAATTAATACTAAATCGACATTCAATTCATCCAATTACCACTCAATTTATCAAAGTTAACATTCAAAATAATCCAAAAAAAAATTAATTTATCAAATCAATACCAAACCAAAGTAATATGAAAATTAATCAAATAAACATTTAATTCATTAACTCAACTCTAAATTAACATTACATTTCATCTAATAAACATTCAATTAATAAATAAACGATGGTAATTTGATAAATTGAGTGTATATTTAATGCACTTGAATATAAATTAAATGAATTGAATGTTAATTTTATGTTAATTCGATGAATTGAATATTAATTGGATGTGATTGAATGTTAAGTTGATGAATTAAATGTTTATTACATGAAATTGAATGTTGATTTGAAGAATTGAATGTTAATTTGTTATTTATTTGAAAAATAAACGTTTATTGGATGCACGTTACTTTGGTGTTAATTTGTTAAATCGAGGATTTTCGATGTAAATTTTATGAATTGAATGTTACTTGAATGAATTTGAATATAAATTGGATGAGATTGAATGTTACGTTGATGAATTAAATGTTTATTACCTAAAATTAAATGTTGATTTGAAGAATTGAATGGTAATTTGGTGTAAATTTGATGAATTGAGTATTAATTGCATGTTACTTGTTGATTTAACAAATTGAGTATTTATTGGATGAGTTTGGATGTTAATTTGATGAATTATAATATCAAAATGTTAAAAGTGTAATATCAAAGGGATAAAAGTGTAATATGATATGAGAAGTAAGTGTAATTATACACACGATCGGTCCACATTCCCAGGACCGGTCTTAGTTTAAATTATATTTACACCCCTAAACTATAACACTATTTTTATTTTGTTCTCAATCTAACCCAACACAATTAAATTAACATTCAATTTTATGAAATTAATATTTAATTCATCAAATTAATATCAAATTAACATTTAATTCATCCAATTAATATTCAATTCATCAAATTAATACTAAATGTACATTCAATTCATCCAATTACCACTCAATTTATCAAAATTAACATCTAAAATAATCCAAAAAAAAATTAATTTTTCAAATCAACACCAAACCAAAGTAATATGAAAATTAATCAAATAAACATTTAATTTATTAACTCAACTCTAAATTAACATTACATTTAATCTAATAAACATTCAATTAATAAAATTAACATTTAAATTCAACTATTAACATTAAATTCATCCAATACATATTCATTGTCAAGAGTTGAAACCCCAAGAGTTGGAACCAACCCAAAAAAGTTGAAACTCTCCCCAAACCTCTACCCAACAGTTGGAACTCTTACCCAAAAAAGTTGGAACATATACCAAAAAAGTTGGAACCCCTCCCCTAAGAGTTGGAACCCCTACCCCCAACAGTTGGAACTCCTACCAAAAATGTTGGAACCCTCCCCCCAACAGTTGGAACTCCTTCCTCAAAAGAGTTGGAACTCCTCCCCAAGAGTTGGAACCTTTACCAAAAAAGTTGGAACCCTTACCCAAAAAAGTTGGAACCTCTACCAAAAAAGTTAGAACCCCTACCAAAAAAGTTAGAACCCCTACCCAAAAAAGTTGGAACCTCTCTCCCCAAGAGTTGGAACCCCTACCCCCAACAGTTGGAACCCTACCAAAAATGTTGGAACCCAAAGAGTTGGAACACTTCCCCCAAAGAGTTGGAACTCCTCCCCAACAGTTGGAACCGTTACCCAAAAAGTTAGAAATCCTACCAAAAAAGTTGGAACCCTCCCCCAACAGTTGGAACCCCTACCAAAAATGTTGGAACCCCTCCCCCAAGAGTTGGAACCCTTACCCCCCCCAACAGTTGGAACTTCTACTAAAAATGTTGGAACCCCTCCCCCAACAGCTGGAACTCCTCCCCCAAGAGTTGGAACCTCTACCCAAAAAAGTTGGGTAGAATTGAGTTTTAATTGGATGATTTTGAATATAAATTGGATGAATTCAATGTTAATTTAGTATTAATTTGATTAATTTAATATTTATTTGATGAAATTGAATCTTAATTTGATGAATTTAATTTTAAATAGTTAATTTCAATGTTAATTTTATGAACTGAATATTTATTATACAAAATGGAATGTTAATTTGTTGAATTGAATGCTAATTTAGTGTTGTTTTGATGAATTAAATATTTATTCAATGAATTTTTATATTACATTGGTGTTGGTTTAATAAATTGAATTTTTATTAGGTGATTTTGGATGTTAATTTGATGAATTTAGTGTAAATTGGATGAATTTGAATATATGTTTGATAAATTGAATGGTAATTTATTGTTAATTTGATAAATTAAAATTTTATTTGATGGAATTAAATGTTAGGTTAAGTTGATGAATTAAATGTTTATTAGATAGAATTGAAAGTGAATTTAATGAATTGAATATTAATTTTGTGTTAATTTGATGAATTGAATGTTAGTTTGGTGTTGATTTGAAGAATTGAAAGTTAATTTGATGAATTGAATGTTAAATAGTTAATTTAAATGTTAATTTAATGAATTGAATGTTTATTATTCGAAATGAAATGTTAATTTGTTAAATTGAATGTTAATTTGGATGAGATTGAATGTTACGTTGATGAATTAAATGTTTATTACGTAAAATTTAATGTTGATTTGAAGAATTGAATGTTAATTTGGTGTAAATTTGATGAATTGAGTATTAATTGCATGTTACTTGTTGATTTAATAAATTGAATATTTATTGGATAATTTTGGATGTTAATTTGATGAATTATAATATCAAAAGGTTAAAAGTGTAATATCAAAGGGATAAAAGTGTAATATGATAGGATAAGTAAGTGTAATTATACACACGATCGGTCCACCATTCCTAGGACCGGTCTTAGTTTAAATTACACTTACACCCCTAAACTATAACACTATTTTTATTTTGTTCTCAATCTAACCCAACACAATTAAATTAACATTCAATTTCATCAAATTAATATTTAATTCATCAAATTAATATCAAATTAACATTTAATTCATCCAATTAATATTGAATTCATCAAATTAATACTAAATCGACATTCAATTCATCCAATTACCACTCAATTTATCAAAATTAACATCCAAAATAATCCGATAAAAATTTAATTTATCAAATCAACACCAAACCAAAGTAATATGAAAATTAATCAAATATACATTTAATTCATTAACTCAACTCTAAATTAACATTATATTTCATCTAATAAACATTCAATTAATAAAATTAACATTTAAATTCAACTATTAACATTAAATTCATCCAATACATATTCATTGTCAAGAGTTGAAACCCCAAGAGTTGGAACCACCCCAAAAAAGTTGAAACCCCAAGAGTTGGAACCACCCCAAAAAATTTGAAACCCCTCTCAAAGAGTTGGAACCTCTACCAAAAAAGTTGGAACTCTTACCCAAAAAAGTTGTAACCCTTACCCAAAAAAGTTGGAACCTCTACCCAAAAAAATTGAACCCCTACCCAAAACAGTTGGAACCCCTGCCCCAAGAGTTGGAACCTCTACCCAAAAAAATTTGGAAGTCCTACCCAAAAAGTTGGAACCCTTACCCAAAAGAGTTGGAACCTTTACCCAAAAAAGTTAGAACCCCTACCAAAAGAGTTGGAACCCCTCCCCCTAGAGTTGGAAACACCCCAAAAAAGTTGAAACCCCTCCCCCAAGAGTTAGAACCACCCCAAAAAAGTTGAACCCCTACCCCAAGAGTTGGAACCTCTACCAAAAAAGTTGGAACCCTTACCCAAAAAAGTTAGAACCCCTACCCGAAACAGTTGAAACCCCTCCCCCCAAAAGTTGGAACCACCCCAAAAAAGTTGAACCCCTCCCCCAAGAGTTGGAATGTTTACCCAAAAAAGTTGAAACCTCTACCCAAAAAGCTGGAACCCCTACCCAAAAAAGTTGAAACCCCTGCCCCCAACCTCTACCCAAAAAAAAGTTAGAACCCCTACCCAAAAAAATTGGAACCAATCCAAAAATGTTATAACCCTGACCCAAATAGTTGGAAGCATTATTTACAATTCTTTTAATTATTTTATTTTATTCATTATTTATTTGTTGTTAATAAAAAATTGGACTATTTAAAAAATATTGAACAAATAGTTGGAAGCCTTATCTACAATTCTTTTAATTATTTTATTTTATTCATTATTTATTTGTTGTTAATAAAAAATGGGACTATTTAAAAAATATTGAACAAATAGTTGGAAGCATTATTTAAAATTCTTTTAATTATTTTATTTTATTAATTATTTATTTGTTGTTAATAAATAATGGGACTATTTAAAAAATATTGAAGAAATAGTTGGAAGCATTATTTACAATTCTTTTATTTACAATTATTTTATTTTATTCATTATTTATTTGTTATTTATTTGTTGTTAATAAAAAATGGGACTATTCATCATTGTTTATTTGTTGTTAATACAATTTTCTACTCCGTTCCCGCCTTTTTTTGCCATTCCCGCATTTTTCTTCTTTTTCCGCCCAAATCACTTCTTTTCCCTCCATCCCTTTACTGGTACATATATTTGTTTGAGAATAAAAAATATTTTTCTGATGAAAAGTATTTTTCAAAATTAACACTAAATCGACATTCAATTCATCAAATTAACACTCAATTTATCAAAATTAACATCTAAAATCATCCAATAAAAATTCAATTTATCAAATCAACACCAAAGTAATATGAAAATTAATCAAATAAACATTTAATTCATTAACTCAATGCTAAATTACCATACATTTCATCTAATAAACATTCACTTAATAAAATTAACATTTAAATTCAATTATAAACATTAAATTCTTCCAATACATATTCATTCGTCAAATTAACACCAAATTTATGTTCAATTGATGAAATCAATACCAAATATATATTCAATTCATAAAATTTATATTAATTTGGTGTTAGTTTGATGAATTAAATGTTAATTTGGTATTAATTTGATGAATTGAATGTTAATTTGGTGTTAATTTAATGAATTGAATGTTTATTATACGAAACGAAATGTTAATTTATTGAATTGATTGTTAATTTGATGTTGATTTGATGAATTAAATGTTTGTTCGATAAATTACTATATTACATTGGTGTTGGTTTGACAAATTGAATTTTATCAGATGATTTTGGATGTTAATTTGATGAATTGAGTGTTAATTGGATGATTTTGATTATAAATTGGATGAATTGAATGTTAATTTCGTATTAATTTGATGAATTGAATATTTATTTGATGAAATTGAATGTTAAGTTAATTTGATGAATTAATAATTTATTAGATGGAATTGAATGTGAATTTGATGAATTGAATATTAATTTTTTGAATTGAAAGTTAATTTATTGTTAATTTGAAGAATTGAATATTAATTTGGTGTTAATATGATGTATTGAATATTAATTGGATGAAATTGAATCTTAATTTGTTGAATTTTATTTTAAATAGTCGATTTAAATGTTAATTTAATGATTTGAATGTTTATTATATGAAATTGAATGTTAATTTTTTGAATTGAATGCTAATTTAGTGTTGATTTGATGAATTAAATATTTATTAGATGATTTTGGATGTTAATTTGATGAATTGAGTGTAAATTAGATGAATTTGAATATATATTGGATAAATTGAATGTTAATTTAGTGTTAATTTAATAAATTAAAATTTTATTGGATGGAATTGAATGTTAGGTTAATTTGATAAATTAAATATTTATTAGATAGAATTGAATGCGAATTTAATGAATTGAATATTAATTTTGTGTTAATTTGATGAATTGAATGTTAGTTTGATGTTGATTTGAAGAATTGAAAGTTAATTTGGTGTTAATTTGATGAATTGAATGTTAAACAGTTAATTTAAATGTTAATTTAATGAATTGAATGTTTATTATTCGAAATGAAATGTTAATTTGTTAAATTGGATGTTAATTTAGTGTTGATTTGATGAATTAAATCTTTATTAGATGATTTTGTATTTTAATTTGATGAATTGAATGTTAATTTAATGAATTAAATATTAATTGGATGAATTGAATGTGTATTTGATGAAATTGAATGTTTATTTGGTATAAATTTGATAAATTAAATATTAAATGTTATTAGATGAAATTGAATGTTAATTTGTTGAATTGAATATAAATTTGATATTGATTTGATGAATTAAATGTTTATTGGATGTAATTGTATGTTACTTTGATGTTGATTTGTTAAGTTGAACCTTTATTGGATGATTTTCGATGTTAATTTGATAAATTGAGTGTTAATTTAATGAATTTGAATATAAATTAGATGAATTGAATGTTAATTTTTTGTTAATTTGATGAATTGAATATTAATTGGATGTGATTGAATGTTAAGTTGATGAATTAAATGTTTATTAGATGAAATTGAATGTTGATTTGAAAAATTGAATGTTAATTTGTTATTTATTTGAAAAATGAAATGTTTATTGAATGAAATTGAATGTTACGTTGATGAATTAAATGTTTATTAGTTAAATTTTAATGTTAATTTAATGAATTAGATTTTTATTAGGTAAAATGAAATGTTGATTTGAAGAATTGAATGTTAATTTGGTGTAAATTTGATGAATTGAGTATTAATTGGATGAAATTACATGTTACTTTGATGTTGATTTAATAAATTGAATATTTATTGGATGATTTTAGATGCTAATTTGAGAAATTAATTGTTAATTGAATGAAGTTGAATATAAATTGAATGAATTGAATTTTAATTTGGTGTTAATTTGATGAATTGAATATTAATTAGATAAAATTGAATGTTAAGTTGATGAACTAAATCTTTATTAGTTGAATTTTAATGTTAATTTGATGAATTAATTGTCTATTAGGTAAAATTGAATGTTGATTTGAAGAATTCAATGTTAATTTGATGTAAATTTGGTGAATATAATATTAATTGGATTAAATTACATGTTATTTTGATTTCGATTTGATAAGTTCAATCATTTATTGGATTAATTTGGATTTTAAAGTCGTCTCGGACTATTTAAATACAAAATTGAATATTTTAGGGATAAAATTGATAAATTAATATTTTAGTAACCATAAATATATATAACTTTGAGGATGAAAGTGTAATTAATTTTTTTTTTTATATTAGGACCGGTCCTTAGAAGCTCGATCGGTCGTAGCTTAGAAATGAAGACTTACACTTTCATCCCTAAAATTATACATATTTATTAATTTGATCCTTACAATATTAATTTTTTAATTTAATCTTTAAAATATTTAATTTTGTGTTCAAATAGTCCCAGATAAACTTTTAACATGCAAAATAATCCAATAAAATAATTCAATTAATATTCAACTCATTAAATTTACACTAAATTAACATTCAACTCTTCAAATCAAATTCAACTTCATCTAATAAACATTTAATTCATCAAATTAATATTCAAATTCAACAAATTAACATTTAATTCATCCAATTTATATTCAAATCCATTCAATTAACACTTAATTAATCTAACTAACATTCATTTATCAAATTAATACCAAATTAATATTTAATTCATCAAATTATTTGGTATGTGGTTGGGTGGGTAACGTTGGTGTTACAATTTTTTTTTAAGTTGGATTACAACTTTTATGAATTGAGTTTCAATTTTTTGGAGTATATTATTATTTTTGGGGTTGGGTTAAAATATTTTGGGATTGTGGTCCAACCTTTTGGAGTGGGTTCTAACTTCTTCGGTGAAATTTTAACTTTTTGGAGTTGATTACAACTTTAATGGTGTGGGTTACAACTCTATTGGATACAGATACGGTTCAACTTTAATGGATAGGGTTCAACTTTAATTGAAGAATTACAACTCTTTTAGATGTGGATACACCTTTAATGGATAGAGTTCAACTCTATTGAAAGCAGTACAATTTTAATGGAGGGTTCAACTTTTAATGGAGGGTTCAACTCTATTGGATGAGCTAGTCATTTGGTAACAACTTTTATGGTTCAACCGGTGAAACCGGTTTTAAAGAGCCATTAAAGGGCCACGTGTAACACACCTAGGCCAACTTACTTTTCGGTATGGTACCGAAAAGCAAGTTGGCGGTATAGTAGTGTTACCCATAAATTTAAGTTAAAAAATGAATAAAAACTTGATTTGGTATGAGTCTGATAAACTTATTTTTCAACTCAAATCTTTTTAAAAAAATTACTTCTTATCCAGTAACTTTTTTTTTCTCCAATTTTTTTTTTTTCTCTTCTCTTTTCTTTCATTTTTGACCGGTGTGGCTGGGTACTGGTTCCATCTCTGAACAAGGTCATCAAGAATGTTGGTTGGAGAAAGCATTCACAGCTCGTTGCCTCCTGCAAGTCAGTTCTCGACAATCAGTTAATGACCCTCCAATCAGGCTCCCCAAAAGTCATTGAGCCACCTCTTGATTGCACTTTCAAATTATTCTCCTTCGAGATGACCGGCGAAGCGGAGGAAGACAGAGACAACAGAAGCGGCGCAGTGGAGGAGAAGAGAGTGAGGCGTCTGATGATTTATAACCGTTAAGAAATAGGGTATGAAATTTGAGTTTCCTTGATTTAAGTTTAAATTGATTTAGGTTTAGAATAGATTTTTCTTGATTTAGTATGGATATGAGAGTCTAATATTAAATAAAAAATTTATACTATATTTCTATTTTTTTTTTTTCTAACTACCGGGTATTCAAGCTTGCGCCGCAAGTACTGTGTCGGCCATCATAACTCCAAGTTTAAGGACATGTCCACGAGAAACAAGAGTTGTTGGTCCTTGGGGGGCGTGAGAGACCTCTTGTTTGTTAGAGGGCGGGCTTGACATATACTAAGGCCAAAAATTTTAAAAAAAAATACAGAAGAGAATATGAGAAAAATACAGAGGACAAATGAGAACAATCAAGAGAACATGAGGAAAATATACCAAGTTACAGACCGACAGAACAAAACTATAGTACACCAACACACAAGTAGAGACTCGAACCCCTAAAAAAAAAAAAAAATTATAGACAATGCAGATTTGGCAAAGCCATCACATAGACCTCGACATCAACGTAGCCATGGATCCACAAGCAGCACAAACTTAGACTCTTCTGTCATCGAACTACTAAAATACCCATCTTCTTTAGGCCAGCAATCAGCAAAAAAAAAAAAAGTTAATTGCACTTGAGATCCTGAACTTTGTCTCATTTTGGTCCCTGAAATATTAAGCATGTTTCTATATTTTCCCTCAAGCAGACAGCATCCAGATTGTTAATGATTTTTTATCATAAACCTGTTATGTGACACCTAAATAAGGACAAAAAATAATTTTGATAGCTCTTAAACAAAGTTCTAGTAGCTCTTGACAAAAAAATGTATAATGTGGATAACTTTTGACCAAAATTTAGATAACTTATGATCAAAATTGTGTAATTTAGGTAACCATTTAACCAAAATTTGAATATAAATTTGGTCAAAGAGTTATCCAAATTTTTTTTGTTCATATTTAAGTATCACATAACAAGTTTATGATAAAAAATCATTAGCAGTCTGGACGCTATCGGCTTGAGAGACCATATAAAAATATATTCAATACTTCGGGGACCAAAATGATATAATTGAAACATTGGGGACCAAAATGATACAAATTTCATACTTTGAGGACCTCCAATGCAATTAACCCAAAAAAAAAACACATGTCAAAACCTGTTTCATATTCATTCTCATCTCTGAAGTGGTATCAACTGAAGTGCTGAACTCTGAATTTCCACTCCCCTTCCACTGGATCATAAGCAACAAATTCACCACCTTGCTCTGCCACCTTCTTGATTAGCATCTCTCTGTACTTATCAACCTTTGGTCCATCTATGTGCTGTTTCCCTGTCTTTTTGTCAATGCATTTGATGTTAAGAAGAGTTACCTCTGCAGGCTTGTTAAGACATTGCCCCACTGGGGGTTTCTTGCTCTCATCCATATACACAATCACCTCGCGGTTATTAAACTGGACATGGGATTCAAGATCAAGTTGCCGCACATCTGTCTCCCCCAAAAACTTGATGCTGCCATAGCCACATCGTCCAACCACAAACTCCTTCACACGGCTGCAGAACCCTGGTTCAGCCCTTTCCTTTGCTGCCAACTCCTGGATTTGAGGTTCTGTGTAGTAGTCAGAGTGGCGGAGCTTTGGCACTATTGGTTCTACATCAGCTTCATGCTGATGAATACCTACATCCTGACCATCTCTGCACCTGGGGACCTCAATGCATGAACCTTCCTTTTTGGTGGAATGATCATCACGCATCCCATTAGCCTTAAGGTTGAGTTTGGCTGAAATAACACCGGCTTCGCTGGTGCCATTGTCACCTATATTTCCTGCAAATTTGCAGGCAAAAAAAATATTGAATAAGCATTAGTCAATTAAATCTGTTTAACTATAAAACATGAACACATAAGGTTGTCTAAAACTATGAATTACTATCTCTGACATATCTTCTATTCTGCAAAATATCAGAATCGTGTATCCTCTATTATAATACAAAATAAGAGGAGCCATGAAAATGGTAGAAATTTGCACAAAAGAAAATCACATACAGGAAGACTTACCATTCTCATACACATGATAAGATTTATGATTTAACGTAGGCAATTGCTCTGCATTAGCCCTCACGGGCCACTGTTCTGAAGAACGAAGGATAAAAGCTCTTGGGTTCTCCCTTGGAACCAATAAAGCATTTCCCTTGGATGTGCTAAGAGTTTCCTCATCACTAATAAAAAATGGCACCTGCACACAACAATCAAACAACAGCATTAATGTGAAACATTTCCACACTAATTTTCTTTTTCTTCATTTTTTTTTTTTTTTGAGATCAGAATTTCAACTTTGTCCATATGAACTGCAACTTGTGTTGTAATTCTCACCTTTGGACCATTGCTTCTAGGGTCATATTTCTGAGCAGACAACCTACTGCGTCTTGTTCGGATAATCAGCAACGAGTTAGTTCTGACAAAAGCAGGCTTGTCCAAAACCTGTTATGGGAAGAAAAGACAAATGCTTATATGGTGCACGAAAAAAACCCTTAAAACTTTTAAGTTTTTCCCGACAGCCGTTGCTAAGTAGCGCTCTAAACATGATGATATTGCATTTGTGACACTTGTGGACAGAACACTCATGTCTAATACTTGTTCAAGCCAAACAAGAACCCGATGCAAAAGTTTGGGTGTAGTTCACATTTTTATAATAGGACTATGACTGAAATTATATTATGGCTCAACTAAGAGGCTTATAACATCTGCTGTGTTTTGTGCGTGTGTGTGTGTGTGTGTGTGTGTGTGTGTGTGTGTGCATGCTTATGCATGTGCATTTGTGTTCCGTAAAATGCACGCATAGTCATATACCTGTTCTTAAAATCTGGGATGCCCAATACCGCTTGTCCTTCTATAAATTAGAAAACCAAGTCTAGAAAAAGGGAGGAACCAGTGCACGAGGCTCCAGCAACTGCAGGGTATGGGGAGGGTCAGATCTACATGGAGAGAGGCTGTTTCCGCAGCTTTTGACTCCCAAGTTCCAATAGAGCAACCATACCACTGCATCAAGGTCTACCCTCTAGAAAACTCATGTTTATGTCTTCAATTTATAACTAGCAAACTAGAACACATATTAACAAGCATGCCCATTATACCAAACAAATATACTGCTTGCAAAAGCGAGAGGAAGACTTACAGGCATGCTAGATATTCCATATTGAAGTGATGGTGCCAATCCAGGGTGACCAACTGACACCTCAGGTAGTGTAGGTTCAGTTCCACGAGGACTTGTAACAGCTGCTGGCTGCACTGTGGCAGTGCTCTGAGAAGCACGCCTGAAAAACATGTAATTGAACATGAGTAAGTGAAAAAAACAAAATACAAAAAAATATAATCATTCAGCAAAGAAGAAATTCTGAAGACATTTTTTGTGTAACTGAACATACTCCGTGAGAATGATGAAAGAAAGAAATTTTTTGCATTCTTAGTTTTGAATGTATTAACAGTGAACAAGTCCCATGTGTAAAGGTTTTTTCCGTTGTTAGTTTTCGGGTCTTTCGATTACTTGACAACTATTATGAAAATATCATATGTTAAATATGGTGGACTCGTTCATTTTTTGGGATAATGACCACATATCACCAACAGCAAAAATGCCAACACTTACAACCCCTGTTACCCTGGTCCTAACTGAAGAAAAAAGTATACAGTCTTGCCTGTACAAAACCAAGTACTAAATAATCCATCCAATACAGAATCTCATAGGGTAAAGATATACAACCTTCATAATACGATCTAGTCAATAACACTTAAACGATTTATGAAAAAAAAAAAAACATGGTCATACAATTGTGTGCATAAAGTTAGAGAAGAAGCATACTGTTCACCAACGGTTCTCTCACCAATTCCTGTAACAGCCACAAAGCTATCTAAACCTTCCAAAAGAGCAAAAATATTATCAGTGAGATGGAATGAAAATCCAAAGTACTGCATCCACCACAAAATAGAAGGATCAAAGATTAGGCACAAAATTATCTCTAAGTTACCTGCTGATGTCTTAGCAGTTTCCGCTGGCTGTAGAGGAGTGGATGAAGAAGCCTGCAAGTACATCATAAAAGGCATAAGCTCGACTCAAAACCTATGACGCCCTTTTCTATATGGAAATTTCACTATAATCAGTCAAAAGGGGAGCAAACCCAATATACAAAAGCCAATGGATGAAAAGAATAACATCAAAACCCAAAAACTCCACAAATGAATCAACAGTTCCAGGTATATTTCTTTACACAAAGGAAAAGGGTACTCAAATAACAAAACGTTTAGCTTATGAAAAACCCAAAAAAAAAAAGATGGAGGTAGAAAACAATCTGCCCCCCCCCCCCCCCCCCCCCAAAAAAAAAAAAACACACAAAAAAAGAGGAGGTAAAAAAAGTGGTCCACCGTAATGGATATCAATCACATTCAACGAAATTATACAAAAATCATAATTTTGAACTAGATATTAGCACTAAAGCCACATGTGGGGTGATGATAACTTACAGTCGTATGGACAAAACCAGCCAGATTGCTTGGTGAAACCAGCGAAGGCGTGTTGAACATGTTTGGTTGACTAGAGAGAGTGGCAGTAGTTGGTTCAATCAAAGCATTTGTTTGCCCGAGTGAGGACGAATTATACGGATATAGTGGACTTGATCTAGTGGATGGACAAAAAGGAGATGGAGAAGTGTTGGGTGCAGAAGCAAGGGCTGATGATGTTACATGGGTAGAAGGTATGGATAATGAAGCTGCCCGTAAAGGGTTTGCAGAGGACAATGTGTTGAAGGGAGATGGATTGAATGCAGGTGTAGTAGACACTCCAGAAATCGGAAAGCTAAAGGTTGGTGGTTGTGGGGTAAAGGGATTCGAAGGAGTTGATGGGGAGAAGACATTTCCAGTACTGGATACAGGAGAAGTAGAAACAGTAAAGCCTGGGGAACTAAATACTGGTTTTGGGGGGGCAAATGGATTTGAAGGGATTGATGGAGAGAAGAAATTTCCTGTACTGAGTACAGAAGAAGTAGAAACAGTAAAGCCTGGGGAACTAAATACTGGTTTTGGGGGGGCAAATGGATTTGAAGGGATTGATGGAGAGAAGATATTTCCAGATGTACTGAACGCAGGCGAAGTAGACACAGTAGAGCCTGGGGAACTGAAAACTGTTTTTGAGGGGGCAAATGGTTTCGAAGGAATGGATGGAGAGAAAATATTTCCAGATGTACTCAATACAGGATTATTAGACAACATAGATCCTGGAGACAGAAAGACTGGTTTTGGGGGGGCAAATGGATTCGAAGGAATTGAGGGACAGAAGGGATTCACAGATGATTGACAAGAGGTAGGTGAAGGACTGAAGGGTTTCGGCTGTGTAATGGATGTTAGAACACTACTCCCATCAGTAGATTTGCCCACAGGTTTGTGGCCACCTGAATTAATCAACAAATAATAAAAGTTGGTCATTGCATGCCATTTATATAAAAAGCCAAGAGAGACAAATGCAGGCAAAAACAAAAACGCAACCACAAGTAAAACATACCTTTATCACTCAACTGATAATCCTTCCACCTCAATTCTTCATGGTTTTTATCTTTGTAAATGGGCATGGCAGAAATCGATACAACGTTCCCAGCAGGTTGCATACTGCCATCTACAACTGCAGCTGTTTTCGTGTAAGATGCTACTCTAGTTCCCGAATTTGATGGGCCAAAGGCTGGAAAGAAACCCAAGTCAGAGCAAATACCAGATCCCTGAATTGAGGTTGTAGCAGGACTGGGTCCAAATCTTGGGGTGCTTGCTGTATGAAGGGCAACGTTGGTACCAAATCCCCAAGTTAAGGTTGGAGCAGGACTTGTGCTAAATCCAGGGGTGCTTAATGTACCAAATGCAGGAGTGCCTGATGCACCAAAGGCAAGGGTACTTGATGTTCCAAACATGGAGGTGCAAGAAGAACCAAATGCAGGGGTGCTTGAAGCACCAAATGCACCCCCAAATCCAGAAGCTGATGCATTGGATGTCCCAAAAGCCATGCCTATGCTACCAAATGTTGGTATCAACGAAGAACCAAATGCTGGGCTGCTTGTCGCACCAAATGCAGAGTGACTTGACGGACCAAATGCAGTAGACGAACCAAAAAAATTGCTCCCAAATGCAGGTTGTGTTTGTTGAAATGCATTCTTGAATGAGTTAGACTGATTAGAACTTGACCCAATTCCTCCAAAAGCAAGGTTCTGCCTAGATATAGAAGATCCTGTAACAATAGAACACGTAAAGTTTACAGTCAGGACTCGGGATACAATTAGAAAAAGGCAACCATAAAACGATGTGGTCACATAGAAAAAAACAGTACTGCAGTTCTAAAGCAAGATAAAACCTAACACTGATATTCTAATAATATGCCATGAGATGAACATCCAAGCAATTACACCCAACTTATCTATCATAGAAAACTTTACTTTATAAAATTAGTGAAGTCGAAGTAGTACATTTGCATATGTGCTTAAATGGAACTTCAGAGAAGTAAAGCTTCTCCTTCTTTTTTTCTGTTTTTGGGTGTAATTAAAGCTGGTGAATTACAGCACGTAGGTGATCCAGATACTGGTGCAGAGCAACCAATGGATTGATGTTGTCATCAATTCCTCCCCACACTATGGAACCAAAAAGAGGTGATTGAATGAGGAAAACAACCAGATACAACAAACGAAAATGATGCATAGTATTGATTAACATATGCTAATTTACTTACCACTAAAGGACGATGGAGAGCTCCCAAAAGCAGGAGTACAAGAAGCACCAGATGTTGTTGTGGATGCTATAGGTGAAGAAGTTACTCCAAACATACCGGTCGAATTCCCACCAAAGATTGATTCACCTGTTGGTGAACCAAAAGGAGCGTAAGCACCTGGAGTATTCGGTTGCCCAAATACTGAAGTGGAACCCAAAGAGCTGCTGCTCGATGGCTGTCCAAAAGCTGCCATTAGGAAACAAAAGAAGAATAAGAATCAGAATGTTCTTCGTGGCACTGAAACTATGGAGAAATTTTACTAAAAAAAATTCAAGACAGCATAAAGAAGTAGCCTAACAGGGGAAAAAACCGATGATTGCATATCAAAAGTACAACTCTTCATCAATGCAACCTCTCAAAAGTTTAGTTATATCCAACACGAAAATGAACAGCATAACAAACCCCACACCCAGAAGAAAATTAAAGGAAAATAAAATAAAATAAAACAAAAACCATAAGTGGCTCATAAAGCAGCAGAATTTTTATGACTTCCGAACATTAACAATCATATACAACATCGGATTCAAAACTTGACAATTCTCTTGAGTTCAAACTAGTCTCGACAGCCTGCCTTTGACTAACCCATGACGGGATTAATCGAGATACCCGTAATTAATCCGACACCCCAACCATAATACCATGAAAAAAATATATATACAAGTTGAATTTAGGACAAAATACGGAAAAAATAAACTGTGCTACCATTAGCAATTTTAAACCTGCAGCTACTCAAAAGTCAAATACGGGAAAAAAACTAATTTGATGCTTCAGGTTTCAGATAATAGTGGCACAAGCATTACATACAAAGTAGCATGCAAAAGATTTCTATTCAATGAACACAATAGTTTTACGACTTTGCAAATTGCAAAGTATGTGTGTCTCTGTGTGTGTGTGTGTGTGAGAGAGAGAGAGAGGGAGAGAAAGAGCAAAGGAACTTCAAGACATGAACAAGTAACGAACTTTGGATTAACAATGTATGAACTTACGAGTAGTGGTGCCGAACATGTCGCAAAGAAAGTTTCCAAGAGCCGAATCGAGGATCGAAAAAAGTGTCTAGTATATACTGTTGCTGGGTATCTGTGTAAGAGTGTCTATGTACTATGTAGGCTCAGTGGTCCTTATATATTTCATTTTTTTGATCAGAAACCGCCATTGTTGGACCAAAAGCGTAGCTTACAGTGAAAGCAATGTTAGCTTGCGTCTGACATTGGATCAAAAAAAAAAAACACAGAGTTAGCTTGACTTGTGTATAGACCGAGTAGCTTGGTGTTTAAGCTAATCAGCGATAGTCTTAGATAAAATTCAGGGTTAATTACAATCAGCCCACGTCAAGTATATCCCTTGTTGCAATCAGTTTCATGTGCTTTCAAATGTTGCAATTTTTCCCCCATCAAATTTTAAGTGGATTAAATTAACTAACAAAGAGTGGCTGAACACCTGAAAAAATCATTACTCCTTCCGTCTTGTATATTATTTTCTCATTTTTTTTAAGATACTAATTTTATCCCTAAAAAAATAAAAATAAAAGGTAAAAGGCAAGACTAAAAAATAAAGAAACATTCGCATCTACATTATCATAGGAAAGGGAGGGTTTCTACCGGAAGGGGGAAGGGAGAGGATGGAAGGGTGTAAAGGCAATGGGGAATATGGATATTTGGCATAACGGAAAAAATAGGTATAAGTGTAATTATCTTTTTTTGACAAAATAGGGATTATGACATGTCTTTTTTTTTTTTATGAAAAATTTGACATGTCTAACTTTTGTCAATTTTTATTATCTAAAAATAACTATTGAAGTTAATTATAAAATATTTAAACTTAAAATGAGCTATTTGTTAAAATTAAAACATGAAGTAATGAGTTACAAACAACTCAAAGTTGAAGGGGGTATTTTGTAATTAATCCTAAAATTTAATTTTAATTTAATAGCTATCTCTAAATTAATTATTTTTATTCAGCTTAATTATTTTTAGGAAATTATTACTTGTATCTAATTTAGTTACTTAATTTTAGAATTTAATCGATTATCTATATCTGTATCTATTTATATCTATATTACTAATAAAAGTACCTTAATATGAAAAACTTTTGATTCATTATTTTACTCTTATAAAGAATTGTAAAGACCATTCCATCTTGCATGGTTAAATATCTAAATTACTATCATATCTTTATGTGTTTAAATCTCTAAATTATCCTCTAACATCTGCTTTAATTATCTATTCTCTATGTATAAATATAAGTATCTATAAAAAATTTAAATTGACTATATTACCCTTAAAAAATATATGCATCATTATAGTGAGTAATATATTTTATCCCAATTGACCTAACTAATTCTTAATTATAGTAAGATTTTAATATGATTAGGATATTGATAATTATTTTTATTTTAATCAATGAATTATAAGTAAAATCCTAATCAAATGAATTTCAAAAAATTTAATTTTTCGAATATCACTAAAAAATACTCTCAATTCCAAAATTCTAAAAAATAGAACTTTAAT
Organism: Ilex aquifolium; assembly: GCA_951799425.1. Classification (NCBI taxonomy): domain Eukaryota; kingdom Viridiplantae; phylum Streptophyta; class Magnoliopsida; order Aquifoliales; family Aquifoliaceae; genus Ilex; species Ilex aquifolium. The sequence goes on along the minus strand of OX637395.1, from coordinate 31,543,470 downwards.
TATTAGTATTTTGTTATCATTTTTCTTATAGTTAGACCAATGAATCGTTGGGACAGACAAAGTCTTCATAATTCTATAATATAATTTGAGTGATAAAAAAATAAGTTTGGTAAGCTTAATATGATATTTAATTCAAGCACTCATATACCTAATATTTTTTATTAATATTTTATGTATAAAAACTATTCACATGCAATACATATCTATATAATAAAGTAGCTTACAATTCAAATCTCAAAAGATAAACAAAATGACTTTTACTTTTCGCGGTCCAGATCGTTTCTAAATTTGTCTAAATCTAATCTAAGGGTTAATATTAATCTAACAATTTTGAGATTCTCGCCCAATCCCTTCATCACACACTCACGTGTTCTCTCACACACTAAAATTGCCAAAAATCTCCAGAACTCTCTCTCTCCCTATGCAAACTCCTCTCCAGAACTCTCCTCTCTCTCTCTGACGTTCAGATCTGTCTCCTTCACACTCAGAGAGTAGAGTCATCAGGCAAGGCAGGCGATCTCAGGAAGGCAGGCGATCTCAGGCAAGGCAATCGAGTGTAAGTCTTCTCTTCTCTCTCCCTCTCCATTTGCCCCAATTGTAGCCATAAATCAAATTGACTCCAGTTCTTTTGATCTTCCTTGCTAGCAGAAATTTAGTGGTAGAAATTGCCTCTCTCTCTCTCTGACGTTCAGATCTGTCTCCTTCACACTCAGAGAGTGAAGGAGCTGTATGATGTAGTCATATAGTTGAGGTAGAGTCATCAGGCAAGGCAGGCGATCTCAGGCAAGGCATCGATCTCTCGAATGTAAGTCTATCTCTTTCTCTCTCTCTTCCCCCTCTCACTCGCACATTCTCCATCACGGTAGACTCACCCCGTAACCCCCTTTCCCCTTTCTCCCAGTCACTGCATACCACATGTTCGATAAATTGTCAAGGCAATTGAGTGAACCCAATGCTTGAGGCCTAAATTGTTTGTTGAACTTGATCCATCAATTACTATCATTTTGCATCGACTTTCTGATTTTTAAGATTGGATCAACATTATGATTAAAACATAAATTTGTTTCACTCAATAGTTGAGGATCCTTAGTTTCAGACGTGTGTTATACAACCCCCATAATTTTTGTGGGTTTTGAAGGCATTCCTTGAGGTAAACATTTTCTGTTGTAGATGCTCATGAATATTACTCGGTGCTCGATTGCCATTTCTCACTGATTGGAAACTCATCACTGGTATTCAGAGTTGCTCTTAGTCCTAAGGCTGAATGATTGGTTTCAATATTCATTATATGCTTAGTTGCCGTATGTACCCAATAGAATGTGAGCTTTATGGGTCATGTCTGTACTGAAAGCCAATAGACAGTATCTTACTTGATTAGATTCAATTCATGCCCAGCAGGTTCTCCTCCCTTTTTTCTCTCAGGGGAATTCATATGGCACTTTGGTCCAAAAGAACAAGATTGTAAACCAAAATTTGTGTCAAGGGTCTACACAAATTTTGATGAATTTGTTTATTGAGTACAATTCTTCCTTCAACCATTTCTAAAAGCCATTGTGTCAACACTGGGTTCAAAATGTTACAAATGATTTTATGTGATCAGATCTTTTATTCTTGATTTTATGGGTTCATCATGCCAACTTGAATTCATCTAAATGATATATATATTTTTATATGGAATTAAAGTGCAGAGTAGATTAAGACTCGAAATTTTTTTTTTTTGTGAAAAAACAATTGAGGAATGTAGAGCTTGGGAAAAAAAATTGTGATAAAAAAAAAACAGTCTCAAGCAATTCCTGAACTGTTCACATCAAATCTTCCTTGCCGCTAACCACTAGCTTATTGGAAACATCTTCCTACATCCTTTTAAGTTTATCAGTTGCTTTCCTTTTAATGTTGAATCAATGTTACAAACAACCCAAGTTTTTGCTTGAATTTCATTTTAATTTCATTTGAAGTAGTGTTTTCTTACAGTGAAAATTTGTAGGAACAAATTAAAATGCTGAATTAGAATTAAAAAAGGATTTCCTGCTTGCATTGTCCTGTAGTTGAACTTACCACAACCTAGAGATGTCTTACTTTATGTTAAAGCAATTGATCTACTATCTGTGTCATGTCTGAGAGATTATCCAGATGATTTTTGCTTATATGTGCACTTTCCTAATTAATTTATGGTCTTTATTTCAGTGATTTTCTTATGGACCCTGCTTTTGCGATTTGAAACGTTGTGATCTGATGGACTATATTTTTTGTTAATTTGGTCAAATTGTATTTTATTGATATGATTGGATTATATGTTGTTGCAGTAGTTGGTAAATTATTAGATTAGCGCAGGATTGTAGCATGACGGTAAGTATCTTAATGTTCTATTTAGCGGCATGGAACTGAGGTCTTGGGGGGCAAAAATCCAATATGAACCAAGGTTTCCCTAATTCCTTTTGTAGGAATTGAGTTTGATGGTATGTTCCACTAATTTTTTACTAACTGCATTTACAAAGTCCAAATCCCACACTGCCAAACTTGGTGTTATTGTAGGTGGTTTTACTTTTTCCCTTTTTGCATAGTTTAATTATCATAAAACACATTATTCAGATGGTGATTTCTTTTGTGCAATCTAAATACCAGTAACTAATTACTATATTTTGAGTGATTAGCTTGAGGGGGATTGTTTTGCTACACTGTAATTGGTTTTGGATTGAATTTATGTGGGCTTACTTAAATTAGTTGAAGTTTTAGCAACTGATTTATAGTAGTTGAATGTTTTGGTTGGAAATTGAGTAATGTATAATGTAGTTGTTCACTCCATTCAAGAAAAACACGATATATATGCTTAATGCGTTTTCCTTTTACGGGGCAGTAAATTTTTTTAAGTCAGAATCACTAGATAGCTGAAGCTTGAAGGTATCTTGACCATCTTTTGTTGGAGTTGAGTGTTCAAAGGTAGCTAGAAATAAATGTTATGTCCATAATATTTGGAAATTGAAGTTGATCTATGCTATACGTATGTCTCTATTTTTGTTGAATTTTTTGGAAGTTTCTTTTTGATTCTATGTACTATTGACATTTAATTTCAAAATTCTGTATGTTTGCAACTATATGTAAATCACTAAATTTTTTGAGTTATATTTTTAGAGGTAATTTTGTCCATATTTTTTATATATTCATCGTTTCTAGATATTTATTATTATCATTATATGTACCATTTTTGTCACTTGCTAATGTTCATTTTTTTAGTTGTTGATTTTATTTGGTCGCACAGTGCCTTCAGGCACGGGTAATAACTAGTAGTATTATAAAATTAATAGCGGGTGTCAGTATTAAATGCAGTCAACAAACTAATCTAAGGACAAAAATTCATTAGTTATAAAGAAATGCTATTGGGACACCACTAAAAAAAAATTGACACCCTGATGCGGTAGATGAGCTGGACCTGTCATGTCACTAACTCAAGCCATCAACTCATTTTCAATTAAAAAAAGGGAAAATTACATTGACCCTGACATTTGATTTTATTACACGAACACCATTTCACGTTTTTAAAATTATACTGAAACCCCACAAAATGAACGTCGTTAATGGCACAAACAACAAGAACATTTTACCCTCACATTAACTACTCATCAAGACCCAAGATCCAAGACCCAAAAACCCAATATCCAAGACCCAGGACCTTTCCTCCCCTCCCCTGAAAGTTGACCCCCCCCCCCACATTCTCTGTTTCTCTCTCTAGACGTATCAGGCCCCCTTAACAATTGACGCCAACACCCAGCGGCGCAACCACAACCGTCTATTTTCACCAGCACCCACCACCGTCGAAAATTTAATCAACACCTCCACCGGCCGACATCCCACTGGAGACAAACAGATCTATTAACACTATCGTCATCCATAAGATTTGATCTCCTATTGGCGCACAAAAGAGGGAGAGGCAATGTGGAGGTGGTGGTTGCAAGTGGATTTTGAAACCCTAACATCTGTGATGTAGTGATGTTGGTTGATGATGGGTTTGATCCAAGTGATGGTTTCAGTGGCGATGGAGGCAGAGATGATTTCAATGGGTTGTGGTTTTAGTCTCTCTCTCTCTCTGTGGTGGTGGTGGTGGTGGGTCTAGCTGGGTTTGGAAGTTTTGGTGGGTTTAGATGGTGGTGGGTCTGACTGGGTTCGGAAGTTTTGGTGGGTTTAGGTGCTGGAACCGATGGTAATGGGTGGTAGAAGTAAGAATTTATGTGATTAGATCAATAATAAATAAAAATAAAATTAATATGGTAAAATTGGATAGGTAATTATTAAGATTTAAAAAAAATTGATTAATTTTTAAACCGTACTAATAATCCCAAATATTATTTAATAAACAAAAAAATTTTAAAAATTAACTTATTAATGTAATAGATTAGGAAATTAAACATTTCAGTGTTAAATTTTAAATTTTAATTTATATATGAAATATATAGATTAAAAAAATAAATGAGTGGTTGGGTAAATTTGTAAGGTAAGAAAAATATTTATTTGAATTCTTAAACTTAATTTTGAAGGGTATTTTTGGTATTCTAGGAATTATTGTTGATGATATCAGCTTTGACCGTAAATAATTCTAACGTTTGTTAGTTAGATGAGATATGGTTGTTACAAATATTAAATATCAAGAGAGTTCGGTATTATTTTTAAAATGGGGTGTCCATGTAATAAAATCAAATATTATGGGGTGTCAGTGTAATTACCCAAAAAAAATCAATCCCACCCAAACCGTAAGACGCACTTCCAGACGTAACCCTCCTCCCCCTCTTCAAGTTGCCAGTCTTCATCGCCTGAGTTGACGTCCGCCATCACCGACGGAATCGTTCTTCCTCCTCGTCTTCATCATTCTGCCTTTGATTGCGGATCTTTTAAATATTGAAACTTTGTGTTAATTCAATGAATATAATAAAATCACATCATAATGTCAATAAATTATGTCAGATTTTTTAGTCTAAATAGTATTACTTTTTTTTTTTTTTTTTAAATTCAAATTAAGTCCCTTTTATCACTATAATTATGTACTGGCAGTCGTCCCCTCAATGCACAGATTTGCTCATTTTTTTCAATCTTCTACCTCACTATTTGAGCATTTAGATACAAAATTATATAACATTAGAATGATAAAATTACTTTTTTTTAAAAAAAAAATTCAAATAAGTGGCTGTTGTTTAAAGTGGTTTGGGAATATGACAATGTGGCTTGTGATACACACTTTGTTCTGTAATATTATAATTTAAAATCTTAAGAATAGAGAAAATAGGAGAAAAATATTTCTCAAATTTATTCATTCACAAAATGATTGTTATGTACAATACACATAATAATAATAGAGAAAAAGACCCACAAATCCATCTTGAGTCACACGATTCACCCAGCACTACCCACACTTTAAAGCCCCGCGCACAAATTCGCATTTTCAGAGCGAATTCATCATAAATTCATGAATTTACTTGCATAAATTTACGGATTCATTTTAATAAATTTACATATTTTAATAAAATACAATAAAAATTTATTTAGATAACTTTTTTAAGTACCGATTACAAGCCCAAGACATAAAACTCGGCTCCATGTATTAAATAGACTAACCTCCAGTTGTATTCATCTTAATTTAATATTTTTCCAACTTAAGGCTGTTGTATATATGTACATATATACTAATATTTACTAATAGTGATAAATTATATAACTAATTATCTATTGGCGGTTAAAGTGACTCTTGAAGACAATAGTTACAACCTTCCAAATAAATGTATCTATTGACATTTAAATGAAGAATTATAACTCTTGTAAAGAGGTGTATGGAACACTATAAATATAGGGTTCCTATTCATTGGCCAGTAGAGGGAGTCATGATGAAGTCAGTTGTTAATTTTTAATTCTATTATCATATTTTCTTGTGATTGATCTTATGAGTTTCCTTCGGGTTGAGTACTGGTTACAAGACTACTAAGAAATACGGTTTTTGATAGTCTAAAATGTTAGGCATTGTATCTCGGGGATAGAATTTACATGAGTCTATCTGCATCATAGTGGGAAAATTATTATCTCGAAGATAGAGAGTGTCGCGTCTTGTCTAACAACTTTTCCTATCTTTCTCATCTTTAGTGTGTCTTCTACTTTGATTTCTTATACCTCCGGTTATTCTACAACAATTTCGAGATAGTAATGCTTCCTTTAAAAATGCATTCGCGGTGGTTAAGAAGAGATGTTTTGATTGATACATGGTTTCATTAATTTGAGAGAGACGACACTACAAGAGTGTTGGGTCCGAGGATTATTTTGGTGAATATCATCCGACAGTTGATCCGGAGTAATTTTAATTGCAAGGATTCTTGGATCGGAGTACATCATGAGTAGGATTTTACATCGTACGGGTTTGTGAGTATATTTAATTTAGGGTTAATTGCACTAGGCTATTTTAAAACATGCTTGGTTATATTATCTTGTTATGTGGATCTTATTAGTGTTCTGTTAAAAGTTTTCCTTTATGTATTTCATTTAGTATATGAATTACTTGCATGTTGAGTTGATGTTACTTGAATTACAACATATACCAAAGTATCTGAACAAAAATAAGATCATGAGATGATATCATAATGCTTTGAGCATGTTCATATTGTTGAATGCATATAAGGAATGTCATGTGAACATAGTATTATTATTGTCTTGTTTGAACGACATGTTTATATTTGAGAATAACCTAAAATGGTTAAAAAGGGAATGAAACTAAGACATGTTCAACAAAATTGATACAATTCTAAGTGTGAAATGAAGAATATATAGTAGGGGCTAGGCGTTATTCCAAACACATTGTTTTATGAGTGTTTTGAAATTTAAACATCTTAATCATAATGAGTATGATTCAATTTTGAATCTAGCATTAATTTAATTGAGAATAATATACATTTTAAACTATAGTTTGTGTTGTGCGGATATTGCATAGATAAAAAGTAATCCAAGTTGTGAATATATGAAACAACTTAGTAGTATTTTGATATTGTATAGATAAAAAGTAATCCAACTTATTGCATGAGCTATATTTTTTAATGCAATAATGATGCTAATTTAGCTTGTGATAGAACAATCTATAATGTTCTCTGTAGATTACAAAATTATTGCATTGGCTATATTCTTGAATGCAATAGTAATTCTAATTTGGCTTGTATTAGAGGTATCTAAAGTATGAGGTTTATCTCATTTTGGTCTCTAATGTTTCAATGACATCATTTTTGTCCATAAAATATTGAATATATTTTTATATGATTCTTCAAACAGACAACGTCCAGATTGCTAACGATTTTTTATCATAAACTTGTCATGTAAAAATATAGACAAAAAATAATTTTAATAACTCTTAAACAAAATTTGGGTAGCTCTTGACAAAAAAAAATGTAATATGGATAGCTTTTGACCAAAATTTGGATAACTCGTTATCAAAACTGTGTAAGTTAAGTAGCTATTTAACCCAAATTTGAGTAGAAATTTGGTCAAGAGTTATCAAGATTATTTTTTTGTCCATATTTAAATATCACGTGACAAATTTATGATAAAAAAATCGTTAGCAATCTGAACACTGTCTGCTTGAAGGACCATATATAAACATATTCAATATTTCAAAGACTAAAATGATACAATTGAAACATTATGGACCAAACTGAGGCAAACTTCATACTTTAGAGACCACCGGGGCAAATTGACCCACAAAAAAATCACAAACAAATACATGTGTGTGAAAGGACGGTATGCCACAAAAAAATTTCAATTAGGAAAACTAAGAAAAAGCCTCAATCAATATAATATGGGCCCATTATTTTTAAAAAAAAAAATTTGATAGAGTACAGATCAAAAAAAAAAAATCTCAAAAATTGTTCAAGTTTAATTTTTGATATGGTACAAATTAGTGATTTATATCCAAATAGTGGTAAATTCAAAAATAATTATGATATGAACACAATTAAATAAATATGAGATAGAAAACAAAGGGTGGGGGATTAAGAAATGAATTGCAACAAAAAATATAATAAACATCAACAAAACCTAAAACAATTAAAACTAATTTTTTTAATACCGTACTTGGTTGAATTACACTTTTTGTCCTCATATTATGTTGATAATTTAGAGAATGCTCATTTTGCCTGTAAATAGTTTTATCCTATAAATAATTTTTCTCTATTCTTCCAAACATTGTGGCAAAATTCCCTCTAAAATAGGACTCCACAAAAATATAAAGATGTGCAAACCCTGTTAAGTAAACATTCCAATTTTAATAAAAACTAATTAACCTTCAAAATTCACACACCGGTAACCATCATTGTCGGTGATTTCACTGTAGCAAATCTTCAGGAGATATTCCTTGAGGCCTTTGGCGAGATCTACAACTCAGTTGGATTCATGATCACCTATTATTGTCAAAATGTAAAGAAATACCAAATTATCAAAGTCATTATTAAATAAAATCATAATGGTAAGCCATAGACAAACAATAAAGGGAAAATGCACCAATTTTCTTTCTTTCACCACATAAAGACAAAATCACAACTCAAACTTCAACAGAGAGAAAACAGATTAACAAAAAAGATTTATGATGCATAAAAGTAGATTGATGCATCACCTATCAAGTATTAAATATTTTAATAAATGAGGAGAGTCAACACAAACAAAACACAATTTAAGTGGTTCGATCATGGTGACCTACTCTATTGTAAAGGACTAGGATGACCTAAGTATTTTATTGCTTCAATGAGTATAGGGTGTTAAGCATGAGTGATACGTGTGAGATGCCCCCTATGTGTAGGTGGAGCTTACAATTTATAGGCGCCTCTTCACAGATTAAGACGCCTTTCTGGTATCAGGTGAGGTAGTTTGGTGGAGGTGGTACCCTTCTCGTAACTGGTGAGACAATTCCGTATAAGTGGTGACGTGCGCGTCCCAAGGAGATTTCTTTACATATTAGTTATGGACTGAGTCTCTCGCCATGAGACAGCTGACCTAACTCTCTCTCTCAAGATGGTATGGTGGACCTAGCTTCCTCCTTCTAGTGGTAGGCTTGACTCGTATGTTTGAGGTGGGCCTAATTTGTAATTTTGGACTTAGCCTCTGAGCTGGGCTAAGTCTGGGCCGGGCCCGTCAAATACTAATACCCAAAATAAATCTAATATGTCATGCATAAACCCCAAGTCACGTGGTTGTTGTATTGACTTTACCAATAATTCATGACAACTGAAAAAAGTGTTTTAGGTTCAATACCACTTCTGATAAATAACAAAAAAGGTTTAATACTACCTTATGACCAATAAAAAATAGAAAATACTGAAAATCAAAAGAAAATAGCAAAAAACAGAGAAAAAATAAAATATTTTATATGATCCTTAAACAAAAAACCCTTGTTTAAGGAGAAAGATAAAGAAAGTGCAGGGTAAAAAATGATTGAACCAAATAAATTAAACAACTATAACAAATATGATAAAAGGTGGTCAACCATCAACCAACTCAAACAGGGGCAAATCAGCAGTGCAACAATGATACATTATGAACTCAAAAGTTGTATGGCAATTTGCAAATGTGTTCAAACCAGCCACGTGTTCTACTATGTGTGTGGGCTATGTAGCCAGTGTTATGGGTATGTGTTGTATGTGTGTGTGCCGTGTGTGTTGGGTGTTAGAGGCATTTGGACGAACACCTTGTGTGTGTTGTGTGTGTGAAGCAGACACCGAGAGAGAGAAGGAGACAGAGAGAGCGAGAGAGGAGACAGGAAAACACAGAATTGTACCAGGAGAGAGAGATGAACATCGAAGACAGAAAGTAGATAGCAAGAGAGAGCAACGAGTGAGAGAGGCAGTGGCCAACTGGGAGGGGCTCATTTCTAGGGCATGAATGGGCAGAGACAGGATTTGGGTATCGCCAAGTATGGAAATGGGATATTGTGGGTTGATTTCTTAGAAAGAGAGAGGAGGATTTGGAAAGCACATGTTTTTTTTTTTTTTCTGTGCGCCTGTGCTGCACAAAAGTAATTGCTCAAATGACCTGGCACTTGCCATGTCATTTAAAGTGGCCCCATCTCTTACCCACTGTTACAACTTCATCTCCTTTCATCAATCAAGCAAATGACAGTAATGGAAATAAGGAAAGGGGAAAAACACCAAAGCCCTAACGTTTCGGCGATTGGAGTTTGACGGCCAAATTTACTCTGGTGAGGTAAGTCACAAATCTATACTACCTTTAAACTCAATATACTAATTTTACACAAAACTTTCTTTAAATTTCAGATTTAAAATTTCACATCTTTGAGCTGTATTTTTTTTTTTTTTTGTGGTCTGATCACATTGTGTTTTGTGACCGTGATGTATATTGTTATTGTTATGAATATTCACTCAGGACCCGGTACTAAAATTCCCTCGCCTGAAACTCTGAAAACGGTCTTTGTTCCTCTTCAGCGTTGTCTACAGTGGGGGCTGTTTGAGGAAACTCGATGGATAGCTCATGGAGACGAAGAGAACTCACGGTTCTCATTCTCTATGCCGCTTTCTTCTACGCTATTGTCATTCGTCGCTCCCTCCAACTTTCCCATGGTTCTCTCTCTCTCTCAATCTCAGACGACATATATTTGTGTGTGGATTCTATTGCTCTATTATAATCTTGATTGCCTTTTTATTTAAAATCTGCCATTACAGATCATTATACGAAACTTTATGGCTTACGTCCTGGATGGATTGCTGGTCGATTTAATGTATGCCCCCTTTTCGATTATTTCTGAATAATTTCACCGTTGTGTATCTTAATTATTTGTATTATAGCTTTTGGCGTCGATAATCGGAGTCTTATGAAGGGATGCAAGCTGATGGTAGAAGGAAGTCTAATGACCCCACAAAAAAGAGCTTTAGGAAAATCCCCAATTGATATGACATGAATGTTAAGCCATTTGCTAAATCCCGCATAGGCTCAAATCATATATCAACTTTATGCAACAATTGTATAATGGGATGGTGTGCGTCGAGGGGGGTCATCACATGTGCACTCAGTGGACTAACCATATTTTGAGTGGTCATGGTAGCTTATAAGAACTGCAACTCTTGTACAAGTGTTAGTAGTGGCCACTTTTCACCTTAATAGATTTGACTATTTACTGAAACCTATATCGTAGAGGTGCACTGTTGGCAGCAACAAGTGAACAGTGTTACTACTGTTGGTGGGTGTTCTGAATACATGGTGGTTTTTGTAGTTAGACAAGTTAGTGTCAGAAGTGTAAGAAGTATCCTATGCATGTTTAACAACAAAACTCAAGAGAGGGAAGGAATTAGATGATATAGAAATCTAGTAGTATTTCTTTGTTTTCTTTTTTCTTTTTTTTTTTGGCATATAGAGAGTTAGAAAGGATAATGTGTGGTGTTGTTTCTTCCACTACCCTGCTCTGATCATTGTGTATCAGAATCACGCTGCTCTTGCTTATAAAAAAAGAATCACTCTGCTATTGAAGTGTTGCATTAGAATGCGGTCCTACCTGCTGTTTGAGCTTTTCACTGAGACTGCTACTGCAATCTCTGGCATCCTTTAAAGATAAAGGCGATGCATTCCGTATCATTTTGGCAAATTATCACAATGAAAACAAACCATCCACTATTTCCAATTCCCTAAGACGGAAGATTGTAAAATGGCTCTTTCCTCTATGTTTTTATTGGACTTTCTAGATGTGTTATTTTTGATTAGCTTGTGAATTGGGTAACTGAAAATCCATTGCATCTTTTTAGAGAATGTCTGCCAAAGTGTTATCTTTTCTTTCTATTATGATTTCTATTATTTAAGATATGAATGGTGTGATCGAAAGCTCATATATGATCAATAATAGAGCATTGAGCTCTGATAAAGTGATGTTGAGCTAGAGTGGTCTTTCTTGTTGGCTTCTAAAGTCCTAAAGATCTCATAATATTGGCTTTTTCGTGGTTGGTCCATGATGTCTTCCTTTTCTCTCTACCTTCTTTGATATTCTCTCTGTCTCTCTTAACTATACGATTTTTGGTCCATGATGGTTGGGCTTTAGGAGAGATATCTATTGAACATAACAGTTTTGCTGTGGATTTTGAAGGGTCGTTTGGAGAATTGCTTCGTATTACAGAATGAAATCGTTTTGGATCCTTTGCTTGCAGGTTCAACAAAGGAGGATTGACATGGTTGAAGGAATCAATGAGTTATGCCATGCACTGGAATAAAAGAGAGGTGTTTTTGAGAAAACAAAGGGATAATGAGTTTTGTTTATGGGTTGAAGTCGAATCTAGCGGATTTGAGTTTTTGTTAGAATTAGTAAGTTGTTGAATAATAGTAGGAGAATAGAATTGATCATTCCTAATGTTGAAGGAAGGGGATGAAATTTTTTTTTAGAGTTTATTAGAAAGAGTAATGCAGGATTTCAACAAACAGGGGTGAAGGAGACTAACTGGGGAGGGTAAATGCACATTCTGATAATAAGTTAATCACTTAGAAGGAATCTAGTACCATCAAAGGAGATGAAGTTACATTTAAAGAGTTTAAGAGATGGAGGTCTGCAATGATTTGCATTTATGAAAGCTTATTTCATCCCCGAGGATGATTCATAGTGAATTGTTCACAATGATGAAATTTAACATGATCTTAAAGGCCTTCCAAGCGGACAAGGCTATCGTATTTTGCATTGATGATAAGAAGGCAATGAATATTTATAGGATCGATAGATGGTTCTTGACGGATTCTGTCTCAGTTAATTTGCAGAGATGGCGATAGAAATTTACATAAAGTAGGAGCAAGGTGTCGTTTATGGGTGGATGAATTGCAATTGAAGGATTACCATTCCATATGTGGGCATCGTGAAGTTTTGAAGAATGGTGGCTTCATTGACGTTGATGGTCAAATTGAGAATTGCGAAAATCTTTTTTCATGCGAGAATTTGGGTCCACAAGCCAAAATCTGGACTTTTCAAGACATCTTGGACAATTGATTTTGATGGGAATTCTTTCCCCATTAAAATTAGGGTTTTTTTCGAATACCAAAAGTTTCAGTCGAGGAGAGTGCATGAAGCTATTTCGAGAAGGTTGCACCAGAGCTGGGTAATACTATTTGCGAGGTTGAAGACAATGGGAAGAGGGATGGAGGGGTACGTGGCGCAAACAAAGGGGATAGTGTATAGAAGTTGTATGCAATTAAGGGTCATAGTAGTAAGGAGAGGATTATTGGTGAAGAAGTGTTCAATGAGGCAATTAATAGTGTTAAATACGTTAAATACCGAGTTAATATTGTGGTTGAATGGTAATTTGAATTTTAAACATGTTTTGCATTTGGAAAAGGGCTGGGCAAAAATTGCAAGGAATTGGGCTCTCAAAGGGTGGGCTTCTATAATCTCGACGAAGTTAAAACAATTATGTCTAGTGAAGTTGGGCTTCAGATGTTAAGTGTTTTTGATGGATTTTGGAGATTGGGCTCTGTCATGTTTAAAAATGTCCAGCCATATAAAGCATAGAAGACAAACCATCTCAGTAGAGGCCCAAGACCAAATTTTTTTAAGCCGCTGAAGGTTGGTCCTAGGGCTATCCTATGCAATTGTTGCGAGACGGGTGTGAAATCGATTCCGATGATCAATGAGGGCCTTCTGGAGAAAGGGGCGCCTATTGAAGGGAAATGGAGTCTAGTTGTAAGCGATTGGAGGGATAAATGTGCCAATTTTAGAGAGGACTTCGAAGCTGGAATATTAAGATGAATGAAAGAAGAAAAGACATAGGTTTTTGGAGATTAATGTTGTATTATCTTCAAAACAGGTTTCTATGGAGGTGGAAGAAAATGAGGATGAGAATTGTAACTATGAAGATTCACTTATGTGGTCTGATTGGGATGCAAATTTAGGCTGAACATAGATGAGATTCTGGGGTATGCTACAACACTCTTCGGTAATGAGGATAGCTCTCGGAATTGATTTGAAGTCTCTTGCTTTTTTTTTTTCCCCTAAGAAGGCATATAGTCTTCCCTATTCATTTTCACTTTCACTTAACTTTCGGGAATTGCCCCTATTGGGGGGGGGGGGGGGGGTGAGTTTTTTGGGTTGGGTATGTCTGGTGGTAGGGATGGGAGTTGTTTTTAGGGTCTAAATCCTCACGTGAACTTGTGTGCACCAGGAAGGAGTTGGTTACTCGTGAGCAAATAGGCTCCATGGTTTTCTTCGATGTCCCAAATTTTGCTCCATTAGATGTCTCATTTGTTAGTTGTAGTGATGTGAATTTGAGTATTGGTAATAGGTCTTCCACGTTAATCTTGTTCCTAGGAGTTTAGAAGTTGTAACATTCTAACATGTCATGTCCCCTTTTTTTTTTTCTTTTAAAATAAACGATGTGATGATAATTCAATTATTCTATAAAACTGAAGTTAAGTTTAAAATCAGAGAAAACCTTTAAGAAAATAATTAGTTTACATTTACTTAAATCATCACTTCCCAAAAATGTCAACGGCTTTAAATAAAGAAAATATCATAAGCAGTGAGCACAATGAAAGCATATACTAAAATCCACCACTAATTATAAACCAAACCAAAAACATAACTGAACCATCTATCAACCTAATTAAGTTTACAATACCAAAAACCTCTAAGAAAAGTATAGCAGAAGCAAAAATAATACTAATTAAACATAATATAAAATTCGTCTCACATTGGCCATAGATAAAAGAAATACTCTACAATTACTTAGCCTCCTGAAGGAAACTCTCAGCTACCTATCCTAACTCTGGAAAATGATAAATAGGAATGAGCTACAAAGCCTAGTAGTATAACGTTTCTCAAACGTTACCAAGGTTTTGAAAGTAATTCATTTTATAGCATTTAATAAGCGAACAAAAGAATTTTATATACATAATATAGAAATCAGTATATGCACCAAAAATCATGAATATGCATGTCCTTTCTAAAATAGTATAAATGCACAAGTACATTAATTAGAAATCTGAAACCCTTGAAATACAGCATATATCAACACTGACAGTCAAATAATCTCCAGTCCATGCATGAAGATCTAACAGAGGCAACCCGGTAAAACTTTCCGTGGCTTTGGTCCATAGAGAAGCCATAAAAACAACTATTTCCCATACTAACTTTGAAGAAAGAATATAATTATTAAATATTCTTGCATTCTTCTCCATCTAAATGCACCAAAGTAGTGCCATTAAAGTACAATTCCATGGGACCTTTACTTCTTTTTTTTTTTTCCAAAATCCCAAAACTTGATGTGTAATAATTCTACTAATAGGTAATGTTTAGAGTTGGTGGATCTTCTTTCTTTGCTTAATAATGCTTCATTAACCCAATATTGTTTGAATAGAAGATGTTAATCTATTGACTCTACCGGTGTTTTCTCACGTAAATCCTTCTTTGAGTCCAAGGATTAAAATTAAGTTTCGAAGTAGTCGGAACGGCCAAAACATTTTTGTTTCCAAGGAGAGCGAAACAAATTTGTGATGGAATTGAAATTATAATATTTTGAGGTGTTTCGTAATGTTTCGACGCACTTACACAATTGTTTCGGAATGCTTCAAGATGGTTTGGTATATTTCAACCAAAGTTTTTGGAAAAATAATTCTGAGTACCTTGAAAGGTGCAAATTTGTGTATGAATAATTGCTTAGGGTAAGAATAACACTTTTGACGTGCTTCTAAGAAGGAGATCCTTAGTTTGTCTTTAACTGCAATAGTATGTTATGTGCAAAGGAGATAGTGAAAGCATGGATAATGTATTTTTATTTTGCTCCATAGTGTTTACACTATGAAAGACGTTTAATAATACGGGTCTTTGTTGGGTGGCGCTGAGAACTAATGCTATCTCTGATGTGCTTGGATGTTATTGGCGGGGGAAGCAATAGGATGTAGAGGATTCTTTTAGGCTTGTGTTTTTTTTGTTACCGTTTGAGTTATGTATGTGACGCCCCAAAATCCGGGGGTCTTTTCTCAACCCGTTGATCACTTATCAATCCGCGGAATATCCGTGGATACCGTATAACCTGATACCACGTATTTACACCTCATTTACCGGGATCATAACAAAACGAAATTCAGGCAGAGTCTCTTTTGCATGAAAGCACTATCCAATATATAATTTGTGCATATATTAATTATACGACCATTCCAAGGTCCAAATCTCAAAGTCTAGGATTTAAAATTTAACCATTTATATCATCCAAAGAAAAGAGCTCAAGATATGAAGGTCCGAAAGCTTTGAAGCTCAAAAATCAATTTTCGGGAAGAGGTATCGGTACTTCTGATAAGGAGTACTGATACCTGAGCCTTGTGAATGCCAGGTACTGATACTTGGGCCCACGACAGCGTGGTACTGGTACTTGTGAGCATAAGTACCGGTACCTGAGTCCACTGTCATTCCTGTGGCGTAGGTACCGGTACCTCAGTCCATTAGAGGCTAGGTACTTGTGAGGTACCGGTACTTAGGGTCCAGATTTTTCCAAATTTCTTAATTTTCAACTTTTAACCATACAAACTCATACAACATCATTTACATTCATTTGTTTACAAAAGAATAATGTCCAAGAGTGTCCCATTATATGCCTTTATCAAAGTACAAGTTTTGTACATAATTTATACAACACCAAAATAGAAATGTACAAGGGACTACAAAATGTAATTCACGAGCCATAACTCGGCTCGGTTGTCAACGCGGGCCCAAGTGAAGGTCGTCTGTTGGAGTCTTTCCAACACCTGAAATGTATCCCCATAAATAGTGAGCTACGCTTAATAGAGTATCTTCTAAGGAGGTCACTCCCTAACCTTGATGCATATGAAATGTCAAATGCAAATCATCATGTCAAACATTCATTCAAATACATAAATTTTATAAATGAATGCCACAATTCCATGCCATGTCATGAGATGAGAACTCACGCATGCAATGCAACCCGAGCCCCGCCGCCTCCCATGACACATGTTATGTCGTGCGTATGCATCCGGACATTTCAAGTCCCCGCCATTGATATTAGACATCCAATGACTATTTTATAAAATATTGTATCTTTCTTGAGTAGGTAATTTATGGACATCACACCAAGGGATTATCAAACCCACATGACATTCGAGGGTATCTCACCTCAGGATCTGAGTATACCTACACATTTTTTCAGAATTTCACTACAGGGCAAGTGAGTGAACCAAGTAGCGGGCTTTGTACCCGAGGGAGAATTTATCCTTTCTTATTATACCCGACACGTGTTTTCAATGTAACTCGTGTGACTTAATCGAACCTAGGTCTAATTTTTCTGAGCCCACGTATCAACCCAGCAAGGATGATGTTTGATTAAAAACATACACACACACCCACACTCATGTCGGTTGCTAATGAATGTGATGCTACCCTTGCATATGCAATAAAATTATGTAATTGCAATTCATATTACCAATGTTCATCATATCATAACGCATATAATGAACAGTTCCATTCTCCACAATCATCCCCAAGCATGTCACATGTAAAATATCAATTCGATTAACATACTTGAATTTCTAAGCATTTTATTAAACACTTAGTAGGCAAAATTATGTAAACACATAGCATGTTCAAACAATACATTCTTCATGAAATCCAAATCAAGCAATTTTTCAAACTCAAATCATACAAGAATTGGTTTTAACACATTTTCATATTTATTTTTCATATTCTAGCTACATTAGGTGTGTGCTATACATGAGAATTCATCTCTAACTATCTTACCCATTTCATATCTTAACCCTAGGTTGAAAAGAAACCTAGATAGGAGGGAACCCTAGCTCTTGTAGCGTATGTCCGCGTAGTATAAGCCCTAAAGACCCAAAATCAAGCCTTCCAAGCTTTATCCCAAAATTTTCACCTTTAAGATCTTGGAGAAAATCACAATCTTTGGTATGGTTGCGTAGCTCTCGTTGCGTAGAGCGACTTTAACTATTAGCTCGAAGCGATCTAACGGTTGGATCTTGGCGAATCAAGGAAAGAAGGTGAGAGAAATTTGAGATTTCTCTCTTCTCTCTCTTTTGCGAAATTTTCAAGCTGAACAATGGGGAAAAATCTGATTTTTTTCCCTTTAAATACCCTTGAATACTTGGCTCTTGTTGCGCCACACGTCCCTCTTTAATTGGTCTAATTTTATTTCGAATCAATTAAATATTGTCCCGTGTTAAGTTTAGTACATTTTTATTGAACTAACTTTAAATTATTTTTTGGTTTCCGCGAATAAAATCTGATCGCGTTTATTTTAGTCGCGTGATGCCCAATCTTATCATAAAATGCGAAAAATTCGACTGTCTCGGAATTCGATAAAAATTGACTGAGTAGCTAGATTTCACGATATGAATTCAACGGTAAGGTCCATTTCATCATCCAAGTTCTAGAAAAAATTGAGTTTTTAACCCACACCGTAACGGCTAATTACTGTTTTTCCCTTTTTAATTAAGTTTTAATTTTTTCGGGGTTTACAATGTAGATGAAAAGGAACACAAGGATTTTTTAGGATAAATGTGAGGAGGTTGAAGGTTCTTGGGAGCAGCTTCATTTTTTTGTCTCTTTTTGGGCCTCCATATCAAAGGTGTTTGAGAATATTCCTCTTTTTTAAACTATTTCGAGTTGGACAGCTGCATGTGGAATGTAGTTTTGTTTTATTTTATTTTCTTTTCTTATGTATTTTCGTTTTAAATTTGTCTTTGGTTTAGGCTACTTGTCCACCATTGGCTTGCTTTTGTAATTTTCTATCTTTTATAATCAATGATATTATTGTTTCCTATCAAAAAAAATATATAAGATATGAAGTTGGCAATGTCATGATGTAGGAAGATTATAAATAGTTCATCTTAATTAGAAATCAAATTTATTAGTTCGTTTATATTTATGTTCTTGGTACTAGTAAACACCATTCTAGGAGAATAAATGTAACCGCAAACACTATCTGGAATGGCATTAGCAACCTGCCGATAAGAGGCTTTTTGTTTTTTTACGAGAGGGAGATTACAATTGAGGAATCATTGTGAATATGATGGCGTGGTAAAAAAAACAAACTTGCAGGGTTTGTGCTGGAGAAGATGACAATAAGTGCAGTTCAGAGCAATGCCTAATATATCCCCTAGATTGGGAGATATACGTGCACAATCAGAGGGAGGATGTTTATGAGTGGAATGGCTTATCCTTGATTCCATTGTCAATAGGTGCGGTAACGTGAACCAACACCAGCAGAAAGAAATTCTGTTTTGGCTTCCAGATAAATTAAGGCTTCTCAATTTCTTTTTGTGGTTTTTTTTCCATTTATCTCTATTTATTTTCTCATTTGGTCATCTACATCAACTAGTAAATATTTGTGTCCACAATGGGACCAACTTATTCAAACGCACTAGCATGTTGACGTATTATGCATGGTTGTTTTAGAAGCATTTTCCTTATACCACTTCAATTGCTTGGTGATCCGCTTTTATCTTCTACGGCTTTGGTTGCATAATGAAGCCTCTTTCTTTACTGTTTATTTTCTTTTTCTTGTAGGATGTCTCTGATGCGCAATGGAGAAATTTCCGTGGGAACTTACCAATTCTTACCTTTGTGTTTGGAATATTTACATTGGTGGCCAACATGTTGAGAACGTACTATTGTTTAAGAGCAAAGGGGATGTCCATTGTTTGGCTTGTGATTTCTTTAGCTTATTTATCATATCTACATGGAGCTTGGTATGCTCCCTCCTCATGGAAATGCTTGAATATCATATTCCTTCATGGTGTGGTGGTTTATAATCACATTTTCTTTTTTGAATGTAGTATATTATTTATCCTCTCAATTGCAGCAGCAAATTTTCTTCTAGTAAAGGTGCGTTTTGTGGTAGTTTTGGATGTATTTTCTTTGTCATAAGTGTTCTACATACTATTTTTGCGGCGCAATGTTTTCTTCCTTTAGGTTGTTATTCATGAGCAAGAAGGAAATGTTTCATATGCATGCATAAAGGATAATGATGAGCTTGCTGCTTCTTTTTTACGTGCTTAAATGTCATATTCCATGGTGGCGGGAGCCTCGTGCACTGGGCATCCCTGTTTTAGATGAATTTATTATGTGCAACCATGAGATAATATTATGTGTTGTACATTTATTTGAAGAGTCATGACACTTCTAAGCATTGGTGTTTGAATTGGTACTGCCTTGTTTTGGAGTCGATACAAAATATTAGAATTTTAGTCTCTAAATAAAATAGTACCCAGTAAACATTTGTTGGCATCACACTTGGAAAGGGTGGACAATCAGCTAGAGCAATGGGTGTTGTATCAAAGTTGTTGTGTTTGATTGCCCTGACGCTATGGATAGTTTCCGGCAACATATGGTATAGTTTGTGTTGTCTACCTATAACAAGCTTATGTCAAAGATTCTAAGAGGGTGCTCTTTTCTTGTTTTTTGGCGAAGATAAAGGTTAAGGATCTTTTCACAGTTTGTTTAAGGAGTAGATTTTTGTTGTTGTTTTGTCACATCAATTCTTGCGTCAAAAGATGGTAGTAGATGAGGTAGTATGGCCCATGTGTGATTTCACTCGAAAACTTCAGAATAACTGGAAATTCAATAAAATGTCATGGTTTTGACTTCTGAGCATGGAAATTGAATTCGGAGACGCCCATAATTCAGAACTTTTTTTTTTTTTCTGTTTTTGAGAATGGATAGGACTTGGATAGCTGCACTCATTTACGCCTTAACTCAATTAAGCTCAACAAAATCTTGTCCCAACGTTTTTGGACTTGGAATCCTGTTTTGCCATTGAACTCTATCAAGGACAATGTTTTCAGTTAAACCATAAGTTATCATATATTTTTTTACTATTTCATTTAAAGTTATTTCTTTCTTTGCCCCTACATTTATCTTCAATAACTATCATATCATTCTTTTTCGCCGGTGCTATAGTAGGCCATCTATAAATATATTGAAACTATTTGAATCGATTCTCCCTTAACTTATATCCTATATGTGCTACTTTTAATGTCTCCCGGATATATTCGTTCTTAATTTTATCTTTCATAATTATACCATACATCCATCTTAACATTCTCATTTCTGCCACACACAACTTTTGAACATGTTGTTTCTTAATTGTTCAACATTCAATACCGTAAAGCATAGCGAGTCTTATTGTCGTTGTATATAATTTTTCTTTTAGCTTAAGGATTATACATCTAGCACACAGTACACCGGATGCATTCATCCATTTTGTCTATCCAGCATTAATTCGATGTATTATATTGTTGTCAATCTCACACTCTATGAATAATAGACCCTAAATATTTAAAATGTTCACTCTTTGGTATCTCTTGATCTTCAATTTTCACTACTTTCCGGTTGCAATTTCTTCTTTTACTAAAGTTACATTCCATATACTCAATTTTGTCATTCATATCCTAAATCTTTTTGATTCTAGGGTTTCTCGCCAAATTTATAGTTTATTATTAATTCATGACAACACCACATGGATTGTTAGGGAGTCGCTCAAGAAATTGAGGCATACCGTCACTGTGCGAGATTACGTGAAGATTTTAGTTCGGTGATATTAATGACATAATACTCAATGGTGATAATGTCGAGGAAATATCCAAACTGAAAGTTCACATTGCTAAAGATTTTGAGACTTAGGATGTAGGGCATTTATGCTATTTCTTAGGGATTGAAGTGGCTAGATCAGAAAAAGACATTTTCATCTCACAGAGGAAGTATATCCTTGATGAAACCGACATGCTAGGTTGTAGACTTGCAGGCTCACTTATTGAGATAAACCACAGACTGAGGAGTGATGAAGGTGATCAAGTTGATAGAGAAATATATCAGAGGCTTGTTGGGAGACTTATATACCTTTCTCACACTCGTCCAGACATAACATATGCAGTGAGTATTGGTAGTCAATTCAAGTATGCTCCTCGAGTTTCTCATTAAGAGTTAGTTTATCGTTTACTGAGGTATCTCAAATTATCTCTAGGTAAAGGAATATTATTCTCAATGCAAGATTATTTGAAACTAGAAGCCTTCACTGATGCTGATTGAGTAGGCTCAATTAATGATAAGAGGTCCATTATAGGTTATTGTACCTTTGTAGGAGGAAATCTAGTTAATTGGCAGTGCAAGAAACAAGCAATGGTGGCTAGATCTAGTGCAGAATACCGGGTATGACTCATGATATTTGTGAGCTTATGTGGCTGAAAACCTTAATGAAAGACTTAAGTGTCTCTAATGGTGAACCTATGTGTCTATATTGTGATAATAAGGCTGCCATAAATATTGCTCCCAACCCAGTTCAGCATGACAAAACAAAGCACATTGAGATTGACAAACACTTCATTAAGGAGAAGTTAAATGATGGGTTGATTTGTATGCCCTTTGTGACGTTCAAAACAATTGGCCGATGTGTTTACTATGAGACTTTGTAGTAGAATTTTTCATTCAGGTTGGGCACGAAAAATATCTATGCTTCAATTTGAGGGGGAGTGTAAAATGTTGGGATGTTTTAATTAAGAGTATAATTGTAATTTGCAACCTATTATGAGTTAATATAAATATGATTGATCATTGATTTAATGAGAGATTAGTGAACTCCCTTTCTCCTAAACCTTAGTTTTCTCCTTTATTGCCCTTCTCTCTTCTAAATCCTAAAACTTAAGAACTTGAAATTCAATTGTACATACCTTTAGCCGGACTCCTTGTACTTGCTGAGAAATAAAGGTAGGGACATTGTCCTATAAAATCATGTGCCTGCTTTTTGTTTGATTGTTGTCTGTTACCTTTTCAATTGTCTCTATGAGCCTCTTGAGTGCGTTGGCAATAAACCAAGACATTGATAAGTTTGGATTTTGGCAAATTTTGTCTTGCATTAGGTATCTGCAATCAGCAGAGACAAAAGCAGCTAGAGTAGATCCCTTCCTGTTAACATGAGATGGAGATTCGTGCCCTTTGAGAGCAAACTTGGAACATGTAAACTCCAATTGTAAGAGTCATGGAAACTCATTTGGTTGGTAGATCCACATTGGAGGTTTTGACAGTTTTATGTTAAATTCAAGAATTGAAGTGCTCATGAATGTCCATAGGCTAATAATAGGGCTGCACATGAACTGGGCTGAATGGCAATAACGCAACTGCTTCTTTGGCTGTCTAAAAAGTTCAGATATCTGTAGGGTAACACAAGCAGTAGCTCCTCCTACTGCTAAATGCGAGAGGCCTTGGGTTTTTGAAGTTTTCCAGTTGGTGTCCCTATTTTGGATCTTGTTTCCTTTTTCCTGCTAAAAACGTCCCTCTTTTTGTTGCTGCACTCTGTTTCTGTTAGTTTTGATTTTGTTTTCTTTTGGCCTTGGATTCTGCAGAAGAGGGGAAAATAAAATTGAATATTTTCCTGCATAGAAAAGCTTGTCACCATATCATAAAAGTCGAACACTTGGAATTTACGTTGAGTTATGAGTTTTTTGTTAAACAAAAATTATGACTGCAATAGAGCTTTGTAGCATATTAGGTGAATGTATGCTTAAAATATATACTACTTCATGCGGTAGGTTGATGGAAAGTAATTATTTACCTACATGGAGTCATTAAGTTCAAGTAGTGGTTCATTTTTTGGTAAATGGGTTTTCCATTTTAGGATGAATAAATACTGCAGTGCTACCACTGACTAGTTGTATTAATGAAGATTGATAGTTTCTAGGTTCTAATACGAATTGGTTGGTTCAGAGTTTTTTGTGGTTGTCGATACATGGTTCTAGATAACTTTATTGTGCTAACAGAGGCAGAAAATCCCATATTGGAACCATTATGGTTGTGGCTTGTTTTATGCCAAGACATTTTAGAGTTTGATGGTAGGATTAATCTTTAACTTTATGGATAAATTGAATGAGATATTGATTTCAATGTTGAAAAGCGTAGAAACTTGCAGTATAATTTTTGAAAGTGGTATTGTAACTAAACTTCTCTCGTCATAATTGCTATTTCCTAAGCTTTGATGAGATTTTCTTATGTTAGAAGATTGGTTTTACAGAATTCAGTCAATAAATAACTTCCCATTGAACAATGAAGGTACATGATAGGTTGAGCATTGTCTTAGGTCAGCCAAGACAGCAAAAATACATGACATTTAATTATGTTTGAACTCCCAGTTCAAAAAAAAAAAAAATTATGTTTGGATTCTCTTTGATATAACAGGTGTACATTGAAGCTTTTAGCATTCATTTAGTATCATCAAGTGATGCTTCTAATTCAATCATGGTTTATCAGAATTTTGTTCCTGCAGATATATGGAAGAACGACGTACTTCTCCTTTGTGCTTTGGATTTTTAATTTATCATTTCTTCTATGTAACCGTGTTTATGAGGGGTATTCATTCTCCAGTTTTGGGTGAGTTGTTTTTTGTTAGTTACTATTTGGTTCACATGGTTGAATCATATCTCTGATGCAAGCAATGTTACTATTTCGATATTTCAACTCACCCACGTATGTTTTGTTATTGGGAGTAGGCAACGTTGGGCTTATTTGGACAACATTCGGGGCACCTTTAGGTGGCAGATCTGTTTTAATTTTGGTATTTTTTCTTTCCTCTTTCACTTCATGGAATTTCAGTTCCAATCATATTCTTTGTGATCTTACTGCATTCATGAATTCTTCATCTTTGATCAGATTACACTTGTCCTCTCCATATTCCATATTTAGTAATTCCATTTTTCCTGTTCTACTTATGTCCAACCTCCACATGTTTTCATCTTTGGACTATGATACACTTTTCCATTTTTACTCCCCCCCCCCCCCCCCCCCAAAAAAAAAAAAAAATCATGGGGATTCCTTCGCCTTTTTGCTTTTTTGGTTTTGTCATGTACAGTTCATATGTACGCATGCTTTTTTGGATGAAATGAGCTGGCAAACATGAATGAGGGTCAAATACATGTTCTATCACTAACCAGCACGGGTAGTCCAGTGGTCTAGGAGTGGTGTGGGGTTAGACCTGGACGAACCGTAGATCCTTGTTGGTGTCTCTCGGGCTTAACTGATACTTGTGGTTTGCGGGTGATTGGAGGTATTCAAGATTTACTCTTGCAGCGATGGGTCCAAATTGGCCCTACCTTTGAGAGGTTCCCATTA
This sequence comes from Ilex aquifolium, assembly GCA_951799425.1. Lineage (NCBI taxonomy): Eukaryota > Viridiplantae > Streptophyta > Magnoliopsida > Aquifoliales > Aquifoliaceae > Ilex > Ilex aquifolium. The sequence continues at coordinate 31,518,362 of OX637395.1, read as the reverse complement.
TCAAAAAAGAAAAAAAAAAGGCTTCTGAGCCAGTAAAATCATATTGAATATTCATGAATACTTGCCATACCATGCTGCAGAAGTTGATCCTTGTTAACCAATGACAGATTTCTGAGAAAAATTAGTTTCTTCTTAAAGAGTGCCGCATATTTTCTTGAAAAGCAAGTTTGTAAGAATGATTTCTCCTGAGTTGGCCATATGAGTTCCTCTTTGAAAATTGAAAAAAGTGCTCTAACTTTACTCTTTAACTAAGGGCATTTGTCAAAGAAGATGGCTTGGGTATGATTTCTCTGAAATTGCTGGAGGTGAAAATCTCAGCCATTTAAATGAAGACGGTAAATAATAGACTTACCTTTTTTGCATAGTTAATATTGAGTTATTTTTTTGGTGTTTTGGAGAAATGGATCCTTGGAATAAACGTGGAAACTTCCAATTACTGTACTTCTTCAACCTAATAGTTTGATACTTTTGCTCATTAGATTCCTACGCTTCCTCTAAATCGATAGAAAATGTCTTCCTTTTTTGGTTTTGGGATATGCTACTTTCCATGAAATAGGCTGTAGATTTCAGCTTTTTTAGCTCATCAGTCATCATTTATAATTTCTTCCATGGTACCTCGTAAAGTATTGTGATCATAGTAATTCACAGCCACATCCAATAGCATGAACCAGTTATGCTCCTGATTTGTTTTCTTTCTAGAATAAATGAATCCTTTATTTATTTGTTTAGTTTGGTTTTCAAAGTTTGCTTTTGGTTCATCTCATTGGCAGTTGTTTTGCGTATGATAAGCTTTGGCTATGACTACCATTGGGCAGATTGTAATTCTCATTTTGACCAAGAGGTATTTGTACTGCTGCAATTTTCTTCCATTATTCTTTGCTGGATTTTCTTAAAGAATACTTTCTTTATTCCCTGACTTGAAACCTGCTTGAGTTTGTGACCCTTCTAACTAGTTTTCCTGGCACACGCGATGCGCCTACAGATTTAGGTGTGTGTAATGCGTCTTCAGCTTATCAGAAACTCATCCCAAGAATAAGAATAATCAGGAACTTCAGAGCAGAACACCTTGAAGACGAACGAGATGTAGATGGCTTGACTGTTTGTAGGGGCGGTGGTCATGGGTATGACCGTATGAGAGAGAGAGAGAGGTGAGACATACGTGCGGTGAAGGAGGGAGCCAGTTTGGGAGGAGAGATGTGAGAGAGACAAAGAGTCTCGGGAGGGGGGGGGGGGGAGGTGGTGGTGGCAAGTTTAACTTGGGAAGTTAGATGGGTGTGTAAATATTTATTTTGTTCTTAAGAAGATGAAGGGAATTGTGATTGTGCTACCCATTAGATGACTGTTAACTTGTAATTAATTTCTAATAATTATCAATAAATTGAGAGGACACAAAACTCCACCCCTTCCCTTTATTAATAGTAATAGAGTTAAAAATTCCATATATATCACACAGGATGCTGAATGATTAAAAATACAAGGGCCCACACCTCCCTAGCTAATGGGCAATGCCAAAACAAATGATTAACAGAATCCTCTGCTTCTTTGCTCATGCAATACCAATTAGGTATAATCTTGCTCCAGCTTTTGAGAGTGATGTCGTGTTGATGCTATACTCCCGAAGCTGCCATCTATGCAGTGGCATCCACCTTGGGAGGGACTTCGCATTTCCAAGTGGCCCTCCACAGGAAGGGGAAATTAGAGCTGATCTGACCTATCAGGGTTTATGGATAGTTTTAACCATTTGCTAAGTTTCTAGTAATCTAAGGCCTGTATAACTGGAAACAAGCTTTCAATTCTTTTATCCGTAAGCTTGAACTCTTAGATTTAACCTTCTTCTGCTTGCTTAGATCCTATTGTGTTGAGAGTTTAGGTTGAAGAGTGTAGTCTTCCTCAAATCACATATTTCTCTAGGGGAAAAAGTATTTCTCTCAAAAATCCTAAATAAGATAGGAAAGGAATTTATATGAGTTTCTGCGCTTATGCAACTACGTCCTGACAGTGTTAACCGTAATCTCATCGTCGTACAAAACATGAGAGATGACCTCTGAAATTCTTTTAGTGTCAAAAGGTATTTAGATTGCACTGGCGGCTGGAAGATTTGGAGTGCGGAAGCTGTGGAAAATAAAGCCCTAGACATGTTTATGTTGCTATCTTTGGTCAGTTGGGATGAGTCTCGTGTTTGATTGCTAGCGACGGATTAAGTCCAAAGTTCCTAACAAATTGGTCTATGTTATGTTGGGGTCTATGTTCTGTGAGTGCGACAGATCGGAGACTGCTAGGTGGCAGGATTTTTGTGCTGGTGGAGTGATGAGTTATATTTGGTTTGTTCACTGCCAGCTTAGAGCAATCTGTAACACTAAATACCCCTGCTAATAGTGCACATAAATTGAATATAGATCCTTGTGTTCTATATTTTGCTGATTCTTTGTGGTTCCTGAGTTCGTCCTTTCTATTTGATGTATGCAAGCAATACTTAAGGAATTATTTTCCTCACTTAGTTTGTTCTTGCTGGCGTTTGATTTTTTGGGTGACTGTAGAAGCACATTCGACGCTGTGACACTTGTTCATCAGGAAAAACATGCTACTTGCTATTGCAGGTTGGTTGCTGCTTCAACATAGTTCCTAGTATCAATGTAGTGTGCTAACCTGTAGTTTCACTATCTTTGGGCTAATGTCTTTAGTTGTGCGAGCTTGTTATATTTTCTTCAGGAGAGGAGCGTCAAGGATGACAAGTTCTCTTTTACCTTATACCTTTCTTATTTGGTATATGCACCTCTTTATGTTGCTGGACCAATTATTAGCTTCAATGCATTTGCTTCACAGGTTTGTGACATTTACTTGTTTTTGTACCCTTTTACTGATGTCCTTTTACCTATAGGTTTTCTCTACAGTGCAAATTACTTTCTTAAATGCCACTGAATTGGTGCATTCAAGATTTTTTGAAAATGTGGAAGTACTGGAAACAACAATCTATGTTTACTTTCCGAGTGATGTTTTTGAGCTTAAACTATAATGCTTAAGATATATGGAAGGCTACAAGGTATTCATGTATGTGTTTGCTGACATAAATTACGACCATGATTCTATGTTAGATGTCATATGATAATTACTGTTCTGTTTCTTAGTATTTTCTAATAACACTGAAAGATTATTTCGGGTTCTTGAGCGTGATTGTTATTTTTGGATTGGTTTCTTCCTCATTTTTAAAAATTCAACCAATAAGCTTTGTAGGTAGAATAATCATCCAAACTGTGTTGCATTTTCAGCAGATCTGTCCCTTTTGTCAGGAAATCAGAAAATCTCGTTTACTTAGTATATGGTTCTTGCAGTTGGATATGCCTCAGAAGAATTATTCATTAAGAGAGGTGGCTTGGTATGGAATGCGTTGGGTTCTTAGTCTTTTCCTAATGGAAGCAATGACACATTTATTTTACTACAATGCCTTTGCCATCAGGTGATTCTCTTCCAAACTTACGGATAAACCTTATTGGCGATATGCTAATATTGTGATGAATTTTGTTGATATACTGTATAGTGGCATGTGGAAACAGTTATCTCCTGTGGACATCTTCATCATTGGGTATGGGGTAAGAGCTGATATTTAGATGTTATTGTTCTCCTTGATTAAATCTTTGGTAGCTTGACTAAGACCTGATATAATGAAGTCTTCATGGCACATTAGAAAGCACCATTGATACATATGCTTCAAAACAATGATCCAGCTATTACCAAATAGTAGACAAAATATATGAAAGAGGAAATCCAGTAGTTGTCAATATTAGGGTTTTGAAGAGAAACCGTATTATGAAATAAGTTACTCCCAGGAAGTTTGATGGTATATGAAACTGCAATGCTGAAAAAAAAGAGGTATTCTCCACAGAGATTGTGCTTTTGAAGCTGAAAATGGGGCAAATCAACAATCTACCACTTTATTTGTATGTAGGATTGAACATGATGAATTATGTAAGCTGTGAACAATGAGAAAGAGCCGACATCCAGTAGGAAGTTTGATTGGATTCAGCGATGATCTGCATTCTGTGCATCTGTTCGACAAAGCAGTCATCGACTGGGAGTATCGGTTTCTTAGAACTTAATGATAGTAAAGTTCAATTATAAAGAGCTGTTCGTCCAGTAAGGGACTTGTGACTTACAAATAATTGAATTCGGAAATAGATGCACAAAATCAGTATTTATTACACAACAAAGTGCACAACTCCTGTTTTCGTCAACCTTGTAACCGGGTACCCAACCAACAGTTTCCAAAGAGTCAATCTCTTCTCCTTTCCTATGTTGTTTATAGTAGGAGAGCATAAGAGTCCTTTATGTTGCAATCTGCTTAACAGTATGCAGTTGGAAATTCTTGAGACATTGAATTGTTTAAGCATCAACACACAACATTACCGGAACTTATTGATATCCTGTTTATTCTCCAAACTGGTACAGGTCCTAAACTTCATGTGGCTTAAATTTTTTCTCATCTGGCGCTACTTTCGGTTCTGGTCATTGGTAGGTTCATTTGTTATACTACTACTTTCCCTTCCATTGTCATTTTTCCCTGAACTGCAGGCGTATTTTTCCTGTTGAATTGTATCTTAGAACAAATCCATCTGCACTCTTAGTTGTAGCTAGTTTGACATATATTTTTCTTTACTGTCATGTGTTGTAGATCAATGGTGCTGAGGCCCCTGAGAATATGCCAAGGTGTATAAATAATTGCTACAACTTGGAGAGTTTTTGGAAAAATTGGCATGCTTCCTTCAACAAATGGCTTGTCAGGTTCACTTTCTGATCTTTTATCTTGTTCTTCTCTTGCATTATGATCTTATAATAACATGTACAATTGGTAAATGTAATTTTAGGTACATGTATATTCCTCTTGGGGGTTCTCAAAAAAAGCTGCTCAATATATGGGTCATCTTCACATTTGTTGCCATATGGCATGATTTGGAGTGGTACTCACCTTCTTTCCAGTTTTTGTATTCCTTACTCTGTTCTTACTCTAGTCCTCTACTGATTGGCTTATTGACTTGCCTTCAGGAAGCTTCTTTCATGGGCATGGTTAACATGTTTATTCTTTATCCCCGAAATGATTGTGAAATCAGCAACAAATGCTTTTAAGGTGATGTCATATTCAATATTCTGTTACCATGTATTACTTTATTTTCCCTACGATGGCATCTTGATTCTTTAGTTGAATTGGCTTGAATCCATTTTCAGTCTTAAAAATGGTTTATGATTAATTTTGAATAAATGGTTTCATAACAGCCAATGATGTCCTGATTCTAGCTAACCAATCTAATAATTGGCAATAGATTCACTTATTTCTAAATTGCCTGCATCTTGGGTTGGTTGGGTTAGTCAAACCTGGGCCAAGAATTTTCAAGTCAAGCTATGGGATCAACTTCTAAATATGCATGTAATTGTGCTCTATTTTAGCTGAGATGGGGTTCATTTCTTTACCCTAACCACCCTCTTGTTGGCTTGTGTTAAATTCTATTCAATTTGGATATGTTTGGGTTATTTGCGGGATTTTACGACAAAAAGAAACTATGCTGGCAACATAGGGCTCTGACTTAGGGTATTATGAAGCCAACATAGGGATATTATGTTAAGGGCGAAAAGTTTCATCCTATATGGATGACTTTCGTATGTATGAGGTAAGTGGACTATGTCAATTAGGGATTCCATCTGAGCACAATTGAACATTAGTTGAAACATATAGATATGCCCTTGTTTGAGTCGAGTCAAGTTAAAATAAAAGAGTGAAGTTAAGTGACTGCACCTCTTGTTCCCAAAATCCTTTAAATTTTATTATTTTCTTGGTATTTGAAGATGATTTCAATGTAGAATATGTATAGGTAGGATCTAAGAAGCACGGATACAACACGTCACAAACATGTCGACACGAAATTTTTCAAAAAAGTAGGATACGGATACGTTAGACGATGTGCGAAATATTATGTAATATGTATATATATGTATATATATATATGATCATACAACAACATAAATATATTTTAGTGATAATCATTCAATTTATCATTTTCTTAATTCTAACAATTCACATCACGGTATCATCGAATAAAAAAAATGTCAAATATACTGATATACATTTATCATGAACATTCATGACCTAACAATCAATGACTACTAATTTTTTTTTTAAAAAAATGTTTTACTTCGGCTTTTTTTCAGAGCTTGTCAACCATCTTTTTTTTTTCTAACAAAAATGAAAAGAATTTCTTATTGACTTTACTACCACATTCGCTTTTTTTAAGCGATGTCAAATTCTCACAAGTTTTTAAAAATTTGAAATAAAGCTCAAAATGTGTCCTCTGGTGTCTTGATCGCGTGCCCCCAACGTGTCTGGAAAAATTATAACAATAAAAAAATCAGACAATCATTTTAGCATGTCCGACACGTGTCCGTGTCCCAGATGTGTCCGACACCGATACTCTGGCCAAAAGTAAGTATTCGTGCTTCCTAGGGAAGAATTTGTATCTTTGTCTTCGGCAAATGGCCTATTTGCGTACAACCATGGCCATGTAACAACATAAACTTTGATTTCTATAAATGCAAAGAGAATTGTATACTCATTATAAGATTCAATCTGACATACAGGTGGATAATTTATAGGATGACTTATAGAAAATAATTTCTAATTCTTTCATTGGTTAGCAGATTGACTCAGTTTATGTTGGAGTGCTAATTGTTGGGTTAGGGCAGCATATAAGGACATCAATTTCAAGCTTCCTGTTGTTTTTGTTTTCAAATTTAGTGAATCGTTCTTGCAATCATTCGCCGAACTTTCTGCGTAATTTTTTTTGTCTAAATTTTTTTAGGTTTTCCTTGGCCTTTATTTTTACTTTCTCAACTGGATTCTTCATGTTAAATTTTGACAACCACTCACATGATATTGTTGTACATAGGGATAGAAGTTGAAGGGGTAGTTAACATTGCTTCATACTCCATTCTCTTGTAGTAAATACCTATAAATAGGTTGCTTTGTCTTAAAAGAAAATATGTAATGAAGTATAAATAAAAGGGTACAACCTACTATAGATATTTGAAGAGGCTTCTATATCTTAATTGGAATTTTTTCTTTGATGCAGGCCAACAGTAATGGGAGAACTTTTTTTTTTAGGGGGGGAGGGGAATGAGGTTTGATCCCACAACCACCAGCTTGCGGGAGTTAACCACTATCACTGGATCACTCCCTCACCTCAAAATGGTAGGGGGAGAACCAATGATCAAAATTTCGTTTCGATGCATTATTTCGATCACCTAGAAAACAGAAACGTTTCGACCTGTTTCGGAAACATTTCGACCCGTTTCGAAAATATAATGAAAAAAAATAAAAAATTTAAGAATTATTTTTTCAAAACATTGGTCGAAATATACCAAAATATTTTGAAATACCTTGAAACGTTTCGAAATAATTATGCAAATGCATTAAATATAACAAAACATTTCGAAACATTATGGAACATCTCGAAGTATTAGAATTTCGATTCCATCATTGATTCGTTTCGGTCTCCTTGGAAACGAAAACGTTTTGGTCTCCTTGAAAACGAAAACGTTTTGGATGTTTCGACTGTTTCGAAACGATATTTTGATCCTTGGGAAAAACATAATGACCGGATTAAAGTCAAGAGTCTTTTGTGCATTATGTATGGGATTACCTTTGTCATTGCTCTGATTTTGACCTTGGAGGAGCCATTTCTCATAGACACTCGGGGGTCCGGATTTGTTGCCATAGGTTAGCATTCTGTTTGAATAGGATTTGGATACAAAACCAAAATTCTAACTATTGTTATAACTCTCATTGGAGAGATAGACAAAGTATCATTTTTTCCAAGTATAGTTAGAAAGATTGCAACTGACTTTTTGTCCCCAAAGTAATTTCAAGTAATTTGACAGTTAGCTTTGTAGAGATGCAGAGAGTTAGGCTTCTAAATTTTTGGAATACTGTAAGATAAATGTGAGGACTACAATTAATAAAGTTGGTCACTTTTATCAAGAAACATTTAACCTGTAGAGGGACACAAACTCTTGGTTGGTTCAGGAGACATCCACATATTTTTTTTTAAACTTGATGATTAATGGGGTTTATGTTGTTAGAGCATCTAATCCATTAAGAATATAAATGAACTTTGGGTGGTGTTGATCATTCGATATGGGATATGAGTTCTCTTTATACCCGCCGTCATGAGGGACCAGGACTTGTACGTGGGGTTACCAAACAAACAAACATGCATATCGAGAAATTCAAATGGGTAAGAGATTTGCCTACGGGCCACTCAAAGTCTAGTTGTGGTACGATGTTAGAGCATTAAACCAACCTTGGGTGTTCCTAATCATTCGATTTGGGATACAAGCTCATGTTAGAATTCTTGGAGCTCGTTGAGGCATTTATAAGGAGAGGGTAGAACAAAATCTTCTTTTTCGAACTAACATGAAGCTCTACTCTCATGCTTCAATACAAATTTTTAGCTTTTGTTATGCTTGAAAGGCTGTCTTTAGGCCTAATGCCTTATATGCTCCTTTTAGGAAACACCTTACTAAGTAGACCTTGTGATTGTATTGGGTTTCGGATGATATTTTTTTTGTTAGTATTTGGATGATATTCTAAATGTTTCTCAAGCACAACTTTTCGTGTGTAATCTTACTGATAAAAAAAATTCATGAGCACTCTCTGTGATTTTATTGGAGATTTCCTTGAGACCATATTTTGACATCATATTTTATCTATTCATGAAAATAGAATGCTTACCATTTCTGTACCTTTGCCCATGTTCCTGGTTTTCTCTACCTCCCACCACCCTCATCCTTTTTTGGGCCTTTTTGACTTATTGCTAATCAACTAAAGGAATAAATATCTCTCTCTCTCTCTCTCTCTCTCTCTCTATATATATATATATAGAGTAAGAGGAGTCAGTTTTCTTTGAGGATTGAGGAAAAAATCGGACAATTATATATATATATATGTTATTTGTTTAACTTCTGTCTTGATTTTTCCAACTGTTTTTGTTGTCAGGTGGAGAGTGCTTTGGGGGAATTTGTTTTCCGTGAACTAAGTGCAATGTTGGGCGCTGTCACAATTACTTGTCTCATGGTCTGTCTTTTGTTCATCCACCTTAAAGTCTGAGTATTATGGTGATGCATGTCTTATATTTTTTGCTTCTAATGTCCTGAAAATTAGTTCATCAGTGTTTCTAATATTAAGTTTCTTTTTTCTAATAAACACTTACCATTTCATCTATTCTGTAATAGTAAAGAGTAATTTTAGTAACAATGCCTAAAATTATTATAGTATTGAATAGGTAAGCAATTGAAGAATTGTTGGAGAATGTATGTGTGGTTATAGAGAAGCTATTTGTGGTGAATTTTTGTATTAATATTCAATCGGAATAAAAGCATTCAATGAGTCTCAAAGATGGGACCCATAAAGCTACTATCCGGACTGGGATTTTGATAACCATGCACACTATCAAGGCAACTGCTAAATTGCTCAATGGCGGAGGACCTGTGGAGCCTTATTAACCATCTCCCACTCCCACCTAACCATTGGGTGACAAAGTCCAGAGTGGGGCCATTGGGAATAAATGCCCGTGCCTTTTAACATGTGAATGAACATCCTCATTCAGATATTCTAGCAACTGACTATGTATGAACATCCTTAGTGAGATATGCTAGTAACTGGCACCAGACGCTGTTTCTTGCATACTTTGGCAATGATGCAGCTTGGTAAATTGTTTTCTATTAGCCTGTATAGCATTCAGGGTATTGTGCAAGTTGCTTCAAACCCTTAATCCGAGATGATACAGCAAAAGATTTAGTTGTGAAAGAACATCCCATAAGAATGAAAACTTATTTTTGTTGTCCATGGCATTTGATCACAGATTTGTTGTGCAGCATGAAGCACTTACGTTAGGTATACTTGTACCCATGATACCTATATATAATTACTTAGGTGTAGGACTTTCAATTAGAACCTTCGAATGATCATTCTAAACATGGGTGAAAGAATAGTTTTAAGACTCATCCAGATTCTCTGGAAAAAGATAAAAATGGACTCCTTTGTGCTTCCATGGCAAAATAAATTAGACTCATTTCCCAACTACCCATTACACCACACCTAACTTTTTCCTTTTGATACAATAATTTCCTAGTCTTTTACTTTGCAGGTGGCTAACCTTGTTGGCTTCGTAATTGGACCATCAGGCATTAATTGGTTGATTTCTGGATTCCTCCAGGAAGAAGGTTCATCTCCCTTTCTGTCTCTCTTATTCTCTTGGATGCAAGGTGCTGCAGAGTTAATGTAATCTTAAACTTTTGCAGGACTGCATACTCTTAGTGGCTTGTTTCTGACATTTTATGTTGGAACAAAGGTGAAGGACTACAAATATTAATCGTTCAGCTGGATTACGGTCTTCTAATGAGAGCTTTAATTTAACTTAAGAAGCTGATTACTTTGCAGCTTATGTTTCACATCGCTGACGCCAAGCAAAGGAGGCATCAAAAGTAGAGAATAAGAGGTCCATTTTGCATCCCAAATTATTGCAATGTGGATCTTATGATGTTGAGTTTTAAGGTTAGAAAACAGCATCTCTATTTATGTTGAAATATAAATATTTAAAGTTACACCCTCTTTATCAACTTAAGCTTTTAGAGTAGATGGTTGTTTAACATGGTATCGGAGCAGGAAGTCTTGTGTTCGAATTTCACCACCACCCTAATTATTAAAAGATTTTTACATGCCAAGCCCAAAATCTAGCCTGCACGTGTGCGAGCGTGCAGAAATATAAACACTTATGTTACACTCTCTCTAATAGATTAAACTTTTGAAGTAGATGGAATATTATAGGAAACTGGTAAATTTTCCTCAAAGGAGAGTCACACAACATATGTTATGACCATCTGGTCAAATTTTCTCCTGATTATTACTGCAAAACTTAGAAAGCTGTGCTGACCTTGGGGTTATCCTAGTTTATTAGATACTATGTTTTTAGTGTCAGTTGTTTCCACAGTGGTCTCTCTTGCCTTTGGTTATTGCATGCACACTAATTGTGTGGTTATAGTGTTGTGATGACAACTAAAGTCATTTGCTTCCATTTTTGTCATTGGCACAAGTTCATGTGGTCTCCACTGCTGTCAAATATTGTCATCACGTCCTTCAGGGTTTTTTTATTTTGTGAAGTGATGGTCAGGGACATGGCTGCAGCTAATTTTTTTTGCTACTAGCATAATATGGTGTTGGTGTGGACTCCACTGCCGTCAAATAATGTTATCACATCATTCAGGTTTCTGTTGCTCGAAGGCATGGCTGCTGGACACTGCCTGATCTGATCCCCAACATTGGATTCTGATGATTGAGGTGATCAAAAATATGCACCCTGAGCATTAGCACGGAAGGGAATGTTGCCATTGAACTGATGGTGGTTACCCGTTGTCATCCTCACATTTTGCAAGATTAATTGTTGCAATTGATACCCTATGATTATTTAAGATAAGCATCTCTGTATACTGATTTGACATTCCCATGGAGATACCTGACTTTTCTACTTCAGTTTCTAAATGGAGTTTTCTTGATGAAAAGAATCACCCTTTATTTTCTTAGTGCACAGAATTATTTATCTAGTGCTTCCTTGTGTTGGAACATCAATGCTAATTCATAACCTGGATTATGTTTGCCTGATTTAAATACTATCTTTAATTGCATCTGCGTGTTTATAAACCTGATAAACCAAACCAAACCAAACCAAGTCTTATGTCCCAATAATTTGGGGTCGGCTATATGAATTTGTTTTCGTCATTCATTTCGATCATTCATTATACGTTCATTTAAGTTAAATATTTTCATATCTATTTTTATTATTTCGTTCAATATTAATTTAGGTCTATCCCTACTTCTAGTACCATTAAGAGAAATTCTATCATTTTTTCGAACCGGTGCCTCTTACGTTAAACACGACTAAACTATTTTAATCTATTCTCTCTTAACTTATCCTCAGTTGGAGTTACTCCTACCATTTCTCAAATACGGTCATTTCGTATTCTATCCTTTATAGTTTTTCCACACATTCACTTTAACATTCTCATTTCTGCTACACTCATTTTGTTATTATATTGTTTTCTAGTTGCCTAACATTTCGTCCCATACAACATTGTTGTCTTTGATAAAACTTACCTTTTAATTTTATTGATATCCTTTTATCACATAATATATCTGAGACTTTCTTCCACTTAAGTCAACCGGCGTTGATTCTATGAGTTACATCACCTCCAATCTATTCATTATTTTTAATGATCGATCCTAGATATTTAAATCGTTTACTCGTTGGTATTTCTTGATTTTCAATTTTAACTTTTTCACTATCTACTTCTTCTATTACTAAAATTACATTACATATATTCAGTCTTACTCTCACTTATTTTAAACTATTTCGACTCGAGTGTCTCTCTTCAAATTTTTAGCTTATTGTTAATCCCCCTTCAAGTTTCATCTACTAATATAATATCATCTGCAAATAGCATATACCGCGGGACATCATCTTGAATGTGCCTAGTGAGTTCATCCATAATTAGGGTGAATATGTATAGACTTAGGGCCGATCTTTGGTGTAATCCCATCGTGATTGAAAATTTTTACTTTCTCCCATGGAAGATCTAATTGTAGTTATAGTCTTGTCATACATATCCTTTATCACTTCAATATACCTATTTGTCACTCATTTTCTCTCAAGCACTCTTGATATTATATTTTTTTGGCACTTTATCATATGCCTTTTGTAGATCTATAAATACCATATAGAGATTTTTCTTCTTCTCTCTATACTTTTCTGTGAGTGTCCTTAATAAATATATAGCCTCTATAGTTAATCTACTCAACATAAACCCAAAATGATTTTTTGACACTATAGTTTCAACTCTTAGGCGATATTTAATGACCCTTTCTCATAGCTTCATTATATGACTCATCAATTTTATCCCTCTATAATTATTACAATTTTGAATATCTCCTTTATTTTTATCGATAGGTACTAGAATACTCTTTCTCCATTCATCGGGCATTTTCCTAGTAGTAATAATTTTATTGAATAATGTTGTTAGCCACGACACCCCCTCATTCTCTAAGCACTTCCAAACCTCAGTTGGAATCTCATCTGGTCCTAAAGTCTTGCTTAATTTCATTTTATTCAATGCAAACTCTATCTCTAAATTCTTTATTCTAACGTGTGTGCTCTAGTTTCATGAATCCTATCATTTTCTATCACTTCTAAATTTCTTAAATTTTTATTTAATAGTTTCTCAAAATAGTCATTTATTTCTTCATCTTTAACTAAAACTTTTGAATAGGCCTGACAATCGTGTCGAGTGGAACGATTTTGTGTCGGGTGGAACGAGTTTGTGTCAAAAAAACCCTACATCCATACTTTATTCGTTTATATAAACGAGTTCAACTATCATACCCATACACGAATCGTTTATTAGACGGGTTACCCGATACAACACGTGTGTCACCCGTTAAATGAGAGAATAGGTTAGAGTATTTCGAGTCCACACGAAAAATCATCAACTTGCTACACATTACACATGTTTGATCTATTTACTATAACAATAAATCATCGCTGAGCAAAAAAATAAAGACAAAAAATAAACATCAAATGACTACTAAATTTGAATGAGTCTAAGAGATGGGAGGTGTGAGATGAGACAGAGGTTGAGAGACCTAACTTTTTTAAAAAAAATTTATAGTACCACTGCTACCGGGTTAAACGGGTTGAAACGAGTTTATGGGTTAAACACGAAACCGGTTCATTTATTTCACGGGTCTGCCGAGTTAACCCGTTAACCACCTGAATCCGTTAAGACTACACCCAAACCCGCTAAATCCGTATCGGGTTCGTGTCGATTTCACGAGTCATGTCTAGAATTGTCAAGCCTAGTTTTGAGACCTCGTCTTTGATGTACTTAACTTGGTTAAAGTCTCTTGTTTTTTTCCTCTAATTTTAGCTAGTTTGTAGATGTCTTTTTCTCCCCTTTTACTATCTAGTTTTTTGTACAACTCTTCGTAGGCTTTTAACTTAGCGTGTCTAACTATCTTTTTAACCTCCTTGTTAGTTAATTTATATCTTTGGAAGTTCTCGTTATTTCTATCATTTTGTCATCTCTTAAAGGATTCTTTATTTACTTCAACTACATCTTGTATGTCGTCATTCCACCAAGGTTCTTTTCACACAAGCCCTCTACTCTTAGACTACCCAAGAACCTCTTTTTAAATTTTCCTAATGTCTTTCGTCATCCTATTCCACATAACGTTAGTCTCATTCTCTAGGTTTCATAAGGACTCCTTAAGCATTCTACTCCTAAATTGTGAGACCCGATTAAGCATTACATGCATATTAGCATAATTTTATGGGTTAAATTACAATTATGTGAAATTATTAAAGGGTCAATTAAATTAAATCTCTCATAGTCATGATGTGTGTGAGCATACATTGAGTATGTGGACCCCATTAATGATGTATTAGTGAGACCCATTTATAGAAATTTTATGTGTGGAAATATTAGTGGGTCGATTTTGGAATCACTTAAAAACTTGGGGGGAGGCAAGAGTAATTACCCATTTCTTTAAATCACCTATACAGGTGTTAGTCTAACAAAATTAGAAAGAAAAAGATTGGTGTGCCGTGTGTGTGTGTGCATGCAAGCCGTGTGTGTATGTGTGTGTGTGTATAAAGTTTAGGTGTGTGTGTGTGTGTGTTTAGTTTACAAAAAACAGTGTGTGTGTGTTCTGGTTTCTTGACTGAAACCGTGAGAGAGTGAGGAAGAACAAGAAGAGAAAAGGAAAAGAAAGATAATCGTGAACAACATTGGTCTGTAAACGATAAGGGTGCAACTTGGGTTGGGCAACCCGATTTCAACCCGAGCCCAACTCGAAAAAATTAGGGCTTGGGCTAGGGTTTTTAATACTTGGGTTGGGCTTGGGTCAAAAAACTTCAACCCGAATTCAATTTGGGCCGGGCTCGGGTTGAGGCATCGACAACCCGATTTCAACCCGAACCCGAATTCAATTAGTGTGATAGTGCGATATTTTAAGTTTAATATTTTTATGAGTCTAATTTCTATGTTTTCTGGGATTGTACTTTGAGATTACTAGTTTTTTGGTGTGAAAACAGATTATCAATAATCGTGCACTGTTATGAATGAAATATATGGATTGTTTTATGAATTTGTAATTATTCCCCTCTATCTCTGTCTCTCTTGCAGTGAACCCGAATTCAACCCGAGCCCGCCCGAATTCAACTCGGGCTGGGCTCGGGTTGAGTTTCTCAACCCGAGGTAGGGTTAGGGTTAGGGTTAGGGTTGAAGATTATATACCTAGGGTTGGGCTAGGGTTGACTGTCTAACCCGCCCAACCCGCCCGAGTTGCACCCCTAGTAAACGAAGCTTGCTGTAAGTTATTTTCAATGCTTAATTTCATTTTATTACTCAATTACAGTGAAATTAAGGAGGTTGTTTTATTTTAAGTAACTGTCATGATTCAATCAACCATGTAGCTAGATTAATATGTAAGCTTTAATTTTTAGCTTATGATACCAGAATCTTTACATTATTTTAAGCCTTATACCAGAATTTTATGATACTAGAATTTTTATGTATGAAGGTATAGTAAGCTGTAGGGTGTGTAGATTTTATTAAAGAAGTGCATTTAAATTACACTAAACAAATAAACTGAAGTGTGGTTACATTCAGATGCTTGGGGGGTAACCACTTTAGAATGCAATTGAGGGAAATTGGGTGATGTTTTGGAAGATTAGGAAGGCTAGAGTTATGTTCGTCTTACATAGGCAGACTGCATACCTTGTAGTAGAATAGCAATAACTTTCTCTAGGAAACTCGAAACGATGCACCGTTTGTTAGGTTGGAAACTAGAAACATAGATCTTTCCATTGGTATAAAGTAGAGCACCTGGTTATCTCCCAGAAAATATTTGTGTTAATTTAAAATTAAGTGGAAGTAGAGGAGTGATTGTAACGTTTCGAATTCGATGTTTTATTGAAAAATAATTGGAATGGGTGGTTTAAGGGTTTAACTAAGGGGCTTCTTTGCATGATTAGATGTGTGTGTGAGTTAAGTGTGGCGGTTTTAAATAAAAAGTGTGATAGAAGTGAGAAAAGGGTGTCGGTAACGCTGAAACCCTAATTTCTAAATGTTATTATTACATGTGCGAATTTTAATCCAAATGACCTAAAATTTTGCAGGCATCATTTTTAAATGATGTTTGATGTGATTAATGTGAGTAGTTTTAAATATTTGGGGAGAAAATGTGATCCCTAGAATAAAAGTGCAAGTATGTGAGTGGATAGTGCGGTAATCGGAGTTACCGGGGCACTTTGGGGTGCATCATTTTGCATGCATTAGTGCATGATTGACTATTAAATGTGATAAACATATTGATATTGAAATTACAAATGTGTTAGGTGGAACAGGTGAGACTGTCGGTGTTGGAACAAATACGGTAACACCGGAAAGATCCCCCGATAGGACCAAAGGGTCGTAGATCTGTGTATTTGAGGTGGGTGTATATCTTTATATGTTTTAGAAATGCTATTATAAGATGATAGTAAATGATAGAACTTAATAGTATTTCTCCAGGATTATGTGTTATGTGCTTATGTGATTGTATGATGCTTTGTACTGTGTATTGTGTATTATGGAATGTGGCGCACTGTTTGAGACAGGGGCGTCGATGCCTGATCACTGGGCGTGCAGTGGTGTGCTAGCACTGAGGTGTTCCCGGGAGGTTCGGGAGACACAAATCCATGTGGGATCGATTACCCGATGAGGGATAGTATGGTTGTGATGTGACTTGTGAATTCTTTGGAATTGGAATGATGTTGTTGTTTGATACGTGTATCTACGTAGTATCTACCTACTTCAGTGTATTACTATCATTCTCATTTCATATACAGCATGTATACTCACTGAGCGCGTGGTTTAGCTCACACCCCTATAGTTTCTCCTTTTCAGGTACTGTAGAAAAAGATGCAGACCAGTCCACTGTCCAATCGATTGAGTCTTGAATAATGTTAGGGTGACATCACTCAGGTTGAGTGTCGGTATAACAAATTGTTGGGTTGTGTATTATATCGTGAAAGTTTATTATGTCAAGTAAATAATATATATTTGCAAACAGACTCAACAAGCATACTTTGTAGGGTATGCTATGTGGGTGTGGGATTTTGTATTTGTCTATAACCTGGAAAACAAACAATTGGTACATGTGTTTTTTTGTACATGGTACAGGTTATGAGACAGGTTTTTACCATCATGCTTATTGATTAAGGTGATGGGTGGTGTTGTTGCGCCTGTGGAATTATTTAATGTTTGATTAGTCCAGATTATACATATATGTAAACAAGTGTGTCAAAAACCTAGTCGCGTCTCATCCTTGGGAGACCGGTATGGGGCGTGACATAAATAGTACTAGTTTCTCATCTTTTAGATTCCATCATCTCGTTCTTATTCTTCTAATGCTTTTCCTTACTCTATGTTTCCTTTTAATATATAAATCTAGGATTGTTAGCCTATGTTAAGTAGTCTACTTGGCTTTTGTTTGGTCCGCTCTTAAAGGTTATTAGATATTTTTTTCATTTTCTAAACAAACCACTACAAAGTCATATGTCATTGCAAACTCTAAAATACTCTGTTCGGCTTCATTTCGATCACCATATCCATAACCACCATGCACCCTCTCATATTTTGTCCTATATTTTTTCACATGTCCATTGAAATTTTCACCTATGATCATCTTCTCTCCAATAGGTATATGTTGTACTAATTCATACATTTGCTCCCAAAATTACTTTTTAATATATTTCTCTGACCCTATTTGTGGTGCATAAGCGCTAATCACATTAATTGTATTCTCTCAAACTATAAGTTTGATAGATATAATCCTATCTCATTCCTTGGAACTGCTACTACGCTATCTTTTAGGCCTTTATTTACAACTATTTCTATGCCATTTCTTCGTCTATCATTTCCGGTATAGTAAATCTTGAATTCAGGATTTTATCCAGGATTTTCTATCTCATTTATCTTCTCACCTACCCACTTAGTTTCTTATAACTTATAAGCATGCTATACTAATTTTTCTCTTGCTCAAAGTGTCTACTAATTCCATCGTTTTGTCGGCAAGTGTACCTATATTCCATGTTGCCAATCTAAGTCTATCAGCGCAGAGTAGCTTCCCTACTCCCCATGTCCGTCCATGACGCGGAGATCCCGGGCCATTTATCACCGCACCATTGACGCCCCTAAATTATTTGTCGATTTTCGAAATGCCCTGAGGCAGGCGCAACGCATCACTTATGGGGAACGACCTAGCATTAACACATATATCATTGTTTAGACTCATCATAGTGGATCCAACAAAGTTTTACACTGGTTGTCGACTACCTAACACCGACAAATAGAAACAGAAAAAACTCATGTCAATGGAGTGCTCTACTAATGGGGTTTTCTCTGTTACATCTGATTGGAATGCTTTCAGATATTATGCTAGAATCATCTGGAATGGTATGGAAAAATTGTTCCAAGGTGGAATTTCATTCTTTGGCTTGCTATTAAACAAAAACTTAATACTAAAATCAGGATCCAGGCTTTATATAATCAATTGGATGATACTTATATTCTATGTGGTAATGCTGTTGAAGATCATTACCATCTGTTCTTCCAGTGCCTATTTTCACAAACTCTGGAGTTCAATAATGAAATACACCTCTATCCAGAACTATCTGGGGATCTGTTAATAGAAAGAGTTGCACCGGGATGGAGAGCTGATTCAATACAGAGTACAACTGTTAAATTCTTTATCTGCTGCTGTGTGTTATTGTTGCCTGGAAAGAAACTCTAGTATTTTGCCACATTTACAAGGAGCCTAATCCAATTCTAAGGACAATCTGGGCAATGATTACAGGCAAATTATCTCCTCTTAAGATCACTTAATCAGCTGTAATAGACAGTGTTGCAGGACTTGGGGGATATTTGGGAAAAAGTGAAGAATTGGTTATATTGTTTCTACTGTCTGCTGCATGGTGTGTAACATGAAATCTACAAGCTTCGTTGCGAGTGAACGGTTCTGCTTTACTAATGTCTTAATGCTTTACTGCTGGAAAGTGTTTTGTTACTCTGCTAGTAGTGTTATAAGACTCATTCGAAAATGAAAGTATGGTGATGGAGGATCCACCAGGGATATCAAATCCTGAATTTTCTTTTATTGAAAGTTGGTCTCCAGGAATGCATGTAGTAGGAATTGCAGATTATGAACTGCAAAATCTGAACTAAATGAGCTGGTTTCAACTTCCGATATGTTTTTCAATGTCCTGAACATTACGGTTCAGTAGGGCTTTACTTGTAATAAGCTTCATTAACTGTCAATAACAATTCGATTTAATTAGCCCCATAAAAAGATGTAAGGCTCATGGGCGATGTAGGCAAGAATGCACTGAAGTGGAGCTGTCACGAAGACTGTACATGGCCACACAACTATAGGACACATGTTAACATGCCCCCGAGATGACATACCCCATGGCCTGTGCATACTCTCTGGAATCAATTGTGTTTGAAAGATTGGGTTTCATCCTCAGTTTTGTTGATAGGAACAGCAAGATTGATGACAGAGACGACCTGGGCAGTGATTGTAATGGGATTTTCGTTAAATACTTGTAATTATGATGCTTTGATAAATTTGGTTATATTAGACTAGCGACTAGGGACATGCTGATTACGGAAAAGAGTTGGTGATTTAGTTTTCAATTATATTTAAGGGACGACCATCCCTGTGTGAGTAAAATGGAGGGAAAAAGAGAGAGCTCTGTTACCGGAAGATCATATACTGTATGAGGGATTAGTTTGAATTGGTGTCTTGCCATTGGCACTCTGGCAATTTTCCATTTTTTGTTGCATTACATGCAATTGGTGGGTTTCCTAGTCATTAACATTCTCCAGCAATCTTACACTCTGAACTATATATATATATATATAGATTTTTTATCTTAAGTTGGTGCCTTCATCATGAGAAAAATGACAATTATGTAATATTGAAGTGCTAATAGATTAATATGTCGGTTCACTGATATTGAATAATAGTAAGACATCTAAGTTCATGAAGGTTAAGGATTCAAAAAAATGGTGATCAAAGGCACTAGAGATTCTACTGCCCTTCAGCTAAAAATGTGGAAGACGAAAAATAATAGTTCTGTATTGCAATTTCCTGCGGTATCAAGTGTCGTGGTAGCTTATTTTTTTACTGCAATTTTAGGACAGACTTGTGTCAGAAAACACTGTCTACAATAATGGATTGCCAAAGAACTGGGTAGATGCATCAAGTATCAACCAGTTCTTCGGATAGTTCTAAATTGAAGCAGAAGCGTAGTCAAAGCAAGTTCATAGACTTATTGTCTGCTTCCTATCAAATATTGCATGAACATAGTTTCCAAAGGTAACAACAAAGTTAAGGAGAGATTATGGTTTAATATGGGCTTTATGTCAAGGTTGGAATACAGTAGTCACCGGAAACTATTGGTTGATAATGTTATGCTGTGATTGTCTTTCTTATATGCTAATTTGTGCTTAAAAAATGGATAGATTGTATTTCCTCATGTTGAACATGGAGCATCTGCAATAAATTTCTTTCTTGCTGATCCAAAAAACAAGAAAAATGAAGGAAGAGTAGTTGACCGACCGACCTGTAATCTTATGTTTTATGTTGCTAAAAAAATATCGGCCTGCTATTGAAAACAGTTGTAAACTCTCAAATATTCGTTGAGACTTCTTTTGGAACTACTGGGGCCAATGTCAGAATAAAGGAGGCTTCATTGTTTCCGACGTGAATCGGGGAAACATACGAAATTCCCAATTTTCGGAAACTGTCCCTCCATCAAGTGTAGTTTCCCCAAAAGGCTATAATGTGGAGTACTTTAAAATGCTAATGCTGATGCACTTTGATTTTTCACAAAGCTTGGAATCGTAGAAGATGTTCATGATGTGGAAAGTTTCCTAAACAATTTTATGGAGTGATTATTCAACAAAATTATGCGGTTTGTAGTAGTGCTAAAACATGCAATATTGGATATAGATTGTACAGCAATACACAGCTTGATGGAAATATTTCTCTGCTGTAGAAACTAGTATTGTCTGCTGCTATTGCAATTTAGTTAATAAACTACCCCCACCCCTTCAGGTAGATAGAAGTGAATTATCAAAGCAAAACTTTGTGCTGTTTGAACCGAGTATTTGTTCGTTTAAAGTTAAAATGTGTTAAGTATTACCTTAGTTCATATGAGTAGGGCTGTTAAACAAGTCAAGCTTGAACATTTTTTTAGGCTCGTTTATGTGTAAATAGTCAAACGAGCCAGCTCATTTATGTGTAAATTAGGCTTGAATTAGGCTCGAATTCAGCTCGATTATCACCCCTACATATGAGGGCTAACCACCACCTATAATGACTCAATATGGAAAAAATTATGTGTTCTAATGATTGATGTAAGCAAATTTGTTTGTCTCAATAATGTAATAAAATTGCAAAATTTGGAGAAGTATTGATGTGACTATGTGTAAACACATGATGTTGCCTACATCCTTCACATTATTGCATTTCCAAGGACTTGATGCTCTCCTATTTTTCTTTAATTGTACACCACAAATAAATAAATTTTTTTTCCCATACTACTGTTTAGTGTTAAGTCTCCTGTTTGCATGAGTGCCTAATTTTGAGAACTGCTATTGAAACATACAACTGCTAATTTGTTAGCTGCACATGGTTATATGTTGTTCATCTGCAACAAATTTTTCAGGCTCTTGGAATGCAGAAATTCATTGAGCAGCAACGGTGGCATTCACTATGAAATGTTATGATCTTAAGGGTGAAGGCAGAAATTTGCGATGATAACATCTTTGAACCCTTGTTTTATATGTTACATGTGTTAGAGTATCCAACCCAAAACTAATTGACAATAAGTAAAGAGGCCATTCAAGCGTATAAACCAACCTTGGTTGATCCGAACCATTGTATGTGGATACAAGTTCACTTTACAGCATACATCAAATAAATTGCAAGTCTGATCGATTTTTTACAGCTATACAGTTTACCTGATCTGAAGATTGTGTCTGTTGTTTTCACAGATGAATAGTTTCTAAAGAACTTTATTACCTCAGTTTGCAAGTGTTCAGCTTGTCTGGTCCCCATACATGGGTACATCATAGCATAAGTGATTCTCGTGGTCATTCAATAATGATGTACTCGACTTTCTACAGTTTTGGAACTCATCACTTTGATATGACATTCTTTAATGAGGAAGCTGACAAACCTGGTACTTCTGGAACAGAGCAATATGCTGCCTGATATGCTTGGTATGTGTCTGGTGCCTTTGTAAAAGTTGATATAATAAATGTGGATTAGTCTTGCAGGGGCCGGGGGGAAGGCATCTCAAAAGTATTTATTACCAGATTTTCTTTTGAAAATGAGAGGTTTTCATATATAGATAGTCTTTAGTTTCCAGGAAAATGACAGATAGAAAAGATATTAAGATGTAACGTTGGTTTATGAGTCAGTTTCATAAATGTAGACAAGAAATATGATTACTTTCTTGAGGAAAAACTCTAGTATGCCCCAACTACAACTAAGTGAAGACCTAGGAGGTTTGAAAATAAAGCTAAATGTACAAACATGCAATACAGTTACTTCCTGATGAGAAAAGAGAAGTGGGGATTCCACTAAAGCAAAAGTGTGATATATATAAAAGGAGGGTGGGGTTTTGTGCATGTTAGTAGCATGGGTAGTCTTGCTTTATTGGAAAGACATTGATGGACCATGTATAACAATCTATTCAAAAATATTTTGCTTGTGGATTCTTATTATTGCTTTGCCAAAAGGTTTCCATTTTTTTCCACTCATTGATGGGTCCAAAATTTTTGTGGGGATTGTCAGTACCAAAATTAACCAATCTTTTCCCTACAGACCATATTGCTGAGTGATTCGTGCCTATTTTATCACGCATCTATGTTTTGTGCTGATCCTTCTTTAGGTCATTTTCTTATAAAGTCGAAAGTGACATATTTTAGCTTTATATTATCCTCGTGTATTCGCTTGATAATGCAAATAATTTAATATGTGGTTTTTATATTACGAGATCAATACACTTTTCTTTTTTGGATTAATATGTATGCACTTGTACTGATTTTTATGATAATAAAATTTTGTTAAGAGTTTGGGAAACTGTGAGCCAGTTTTGCTGCATGTATGTTACTGCTAGTATCATGATCTTATGATTTTGAACTATATTTTGGAATCTGCTTGATTATATGTTACTTACCTGGAAAAATAAAAGAACTTAAACTGAAAAAAAAAAAAAAAATCATTTTGTGTTCTGTTAGTATCGAGCTATTTGTATTTATGTTAAAAGTTTATGCATGCTCAGAGTCTGATCAAAGGGGGCAATATCCAAACAGGAAATTTTTTAATTTCAAGCATGAGAAATATATAAAGATTTAATTAAGATTAAATTATTAAATGAATTCTAAAGTTGATACCATTCAATCTTAATAATACGAAATAATTTTTCTTTGGGTGAATTGCAAATCACAACCTTAAAGTATTGATGTGGTCCCTATTGGTCTATGGAGTTTTGATTTGCTCAATTTAGTCGTTAAAGAATTGATTTTGTTTCTATGGGAGATTTTCGTTCATATTCATCACAAACACCAAACGGTTAAATCAAATTTAGAGGGGTATTTTTGTCCAATTTTTTCGTTGCTTTCATCTAACACTCTAACTATAGTTATATTATTGACTTTTACCCATAACTTATATATGATGAGTAAAGGAGTATTTTGTACACATTTATAATAAATTTGGATAGTGGTAATGCAATCCTAAATTTGGGCAGTGATAATAAATTTATAAAATTAATAAAACTTAGAGTTGGGCATTTTTTATTTTTCTGTGTGGTACGGGCAATGGTTGCAGGTGAAGGCAATGGGAGAGTTGGATGAAAATGGCCTTGTAAATTTGACTAATGGTATTTGTCATGAATATGAACAGAAGTCTCTCATGAAAACAAAATCAATGTTTTAAGGATTAAATTGAGCAAATCGAAACTGTAGAGACTAAATCGAAACTGCATTAATACTTTAAGGGCATGATTTGCAATTTACCCTTTTTATTTTGTATTAATTAAACTAGAACATAACATTGTTACGAATCCTCAAAATCATCTATACAATTATATGTTAAATTTCTCGTCAATTTGTCCTTAATTCATTACGAAGTCTAGTTGAGATTATTTTGCATCTTTGGAATTGATTTGGTAGAAGAGCAAAAATGACTTTTGTGTTGGAATATTTTATCATTTGCATCTAATTATTTTACTAGGTTAAGTGCCACTAAATTTTTCAAAAGTAGTGAAGTCCAACTGTATAGTTATTTTTTTTTTAAAATTAGGAACAATGTATTAAATTTTATTATTGTTATTGATTAATATACGAGTCACAACATTTTGCATTTGTTGTACTTAGTTGAAAGATAAAAATATTTATTTTCTTGGGTTATGGGGCGGTGAGTCACAACTTATTGAAAAGATCTAGCCATTATGTAAATATTAAAAGTTAAGGGGCAATGAATTATTTTTCAATTGTAATAACATGTACTATGTGGGAGAAAAGAAGGGGGGGGGGGGGGGGGGGGGGGGGGGGGAGACCCCGGTAGTTCAAACGTAACTCGGCCACTGGATATGTCATATTGATATGACAAGTTGAAAAAAAAAAGTTGCAAAGGGGTGACCTTTTTAACTGCCTCAAGGTGGTCATCTCTATTCTATCAGGAGAAGCTGCGGTACCAAAAAAAAAAATTTAGTACGACTCTTAAAATTCATTACAAGATATTCCAAAAATTATAAATGACTTCCAAAAAATTATAATTTGAATCTTAAAAATTGTATTACAGTTTAACGGGGCGGAGGCGGGGAGGAGATGAGTTTCAATCCATTTTGCAATGCGATAGTGAGGTGCAATAGCAAAGGCGTGGTTCATCTTGTATGATCCATCTTTAGTCCAAACGGGACAGATTTGAACGAATACTCATTATTTTCTATTTCATTGTAGTCCTTAGCGATTATTGTGGTGGTGGTAGGGGCAGCCGGAGATAGCAACGGTGATGGTAGTGGTGGATTTTGAGTGACGATGGTGGTGGTAGGTTTTGGGTGACGATGGTGGTAGTGATAGCTATGAATGACGGCGGTAATGGTGGTGGACGATAGTGATGGTGGTTGGCAGTGGTGGTGGGGCGACTACAGTGGTAGTGGCGGTGGTGGGTTGTGGTGGTAGACGATGACAATAGTAATTATGAGTGTGAGTGGTGGCGGGTGACGACGGGTGTTTATGGGTGATGGTGGTGGTTGTGGTAGGTGACAACAGGTGTTTGTGGGTGATGGTGGTAGTGGTGGTAGGTGTGGTTGGAGTGGGTGACGACGATAATGGGCAATGATGGGTAGTGGTGGTTGATGGTGGTAGGTAGGGTGGGGTGGGTGACACTGGGTGGTGGCGGCGATGGTGAGAGACAATGGGTGGTAGTGGGTGGAAATAGGTGGTAGCGGCGGTGGTAATAGTGAAGTGTTTTGTAAAGAAATGATTTGAAAGAAGTAAAAGTTATTATTTTTTAATTTTACTTATTAAAGTGGTAAAATTAATTTTGATTTATTTGTAAGTAATTAAAATAAATTATTTCAAACAATACTACACATTTAGGAGGTCTATTTTTTGGGAAATTAATATTAGTTGTTGAATTGAATTTAAAGTAAAATTTAAAATAATTTTAATCGCGAAATAAAAATTATTTTTTATGTTATATTTTATTTTATAGATTAGGAAGAGGAATTTTTTTTTTTGGAGGGCGTGGGGGGTGTTGGTGGTTCAAACTTAACTCGCCCCTGGATATGTCATTTGATATGACAAGTTGAAAAACAAAAGTTGCAAAAAGGTGATGTAGGGCGAATAACCTTTTTGGGGAATTTTATGTTACTGAATAGAGAAAAAATGGGTATAAATGGTGGTGGACCATGATAAAAAAGTAAAGGTAAAATAGCGGTTTGAATGACATTTAAAGGGAATTAAAATTAATTATAAATTATTTTACTATCAATCTAATTTGAAAGTTGAAAATTTAATCACTAATAGTTGCAATTTTACATCAAAAAGATGGTAATTTCACTTCAAATTAATATTAAATTTTATTAATTTAATATTTATTTTGAACCGTTTATCTAATTTATATTTAAATTCATCTATTTAAAATTTTATTTTATAAAATTGACACTAAATTAACCTTCAGTTTTATTTAATTAATATTCAATTCATTAAATTAACTTTTAATTTAACCAAATTAGCATTCGAGTTTTCTAATTTAAAATTTAATTTCTTCAATTTATTGTCAATTTGATAATAAATTGACTTTTAATTTCATCAATTTAACATTAGTTTTCACCAAATTAATATTTCATCAATTTAACCTTTAACATTAATTGAACCTTTAATTTTTTTTTTTGGTAATATTTAATTTCATCAATTTCAAACAGAACAAAATGTTCAATGTCAATTTAATGTTAATTTGATGAATTTTAAATTTATAATTTTGAATGTTAATTTAATACAATTGAAAGTCAATGTAATGTTATTTTTGATGAATTGAGTGTTAGATGGATAAAATTAAAAATTAATTTCATAAAATTATATGTCAATTTGATGTAATTAAATATAGGATCGGGACCAGTTTAGCAAAAAAAAAAATTGGCTAGTCATAATCAATCCTATTTAATTGGAATCACCAGAAATTTAGTTTGGAAGAATTTTTGGACCATCAAATGCATTAAGATTGATCTTATATAGTCATGATCGATCCTAATTGAGAGGAATCGCAAAAAAAAAAAAAAAAAAAATGGATCCATCAAAGGTATTGGGATCAATCCTAGATAATCATGATCAATCATGACTATTGAAATGAAGTTACACCTTAAATGAAATATTACTACTTGTAAAAATAAAGTTATAACTCTTGAGATAAAATTATCACATTTTAAGATAAAGTTACTATCTTCAGAGGTAAGGTTACAATCATTTATAGTTAAGATACAACTTGTAGAGGGAAATATACTATTTTTAGAAGTGAGGTTATAACCTCTGAAAGTAAGATTACAATCTTTTAAAGTAAAACTAGTACTTTTATAGGTGATGGTACAACTATTTGAGATTAAATTACAATATGTAAAAGTAAAATTATCACCTTTAAATGTGAGGTTATAACCATTTATGTAAAATTATTACATTTGGATATGAAGTTATAATTATTTAAGGTTAGGTTACAAGCAGTAAAGGTAAAAGTACAACCTCTAAATGTGATGTGAACTTACAATCTCTTGAGGTAAAAGTTTACAATCCTTTAAGATAATGTTATCACATTTAGAGACAAAATTATCACCATTATAACTAAAATTATAATCTTTAGAAAAAAGGGTACAACTTTTATAGGCAAAATTATCACCTCTAATAAGTAATATTTAATGACAAAAAAATTAATAACCACACATTTTTTACGGTACGGTACTGAATCGGTGCCAGAGCCTCTCCCAACCTTTTTAACTGCCTCAAGGTGGTCATTTCTATTCTATCAGGAGAAGACTGGGATACCCAAAAAAATAAATTTAGTACCATACTTATAATTCAACCATAAATCCTAACCCAACCTTAGCAATCTTCATATTGAGATAGATGAAAAAGCAGCAATAGAACTGATTTCTGACTTTAGCTCCATTATCCTTCGACTACTACGTACATGTTTCTGTACAAGATTTAGATACCATTTTCTATACTTTTGAAAGTACTTCTGTCAATATATATATATATATATATTTTTTTTGGAATCAAACATGTGTATCTATTAGTACCTAATTGATAACTTATATACGTTTGTATATGTATAGTACTGCACATGTGATTAAACTAGGGGGAAGATGCCATGTTTGGACAACGGAAAACACATTTTCAAAATCAAACATTGTCTAAAAAATACTTTAAAAAAAGTGCTACAGAACGATACTAACAATTTCTTTTTAACCCAAAACAAAAAAATGACAATTACTAGCCTTGTTTCACACGCCATTTAAGCAAGAAAAATGTCTCAAAGCCCCCCTAGGCCCCAACTGCTTTGCTGTGTGATAGAGTTTTCTAAACTGTCCAAAATTTGGTGTGTCTGTAATATGATGCTGTAATGAAACTTGGTTAATATGTGAGGGATCTAATTAAAAGACAGAAATTGCTGAAGAAAAGCAGCCAAAACTCAGATTGACACCCATCCATGCACATCATCAACTAGGTGGATATTCTGTGGAGGCATAAATAAATGTCCTTAATTTCTAAGTTTGTATCACAAGCTTGGAAAGTAACGATGGATGCTTTGGAGACATCAAATGTCCTTTTATGACTTGTATAATATGTTTGAAAATTCTTTGGAGTGGTTGCTACTTCATCATCTTTTGCAAAGATGTGCATTTGTAACTTTATTTGAAGTGGAATCTCCTTTTATTTATTCTTGGAGTAGATCAACTTGCTTGCATTTATTAATTTATATGTATACACCTATATATACATATTTGAGGATGGAGGGGTGTGTGTGTGTGAGAGAGAGAGAGAGAAAGAGAGAGAGAGAGAGAGAATGAGTGTGTGCACATGTTTGAGAGAGAGAGGGGAGATGAGTGAATGAATCAGATTTTGACTAATCTGAAATTCATTTGAAAAATCTGATTCGATTATCTGATTCACGTCATTTTCACAATCCAAATTCATTAAACATTAGATATCTGATCCAAATATTTGATCTGCTCATAAAAACTTAACTAAATTTGATTTTATCAAATCACACCTAAATGTCAACTTAATTTCATGAAGTAATCATTAACTTTCATAACATATTAATAACGAATTAAGATTAAATTATATAATTAGATTGGATATTGATAAGTTCACATTTAAATCTATGAAATATGATATAACGATTTTAAATTTAAATTTGAATAATCAATTAAAAAATCAATCCATATTCTATCAATCTTAGTCAAATCCGGATCACTTTCAGATATGATATAACAGATGTATTTGACAGACTTTTGTGTGTGTGTGTGTGTATGTGAGAGAGAGAGAGAGAGAGACCAGGTTCATTTAAGCTTGACCCCAGAGCCAGAACAAAAGAAGCTTGACCCCATGAACTACTACTACCTCTGGGTTGAGGTTTGGACCCCCAAAAGCTACTTTACCTACCTGGTTGCTTTTTGATAATTAGACATGCCATGTAGAGGTGGGCAAAAGGGCTTATGCCCACTTAATCATTTGACCCTATGACAAAACATTTCCTCCAGGTACAGAGGTACTGGATAAGGCAATCATTGAAACAGTAATAAGAGAGACACTTGAGAGCTACCCATTGATGATGTTTCTAACCCATTCAAAGTTAGCTTCAGTTGGTGAGGATTGCTATAACTTAACAAAAGTTCTTGGTTCGAGATTTGGGAATACAACTGTGTTCGGTAGAGAGAGTTTTGTCGTCTTTGTGGTCCTATCCGGCTTGAATCCGGATTAATCGGAGTCTAATGTATGACTTCCAGACATTGGTTGGTCTGACCAAAAAAAAAAAAGTTAGCTTCAACTACATATGGTACCCCAAGAGAAATATTTTTGTAACGTGTCTTCATTTTTCATTCAACAAAACTTAACACATATAAAGTTTTTTTATTTTATTATTTTTTAATCAATAATTACAATTTATCTAGACCAAAATTAATGATTATAGATCAAATTTTAATACGACATATCACAGTACTTCAACCTTATCCTTCAAAATTAACTTGAAAAGATGAAGCAAAGCGCTTCTGAAATTGTGATGCTTGTACAATCCAAGTATTGAGATTCTTAGCTATGTCTAATTAGGAGACATAAAACTATTGTAACTGAGACTACAAACAGATTGAACAAGAAATTGATTGGCAGTTCTTATTATATAATGTAGCTTATGTGTCTATATAACAGCCTGACTCTACTAAGTTGTTGACATTTCCGTCTTAACTTTTGCCTAATTTATTACCACAAGATAAGTATCTTATAGTATTTGGATCGGAATCACATTGCCAACCTTTTAATTTTATATATTAATTCCTCGATAATTATATCCAGTTTTTTTGGCGGTGAATGTTAGCTCAATCTATTGCTCCTTGCTTTCTTTGCTCCTTCCAACCTAACTTAACTATGGAATCATGGTATATTACATATACTCAGGATTGAAAGTGACAATTGATTAGGGTTGTCAATCGTGTCGTGTTATGTCATGTCTTTTTTTTGTGTCGTATTACTTTCAATCGTCTTATTTTCATATCGAATCACTTTCGGTACGTGTCGGGTTTGTGTCAATATTCGTGTTAATAAAAAAAATATTTAATTCCACAATAAATCATATAATGCTATTTAAAAAATTAAAAAATTCTTATTTTATGTCTAAAATACTTGTTAAATACCTTTTTTTTTTTTATCTATAATACTTGTTAGTCGTGTTATTCGTGTCGAACATTAATTTGACATATTTATTATTCGTATCAATTAATCATATTATTTTAAAAATGTGTGTCGAGTCGAATTCGTGTTAATAGACAAAATTGACACCCCCTACAATTTAATCGAGGGATCCCTAAGGTGGATTAGGCAATTAGGAGTAGAGAACATGACTTTTTTTTTCTTTGTAGTTTTCCTAATAAATTAAACAATCTTGATTCTTAAACTTTCTCCATAAAAATTTTCTAGCATTCGTCAAGTCTTATCATTTTTCAGACAAAAGAAAAAGTCTATATCATGGGCCAAAAGGGGTCAAAAGGCATACACTTCAAATGAAAATGAAAGGTTAACTACTTCTACTTGGAAGACACATACAAATACAATATGGTATTTAAAAGTTCTTTGTCATACTATGTCTATTCTTTTTTTTTTCAACAACAACGTGACGTGTGTAAAATTTTATTACTCTATTCGTTTATCTTAATTTATTATTAATTATTTTTCGTGCCTTCAATAATAAAAAAATAGTCAACAATAAATATATTTGTATTTTTTTAAAATAAATTAAAAAAACAAAAAAAAAATAGTGACATTGTACACTTAAACATAATACAAGAAAAAACTTTAAAATAATTTTTTTTTAAAAAAATACAAATAAAAAAACGGTGATACCGTAAGCTTAAATATAATACAAGGAAAAAATTCAAAATCATAATTTTTTAAAAAAACATTAATAAAATTAAAAAATAAAAAACCTTTGGTAGCCAAATCTCATACTAACATTAAAAAGCCGAAAAGTAATTCAGTCATTAACCTCCTTACTATCGTTGGTGGCCAAAACCCAAAAAATAATACAACCTCCTAGATGATATTATATAAGCTCATGTACATGGATTTCGGTGGCTGTAGCTAGCGGATCGATATTACGACCCAAAAAATAGTATCACACGAAAAAAGACAAACAAATAAGGTATTACTAAGTTCCACGTATTATTTTTCCTAATCCTACCTCCTTATATTACCATTATCCTTCAAACAACACATGCCACATATGGTTATAATCTTCCCAACTTGTGTCGGCTGTCTTTTTACTATTTTCTCTGCATTGTCCTTTGAAATTTAGTTATTATTATTATTATTATTTTTGCTTTTCAACTGTGTTTTCAAGTAACACTTACTTTTGAATTTATACTTTTCTGTTTTATTTTCTTATTCAAACTTGCCCACTGTTTCTAATCTTAATCACATGTGCATAGTACAACATACGCACAAATACAAAGTGTGCTATTTATTATATATCAAAATGCATCTATTGCTTTTGTACAATAATAATTAATTATAACATACTTCCATGTTGTTTACTAAGTTATTTTTTCTTAAGCCATTACTTAAAAAAGCGTTATTAGTTGAAGAATTAAACCATGATTTTTAGTATTGTAATATGCCCAATATTGGAGTCTCAACTTAATATCTCATGTGACCTCGGAACTACAAAAAAAGAAAAAAAAAGTAAGGAAAATGCTAAATTGACTTAAAAAATTGACCTGATGAATCATTATAATTGAATAAATAGTGGATCCCAATAAATATTAATACTTACAATTAAATCCATGATAAATATAACAATTATATATTTCAATCAATTTTTTAAGTCTGTGTAGCATTATTTAAAGGTAATTTTTTTATATTTTTTATTTAGACCTATTCTAATTTATTTTATTAATTTAATTAATTACAGTCATTAAATCGATAGTACCCTCAGAGATTAATTGGGGTCCATTGCATATCAAAAGATTGATTGGACGAGTAAATTAGGCCAACAAATTTAACAGATACAATTATTGATAGATTCCGATTCCTTAGTGAAGGCCAATCGGCCTATATAGCCGCCACCGTTCCTAGCCATGGGATGTATCTGTGTCGGTTTGTTTGTGTATGTGTGTGTGTGTGTGTGTGTGTGTGTGAGAGAGAGAGAGAGAGAGAGAGAGGGGGAAATGGCGTTCACTCTGATGCAATGATCGTTATATACAAAGATCCTTCTGCTGCCTATATGTCTAAGCTCTAAGATCACCTCTCTATAGAAACATGCACACGTTTCCCTTCTACCACCAGAACAGAAAAAAGACAAGCTTCCCTTAAGTTTCCCTCCTAACGTCAAAGCCCTGAAGTTCTAGCAATGGTGAGTCTCTCTCTCTCTCTCTCTCTCTATACACTTCATGTCTCATGTCATGTGCATACAGGAGGAAGATAACAAGTCAGGCTACAGTTCCTGCAGCCCATGGAAAACTAAACAGAAAGGTGGATTCACAGCTACCTTCTTCATTTATGGTAAGCAAGACCTCAAAGTTAGACTTGTTTCCTGCTAGCTCCCCACACACACACACACACACACATATGTATTTATGTATGTATGTATATATTGATTCATTAATGCAATGGAACTCAAAACTTGAAGATCTGTCCTTGGAAGGAAATTTTTTTTCAAATCATAATCTTTTCAAAAGCTGGCATCCCTAGTTGACTCCTCCTTGTCAACAACCAGCAGTTGCCGGATTAGCCTTTTGAAGCTTTATCGTTTCCTCCTAATGGGGAACACCTTGGCTTTACGGCTTTTCTATTATTACTAATATGGAGTTAGCAGATTTTATCTCAACATCGTGACTCTTTCGGCATGTGCATGCTTGAAGATGAAAGTGCCAAAAATCTATGTACTCAGTGTAGCTATGTATGGTGGATTGGGCTGCTCAACTGATCTGTTCTAAATTTTGATATGATCAGCCTGCAAGTGCAACTTCATGATATATATATACACACATGTGTGTGTGTGTTTTAAAAATTCACTTCCTCTCTTTATATATATACAGTGTTGATAGCATTGGACAACATGGGTTTTGTGGCGAACATGGTGAGCATGGTCCTGTACTTCTATTACCAGATGCACTTTGATCTATCTGGCTCAGCCAACACCCTGACCAACTTCATGGGTTCAACTTTCTTGCTCTCTATTGTTGGTGCCTTCATATCAGACACTTACTTGAACAGACTCCATACTTGTCTCATTTTCGGATTTGTTGAAGTTCTGGTAAATATATTTTGTTTTCTTCAGTTTTTTTTTTTTTTTACATCTACTTGTTGCTTTGCCATAAAATTTTGGTCATCTTATATGGTATTTTATGTGGAAAAAATTTGTGATAAAAAAGATAACATTTTTGGGGCAAATTACACTTATGGACACGAACGAAATACGTGTTCAGTCTCACTTTGGTTCCTTAAATACGTTCTTTATGTCATTTTAATTCATTTGGATGGAAGATAGTAATTGAACGACTTAAAACGACATTGAAAACTTAAGGACCACCATCACATAATTCAAAGTTGAGAGAGTGTATATTTTAAAGAGTGATATAGTGTAATATTGTAAGCAATAATTTTCAATACAACACGACTCATACAAATTGAACCAGAAAAACATAAGAGTAATTAATATGGCTAATAAAGAGGATGGGTTAGTTTTATTTGATTTTAATCTACTAAAACATGGATCAAGCATATTTTTAATTTCTTATATGGTGAATATGATTGAGAGAAAAATAGACCTAGTTTTGCAAATTCTGATTTTGTAGCTGAAATGTATGGTAAGATATGAACGTGACACAATAATCTCAATTAACAACCCTAGCTTCTGGATAATTAATCGAAACAAACACACAAAATGACTATATATATTTTTGTTAGGACAAGCTTATTAAGATTATGGTGTTATACTTGTAGGGTTTGGTGATGTTGACAATTCAAGCTCATTACCCTAGCTTGCAACCAGATGCCTGTGGTCAGAAGTCAAGTTGTGTAAAAGGTGGTATAGCAGTCATGTTATATGCCTCTCTATCTTTAGTTGCATTGGGCAGTGGTGGGGTTAGGGGTGCGCTAGCACCCCTTGGTGCTGACCAGTTCAACCAGAAAGACCCAAAAGAAGCCAAAGCTCTTGCCAGCTACTTCAACTGGCTTTTGCTTAGCACTACTTTGGGTTCATCCATTGGAGTCACAGTGATCGTTTGGGTCAGCACCAACAGAGGTTGGTGGTTGGGTTTTCTAATATCTTCGATTTCTGCATCCATGGGTTATGTTTTTCTTGCACTTGGAAGCCCTTTCTATCGCATCCGACCACCCGGGGACAGCCCCATCACAAGAATTGCACAGGTCTCTCTCTCTCTCTCTCTCTCTCTCTCTCTCTCTCTCTCTCACATCTACAAATGGGTGGTGTTGATTCTCGCTAGGGGTATCAATTTTATCCGTAAGCATGGACACAACACAATCTTAACACGACATTAATGAATCAAAGCAAACAGTAAACTAGTAAACATGTGGATTGTCTGAGTTAATTAGACACGAATAACCTATTCTAATGCTAAGAAAAATTGAAAAAAAAAATGTCCTCTTAATATTTTTTTCTTACTCTTTAGTGTTGTAATGCATGATAAATTTGATTTGGATCAAATAGATTTAGAGATAAAAACATACTAATCTTACAGCTTTTGGCTCACCATTTACACGAACATGACAACCAAAAACAACACAATCAAACATAACATGACATTAGTCGATTAACATCTTTAATTTTCACAAGCTTTTACATTTATTTCTCTTGTATATGTGTGTATACTCCTAAGACATGACATTTCATATTGGTGGTTTTGACAGGTTATAGTTGTGGCAGTTAAAAATCGAAGGTTATCACTACCAAAGAATCCTGGTGAATTATATGAGATCAATGAAAAGGAATTAGTTTCTACGGAGGAAAAGATTGCACACACCAAGCAATTTAGGTAATATTATTTCTGTCCACCTAAAAATAATTTATAACCACGAGTCTTGATGAAATGATAAGGTTAATGTATTGTGAGATACGAAAATTGAATGTATCAGTCACGAAAACAATCTTTCTATAACTAGCTCTCTCTAGTGACGAAAGAATCTAGGAGTCGCTCTTTTTGGACAAAAGAGTATAAAAATGAAATGGAAGAGATATATATACAAGCAAATTTTTTGCAAAAGG
The DNA here is from genome assembly GCA_951799425.1 of Ilex aquifolium. Classification (NCBI taxonomy): domain Eukaryota; kingdom Viridiplantae; phylum Streptophyta; class Magnoliopsida; order Aquifoliales; family Aquifoliaceae; genus Ilex; species Ilex aquifolium. The sequence goes on along the minus strand of OX637395.1, from coordinate 31,482,655 downwards.
ACATACAGGTCAAAAGTATGAGTCTATTTGTTCTTGAGGAATGTTATTTGAACCTAAAAATTTAACTTAATTTGGTGACCTAATGATGTGATTTTAGTGGAACCATTAGATCAACACCGAGTTTCAATATTTGATGAAACTCACAGTCAATCCAAAAGTCTTAATGAATTAGGTCAGCAAATTATGTCAATAAATTATGCACCGATTATAATTCCCTCAATTTTACAATTAATGATTACAAATTAATCAAACAAAAATCCAAGGCTATGTAAGCTACCCATATATTTTCCTTTTTTGATATAAGAAACCTTATCCTAGACAATAAGGTTTGCCAGGTTTGGTAGTAGGGTTGTCAATGGATTTGAATTCTGATTCAAATACGGATCGGAATATCCAAATTTGAATTCGGTTAGCCGAAATATGGATTGATATTTTTTTATCGATAATTTGAATCCAAATTCGAATTTGATATCTTATATTTCATGGATACGTATTTGGATATACCTATGTCCGATCCAATCCAATTATGATCCAATTCAAATTATTTATATATTTTTATATAAATAAAAAAAATAAGTGATTATTTAAAGAAATTTAGTTAAAATTTAGGCATAATTTATTAAAATTCAGTTAATTAAGACATTCAAATCGGATCAAATTTCAAATTTTAACGGATTCAGATATTGATCATGAAAATAAAATTTATCGAATTATAGGATCAAACTTTAAAAATCGACTTCAAATTCGGATCAGTCAAAATCCGATCCATTGACCGGCCTATGTGGCATATATATGTGTAACAAATATGTTTCCTGGAGCAGGTGCCTCGACAAAGCTGCAATTCTTGACAATGGCTCTTCACCCTCACCATGGACTGTATGCACACTGACCCAAGTTGAAGAAGTGAAGATTCTAACAAGAATGTTACCCATAATAGCCAGCACAATCCTAATGAACACCTGTTTGGCACAACTCCAAACATTCTCTGTCCAACAAGGCAGCATAATGGATCGTAACTTAGGCTCATTTGAAGTCCCAGCACCATCAGTCCCAGTAATCCCACTAATCATCATGTCCATTCTCCTTCCCATCTACGAATTTCTCTTCGTCCCCTTCGCTAGAAAAATCACAAAACACCCATCAGGGATCACCCAGCTCCAACGCGTTGGAGTCGGCCTTGTTCTCTCTATAATTTCCATGGTCATCGCAGGCGTTGTAGAGGTGAAAAGAAGGAACCAATCCATCAAAACACCATTGAAGCCCATCAGTCTGTTTTGGCTCACATTTCAGTTCACCATTTTTGGGATCGCCGACATGTTTACGATGGTGGGATTGCTGGAATTCTTCTATAGAGAAGCGCCTGCGGGAATGAAATCGCTATCTACTTCATTTACTTGGATTTCACTCTCGATTGGCTATTTTCTCAGCACTGTGTTCGTGGATATTATTAACATGGTGACCAAGAGAATTGCGCCGAGTAAACAAGGGTGGTTGTATGGACAGGACTTGGATAAGAACAACTTGAATCTGTTCTATTGGTTCTTGGCTGTGCTTAGCTGCATCAACTTTGGGAACTATCTATTTTGGTCCTGGTGGTATAGGTACAAGAAAGAAGATACTTCAAAGTTAGGGACTAGTTTGCAAGATGATGAACCTAAGAAGATCAACGGAGACTCCTCTCTTGCAGAAAAAGAGGGTGCTAAAGAAGAAGATACTTCCAAGTTAGGTACTGTTTTGCAAGATGGTGAACCCAAGACCATCAATGGAGACTCCTCTCTTGAAGAAAAAAAAGAGGGTGCTCAAGATCAAGACCAAGACCAGCAAGTGGGTGAGGCCGAAACAGAACAATAAGAAAATATAGCAGCAGGCTGCAACTAATTAAAGTGCTGATATGGGTCTACATATTGGGTTGTTTCTTTTTTTTTTTTTTTTGTATGCTTCTGTGAGTGAGCTTTTGGGTAAGCCTTGTGAGGAAATGTTTGCAATCATGTGCTAGAGAGGTCTTGAATTCATTGACATAAAGTTTGTAATCAGATGTCCACATGTATAATAAGATTGTAAAAGCATATATTGAAAAAGGATTTGCATTATGAAGTTAGGAAGTTTGGATTTGAAATATTAGTTACTTACATAGTGTCGTTTTATATTTATTAAATATTCATTTTTTTAGATTGTCAAGTAATTGATACATGATACGAGATTAACATGAACATGACCCATGACACGAATGTGATCCATTGAACTCATCTTCGTGACACAAAATTGGACATGTGTAAGGTATCTAACCGATATATTTTAATATTATATTCTTTTTAATTTTTTTTCCACATGTATATGGTCATTCAATCCATGGATCCCCCTATCTTGGCATGGCTTGTTTTATTAAATAAGTTTTATGTGGCATACCTACTGCAATAAACCGGTCATATCAAGGTTAGAGATTTTATTACATGATTAATCAATAATATCATAACATAAACTTGATGACTGATTGTGGATTCAAGTCTCGAACCTGACATAAAATAAGCTTGAAATGATATGACTCAACTGCATCCCAATGTGGATTCAAGTCTCAAACATAACATAATATGAACTTGATATCATATGATCCCAGTGGCGGGGGAGGTAGGGGCCTGGGCCCACCCTGAAAAAATAATTATTTTTACTTATATATGTTTTATATATTTTTTAGATAATTTCAATTGGGTCCACCATAAAATAAAATTTATTAGGTCAAAGAAATTAGATATATTATAATGGAATAAAAATAATAATAAAGCTCAATTCCATAACAAACCTTTTGAAGTCAATAAACTAAAAAAAAATGTTGAGTCACAAAAGTCGTTGGTCCACTCTTTTGTCATTTGTCATCTCTAAAGACAAGTAAAGTGAAAAAGAAAGGAACGGTACCTCCTACACCACTGTATCAGTAATATCACGTTGGAAACTTGGAAATCAAGAGAAGAATAAAGTATTTCATTTTCTCTTCTCGTTGCATCTTTCAACTGTCGGACTATTGCGACTCTCTGATTGTAAGTCTTTGTTTTTGGAAAAACAACATTTTTTTTTTAAAATTCAGATTTTAACATAGGGTTTTTTGGCTTGTTAAGCTATGAAATAGGTTTCAAATTTTTAGAATTTTGTTGGTCTCTTTTGATTGTTTGTAAAAATTAAACTCTGATGCTCCGTTTGGTACGATGGAAAAATGAAAAAATAAAAAATTGGAAGGATGAAAAATTGGAGGGATAGATAAAACATCATGTTTGGTAAGGAAGGAAAGCAGAAATGATGAAAAAGTTGATGAATTAGCCTTCATTCCAACTCACCAAAATCAATCCCTCCAAAATTAGGAGAAAAAGTGGATAAAAAATTAATTGTGTGTGTTGAAATGCATGTTATCTGTCTATATATTATATTTATCAATTACATATTATAAATTTATATTTTTTCATCCTTTTATTTTTTCATTAATACCAAACATAAAAAATTAATCATTTTTACTTTTCATCAATCTTACAATACAAATGAATGAAAGTGTATCATTTCTATTTTCCTTCCTTGAATGATAGAAAGTGTATCATTCCTATTTTTCATCATTCCTACCAAACCGAGCATAAATCTAACCCTTTTTTGAAAAATAATGTTTTCCTTTTTCTTTTCTTTTTTTCTCGAAATCTGTTTGGTTTGTATTGTAAAATGTGATTTATAATTCTCTGTAAACCTCTAGTCCGATCTTACGGTCAGCCTTGTTCTACAAGAGCCAGAACCTAAAGAAACCTTGTTAAGAGAGGGAAAAGCTTGGGCTGACCCAAACACAGAGGCCCAATTTGTCAACAGTTAACCTTTACACGAAAACTTTAATATTTTTGGGTTTTTGGAGGCCGGTTCTTCTGGCCATCTTTTTGGTCACTAAGTTCAGGCACCTATCTTTTAGGTCATTAAAAATAAATTTATTTTAAAAGACCTATTTACACTTAATTAAATACAAATAAAAATTTTAATAAGAACTATATAAAATACACAATTCAAAATTCAAATAAAATCAAATCTCCTTCATTTTAGATCTTTTATAATTAAAACTCTCTTTATCTTTCTTTATATATATAGTTTAACTATATCCATATAAAATTCATATTTTAAAATTTGAAATAAATTCAAATATCCTTTATTTTAGATCTTTCAAATTTATGTACACATATATATAGACACGCACATATAAGTACAAAAATAAAGAATATACATTACGACACTAATATATATATTACTTCGTAGGACATTGACAACGTCACTGTTACTGTCCTGCAACAGTGATGAAGCTCACTGTTATTTATCCTGAAATAGTGAAAATAATACATTGTTACAGTTCACGGGACAGTGACAATGCCACTATTATTATTCAAGATAGTAACAATTACTCAAATGTCTATCCCATAAGAAAAACACATACAAAAAATAAGATAATTTTTTTGTAATACACAGTGTTAATGTGGTTGTCACTGTGACACTGTGTCCTAATTTGGAGAGAGAGAGAGAGAGAGAAAGTGTGTGTGTTTTAATTTGGAGAGAAAAATGAACTCACATGGTCATTACAGATAAATTTAACAAATATTATCAACGTGAGCTGCAAAAAGAACATCACCATCATGAATCCTTCGGATTTATAATTATGGATTATTTTTTGAAGGCAACAATCGGCACATTCTCTCAACAATACATGGTGGAGAAAAGAGATAAAATGAATAGAAAGTGAGAGAAGAGATAAATAGTTGAACGAAAAATATAAGAAAAAGAGAAAGTTTTAAATAAAGTATTTGAGAGATACGAGAAGAGAGAGAAGAGATAAATAGTGATAAATAAAATAAAGGATAGAGGAGTCTAAATAAATGATAGATGGGAAAAGAACGTTAGAGTTAGAGAGAAAAATTAAAATGATACATAGGAGAGAGAAATGGTAGGACAAAAGAGAAAGGAGAAAGAAATAGTGGAATGGAAGATATTGGAAAGAGAAATTGAAGAAGAGAGGGGAGAGAGAAATAGTTAGAGGGAGAAATTAAAGAGAGAGGAGTCTTTAAAAAATATGTGTAATCCATTAAAGGTTAAAATAAGAAAGAAAAAAAAAGTAAAGGACCTATTGGACCTACTTATAAAAAAATGCATAAGTGTCCTTAATAACCCAAAGAGATTGCACCTAAATCTATTGACAAAAGAGTTTTTTATATTATACTTAGTTCTAATATTCACTAATATTGTTTTCCTGCTGAAGATGTTGGGCTGGACTGGGCCTGCTCAGAACTCGCATTTGATTAACTAGTTGGTGAACAAAAAGTAAGGATGGCCCAAAAAAGGAGGCCCACTTTATCGTCAATTAACTCCTATAAGAAAACTCCGCCAATATTTTTCTGGGAATAGTGTTGTTGGGTTGGATGCGTGCATTTTGAGCTTTTACCTAAACCCGCTCATTTTGGAAACTTATACTCAAAATCAGGTGCGTTTGAAAGTAATTATCAAATTCACGTAGTTTTAAAAACGTTAGTCTAATTGACGTCTTTAAATAAAAAATATCAGTTAAACCGATGTTTTTTAAGATAAACACGTTAGGTGAACTGACTTTTTTAGTTAAAGACGTCATTTGGACTGACGTTTTTAGGCATTGTTGCTTTCCAACAAAGTTAAAAAAACTCAGTCTGATTGACGTCTTTAACTTAAAAACGTCAGTCCGACTGAAGACTTTTGTGTGGTACCAAACCCAACTTATCCTTATTTTTAATGTCTTTCCAAACTTAATCTTTTACATGCGTATTTTTATATTTTTTTAAGTTAGTATTAGGAGTTTAAATTGGTCAATGGGTTAGTAATATAGTATTAATAGGTTTTTTAGGTAGTTATCTGGGTAGTGGGGTCAATGGATTTAATAGCTATCTTTTAGGTGTTATCTATTTGTATTTAAATACGTTAGATAAATGGAAAAAAATATATGATATTTGTGATAAATTTTCTTGTGAAATACTTGTGAGGTCAGGTTTCCCTCGAAGTGAACTATAAGGGAAGTTTCCACCCTTCTCAATGGGGGTCTCTTTCTCCTCAATTCTTTTTTCTTTTATTTTTTAAATCTCTTGATATCGTACACATAACAATTGATATCAGAACTAACAATCCTATTAATGGCTACACCATCAACGATTTTGAAATTGATGCATGATGATCTCTAAAAATCATTCAACAAATTGATTGAGGAAAATCAACGCATACTAAAAAGACTCAACAAAGTTCATAAAATTCTTCAAGAAAAAAACTTTAAAGCCAAAGAAGTCACGATAGAAGAGAAGGTTGAATCAATTATAGAACATAAATTAGAGCAGAAAGAGTGCTCAAGAAGAAAAAACAGGAAAAACTAATTTGGAATCGTGGTGCAGGCGGCGCATGGGTACAATGTTGCAGCAACATCTAATGGTGGGACACAATCCTACTTCATGAAAGGAGCTGCATGGCATCCAATTGGGAGGTATCGAGTGTTAGCCCTGTAAGGATTTGGCACTAAACAGCCCACTGGTCAAGTGCTTAAATGTTTTGATCATGTTGATTGTTACATAGATGTGGAAGTGGGCTGGCCTCCTCCTTAGTTTACATGATCAATTAAACTTTGGGGACAAAGTTTTTTAAGGGGGGAAAGATTGTTACATGGGTATTTTTTATATTTTTATAAGTTAGTATTAGGAATTTGAATTGGTCAATGGGTTAGTAATATATAGATAGAGGGGTCAATGGATTTAATAGCTATCATTTTAGGTGTTATTTATTTGTATTTAAATATGTTAGATGAATGAAAAAGATATATGATATATGCGATAAATTTTCTTGCGAAAGACTTGAGAGGTCAAGTTCCCCTCGAAGTAAACTAACCAAGTTTTCCACACTCCTCGAAGCAGGTCTCTTTTCCATAATTCTATTTTTCTTTTATTTTCGAAATCCCTCGAAATCGTGCACGTAACATAATCTTTTCATCAAGTGTCAAATTCTAATCCTATTTTTTACGAGATGACAAAAAAGTGAGACATAACAATTTTTATTTTTTTTTGCAATTGTTCAAATTCAGAGTGCGTCTAAATTTTTCTGTTAAAATTTCCACAATCGACTTTAACGCTAATGTTAATAAATAATAGTTATTTTTTTAATCTAAAATACAAAGTATCATGTGGAATACAGCACGAAATACATATACAATCATATATGTTATAGGAATAAATTTATTTTTTGTGATAAAATTCATCATGTCTTCAATTTTCGTTGTATTAAAAAAAAATTGTGTATTCAAAAATAATATCATAAGTTCATCGAACAATATCATTTGTCCCCCAAAATTGAACATCGCATATATCTATTAATAATAATTCTATGAAAAAATTCAACTTATGCATTAAAAAAAAAAGCAAATTTATTGCATGACATACAGTCTGTCAATAATTTGGTTGATGTTCATAACAATATAGAGGTTGATCACATACATATAAACTTGATGGAATAAAAATGTCTGACGCATCATCACTTAAATCTGAAAAATCAAAAAGTTCAAGATCAAAAACAAGTAACGGATCCTCTAAAATTTCAATCTCGACATAGTCATGATCGAAATGCTTAATTTTTGCATACTCGATTGCATACAAATGATCAAGCCGACACTGCATCATCTCGATTGAGATAGAGAAAACAAAGAGTGGGAGAGTTAGTAGAGAGAGTCATACCAAAAATTTTGGATCTCCGGTGGAATTTAACCCAACTACTCCGGTGGAAGTGTGATAGCTCTGATGGACTATTGGTGGTCGTCGTTTAATGCCTGAACAAATTAGGGGGATCGGGAGTCTGTGGATCAGGGGTTTTGGTTGTGTTGGTTTCAATTGGTAGTGGTGGTAATGTCAAAAAGGGGTGGTGGTCTGTGATTCCTCTTCCCCCCATCTGATTGAGTCTTAATCCGAAATCACCACCACAGACCAATGGGCTTTTGGTTCAATGGTACTCCTTGGCTGGTGAAGGCTTTGTTTTCTTAAGGTCAAGGGTTCAAGTTCCCTTCCCCTCCCTCCCCCCCCCCCCCCCAAAAAAAAAAAAAGAGGAATCACAGAGAAGGAAAGAGAAAGTTGAGTTTTAATTAAACATAAAAAACGTCGATCAAAATAACGTTTTTATGAAGACGATGGTGCAACTAACATTTTACATTAATAAACATTAATTAACCTCGTGTTAAAAATGTCAGTTCAACTGACGTTTTTCATTTAAAGACATCAGTTGAGCAGACGTTTTTAAAACTATCTAGGTTTGAAAATTATTTTCAAAGCCACCCGATTTTGGGTATAAGTTTCCAAAACCGACTGGGTTTGGGTAAAAGCTCTGTGCATTCTAGTAATGTTTCTCAACAATAAAATCATTAGGCTTGAGGCTCTAATTCTGATGATGATGTAAATGTTGGCAATAACTACAATTGAAAAAGATCGACAAAATAGAGAGAGAGAGACCAAGATGTGGTTCCGTTCAAGGTCATGCATTCATATGGTGTGATTGAGTATCAATAAGCAAGACAAACAACTTGAAACAATTAATTTAATATTCCTAGCTTGATGTTGTGCTTGTGTAGTTTGATCAAAGATTAACTTCTTCGAAGAAATCTCATTCGGAGTTTCAAACAAAAGAAAGAGACTGGTTTCAATGTAAAGAGCGTTGAAGTACGTTTACTCTAAATGTCTTAGACAAAAAGATAGATATATTTTTTTTCTGTTCCAAAAAAAAATAAAAAATAGAATAGAGCGTGAGTTTGACTCTCCAAATGTAGAGTCAAATCGAATACTTTATTTTAGAGAGCCTAAATAGAGTCTATTGGAGATGAAAATTTAAGGCTTGACTCTCTAAAATAAAGAATTGAATGAGAATAAAGAATTTATTGAAAATGTTCTTATATTTATAGTATCATACTCTATATAATTACTATTGCGTTCCTAAGCCAATCATGCCCATGGGCCAAAGTGATTTTTCCAGTTTGAGCTACTCTTTTTAATCTGATTAGTACTATAGCAAAATAAAAATATATATTTGTAAACATCCATATTAATTTTTAGGGAACTCAGGCGACAGGTACAAAGTCAAACACTTTTAAGGCGAGAGGTCCACCTTAAACACTTTTAAGGCGAAAGGTCCATAAAATATACAATTGACAAAAATACCCTTAATAAAATAGATTATTTAAAAATTCCACCATACCCCCTACCCTCACCCCACCGACAGTGGATTGCACGACAATGAATTCAATGACAGTGAACTAAAAGATAATGAACTAAAAAATCAATGTGTTTTGTTATATATTGTCGATGGAAGTTCATTGTTATATAAGAGTTGAATTTTTTTATTCACTGTTGGGTTGGTAATTCACGATTAATTAATGATATAATTAGTAAAAAAAATAATGATATAATCTTTCCACTACCATGATTAATTAAAGTGACACTAATGCCTCAAACATTCATCAAAATTTATAGCAAGATAACCTTTCCATCCTTTTCTGGACTACGCCAACAACTCTTTACAGTTTGAATTGAAGCAAACATTCGTCGATGAAGGCGGCGACATCGAAGCTTGCAAATACCAAAACTAAGCTTGTGTAAACCCTAAACAAACCAATAGAGAAAAAGGTCACGAGCAACAAAAATAGAAAAATCTAGAGAATCGATCAAAGAATTGGAATGAATATTTTAAGGGCAACAGGTTTGAATCGCCGCATGCCTGTCACAAACCTCCAGCATTTAGCAGTAGCACAACCAAGGTTCACTCGTTGTTTTCTAAAGCAACCCGTAGGAATCATATTATCCCACATATCATCCTACTTGCATTCCAACGAAGTGGAAAACTGACCTCACCCCCGTGTCTCTTACCCCTCCCCCTTCAATGCTCTCTAGTCCCCACCTCCCCTGTCGAGGTTGACATTTGACGACCGCCTGTATTATTTTCTAGACTATCTTTAAGAATTTCCTATAGCCCTGTTAAGAATATAAGCTTATTATTTTCTTTATTTTTGTTGACAGATTCGATCTCTCTGGCAATCTTATCGATCTGGATCTCAGGTCAACGATGCCAGAGAGCTTCGTGTTTAACCTCACTGAACTAGATGCCGAATCAACAGAATAATTTTTGGGTGGGGGGGGGGGGGGGGGAGAGAGAAGAAAATAATTTGGGGGAGAGAGAGTGTGTCGGTGGCTGTGGCTAGGGTTTGGAGTCTTTGGACTCAGATTGATGAGAGAGATTGTAAAACTATGTTGGATGGCTCTTGGTTGGGCAAAGTACAAGACACATGGGGGTAATATTGTCATATTAAAAAAAAAGAAAAATTAGTTTAGAACTCTTGCCTTAAAAGTTTAGTAGAGTTGGATCTCACACTTTAAAAAGTGGAAGTCTTTACTTATTTAAATTAGGTACCAACTTTGTAGTTTTCAACAATTTTCTCTAATTTTTATGGTTACAAAAAATTATATACTTAAAACTAGACATCGAAAAAAGTAAAAAAAAAAAAAAGTAAAAAAGAAAAAGGAGTAGTTAAGATTTTTTCTTAGTTTTTGTAACCGAGATTAATTATTTTTAGGGAGGCTAGAAAATATAACTATGGGTGTTTCAAATTTAGATGATTGGAATTCCTTTCATAACTTATTGCAAGGTATTAAAAAACAATTTTTTTTTTTATAATTATATTAACATAAACCGTACTTTAATTTGAAATTTGCTAGTTCAATTGGAATAACACATGATACACAGCAATATCTAAAATAAATTAGGCCTGAATAAAAATATACTATAACCTAATCAAATGAACTTGTAATATACTTTGGAAGGTGTAGTATAATTAGAGAATTTTGAAAAAGTTACTTACCCGCTTTATTTTAAAAAGTTATAAAACTTTTTTTTTTTTTTGCTCATTAAGTTATAAAAAATATTTGAAATTAGAAAAACATTGAAAGAATTGGACTTTTTGAATAAATAGGAAAATATATACATAGGTATGAAATTGCCTTTACAAAATAAAGTGGATAATATTGATTTAATGGATTTGTTGATGGGGTTTTGGAATATTTTAATAAAAAAATAAAGTATTATCTTTATAAATTTGGTGGGTAATATTTTTAATAAAAATATTTGTACAGATGTATTGATATTAATATATATTATTAAAATAGATACAGATAAATTAGAAGCCATGTATTTTAATTGAGCATGACAACAGCAAAAGGCAGGGTCCAGGCCAAAAGGACGCAGAGAGAGAGAGAGAGAGAGAGAGAGGTGCATGTGACAGTGGGACCAACCGCACCTATCAATCTCAATTATGTGATGTTTACAGTTTTGGGTTCAACAACCGCACCTATCGTCACGAGTCCAACGCCTCTCGATCACAAGCCATAAGCCCTTATGAGTTATGAGTATTCACTTTTGACCCTTATGAGTTATGAGTATTCACTTTTGACCTAAACTTATGGTTTGTTAGGAATTAGGACACAAAATGATTAGGTAGTCACCACCGAGCAGTCGGCCCATAGGCTGCTAAAGCCTGGGCTGTAGGCTCCACCCCTCTCAATTTTTTGTGTGTATTAATAAGGGAAAATTGGGTATAAATATATTTTTTAAGATTTATTTGAGAAAAATTTCACTGATAAAATTTTATTCTATTAAATTTACTTATACATAAATTTATTTTTATAAAGTACACAATTCAGTTTACTTTTTGTTTTGTGTGTTACTTAATTACCCTTCCTTAAATAATACATAACTGATTGACAATTTATTTCTTTTCAAATATGTAAAGATTTAATTTAATTTAATCATTCATTTAAATTTTAAACATTTATTCTCTCTCTTTTCTCTAAATCTCTCTCTCCCTTCCTCTCTCTCTGTTACTCTCTTTCCCCTATTTTCTCTTTCTCTCTCCTATTGATAATTTATTTTCTTTTCAAATATGTAAAAATTTAATTTAATTTTGTTATTTATTTAAATTTTAAACATTTATTCTTAAATCAAATCAAATATATTCTTCAGCCTTCAAACGTTGTTATTTCTTATATTCTCCGGTTGTGTACTCTTTGATTCGATTCCAAATGTTGTTTTCTCCAAAGAGATACACTTAATAGGTATAAGTTGCATCGATTATTCACTGCACACAATGATTACAAAGAGATACATTAAATAAATATACCAAAGAGATACACAGCAAAATCCAAAGATAACACACTAAAACGATACACCTAATTGATGCACAAAATTGATACATGAAAGACATACATAAAAAAGAAACACTAAAATAATACCCCTAATTGATGCACAAATTTGATACAAAGAAGTGATACAGTAAAGAGATACATCAAACAGATACACCAATAAGGTGTATCACAAAAAATAAAAAAATTATAATTTCGAACAAAAAAAAAAATCAAATATTTACATATTTGAAAAGAAAATAAATTATCAATGAAATAGAGAGAGAGAGAGAGAGAGAAAGAGAAAGAGAAAGATAAGGAGAATGAGTAACGGTGAGAAAAAATAAGAGGAGATAGAGTAACTGTGAAAAAAAATAGGGAGAGAGAGTGAGAGAAAAAGAGAGTGAAAGAGTAAGGACGAGGGAGGGAGGGAACGAAAGAGAGAATAGGGGAGGGAGAGAGAGAAAATAGGGGAGTGAGAGAGTAACGAAGAAAGGGGGAGAGAGAGAAAATATGAAGGGATTATGATATAATTGTTTCCAAAAGCTCGTTGTTGCAAGAGTTACTCTTGTAGAATGAGTTTTTGGTCTTTTTCATCAAAATGCACTTATACTCAATAAGTTTTCATCCGTGCCTTTTTACTCAAATAAGTCTATATTTGTGTATCCACTTCCGTTTTTCTCTATTAATAACTCATGTTAAAGTTTTACATTCGGGGTAGGTTTGGATCGCGGGTTAAAAAAGGATAACACCAATAGGATAGGAAAAAAAAATATGCGAGACCCATTTGTCCCACATTTGGAAATCAAAAAAGTGTACCGAAAATCACACTCGAGTTTATCCTAATCCGGTTTAAAAAGTCAAAATTAACTAGACTATGTGGGTTCAATGCAACCCAAAGGGGCCTAGGATATTTTTTACACAGACGACGAGATAAGATAAGTGAGAAAAATGATAGATTTGCCCAGAACCAAACTTACCCTACCCTTTCTTCACGTCTTGTTCAAATTCAACAGAAATTGAGCTGGGATTTTCTTCAAACATGGTGTTAATTTGTATCAACGAAAACATGGTCCTCAGTGGTTTGAGGAGTTGTCGATTCAATATGTGATTCCGCAACCAAATCATGAGTTGGGTCGGATGAATCGTGGGAGACCTGTGTAAAGAAATGCAGATGAAATAAGTACTGCAAGGAGATTGGTGGGTTCTTTTCTTGAAAGTGATCATTAATTTATTTGAATGGAAATTAAGTTGATAATTTTGCCGAATTAGTTAATTCAACTTTGAAGCATGACCACTTTGCCTTTTTTATTGCAAATGGAAGAAGTCATATTCTTTCTTCAAACGGAAGTGATACCATGTATCTTAACGAAATTAAAGTACTAGACAAAATAATTGATATAAAAGTGATACATTTGTCTTTTAATATATGGTGTTAACGGCAATATATTCATAAATGTTTATTTTGTAAAAGTGTATTTATTTATTTATTTTTTGCTTAGAATGGAATGGAGAATAATTTATAAACCAAACATGGTGGTGAATTGGATAAGACAGGAGTATAATAGTTAATGATAACATATTAAATTACCTTTATTCATGGGCCTCACAGAAGTGTTATGAGCTATCCAAACAATGAAATGATCGGAGATACTCATTTATATCCAATCCACTCCAAATTAATATGGGTTTGGGTTGGATAGGAAATGAAATTTTTTTTAAATATCCAATCCACTTCAACCCTGCTATCCAAACACACCCTCATAATATGTTTAGCATAATAGAAAGGTTTTCTAAGAATATAACCCAATTAAAAATTTTAAGTCCAATAAATAAGACCCATAATTAGAAATCTATAAATGACTTAGCTGTATTATTTATTGAGAATGATATACGGAAAAAAAAAATTGAAATGCCGCACATTAATTATATTATTTCCTCATCTCGAATCAAAACGCAAAAAATATATATTTTAAATGAATGCAATTTAATATTAATTATTAAATATGAACATGACCTCATTTATAAATTTCGTTTTAGGCTCCTAATTCCATTGGGCAGCCCCTGGCAGTCTGTTCAATAAGTAAGAGCTAGATTTTTTTCGCTCAATGTTCAAATTCGAGTCTTCATAACTACAACAGTTCGGTGACGCTAAATATACTCTTCAATGCTCAAAGCACGCGATAAAATTTTAACTTCAGCCCCGATGTAGGTGTGGTGCGTACTCCTGTATATAGTTGTCTGGTGCTGAGAGACAATGCTCTCTGACAGACATGTGAAATGACCTATTTATACATCTATTTTTATGTACCAAAAAAATGATTAGATAGCTAATACTCAAATTTTTATTTAAACTTGAGTAAAATAATTAAATTCATACAGAATACCCTAACAGAAAATTTTATGTTTGGACTCAATTTTTTTTGAAGAATTGTCATATTCTCCCAAAATTCACTCATAAAAGGTATGCGTTTTAATGGAGTAATGGTCTTTAAACTATGAATGATTTAACTAGAGATTTAAAAAATAAATTAAATTAGAAAAGTTCGTGACGAGCCCAAATCTAATTAGGTCAGACTCAATAAATTAAGCAAGACCAGATCCATTAGGAAGGCAGACGAAGCCCAGTTCATCAATCCAACTCAGTCCAAGATTTAAGGAGCCTAGGAAGATAAGAGCAAGTGACCAAGAGATTATCGGGATACCCATTCTTGAAGATCAAGACTATCTTAATTGTATTTACATTTTGTAACTATCCTCTTCGAAGAATTAGTACCCTCACACTCACCTCACCGCCTCACCTCACCGTCTCACCATGCCTATAAATTGTAAGTTCTCTCCATTGAGAAGGGCATCTCACTACACCTCTCTACGACTCTATATCTCTCTACACACTTTCTTTCTCCTAGCTATTGTACCTCTCCCGGAGCTTTCTCTCTTTACTTTATCCATCAATAAAGATCCCCCATCACCGTTGCAGTTTCTTAGAGTGGAGTAGGTCACCCGGACCGAACCACTATATATCTTTGTGTTGACTCAATATTTACATTATTGTTATTGATTGCTTATTCATTATCTATTAATTATACTTTATCACACACTCAATTGTTGATCTTGCACAAGACTATTTTGTGCATCATCAATTTGTCCAGATAAAATTATTTAATCATGTTTATTACTAACTCAATTTTTTATTGTTGTACTAATTAATCATGTTGTTTTTAGTTATGGTGTATCTTTTTTTTATAAAAAAGGAATTGATACATTCATAAATAATAATAATTAATTGAGAACGTATAATATTTTATAGGTGATGTATACCACGTCACAATGACATGTGGTGTGTAGAAGAAGACATCATTAGTTGTGTTGTTGACTTGGGGAGGGGTTGGGGCCTCAGAGGCGGCGTGTAGTAGTGTGGTACAGCTAAAGAGTTAGACGTATAAACCACCAGCCATGAAAAGCATGAAAAGGAAAAAGAAAAAGAGAAGGAGAAGGAAAAGGAAAGGGTGTTTTGTTCATTTCGATAAGTCCCCACTCCCACCACATGCTCCATGGTTAGGGTTGGGAAAGCCACAAAAGTGAGCCTTCCATTGTCAATCACTCATCATTCTTTGCCTCTTCTTATTTCAGCCATTGCATTTGTCGGCAGGATTCATTTGGCTACCAAAAAATTTATTTATTATTCATATAATTATAACTATTAATGATATGTAAGAACTTATATTATTGAATTATTTTTTGTTTTCTTATTTTTAACGATTAATGGTTACAAATAACATGAATCAATATGTATGATTGATAATTAATTTTCGGTATAATATCGAAAATACCATAATATTATCCACAATATATATATAGCAAATTTCCTTAATTAATCATTCCTTTTAAACCCCCTCCCAAACAAAAAAAAGAAAAAGAAAAAGAAAATAATTTAACCAGAAGTTGAGTTTTCCCATCCCACAAAAATAAAAGAAGAAAACCAATAGTTGAAAACTTAATCTTTTTTTACAAGATTTATGAATTATCATTTTATATCCTCAAAGATTAAATTTCTTATATATTACCCTCAATGTGTTAAAAGTGTTACAATGCACTCATTTCGTTATCTTCCGTTGTTTATTCCATAAACATCAATAGAGTGATTTTTGATGGAATAAGCAACGGAAGCTAACATAAGGATCATGTTGCAATACCTTCAATACATTAAGGATACAATATAAGAATATAATTTTTGAGGGTATAAAGTGAGAACTTTTATATCTTTTAGGGTTCAAAGTGTGATTCCCTTACATTTATTACAAAAATAGAAATTCAAAACAAAACTTAACAAAATGAGGCTGTCATTAATGGTCTTTCATTCTAAATAAATGGGCATTTTTATTTGTATATGGATATTATTTGAAAAATACTATGTATTCCAAATCTCTAACCCAAATTTTTATCCCAAATGAAAGGAGACTATTGGATAAGTGGGTCCTATCAACTTTTTTAAATGAGACTCATTGATCCAATGGTTTCTCTTGATTTGTGATAAAAATTTGAGTTAAAAATTTGAAATACATAGCATTGCTCATATTATTTTCACGTCATTGTATTGGATAAGTCTTATTAAAATTTTGTTTTGGAAGCATTCCCAAAAGCCAAAACTCTGTCTAAAAGTCAGTGATGTAGAAATAGAACGAGTATGAGACATCAACTTTAATAGGGCTTAATAATTCATACTAAAGCATGTGCTCAGTGGACAAGTGGGTCTTAGATTTTGTTTTTTCTTCTTAAATTTGTTTTTGATAAAAGAAATTATAGATGAAGTGTTTTGTCCATTACAGCTCAACCAAAAGGCACTATTCGGTTAATGAACGTACAAGCTAATTTACCAACTGAAGTTCTATTTTTATAAGTGCTATTTATTAAAAAAAAAAATATTTAGACCTTATTGACATTATTTGCTAACCTAATATACCATAACTATTGAATTGATAACATGTCTCAACTAATAGTGGAGTCTATTATCAATCCAATGATGGAGAGTAATCAGGTCAACAAATTATGTCTCATTAACATTACTCTTTATTAAAACACTAGTTATTGTTTGTGTCTGAAAATACGGAGTAATAAAAAAAATTATCAATCATAAAACATATTTGTATTCATACCAAAATCAAATTACAAGCATAGATGAGAGAAAAAAAAAATTAAGCATCAGTTGTAGTAGGGGGTGAGCAGTGGTAGTAGTGATGGTGGGAAATGACGATAGTTGTGGTGGACAACGACAACCGTGGTGGTGATGACAACCGTGTGTGGCAACGAAGATAGTGTTAGTGGGTTTTAGGTGACAATGGTGGTAGTGGCAATCATGAATAATGTCGGTGGTGGTGGTGGTGGGCGATGGTGATAGTGGTTGTTAGTGGTGGTGGTGGGGCGACGACAATGGTAGTGGCGATGGTTGGTTGTGGTGGTGGGCGGTGACAATGGTATGGGCGACTACGGGTGCTTGTTGGCGGTGGTAGGGGTTGGTGTGGTGCGGGTGGGTGGCAGTGGTGGTGGGCGATGACGGGTTTGTGGTGATGGTAGGTGTGGTGGAGGGGTGACAATGGGTGGCAACAGTGATGGACGACGACGGGTGGTAATGGGTTATGGTAGTGGGTGGCGATAAGTGGTGGTAATGGGAGGTGGTGGGTGGCGGTGAGCAACGATGGTGGTGGCGATGAGCCACGGTGGTGGTGGAATTATGGTGATAGTTGTAATAAATATAAGAATGAGATAATGATGGTGGTGGGTGATGGCAGTGGACAGTGGTAGCAGCAATCGGTGATGAGTGACGAAGATGGTGGTGGTGGTGGGTGATGCGATGATGGTGGTGAAATGTTTTGTAGATAAGTAATTTTAAAAAAGTATAAGTTATATTTTTTTTTACTTTTAGTTAGTTACTTATTTAAGCGGTAAAATTAATTTTGACTTATTTGGAAGTAATTAAAATAAGTTGTTCTAAATACTACTTTTTTATTTTAAGTGCTTAATAAGTTCTACATGCACTTTTGAAAAGTCACACCAAACACACTCTTAAGGAGTTAATATTAAATTTGGGGAGTTAATATTAACCGTCGGATTAACTTTAAAATAAAATTTAAAACAATCTCAACTTCAAAAAAACAAAAATTATTTTTTATATCCTCAATTTTGTACTTTATTATATAGATGAGATTTGTACCGAGGTTAGAAGCAATGAGTAGGGAAGAACTATCCATACTAAATGCCAACTTCTTAGGTTCATATTTATCCTAGTAATTATATGGTTTAGGTGGGATGGGTATTAATGAGTGTATCTGAATGGAATAAAATGGTGTTCTAAAAAGGTCGAATACCTTTTAATAAATAGAGAGAAGAGAAAAGAGAGAGGAGGCAAAGAAACCCTGCACAATAGCCACAAATTAGACTTAGTTGGGATGGGGGTTGTGATAAAAAAAACTACATATAACATGTCACATGTGACCATCTAAAAAAATCTTTCGTTGTACCTTAAAAAAAGTAAAATGTCATTAAATAAATATAGTAACAACTAAAATTATTGTAACATAACTAGTTAATTTTTAGAATGACATCTTAAGTGGATGAACAGATGTTCAATAAGATTGGTAGCTGTAAAAAGGACATGTCATGACATGTTGAAAGGAAATCTCTTTACATTACATGCATAATAAAAGGAGAATTTATTTATTATGAAATCCACTAAGAAAAAGTCAATATAACCACTAATTTATTCTTAAATAACCACCCAACTCTTTTTTAACCGTATTTGAACTATCTCTAATTCTCTCTCCACATGGGTAATAGACTAATAGTGTGTCCAGCATATCGAGGTCTAAGTTCTACTATTCGGTTACCGATTGAAAATATAAATGGACGAAAGGTATGTTTGTGACTAATTTATAATGTCAATTGTAACCTTTGACATCTAAAAAAAAGAAAACCTAACTTTGAAAAGCTATGTCAAACATAACCTAAATCTCCATAAGGATAACACTAAGTCTGAGTCTTTGGATAAGCCCTATTTTCAGTTTCAATGACGTAGACATGGCACATCTACTGAAAATGAAGTGTGCATTGAAAAAACTACTTCCCAAGCAAGGGACCCAAAGAGGAAAACTAACCACATTAAACCAAATAAATATCCATCAAAGTTGAGGCTATTAGATTGGCCTGCTGGACCAGCAATCCAGAGTCGTTTGAATTTGATTTGATTATGATTTTTTCAAGTTGGTTCGAATTAAAATAATAAATTGAATATAATAAAAAAAATTTGTTTCATTTAATATTCAAATCGAGCCTAAAAAATATACCACTTGAGTCAATTGACTCGAATCGAAACTCACTACCGTCATATTTTTCTCAGAACCACAAACCCATAAAATAAGTTGATATCAGATTTAGCTCATTAGAGAGCCCATTTCATTAGGGGTAACCCATACCTAAAGACACGGTGCATTGTGAATAGTTTTGAGAAGGATATTGGTGGTTGTTAGATTAGTCTATTTGAGACCGTCGAATGAGTTTATTAAAATTGCCATGTTTTATATTATAGATGTACATATACACGTTGTAAGGACAAGATAATGCTAAGGTATCAAAAAAAAAAAATCTCAGTATTATAATAAAAAATAACTCTCAACTCTAGATCTTAGTTTGAATTGTTTTGTATTTATTGATCACTGAAATAATAAAAAATAAAAATAATAAAATAATATAAGATTTTATGTGACATTTAGTGATTGAATGAAAAAAAAGATATGGAGTTTAAACCACGTGTGTAGGAATTATATTTGAGTTTTTAAAATAATATTAACTATCTTATTTCGGCAACCTCGGAATTTGATTATTCACCATGTACGAGGATCCCAGCTAAGCATTCATGATTGAATGGTTAAAGTGTCAAACTCATAATTAACGAATTCGTAAGTTCAATTCCTACTGGATGCACGCCAATGGAACCCTCCAATAAGTCTATTGAAATTGATTTTGTATCAATGAAATGTATCGTTTTGAATTGTGTTATTTTTTATTTAGATCTTATCATTTAAAATTCATGTCATATTCAAGTGATATTATAAGAATCTTTCAATTCAGAATCTAAGGACTAATATCTTTTTTCTTTCAATCAATTCCACCACAAGTACTTGCCCAAAAAAAACCACTATAAGTATGTCACTCAAAATAAATATAAACTCGATTCATGCTTCAAGAAAATCAATTCAAGACCCATTTAATCTTAAGACAATTCATAAACTTAAAATTGAGTTATTTATGTTTAGTACAAACTTAACTCATTTAATATTCGAATCGTGGATGATGTCATATCTATATAATAAAGTAGCTTACAATTCAAATCTCAAAAGATAAATAAAATGACTTTTGCTTTTCGCGGTTGAGATCACTTTAAATTTTACTTTAAAGTTAATCTAACGGCTAATATTAACACCCTAAATTTAATAGGAAAAATAAGCCCCTAAGGATGTGTTTGGAGTTACTTTTTAAAAGTACTTATAGAAATTATTTCTCATAAGTACTTTAAAAAAAAAATAATGTTTGAAATCGCTCCACCACTACCTCTACCACCGCCACCCCCACCACCACCACCACTACCGCCACCGCCGCCACCACCACCACCGCTGCCATCGTCATCGTCGCCACCATCACCGCCGCCACCGCCGCCACCACCGCCGCCGCCATCACGGTAATTTCCACCCACCACAACCATCATAGTCTCCTACCACCACCACCTGTCACCTCCACTATAACCGATGATTAATTCATTTATCTCTCATTTATGTTTGTGATTTGATTTTGGATATGAATACAAATATGTTTATTGTTTACCATTTTTTATTACTCTATGCCTTCAGGCACAGACAATAACTATACATCTATATAATAAAGTAGTTTACAATTCAAATCTCAAAAGATAAACAAAATGACTTTTACTTTTCGCGGTTGAGATCGCTTTAAATTTTACTTTAAAGTTAATCTAACGGCTAATATCAACACCCTAAATTTAATAGAAAAAATAGGCCCCTAAGGGTATGTTTGAAGAGACTTTTTAAAAATACTTTTAAAAATTATTTCTCATGAGTACTTTTAAAAAAAAAATAATGTTTGAAACCGCCCCACCATTACCTCTACCACCACCACCACCACCGCCACCACCACCGCCGCCGCCGCCGCCGCCGTCGCCGCCGCCACCACCACCACTGCCGCCGCCGCCACCACCGCCACAGCCTCCACCACCACCACCGCCACAGCCTCTGCCACCGCCATCCGCCACCACCATCGCCATCGCAGCCACCACCACGACCACCACCGTCGCCGCTATCGCAGCCACCACGATCACCACCGCCGCCGCCACCACCACCATTGTCGTCGTTACCACCGTTGCCACCGCCACCACCACCACTCCACCGCCGCCACCACTGTCGTCGTCGCCGTCGTCGCCACCACTACCACCACCACCACCATCATCGCCACCGCCATCATCGCCACCACCACTACCACTGTCGACACCACCACCGCCGTCGCCGCCGCCGCCACCACAATCATTACCACCCACCACAACCATCACCGTCTCCTACCACCACCATCTCTCACCCCCACTACAACCGATGTTTAAATTCATTTATCTCTCATTTATGTTTGTGATTTGATTTTGGATATGAATACAAATATGTTTATTGTTTACCATTTTTTATTACTTTGTGTCTTCAGGTACATGCAATAACTAGTCTATATAATAAAGTAGCTTACAATTCAAATCTAAAAAGATAAACAAAATGACTTTTGCTATTCGCGGTTGAGATCGCTTTAAATTTTACTTTAAAGTTAATCTAACGACTAATATTAACACCCTAAATTTAATAGGAAAAATAGGGCCCTAAGGGTGTGTTTGGAGTGATTTTTTAAAAGTACTTCTAGAAATTATTTCTCATAAATACTTTAAAAAAAATAATAGTGTTTGAAACCGCCCCACCACTACCTCTACCCCCACCACCACCACCGCCGCCACTGCCACCACCATCATCACCGCCGCCACCACCGTCGCCGCCGCCGCCGCCGTCGTCGTCACCACCACCGTCGCCACCACCACCACCATCGGCGCCACCACCACCACCACCGCCACCGCCACCACTACCACCATCGTCGTCGCCATCACCGCCACCACAGTCATTGCCACCCCCCACAACCATCACCGTCTCTTACCACCACTACTACCGCCCACCACCTCTCACCTCCACTACAAACCGATACTTAAATTCTTTTATCTCTTCTCTATGTTTGTGATTTGATTTTGGATATGAATACAAATATGTTTATTGTTTACCATTTTTTATTACACTATGTCTTCAGGCACATGCAATAACTAGTATATACATATGGGAGCAGTTGTCCCCACTGCAAATTTGAAAACTTTTGGGGTGTAGGTAGAATATTTAAAATTTGAAGATATTGCCCCTGTCGAATTTATTTTAAAAGGTTTAAGGGAAGTTTTAGAATTTTGATAAAATCTGGGGTTCTTTCATACATTGCAGAGTTAGGTTTTAAAAAAAGGTCCCTACCTTTCGTTTTAGCCATTTTTTTCGCTTGTTTCTTGTTTAGCAGTGCTTATTCCATCATAATATAACCATGAGAGGTAACCCATAAAGGCATAAACAAATAGATTTGTAAATTTTATTTTTTATTTTTTAGCATAATAGTTAGGGTTTCTATTATTTTTAGATATTTAACTTTTTCTTCACAATAGACCATTGAATTCTGTTATCTTGGTCTAAACTGAATGGTGACGATTTCATTAATTTTTATATCGATTTATTTGAAATATTATTTGAAATTGTTGGAAGAGGGAGACGTAAAATAGTCTGGTTATGCAAAATAAGTTTATTGATATGGTATTGCAGTCATGCATTGATAAATTACAGATCTAGTCAGTCCTGTCTTCTAGGATATTTTAATTTGTGGAATTGAAATTATTGGAATTTTGTTATATTTAATTGGGTTGCTCCATTTGAAATTTGTGTATTTTAGTTTTGTGTCCAATTGTTTTGATTAATTGAAATTAAATAATTTTGTTATGAATTATGATAGATTCAACTGAAGCTATATCTAATTTTAGTTGAAAGACTTTTGATAGTTCTAATTTTTTTTTTGAAAATTCTTATTAATTTTTTTTTGATTTAATAAGTTTGAAAATTGATAAGAGAATGTTATACAAAAAATGTCGCATATTATTTGTGTTGCTATCTAATTGACCTTTTTTTATGTAAGTGTAATTATAAAAATATATTCTTGAATAATATTTTTTGAAAGTAATTTTAATCTTATAATTTTGAGTTATAAATAAATTTTATATTGTCCCCACTGGAGAAAGAGTCTGACTTCGCCCCTGATAGTACTACCCTATTCACACCTGGCTAATACTGGACATTGTGCAAAACTCTCTCTATACAAGGAGGTAAATCTATAAATGATGACCGCAAAAGAATACACTTCATAGAATATTCGGGGTGATGTCATTTTAAAACTCGAGTTTTATTGGTTTTGAATGTTAATGCGGACTTGTGTCTAATACAAGTCGAACCCTAAATTTGTTAGACAAGATTGATAGACCCAAGCCCCTAATCTTGTGGTATTAAATTCGTTTCTCACCACTCTATTTTTTTAGGGACAAAGTTTAATCATATTTCAACTTTTGGTGGGACAATCATTCCTCAGTAACACATGCTTAAGCCTTAAATGCATTGCGTAAAACATCGGTCGGTCAACAAGCCACAATGCAGGCGTCCTCGAGAGAGACTTCCCCCCTCCCTCCATATAAAATGGGCAAATAGACCCGACCGCACGAAATCACACGAATCCACCAGACTGACCAAACTCAAGACAATTCATAAACTTAAAATTGAGTTATTTATGTTTAAGACAAACTTTAACTCATTTAGTATTTGAATCGTGGGCGGTGTCATATATATATTGGATATCTCAGCTATCTTAGTAGATCACTACAGTACTCACGGACGCAGGGGCGGAACTACGTTCTGAGGTATGGGGGCACTTGCCCCCACTGAACTTTTGATCAACTCTACATATGGCATATTAAGGGACTTAACTTTATTTAAACTTAATACACTTGCCCCCCTAACTTTTTGAGAATTAATAGTGATCCAAGTCTTTTTTTATTTTTATTTTAAACAACTTAGTAGCTCACTGCCTCATCGTCTGCTTGAAACAAATGTTTTATTTTTGGATTGAAGAAAATAAATGTGAAAAGTTATCTCTGACCCTTTTTTTTTTTAAGTAAGTAGCTTAAAATAATCACTTATAATCTATTTTTGAGATTTAAAAGTTATTTATAGATCATATATTAAACGAAAGTTTATTTTGTAGTTTCATATAATAATTTAGTCTTGATTCTAAAACACTTTGTCATGCTTGAACTTGAAATTTTTTGTATCAATTAGTGAATTTTTTTTAGTCATTTTTTTGCCCCCTCTAAGAGAGGATCCTGACTCCGTCCCTGCATGGACGGATTTCCAGTGGAGACAGCTGCCCCTTGCAAATCTGAAAACTTTTGAGGTGTAGGTCAAATATTTGAAATTTGAAGATATTGCCCTCCCTGAAAATATTTTAAAAGGCTTAAGGAAAGTTTTGGAATTTTGATAAAATCTGAGATTCTTTTATACATTGTAGAGTTAGGTTTAAAAAAAAGTCCCTATTTTTCCTTTTGACCGTTCATTCGTCTGTTTCTTGTTTTGCATTGCTCATTCTATCATAATATAGTCATGAGAGGTAACCCATAAAGGTACAAACGAATAGATTTGTAATTTTTTTTTTAGCACGGTAGTTAGGGTTTTTATTATTTTTATCTATTCAACTTTTTCTTCACAATAGACCATTGAATTCTGACGAGTCCAAATTTGACTGGGCCGAGCCCAACTTGAACGGACCGAGAAATCCCAAAGAAGATACTATTCGGAGCTGGGCCGTAAAACAATACGGAGGGCATAAAAGGAATTAGGCGGCCGTAAAACAATACGGAGGACACAAAGGTAATTAGGCGGCCGCAAATCAATACGGAGTCTAAAGAACCCAAGCCCAAGGACCAAGGGGCGCCGCCCATGGGAGGCCACCCGCTTGGCCACGCCCAAGGGGGCGCCGCCCATGTAGGCGCCTGCCTTGGTCTCCTCCTCCTTTGCCTCCTGATTCCAATGAAGCCTCCTACAACTCAAGCCTAGCCCACTCCAACTCAAGCTTAGTCCAGCTCAGGACCTCCTCCGACGGAATAGGGACACGAGGGAGAAAATATCGGGATAGGAGATCTAGTCCTACCATAACTGTACCTACCAAAGTGGTAAAACCCTACCATAACTATACTTACCAAAATGGTGGTGACCGCCTCAACTCACCGCCTTAGTGAATCTATATAATGTAAGCTCTCTCCACTTGGAGAGGGATCTCATGTTCATCACCTCCTTGAGACCTCTACACCTTGAGCTCTCTACACACACTACACCTCTCTCCACCGAGAGCTTTGTCTCTCTACACCAAGTCTCTCTCCCTCAATGCACTGTAACTCTCCGGAATACCATTATTCATCAATAAAGAACACCAGGCCACCGCTGCCGTTCCCGAGAGTGGACGTAGGTCAACCGGACCGAACCACTATAAATCCCTGTGTTGATCTATTATTTAATGCTTTGCCATTGATTGTCATTGATTGCTTATTAATTGCTTATTAATCATACCCGTACACATTCTTGACTGTTAATCTTGCACGAAGACCAATTTGTGCATCATCAAATTCTACTATCTGGGTCTAAACTGAACAATGACGATTTCACCAATTTTTATATCGATCAATTTGAAATATTATTTGAAATTGTCGACGGAGGGAGACGTAAAATAGTTCAGTTATGCAAAATAGATTTATTGATATGGTATTGCAGTCATGCATTGATAAATTACATATCTACTCAATCCTGTCTTCTAAGATATTTTAATTTGTGGAATTGAAATTATTGGAATTTTGTTATATTTAATTGGGTTGCTCCATTTGAAATTTGCCTATTTTAGTTTGTGTCTAATTGATTCGATTAATTGAAATTAAATAATTTTGTTATAAATTATGATAGATTCAACTGATGTTATATCTAATTTTAGTTGAAAGACTTTTGATAGATTTAATATTTTTTGAAAAAAATTTCAAATTAATTTTTTTTGATTTAATAAGTTTGAAAATTGATAAGAGAACGTTATACAAAAAATGTCGCATATTGTTTGTGTTGCTATCTAATTAACCTTTTTTTATGTTACTGTAATTATAAAAAAATATTATTTTTTGAAAGTAATGTTAATCTTATAATTTTAAGTTATAAATAAATTTTATATTGTCCTCACTGGAGAAAGAGTCTAGCTCCACCCTAAGAGCACTGCCCTATTCAAGGTGATGTCATTTTAAAACTCGAGTTTTATTGGTTTCGAATTCTAATGCAGAGTTATGTCTAATACAAGTTGAACCCTAAATTTGTTGACAAGATTGACAGACCCTAGCCCCTAATCGTGTGGCATTAAATTTGTTTCTCACCACTCTATTTATTTAGGAACAAGGTTTAAATATATTTCCACTTTTGACGCGACAATTATTCCTCACTAACACATGCTTAAGCCTTAAATGCATTGCGTAAAACATTGGTCGGTCAACGAGCCCCAATGCAGGCGTCCTAGAGAGAGACCTCCTTTCCTCTGTCTTCCATGATCCATCCGTATAAAATGGGCAAATAGACCCGAACCGACCGCACCAAATCACACGAATCCACCAGACTGACCAAAGTCCCTGCCAACGTGGAAAAAATATTTGGTGTTTATAAGACAGCAACGTTACAGGGAGTCTACACCAAATAAGAATTTATCACTACTAATTTGAGAATTTTTTTTTTAATATTTTTTAATTTTTTTTTTGATACCTTCATAAGTGACAATAATTAATTGAAAAAAGTACAATGGGCCTATTTGGATCTAGTTTAAAATCTCAGTTTTTTTTTTAGTTTATGAGGAAAAGAAACCTGATCCGTTTGGACCCGGACTTATTGGGTGGCTTTTTCATCAATTTTTTCGATAAAAATAACTTTTATCAGCACTAAGGAAAAACTAAAACATGAGTCTTCTTAAATGAATTTCAAGAAAAAGTCGATTTTTTTAGAAACATTTCAAACGATTCCAAAGATGCCCTTTTTATGAATGGTGGTAGAATATGAGTTTTTTGGGCTCTTCAGTCCTTTCAGCTGTATTGTGCGTCTGTTAATTGTAAGAATATCTAAAAAAAATATTAAATCCTTAAGTTTGTTTTATATTATTACTCATTATAAGTTCAAGTGGATTATATTATATTCAAGTAGATCTGTTGCACAAGGAATTTTTTTTTTTTTGGTTGGTTAAGAAAGGGTTGGGGTAAGGGAGAGCGTCCATAGACCATCCCGATAGGCTCTTACTGGTGGGATCATGAGACCCCTGATCGCACCTGTTACTCCTTTCAGGAACGAACAAAGTTAGACTAGTATAGCGGTCAACCACTAAGTCCTAATGTGAACTCCAATATTCGAACCTCCAACCTCAGGGTGAGAAATTTGGCCGATACCCTACTGGACCACTCCTCTCGGTAGTAAGGAAGTTGGTAAATTAAGATTGTTACTTGATATGAGTGGTTAAGTATACTTCAAATTTGACTTGATTTTAGCTTGTTGAAACTCTTTCAAATTATAAAATGAACTAAATTTGATACAATTTTTCAAATTATTTTGTAAGCAAGCCAGATCTAAACATTGTGCGGCTCCACTAAACTACAAATCCGACTCAATTAAAATAGGATTGTATCTCTAAATAATTCTAATTTTGTTGTCAAACAACTTTTATATAAGAAAATGGACAATTTCTAGCTGATCTCCAACCGTTCAAAAAAAAAAAAGTAGACCCGGTATTAATTTAATTTGATAATGATATAATACCAAATTTTAATTGAGTTATAATGACCTAGTATTAATTTCTCATTAATAATGACCCGAATCTTTATTGACATTTAATATCTAATATTAGGTAATACTAAATACCATATGGTAGGTGGTATTTTCCTTATTTTTAACAAGTATTAAAAACATAAAAACTTAATTACTCTTGCAAATCTAGATCCACACTTTCATATGAAAGTTATACATTATGTAAATTCTTACTCTCAATATTTGTTTTGTCATTTTCAATTTAATACAAACCTAATCCAAACATAAATTTAGTATTATAATTATATATTTACAACTTATCTCAACTTTTATTCAAATTGGTTACACAAAATGATATGATCAAATAATACTTTTATTAACATCATTTTCATTGATTGAATGAAAACTAATTATCCAATTCCATCATTTGTTTGTACCCGAACTAAACATGCTTTTATATTTTTATCCATTGTGTAATAGTTTTTTTCTAGAAAATTAAACCTTTGGTTTTGATTTTGTAGCTGATTACATCAGAAGATTGCTATAAAGAACTTGATTGGTTTACCTACAGCTTAAAATATGTTATTAATAAATTAATTGATTTAGGATGATTATTGTTTTTTTTTTTCAATTTTTTTTCATTTATTTTTTAATTTAGTTTCTAAATATTTTCAATTAAAATTGAGTTTGGTTGCGTGGACTTAAATCCCCTCCTAATACACTTTTTTTTTTCAAAGAAGTTTTAACGGATTATTATCATTAATGAGTGAAAGATCATTTATCTATATTTATGTCTATATTTATATCTATATCTGTACTACTTATAAATATCACGAAACACTTTTAATTTTCTATTTTATCTCTAATTATTATGATAAAATTAATTATATCCAGCTATATATTTTCACCTCATTTTTGTTTTTTACTTTTATTTGACTTTCAATTTATTTTGGACTATTTTATAAGGATTTCTAAATTATTTAGAACTCATTTATTAGTAGTACAGTTATATACAATTTTCTATATCTATATATGAACAAGTAAAGTCTTATATATGTTAAATTATTATATACATGTAATTATCAAATTGAATTCTATAGTTAAATATATATTATATTATATTTTTTAGTATGCAATAATATATAAAAATTAATAATTCTATAATATAATTAGATAGACAAATGATTAAAGGTTCGGACAGATATGTAAATAAATGACAAATTAGTTATTCAAAGATTTATAGAATAAATTAATAATTAAATTTAATAATAATTAAAATATAAATTAATTATTTAATATTTAATTTATTACTCATATAATTCACGTTTTCTATAAGAAAATTAGTTAAAATTATAATATATATCTCACTTAAAAAGATGATAAACATTAAAAAATATTTTATCCCCTATATATTTTTTCCTCAATTCTATCACATTACTCATTTTATTACATGTTCAATTATTTAATATTTAATTAATTTATAGTTTAATATATTATCTATATATGATAGTATACACATGTTAATTTTTTTTTTTCGAATTATATATTTTAAGAAAATTTTGTCGATATTTTTAAGAAAATAATGGGTAAAAATAAATTTTAAATGATATAATAAAATAAATGAAAAAAATTATTATATAATATAATATAATAAATTTTTTAATTGCTCAAATTTTATGTTTTTTCGTACTTTGAGATATATGATATGACTTGTAAGTCCATAAATAACATCAAACATAAAGCCAAACAGGTTGTTGGGTTGT
Source organism: Ilex aquifolium (assembly GCA_951799425.1). Classification (NCBI taxonomy): domain Eukaryota; kingdom Viridiplantae; phylum Streptophyta; class Magnoliopsida; order Aquifoliales; family Aquifoliaceae; genus Ilex; species Ilex aquifolium. The sequence goes on along the minus strand of OX637395.1, from coordinate 31,452,649 downwards.
CACCCACCGAACTCCACCGATACTATCACAAACCGGAGCGCACATAATTGATGACAAAACAAAAGCTGATCCGTCTAACCTTTATCAGTGGGACCCAATTGACCCCCCTCAACTTTCTTCTCATCGTGTGGGTGATATATTGTCTGTGAGCTTAGTCATTACTGTCACATGTGACTCTATCTTGTCCCGTCTTTTCGTAAGATTCTTAACTTCTGCTCACTGCCATAATTATCAGTGACTATATACACTCTCGTATGCTGTTACCCACGAAATCTACAAAAATGCCCGGCAAAACACACTACTTTGCTCTCATTTTGTTCTAAAGTTACTGCTGTGTTTTAACATATTCTCCGAGATCCCCGCCATCAATCTCTCTCTCTCTCTCATACAAATTTTAGGAAAGAATAAATATCTTCTCACATATATTTTGCATTATATATATTACAAGGTATATAGAGACTTTAAGATTTGGGTAGTGCAGAGGAGGCTGAGAGTGAGAGCTACACAGAATGAAGCTTTTGGGTTTTTGGGGTCTGATTGTTATTGGGTTTTTGTATAGCAAATGGGCAAATGGGTTTGAGTTTGATGGGTATTTTAACAGAACAGAGGTGATGCTTCCGGAGTCTGCTTATGGAGTCTCTGCTGGTACTGCCATTAATCCTCTTATGGTGGGTCTCACCCTTATTCATGGAGCTGCTGCTAGAGGAGCTGGTAAACAGACTCTCTCTCTCTCTCCCCCCCTCCTTTGGTGTGTATATAAATATGGAGTTTTTTTAAAATTTTTTTTTTAATAATCTCTTCTCATAGATCGTTGCTTGATTTATACATGCATTGTATTCATTCTTTGTTCCCTCCCTAAATTTGTGCCTGTCATTCTATATTAACATATTTTGTGTCTGTACCCAATTATGAACTTGCTTCTGGATAGTATATAGCAGAATGGAATTTTCCCATTTTTAAATCTATTTATTTTGATTATAAACTTAAAAGTTTTTTTTTTGTGTGTTGGGGGGGGGGGAAGGTGATTTTTCGATTAATTTTTTGTGGAAATTCACTTTTTTGGGGTGATTTTATTTGTTTTATTATTCAACATTACTTCTCTGGTTTTGTGATTTCAGTGATCTGATTGAGATGCTTTGTTTAATTAGACGCTGTTTTTTACCCATCGGTGCATGATGTTTTCAGCTTGTCTTGTTGTAATGGAAAGTAACAAGTAGATAAAGTTGGATGCAGTTTTTACATCTGTCGTGTTCTCTATTTATTGAGGTGTATTGATAACCATCTGCCAATTACTTTAACGCACACACTCTGTGTGTGTGTGTGTGTGAGAGAGAGAGAGAGAGAGAGAGAGAGAGAGAGAGAGAGAGAGTGTCTAATGAATTAATGGCCGTTACTTCTAAGGCTTTCTCTTTACTATTTAAGAAGTATTCACTTTTTTCAAGCTTACATGGTGAACCAGTCCTTTAAGTTGTTATGACAGTGACCTGAAGGAGTTGATGTTTAATATGACAAAAGTTGCCTAATATTTTATAAGTAATATTATTAACATTTAAAAAATGGACCTAATTTGTTGACCTAATGATGTGACAGTGACATGGTCTAATAGTATTATTGTGACAGTAACATTATTACGTCGATTTTTTAGGTATCAATAGCATTACTCATATTTTATAGCCCTGATTTATGTTGTTGTATTATAATTGTGCAGTGTGTTTGGATGGAACATTACCTGGTTACCATCTGCATCATGGATATGGATCAGGAGCAAACAGTTGGCTCATTCAATTGGAGGTTCGTGACTTTTGAGACAACTCTATTAATAGTTAAATTTGAACTCTTATATTGTTGGCTTGCACTAGTTTGCTTATTTTCGGGTTTCTCCTAGGCTGTGTTTGGGAATTCCCATGAATACTAAAATATCAGATTCAACAGTAATGGTAACAAGTAATAGCTATGCTAAAAATCAGATTCAGAATGTAATGATATTTAACCCAGATAACTCTTTTTTTTTTTTTTTTTTTTGGGGGGGGGGGGGGGGGGGGGGGGGGAGAGAGCGAGAGAGGGAGCTCAAAATCGGAAGAGTTTAAAATATTCTTAGAGTGAGAATGCTTGAGAGCGTCATGCTATATACATATATACACGTTTACATATACAAAAATTATAAAAAATACACTTAAAAAATTAAATAGAATATACAAGTATATGATATATTATTAATATTTTTTAACTACTGATTTGGATTTTGAATCCCACATAAAAATAATAATGTGAAGGATTAAACAAAAAACCTAAAGTGTGGTGCTTAAGGCATTTCAATGTTGAACAAGTGAGGACAGCATCCCACATTGGTAAGGGATGAGAAACTCACAGCCACAAATGCCTACAAAACGTGTAGCCAGCTTTTCTGTTAAATTTGCAATAAGCCGATGAAGACATTATCTGTAAAGCATCACATTGTGGTGTGTACAGCTGGATGCAATAAATATTATTTGTTTCATTGTATTGAGCCGAGTTTATAGCCTTGGCTTGTGACTTGTGTTACTTGTGTAAAGTTATAATTTTGTTTTATTAGAGTTAATAGAAATTGGCGGATTTGTTTAGTTAAATCCGTGAATTCAATCAATTGAGTGTGTGAATTATTGGCAAATTCGCTCTAAATTCGTGAATTTTTGCTCCGAGCGGTAGAGCGTGGTAGTATATGACGAATTGTGTGATCAAATATTTAACAATGAAAAATTAGATGATTTGGGCAAGACATATTCTGAAAGAATATTATCTCCCCACCCCACGTATGTTGATGGAATTCTAGAAATGTCGTTCCTAGGATACAAAACCTATCCACCATGTTCTACATTCGTGGACTGCATGCCATCAATTGTAGTTGCACAAAATGCTCACCTCAATGACATAACATCAACATCAACATAACATTTACATTTTTTTCCAAAAGATGCACAAGTTCCACATTTTCCGCAAACCTTTATTCTGAGTGTAATTATGGTATAGGAGTGTTGTTTTTTTTATTATAATTGTCTAATTTGTATTGTCCAAAATTGTACAAAACTTCATTCTTCTAAGTTAAGCACAAGTGTCATTTATTTTTCAATTGCTCTTTCTTTAGTTTTGTTCTTTCATTATTTCTGATGGAAACAAAAGATGCTCTGGTATATGCATCACCATATTCTAAAAAAATGCTCTACTTCATTTTAAATCACTAAGGGGAACTAGAGCTCACATTTCAAAAAGATTCTCTGCTTTATTTAAAATCACAAAGGGCAAACAAAGTCTCTATCAATTTAAAAGCTTTTGAATGAAAGAAGTGATGGCAGGCTAAGCAACATGTTAAGAGTTTTACATATAGTCTATTATACACTTACCTTGACTCTGCCTCAAACGAATAATATTTTTACATACTTCCATGTATTTTAGGAGTGGTATCCAATAAATTATCGTTGTTATCTTGCTTGCAATGGTAGAAATTGGATACCCTTGATGAAAGTTTTTAGTATTGTATTAAGGTAAGAGGAAGTTCCATCCTTCTTGCTTAATTATCATCTTTCATATTTCTGGGATGCCACTAGTAGATATAATTTAGCAAATTTTAAATAACTCGACTATTGCTATTAGAGTATTTGTTATGAACAAAGGCCAAAAACAAATAATTACGGAATAGAAATAGAAAAAATAGAACACAAATTTTTTTTGTGGTTCGGCTCAACAAGTAAGTTTACGCCCATGAACAAAGCACAGGGGCAAAATATCACTATAAAATGTTGGAAATTATAAAACCGTTCTTGACAACAAGCAACAAGAGAACATATGTCTGCTATATAACTATTACAAAATTAATAGTGTTCACAAAATTTTCTTCCCAATAAAATTGGTGTTCCCAAAGAAGACCCAAAACAAAATAGAGCAAAATGTAAATTTCCAAACGAGAGAACTCGTCCTCGTGGTCGACGTCAATGGCACGCCACTGGATAGGACCGAAAAATTCCCACGCTTCTGGACAAAGCAATTCATGTATTACATGAAGTCTTGGAAAAGTCAAAAAGTCTTGATCCAAAGTCCTTTATGTGATGTACTTGATAACTTGTCCCAATTGGTGTGAAATCCAAACAATAAAGAAGAGTCCAAGTCTTGCTCTCACAAAGTGACGTGGTGTACAAGAACTTCTCCAAATAAAATCCAAATAGACTTGGAATACAAGTCCTACACAACAACATCCAACCCAGAAAAAAAGAACAATGAACGTGGGGCTAATCATTCTAAGTGCGATGCAAGCTTTCTTTACACCCACCCTCACATTGGACCCAGATTTGAACGCGGGGCTAGGAAATAAACGGACAAACATGCCTACCCGGAAATACAAATGGATGAAAGACTTGGCTCATTGGCCACCTTAGGCCCAGCTTTGATAAAATGTTAGAGCATCAAAACCAAAACTAATAGGCAATGATTGGAGAGGCCCTTCAAGCATATAAATCAAGCTTGGGTGATCCTAATCATTCCATGTGTGATACAAGCTCTTTTTACAATGTTGTCCTTGAATAGGCACCTGATTTTGTGAGAAATCCTTTGGCAGGGTGGTGGATGGTGTAACACCATTAGATCTTGTGTTTACCGCAAAAAGACACGCCGTGGATCATCATTATATATGGAAAAGCAGATACCATTTACAGGAATACTAAGCAATAAGGCCGAAGAAAATCCAGGTTCCCTCAAAAAAACCACACATCTTGAATACTTTTATAATTATGCTTCTTCCATTTTCTTCTTATTTTCTCAATTGTGATGTTTCTGGATTTTTCTATGACTGCATTTTTCTAACTCTCGGTGGGACTTCCCCACATGCAGATTTTTTCAACTGGAACAGAGTAAAGCTTCGTTATTGTGATGGAGCCTCTTTTGCTGGGGACAGTGAAGATAAGGTTGGTGGCAAAATGTGTCATTTTTCTATTTCTTATCTGTGATTGATAAATGTGTCGACTTTACGCATTAGCAACTACAGATTGTTTATGCTTTACTGACTATTTCAAATTTTGTTTCTGTATTTATTTAGTGGTCGGTGGAGGGATTATTCTATTGTTTTTCCATTGGGGAAATTGGTTGTATTTTTTCCACCATTTTTTCAATTTCCCTCGCATTACTATTGATTTTTTCTTTATTTGGTCACTTATGGTTTCCCCTTACTAGAAAGTGATTCTTCAGGATGGAGCCTTCAAATGGTTCCTCTTAAAATAGTTCGGTTTGTTTGAACTTAGTTACAACTGGAAGGGTGCAACATAGTTGTAACCGAGGTGGAGGCAGTCAGTTTGTGTAATGGTGACTTACCAGTTGTATCCAATTCAACACTCGAAAACCCACCCTGCATGGGCAAGACCAACATTAGATAATGGCCTTGTGATGGTGGCCAGGTGAATTGTGGATGCAATTTTAGGCCTAAAACATGATCATATGTTTATGTGCCATGCTACTGGTTGTAGCGCACGTGTGCTTACTTTTTTGGTTAAAGGCATGCGCAAGGTTCTCCATGTGTTATCAATATGTTATCCATATGCACTGCAAATAGATCCTCCCAATTATAAATTTTCTTTGGCCATTTGGCTTATAAACTTTCTGCAACAGGTCTCATGGAAAGAAGAAAAGCTTCCATTGTTTAGAGCTAATAAACTTATGCTAATCTAAATTTTCTGATGATGTTCAGTTTTGGTTGCATGTTCTCTTTGGTTTATTGCTTTATTAAGTTACACATAGTATCACCTTCATATTTTTTGGTGTAACTTTCATTTGCAAACTATGCTTATCAAGTGTATCACGCTTATCAAGCATGTCTAGATGATTAATTTCTTACCAAGCATATGTTGATAGACACATGGATCGGCACCCTTTGCCAATGTTTGGGAAGAGTTGCTGGTTTTTGGAGGTGGGGGCTTATCTTTTGACAAATAATCTTTGCTGGCGTTAAGCTTTTATTAATTCTAGTACACCTCAGATTGGCAATATTTGCAAAGAATTATGTTAGAGCATCTCCGATTCTTACGTTTTTTTAACCCAAATTTAAATTTGGGTAAAAAACTCCTAAAAAGCCTTCTCCAATGCTAGATCCATATTTCATACCCATATAAAATCAAGGGATACTCATTTTTTTACTCAAATCAAGGGAGACTCAAATTTATACTTAAATATTTGATGGTGAGATTTTACCCTCCTTCAAAGATTCAATGGTTATATTTTACCCTCTTTTAAATTTGGGTTTGTCCTCATTTAAATTTGGATTTCTCTTCCTTTAAATTTGAGTTTCTCTATTGTAGAGGTCTATACCAAATCAAGCCTTTTATCTTGTTTTTTTAATTCAATTTGGGTAAGAGTTTGAGTTTCCATTGGAGATGGTCTCAGTTGTGTAACAAATAGTTAGAGACTGAGAGGAGCTTAGAAATGGTGTTTATTTTATTTTGAGAATTTGACTTACATTGCCATTTCTATGACTTAGTTTGATGAACTTGACCAGGCATAGGGTTGTAGACTTGTAGTATGTCAACCCAAGTTTCTAATCAATGGTTCATGCACTCTAAAATGTAATAAATTATCTTTTAGGCTGCACAACTGCATTTTAGAGGACAACGTATATGGTTGGCTGCTATGGAAGATTTAATGTCAAAAGGGATGCGCTATGCCAACCAGGTATGGTTTTGTCATTTCATTCTCTCTCTCTCTCTCTCCCCCCCCTCCAAAAAAAAAAAAAGCTAAATTTTGTTATCAATAAATTATTTCAGGCTCTTCTATCTGGGTGCTCTGCGGGGGGGTTAGCTTCTATATTACACTGTGATGAGTTTCGGAATTTATTTCCAAGTAGTACAAAAGTGAAGTGCCTGGGTGATGCTGGATTATTCTTGGATGCGTAATTACCAAATCTTTAACACTATTTTTTTTCCTGTGAAGCTTATATTTGTATATGCTCATCACTTTAGTTTTTTGTACTTAACATCTTTATGGTGGTCCTTTCTGGAATTGTAGGGTTGATGTATCTGGTAAACGCTCCCTTAGGAATTTGTTTGAAGGTGTGGTTAGGTTGCAGGTACTTATGAAATCAAAGTTTTTGCTTCTCATTTTAAGTCTACCATCTCCTGCAATTGTTCTAATCATCATGGCTTTGGACGAATATTACATGAGTTAATGTACTGATTCAGGTGGAACAGCAAATTTAATAACATTCAGGTATAATTGAGTCATGGAATAACATCCAATCTAGGTGAAGTTTAAGCTCTATGTTGCCCACGTGACAGAACTCTAGACAGGAGATATAGAAGTTGAGGTTTTTAGATGGTACATCTAGCAAAATATTATCCCTTCTGTTTGGCTTACAACAATTCTTCCAATCATAAGAATAAATCCAATTAGTTGGTTGGCTGCGCACCTAGTCAATTTTTGATCAAGATATTTTCTATCAAACCTTAGAGGATCTGAGCATCGATGCTTCAAGTGCATAACATTAACTTTATTGTGTGTAAGCAAATGAACTATTTAGGATCTCTGCAACATGTCAACCAAAGAAATCATATGAAGGAGGCAGCATAAAAGAAAAATTTGAGGAGGAAAGAAAAGTTCCCTGTTGAAGAGCTTTATGCTCAAGTTCGTACTGCATCTTTTAAGTCTTTGTTTTTTGGTTCTAATCTTTTAAGTCTGATGAGCTATTGATAAGTTATTGACTCTATGCTTGTCAAGTAAATGACAGGTTTTTTGGGCTTCTAAATATTTCATCTTGAACCGTAGTCTTATTTCACATCCTTTTCATGCTTTCTCACAGAAATTTTGTCTAATTTCAACAGGGGGTGCAAAAAAACCTGCCACACACTTGTACTAATCACCTCAATCCAACTTCGGTAAGACTTCCACAATGATTTATCTCATAAGTTGACTGATTTTAGGGGTATAGGATAGGAAATATACAAAATTCTGTTTCGTTGCTCTCAAGTTCATTTTGACTTTGTCTAGCTTTCTTCCTTCTCAGTGCTTCTTTCCCGAGAACTCAATTGCAACGATCAGAACTCCTATATTTCTTCTCAATGCAGCCTATGATTCATGGCAGGTAATTTGTCATTTCTGTAGATTGCTGCATTTACCAGTTGGCAACGGTGGATTTATGATCAAGAATCAAAGTTAAACGAATCAGTAAATGAATATTGAAATTCCTTTGTTTCAGAATTGAAATTTCAAAATTTTTCTCTGTTTCTACTCTGTTTTCGAAACAATTTTGAACATATCCGAAGCGTTTTCATTTTGAGCTGAGCAAAACTATGCCTGAAATGAAATTTTGATCCTTGTTTACGATGGCAAACATCATGTTATAAATCTCCATCTGTCCACTTATATTTTAGGTCCAGGCCAGCTTAGCTCCCCCGTCAGCTGATCCTTATGGCGCCTGGCATGACTGTAAAATGAACCATGCTCGTTGTTCAGCCTCACAGATCCAATTTCTGCAAGGTTTTTTCCCCATAAAACAGAAATTACTTGAGCTGGATTTCAAATTGCCTATGATGAATTTATGAAGTTACTCGCATATTTTCTTTATTCTTTGGGGCAGGCTTCAGGAATCATATGCTGAATTCAATAAGAGCCTTCTCAATGTCCAAACAAAACGGGCTGTTTATAAATTCATGTTTTGCTCACTGCCAGTCAGAGAGGCAGGATACATGGTTTTCTGATAATTCTCCCCTCATTGGCAACAAGGTACACTGGTGCTATTGATTTTGTTTGGTTTTTCAATGCTCAGATAATGTGAATACTCCTTAGATTCGTAAGCTAGCATGTATCCTTTTAAGCCTCAACCAATGTTCTTTCCTGCTCTGTAATTGCCTCTGTGTCATCAACTTTGCTTAATCATTCATCCTTACTTGGGCAGTCAATTGTCTTCATTGCACGTCCGAAATAATTACGGATAACCATTTGCTAACCTTATCCTCAATTTTTGATTCCTTGCTCTCGGAGATGCAATAGTTTCTTTTTTGACACTTTTTTATTGTGGCGCTCCTAGATCTCAATCCTCATTGTTCTACTATAAAGAACAGCTTCTACTATAGTTGTCACTTGTCTCACAATTTTCGTTTAACAAGACTGCCGACATTGCAAAAGCATTTTTTGGCACTTGTCATCCCTCTCTTTCTGGGCGATGCATTTCCTCCCTTTTTAAATGTTTTATCTGAATTCTGAAACATTGAAGATCATCGCTTTTGGAAATCTGTTGTCTATCAACCTTCTTTGTGTCCCCTTTTATCTGCTCATAAACCTTATTTTGAACTACATATTGTATTTTATATGCTAGTTGTGCTTATCCTAGAAAACCTTAAATTTAATAGCCCTCTCATTAGTTACAAAATACTACCGATCAGACAGAACTATATGCATGCATATGATGAAAATATTGAGAATTCTATTACCTCCTGCACAGAGACTAATGCAATCAGCTTATGAAGAACAGAAAAATCCAATAAGAAGGAGAGTCAGAGAGCTAGATCAAGCTAAAAGACTAACTTAAACACCCACACTCAATCCCAAAGAGAGGGAGTGAAGGCTAGCTGCTGTAGAAAGCAGAAAATACGTTAATATTATTCCAAATGCTGCGAAATACAATGTGGAACAACCCTTTTATAAGTCCCAAGGGTTGCCCTAATAAAAGAGTCAATCTCGGCCTTTTAATTAAAGCTAATCTAAGGGCTCCAATTCTGTCCAGCAGAAATAAAGACACTAAAACAATGTTATCAAAACCGGACCGGTCATCGAACCGACTAGGAGACTGGGTCAATGGTTCACTGGTTCAACCGGTCGGACCGGTCATATAATAAAAAAAAAAATATATATATATATAATAATTATAAAACATAACAATTTTCCAAAAAAAATTAAAAAATACAAGATGTAGTCTAATATAAAAATGAGACTAATAGAATCTAGTCTGTGGTCTCCTCCCAAATAAAAAAAGATTCTACTTTAATTAATAATTAAATTAATAGAATAACCGTCCGGTTCATGATTTTTTTAAAATTGTCCGGTTCACGGTTTTTTACAAAAATTGGCCGGTTTTCCGGTTTTTAGCCGGTTATTTTCTTTATACGGTTCAACTAGGGAACCAGACCGGTTAAGGTCCCGGTCCGGCCGGTCCGGTTCTGATAACACTAGACTAAAATGACCAAGCACTCCAAAACAGTCACATGACTGACTTTTAAAACTCACATGATTTTTAAAATAAAACCCTAACGACCAAACTACCCCTAAATATGACTGATAGTCAAAAGAAACACTATGTAGAACATGAAAATATACTGAAAATAGAATTTAGACTAAAATAAATGACTCAAGAAAAACATAAACAGCTTGTGGAATGATCACTGGAGGTTACCACCATTAAGAGGTCTAGGCTTGGTCTTCTTTGGATGTTCAAAGGTTTGAAAAAAAAACTTCTCCTATATGCTCTGCATCAGAGACACAAAATGACAAACATGTGCGCTTGCTTACAAACATTGGAAGAGCCTCTCTTAGTACAAAGGGATCTTGTACATCTAGGTTCTCTTTATCCTGCAAGACCATTCCAAGTAACAGATGTAGGAGTTGGATATGTGCCTGGGGATATATATATATCATTTACGTCACATAATTAATATTTGCTGTTGGGGGCTTTCCTAGAGGCTTGACATTAAGAGTACTTGACGAAAATGCTTTGACACTAGATTTTAATTAAGGGTTCTTGTGTGAGAGGGCACAATGGTGGAATAGGATTCGTGCAGTTGATCCTAAAAATGATGAAACAATGCTTTGTTGAGTTGAGTTGAGTTCTTGTGGGAGAGAGTGATGAGTTGCGACGAGTCAAATAATTGTAGAAAGAAATTAGTTCTCGAGATTTAGTGCCTTGTGTGTATGTAACAATGCTTGAGAGCTAAATTGTCAGAAGTGAACATGTTGTTGAAGCATCCAAATCAAACCAGTGGATGGAGAGATCCACAAGGCTGGTATTTTTTCTGTTTTTTTTTTTTTGGTCCTTTGATGTCGCAGTAAAGGTTGGGCAACTAAGGAGCTGATTTCAGGTTTTGAATCCCATGAATTAATGCTTATACAAAGGGTAGCAGGTGCAGTTATGATTCTAGATATGTATACACACAACTTGTATGGATTTGGTTCCATACAACTCTAAAGAAGTTTACTGTCCTATGAATTTTGAGAACTCTGATTCAGAACAAACATATTTCTATTGTTAGGATGTCTTTCATGTTTAATATCTTAGATTGATGTAATTGCTCAAGTTGATTTTCATTATATTTCATTTTGGGAAAAGGATGAATGAATAAGCAACTGACTTACAAGGAAAACCTGAATGACAGTTGCAATTGGTCTGAAGCAAAACTAGTCTTTACTCTCTTCCCTCGCTGATGAAGGGTTCTTTAAGCCGTAATCTGGTTTGCGTATGTTTTCATGTAGCGAAATTGTTAGGTGTTCACACCCCCTTGTGTGTCTTGTAAAATTTTCAAAATGTTTGTGAAATTATTAAGTTAATTGAACATAAAAAAAATAATACGAAAAGCTGTATGAGAGAAAATTTTGGAGATGTTGTAAATGCAGAATATTGTGGATGACTACTATGCATGAATAGTGTCAACCAGTGATGCATAGTGCCAAATAGTAATGAATACAATATATTATTGTGCATGAATAGGAAAAAATAGTAATTGCATTTAATAGGGCAGTTGAAAAACTGAATTCTTAGTATCCGTCAGTGTGCCTCTTTTGCCTATAAAAGGAATTACTCAGGACAAATGTGATGTGCCGAAAAACAGAAAGAAAGATACGAATACCATTAATTAATATTTCATGTGCTATTGACATGATTTTATGTATTTTCAGCATTTAATAATTTACGAGCTTCAAGTTCTGTGTTCTATTATTAGTCATTTGAGCTGTAGGCATTACAAATTAAAATTGTGATCCTACAAATTAAAATTGTGATCTTCTGGCATCACAACAATTTACTAGTTTCATGTAATGTAATTTATGTGCTTTTTCTAATATTATAAAATTTCTTTAATCTCCTGGTGCTAGAATTTTTCATGTTCTTCATAGATATATAACTATATAAAATACTTTACGTCCTACATGTACATAATTTATGTGCTTCAAGCAACATTGCAAATAGAATAATGAATTAAAAATAGAATAACAAGCACCTACATCATGTTTTATTATAGAGTTAATTGTTTTTTACCCTTCCGTGGTTTCAGCTAGAAGTATCTTACCTACTTACGTTTAAAATTATGCACATTATCTCCTTATAGTTATGTACCAAAGTGAAGTAATTGACGCGTTAATGGAATTAAAAAATTACCATAATACTCACGTTTTAAAATCAGACTTTTCGTTTGATTTACTCTTGACCATAAAACTAATGAAACATTATAACAAATAAACACATTTCAATCAAACATGTCAAGTTTCTTTTTCCCTCGAGTGACGTTTTTATTAGGGGCTGACAATTACTTATTTTTTCTTGTTTTTTGATTTGGGGCCGATGCCCTACCTATTTGGGTATTATTCCAAGGGTATTTTAGGCACTTAAACAATGTTCTTTTGGAGAAAAACAATGGAAACAAAGCTCACAACATGTTTTGGGTTGTGGAGCACACTCTCTGTTAACTTGGATAATAAAAGTAATCATTTCACTTTGGTACATAACTATAAGGGGACAATGTGCATAATTTTAAACGTCAAGTAGGTAAAGTGCTTCTAGTTGAAACCACATAGAGGTAAAAAAATAATTAACCCTTTAGTATAACATGTATGATGTTTAAATTAAAATTGATAAATTTATATTACTTTATCTTACCTTCCAGATATAGGAAATTATTCGGCAGAGACTATAGTAATAGTCAGTCGTCTCAGTTGGCTAAAGACTCACGCTAATAACGTGTTGTGAAATTAGTAAATTAACTAAATATAAAATAAACAGTACAAAAGCTGAATGAGTCATTGTTAAATTTTTCTCGCAACTGAGGCTACTTGTGAAGGCATTACTTCAGCAACCAACCACTCAAATCGAATAAGGGACATACACACATAAAGGCAACACAAGAATTTATATGGAAAACATTACTTAACTTTATATTGATTGCTCACACAAATAGAAGGAATCTCAAATCCGGCCATGGACTCTCTCTGCAGATTGTCTTGGCATCCCTTATTTATACAGAGAATATGGCCGTTGACACCCCAACTGCCTTTGGGTTTACTAGCCCACTAGCCAGTCAATTACATGGGCATGACAGTTTTCAGCAACTGTCATGCCAGGCTGCATCTTTGCTTGATATGTGGATGACGGTTCCTCCAATTTAGCACCTGACTTGGTAACTGCCCATGATCAGGTTGTGCATCGCCTCAATTGTCTCCCATGATCAGGCCATACACAACAACTGCTCTCAACTGCATGGTTCTATGCATTGAGCAGACATGTGCCAGCTATGTGCCAACAATCAGTAGCCAAGCTTTGTCTACGAGCCATCAAGGATGTTAGGTCAAGCCCATGCCATGCATTTTGAAGCTATGCACCAACATTGCCTCAATTGAGCCCACCACATGCTACCATCCTTAGTCGTGTGGTCTTTCGTAGCTACGGGTCCTCACAATTTGTCCGGTCTCGCCATCTATCTTGTGTTCCCTTGTCTGTCTTGCCTCACCCATACAAGCATCCTAGGGCTATGCCTTACTTGGGTGTGCCAAGGTTGGGTGGCATAAGGGTTGCCGACCAAGCACTCCTTTGCAGAGCACCCCCTATAATAGCTCTTAGAACAATTTTCAATGTGACATGAACGGACATCTTCTGAACCGAGGAAGCATAATAACGAGAGCCTTGGGCATGACTCCTTGACTTTTGTCTAACACCTTAGTTGCATCACCTTCCTTCAACTCATAGAGTGCTTTGGTGCAAGGTGCCACTAAGACATGTCCATTTTTCGGCTAAGTCAATTTGGGTGTGTGACAAGCCACCCCCACCTGAAGTACCCAACGACCTCATTCGAAGGGTAGCATGATATTGCTTGATCAAATTATCGAACTGCCACAATGTTGTCTCCTTCTCCCAAGTAGCTTCTTTCAGTGCCTCGCTTTCCACTTGAAAAGGTAATGAGTCCTTCTGTTTTTCTTACTCATTCCTTTAATCTTGTGGTCAATGATGGATTCTGTCACCTCTTTGAACTACTTCCTGATTGTTGGAGGAGCTCGATGTCGAACATATCTGCATGGGTCGTCATCTTGGTCCTTAATGTATGGCTTCGGGAATGAAACATGAAAAATCGGGTGTAACTTGAGCCGACTAGGAAGTTCCGGCCTATAAGCCAATCTGCCAATCCTTTTATTTTAACATAAAGATCGTCATAGCGCTGATCAGTCTCTTATGTGTAGACTTCCGAGTATTTTTTTCCAAATTGGAGGGGTCAGTTTTAGCATCACTTTGTCACCAACATCGAACTCGATTGACCTCTGTTTTTCATCTGTCCACTCCTTCATCCTCTTCACTACCTTTGCCAAATAGTCATTCGCCTCCTCGGTCCTCTACTGATGAGCCCAAACAAAGAGATATGCTGTAGGACATCTCTCTTGAGATTTTTGTTTGGCCACATCGTGTGGAGTAAGAGACTGGTGGCCTGTTGGCAACTCGAATGGACTCGTCTCGATGTAGGAACTTTGATGCAATTTGTAGTTGAATTGGGTAACATCAAGTAAATCGATCCAATTATGTTGGTTTGTTGTAACATAATGCCTTAGATACTTCTCCAGCATTACATTTACTTCATCAATTTGTCCGTCTATTCGTCTATGGATGATTGCTGGTGGAGAAGTTGAGTTGTGTGCCTAATAACTCGAATATGGCCGTCCAAAACCAGCCAATTAATCTAGTGGCTCTATCGCTGACAATATGAAAGGGAAGACCCCAAAGCTTCACGATGTGTTTGACGAACAACTGAGTTGTAACTTCGGCAGAACATATTTTTGTAGTAGGAATGAAGATTGCAAACTTCGAAAATTGTAAAAAATCGAAGTGAAATCATTCACCTTTGGCAACCTGTTGATGAAGTCTATGGAAATACTCTCCCAAGGTCTGCTTGGAATGGGAAGAGGATCCAAGGTACTTGCCATCTTCCTTCTTTCCGACTTGGCCTATTGGCACACCAAGCAAGTGCACACATAGAATTCTACATTTGCTTTCATGTGGGGCTAATAATAACTTTCTGTTAATAGAGCAATGGTTCGTTCTCTACTTAGATGCCCTGACTAGAGAGCATTATGAGTTTCTGTCAACAACAATTGTCGAAGTCTACCAATCTTCAAAACATAGGGTCTCATTCCTTTGGCATAGAGGACACATTCTCTACCCAAAACTGTTGAGTCACCCCCTCTTGGACATGTTTTAGCAGCAAGCTAGTTATAACATCATCCTTTGTTTGGTCATGAATTCTTTGCAGCATGTCCCCAACAACCTGGCTCAGTGAGGCCACTGTCCCATTAGCAACTAGGATTCGGTTGAGTGCATCAGCAACTTGATTTGCATTGCAGGCTTGTATTGCAAAGTAAAATGGAACTAGGCAAGAAAATTTGGTCATCCTATTTTGGTGTTAGCTTCTTCTTGAATTGAAGCAACTAGTCGCCACATTGTCAATCAGGATCAAGAAATGCTTCCCTAGCAAGTAGTGCCTCCATACGTTGACATAATGAATGACTGTTATCATTTCTTTCTCATGTACCGAGTACTGCTTCTTGGTATCATTAAACTTTCTGCTTTTGCATGCCATTGCATGATTGTTGTGCACCAGCACACCTCCAAGAGCCAAGTTTGATGCATCTGTATGAACTTCAAATCATAGTTGTCAAATCGTGTATCGAAAGACGTATCATTTTTTAAAAATAGTGTATCGTATCGTATCGTGTATCGTAAGATACGCGCAATTTTAATTTTTAAATAATTATTAATAAAATATATGTATATTCCTTTATAAAAAAGTCATAGACTCATAAATTCATAATAACATAGCATTTCATTAATATTCCACCAATTATTCAAGTTCCCAACATAGTTCAGTAATATTAAAATGTAAAGACCTCTAATTTAAACTTCTAACATCAACTACTTGAACAACCTTAATATTAATCAGAAATTTTGAATTCAATTGAACAACATTAACAACAGACTTTATTTATTTTTTTTTAACCATAACCACTGAAACGACGTTGTTTCACTTGCTAGTGATTTAAAAATAAGTCTTAGGGTAAAACGATGTCATTTCAACCCAAAAAATAAAAAATAAAAAAAAAATAGAATCGTCACGTATCGGGCGTATCGTACGATACGATGCAAAAACGATACAGAGACACGATATGTATCATTTTTCAGGTGTATCGTGACGTATCGTACGATACTAATAACTATGCTTCAAATAGCAAATCAAAGTCAAGAAGTCGTAAAATTGAGCTAGTCATCACAACCGCCATCAATCGATTGAATGCTTCCTGAGATTCATAGGATCGGTTCTAAGTCCTATCATTCCTCAAGAGATCAGTTAGCACAACAATTTTCTTTGAGTAATTTTTCACAAACTTTTGATAATAATTTGTTAAACCAATGAATGAACGTAATTCAGTCACTTTTGTAGGGATATGTCAATTCACAATTGCCTCAATCTTCTTAGGGTCTATTTTTACTACACCCGCAGAAATAATATACCATCGAAATATGATTTCCTTTTGGGCAAACTCATGCTTTTCAGGTTTTAAATCCGTTCCGCTCAACTTAGTCAACGATTCAAGCCAAACCAAGATGCTGCACCTCTCGATCAGAAACAAAATTATAGGTTGCGCTTGTGTCTACCATCGCTTGGATGGAAATGTTGTTCACCCGAATCTACACAAACATCAATCCCCTCCTAGCCACGAGCCTCTTTGCAAATTGCATTAAGGAGCTACGAGGGATTGACTCATGTACGCTCGTCTGCACAATCAACATCCTCGGTCATTAGGACAGTTTCTGGCACGATGAGGGCCATTACAGATGAAACAGCCCGAGTCAATACCACTTTTTGACACAGAGGGCTTGTTGGATTGCTTCTCTACGATATTGGACTTGTTGGCCTTCTTTTTTTGATCCTTCTCCGGAACTTTGCATTCCCTTTGGACTCCTTCTCTGAAAGGTTGGCTTGTATTTGGTAGTCCACCAAGGCATTTGCTGCAAACATAGCAACATGTAAATCCTTTATCTTTTGCCAACGAAATTCAGCCAGCACTCAAGTCTGAAGTCAGACATGAAGTTGAACAACTTGTCTTCCTCTGACATGTTTTTGATGTCAAGCATGAGGGACGAGAGATGCTTCACATATTAGCGCACTGTGCTTCTTTGTCAGAGTTTTGTTCAAAGCATCACGGGCCTGCCAAGCCATGTTGCTTGGAAGGAATTGTTCCTTCATCTCAATGGATAATACTTCCCATGTAGTGATTTGAGGATGAGACTTGTCCTCTGATCGTGTGCGCCACCACAACTTTGTATCACTGGTAAAGTACATGTTTGTGAGATCTTCCTTCTTAGCATTCGGGGTACAAACTGTCTCGAAGTAGTATCCCATATCCAACAAGAAATTTTCGAGTTCTTTGGTATTGCGGCTGCTAGTGAACAGTTTAGGGTCACGGACCTTGGCTTGCTTCGTGTTTTCACTAGCAAAATCAAGAGTGAAATTTTCCAGTGCCTTCTTTAATAGCGCCACATCTGTCTCGAGAGCATGAGTTTTCTCCCCCAAACCATCGGTCAATGAAGAAACCGTGGCAAGAACATCAAGGATCTTGTTTTTGGCTTTGCTGAAGTGATCAATTATGGCCTTTTGGAGTTGTTCTTGGGACACTCGGATTTCTTCGAATTGATACAACAACTCGAGCTGCATAGGGAGGGCCACAACATCACCAGAATGTGGGGGACCAACCATGTCTTCCAAACAAGTCACTTTTTTCCTCAAATCGACATTTGTTCCTCCACCCATGGATTGATCTTTTTGTCAAGACCAAGGCTTTGATACCAAACTTTCACAGGGTAACTCTTGTTTTCTAACTTTTCTCACAACTGAGGCTACCTGTGAAGGTGTTTTTTTAGCAACCAGCCACTCAAACCGAATAAGGGACACACCAGTGTTGTGAAAAGCGAGCCTAGGCGAGAATCGAAGTGAGGTGACCCTATGTCGCTTGCTAGGTGAAGCAAACATAGGCGAGGCAAGAGATAAGCGAGCAAAGACGAAGAAGCGTAAAAAGCAAATAAGCGATCACCTTAGTGAACTTTTTAATTTTCTGTCTTAAAAATATTACAAGCAGTTGGATTGATGCAATTGGATAAAAAATTAGATATGTCAACCACAGCTGATTGAGCCTCATCTATATATATATATATATGTAAAGTAACCCTAATCACCAAATTAATTTGAGCTAGTAAATAGTGGGATGCCTCTTTTTTTTTTTCTTACACCGCTCGCAAGAAGGTATGCCTCTTCTCCTCCTTTTCTTCTTCTTATTCTGACACTGCATCAGACTGACCAAGAAAAAGTGGCTTGTGACACTCACTAGGGAAGCCCACTGTAGCAAATTGCTCTGGCCTTGCATTAGACTGAGACAAATGCCGAAGGTATGTTTATGCCTTCTGATTCTTCTCCTCTTCTTCTGATTTTCTGGTTCTGCTGGAACCTCCTCCTTTTCTTCTACTCTGTTTCTATTTTTTTTTTCTGCTTCCTCCTCCTCTACTTTGTTTCTTCTTTTTTTGTTGTGTTGCTGTGATATCGATTTTGCTTCCTCTCGTCAAGGATCAAAATATCGTTTCGAAACGGTCGAAACGTCCGAAACGTTTCCGTTTCCAAGGGAATCGACACGAAACAATGATGTAATCGAAATTCTAATATTTCGAGATATTCCATAATGTTTCCTGATGTTTTATAATATTTCAATGAATTTGCACAATTGTATCAAAATGTTTCAAAGTATTTCAAGATACTTTGATATATTTCAATCAATGTTTTAGAAAAATAATTCTTAAATTTTTTATTTTTTTTATTATGTTTATAAACGGGTCGAAACGTTTCCGAAACACATCGAAACGTTTCCATTTCTTAGGTGACCAAAACAATACACCGAAACGAAATTTTAATCCTTACCTCTTGTTCTACTTTGTTTTTGTTTTTTTTTTCTTTGCTGATTCTCTGTGATGCTGATTCTGTTTCTGGTTCTGGTTCTGGTGAAATCTCTCCATCTACTTCTGTTGTGATACTGTGCTATGGAGTTATGCTTAGACTGATTTTCTGCTTTGTTATGCTGGTTTTCTGCACTTGTTGCTTAGACTAAAATATTTGCTTATTTTTTTTTTGTTCACTTCGCTTTGATGAAGTGCTCGATTCGCCTCTCGTTTCTTGCCTAGCCCTCAGGAGATTTGTTCGCTTCGGTTCGCTTTACACATTAAATAACACTGGGACACACACCAAGGCAACACACGAATTTACAGGAAGACACTCCCCAATCTTATATTTGATTGCTCACAAAAATACATGGAATCTCAAATTCGGTCTCTCTGCCTACTGATTGTCCTGACATCCCTTATTTATACAGAGAATATGACAGTTGACACCCCCTAGGGGTTACTGGCCTATTTTCCAGTCAATTACACGGGCATGACAATTTTCTGCAAAAACTGCCATGCCAGGCTGCATCTTTTGCTTGACAAGTGGTTGGCGGCTCCCCTAATTCAATAGTTGACCTTGTAATTGCCCATAACTGCCCACCCATGATCAGGTTGTGCCTTGTAATTGTCCGGAACTACCTCCTATGATCAGGCCATGCACCATAATTGCTCTCAACTGCTTGGTCCCATGCATTGAGCATACATGTGTCAGCTATGTGCCCACAAATCAGCCTTTCCCACGAACCATTGAGCATGTTGGGTCAAGCCCATGTTATGCATTTCGAAGCCATGCTCCAATATTGTCTCAATTTAGCCCACCACGTGTGGTCTTTTGTAGCTACGGGTCCCCACAATTTGTTTGGTCTCGCCATCTATCTTGCGATCCCTTGTCCACCTTGCATCACCCATGCAAACATCCTAGGGCCATGCCTTGCTTGGGCATGCCAAGGCTGGGGGCATAGGAGTTGTCGGCCAGGCAAGGATTAAAATATCGTTTCAAAACGGTCGAAACATCTGAAACGTTTCCGTTTTCAAGAAGACCGAAACGAATCAGTGATGGAATTGAAATTTTAATACTTCGATGTGTTTCATAATGTTTCGAAATGTTTTGTTATATTCAATGCATTTGTTCAATTATTTTAGAATGTTTTAAGGTATTTCAAGATATTTTGGTATATTTCGATCAATGTTTTGAAAAAATAATTCGTAATTTTTTTTTTCCGAAACGGGTCTAAACGTTTTCATTTCCTAGGTGACTGAAATAATGCATCGAAACGAAATTTTGATCCTTGCGGCCAGGCACCCCTTTGAGGAGCAACACACCCCCCTCCCTCCCTCCCTCCCTCATAATAGCTCTTAGAACAATTTTCAATGTGACATGAATGAACATCTTCTAAACCGAGGAAGCATAATAACAAGAGCTTGGGGCATAGCACCTAGAATTTTGTCGAACACCTTAGCTACATCACCTTTCTTCAAACTCATGGAGGGCCTTGGTGCAAGGTGCCACTAAGACACGTCTATTTTTCGGCTAAGTCAATTAGGGTGTGACAGGTTCCTTATATAGGCAGAGGGGTGGATATTGAGAATTCAAAATACAGTTACTATTTGTGCATAGTTGACACTATTAAATAATCATTCACAGTAGACAACATAAAGTTATATGTATAGTTAGTATGTATTTTAGTTTAATTTTCAATAGAGTAATGATAGTTTTTTATGGAAAATTGTGAACGCCTTAAAAGGTGAATCCCACATTGAAAAGTGAGAAGAAAAAAACACATTCATTAATAGACATCTATCACATGATATTACTATAGTGTTAAGAATGCTAGTACGTATGAGGCTGCACACTTCTCACCATCTGCACACACGGCGTGAGCAATGCTGTAGGGTGCTAGAGGCGCATTGTGATGCTTTAGAGACGTACCTGGTACGTAAGCATTGTAGCGAGGAGTGGTCAGATCACGGGCAATGATTTTTTGATTTTTTTTTATCGGACGGTCGATTTCATATATTCTTTTGATCGGATGGTGAATTTTATGTCTGATCATCTGATTGTAATCTATGAGCAGATTACGCGTCATGATGGCTAGATTTGAATCGTAGATCGCTAAAAGGTGTGATCGGATGGTTACATGTAAACTTGAAAGTATTTGTTAAAATGTGATTGTTAGTGACAACTATTGTTGAATATTCAAATGTCTGTTATTTCAACTAATATGAATGAACAAATAAGGTGAATGCTCAGAACATTCAGATAGTGACTTGACAAGACATAATTGTTCCTGCAAATAGGCAAGAGATTTGATATTCCAGACTGACTTCAATTATAGTGATCTCTCTTTCCAAGGCTTAACTTTTGATTTTTGATTTTTGGTTTTCTTCTTATTGGAATTTGTTTGTCAGCAGAAATAGATTTCTGTTACCTCGAATATTTCTTGATTTGATTTCGTTTGTACATAACAAAGTCATCATATCAATTCTGGGCTTTATTGTATCTCGGAAGCAAATTTGCTGTATCCCAGTGCACATTAATTTCATCATTGGTGGGGACAAATACCTTAGAACATTCAACAGTTGTCTTCTTCCATAACAGATTTTACACCAACAGTGCCTTGTTAAATTGTTGATGTTTGTCCACAACACAGTTGTGAAGCTATCTTATGATAAATGTTTTACAAATATGCAGGGGATTGCACTAGCTGTTGGAGATTGGTATTTCGATCGAGCAGGGATTAGAGCCATCGACTGTCCATACCCTTGTGACAAGACTTGCCACAATTTGGTTTTCAAATAAGCTTACATTTATTAATTCTCCAAGTAGGTCCATTTAAGTGGTCATATTGTTTAGCAATATTAATTTCCCATTGATATTTAAGACGCTGCAATTCCCCGAAATTCACCGAAGACAATAAAGTAGCACTATTCTGAGAAGTGTAAATGGTTTCATGAATCTTTTTCTATGTACCATCAAGATAAGTGATAATTGTGATAAGCAATCCTTTTACTTTTTTAAGTCTCATTGTTCATGCAATTAGTTCCTTGTATCTCATAACTCATTATTTGATCTTTTTAGAGGCAGCAGAGATAGTTGTTACCAAGTTATTCATGATTGTATCAACAGCTAGGATTGCCCGTGTACCACATCTTGACCCTCCGGAAACCATATAATTTACCTTTTCACAATAAAACAACATCATCAAAAGAGTTATCATTAGGTAGGGGCTCAGTGGAAATGGATGCTTAGTGATGATATCAGAAGGAAAAGTCAGCTCAGATGATGAACAGGTCAGTTCGACAGAGCAAATATTGAACAGGTTAGGCTGATTACCATGTACCAATCTAACCTGGTAGAGTCCAGACCATTAATGGGACTCTAAAGGTTGACCATTGACAAGGAAACTACCAGAAGGGTAAAAGATGATTTTTACCTATCAATCCTACTTTGAGCAAGAGGTCATCACTTTTAGGTTACGTTATACTTTGAGGAAAAAGTCACTAACGATCAAATATTTTTTAAATATTCTTTGACATTTATGTTATAAAAGCAATTATTACCAATATATAAAGGGTGCGCATATACGCTGCCCAAAAAAAAAAAAAAGAAACGTCCTACATTCATCTCCTACCTCAAGCAATATACTACCAAAGGAGTAAGAGTCTCTATTACATTGGACTAATTTTGCTCCTTAGTAGGACAAATCACTTAAACTTGAGCATTCTCTATCGTTTTATTGTCGTATTTACCACACTCACTTTACACCCCATTCACCTCAAACTTCTTGGTCTATACACTATCAGTTTGGTGTAGTTGGTAGGAATGATGTTCATCGTTCTAAACTTATCTCTATTGTTGATTGATGGTACAACCAAGAAGCATGAGAAAAAATCTAGGCAATCAGCCTAGGTTCCCTATCCCGCAAAACACATAGGTTCTTCAGCCTCATCCTAGGGAATAGGGTGTTGCAGAAATTATCTCAGGAATCGAATTTGGATCGACATTGACACTCACACTCAAGTGAAAAAATAAAAGAACAGTCACACAAGACAAAGCAATTCACTTGGTTCGGCAATTGCCTACGTCCACGATAACAACGATCGGATGTTTTCACTATTTGAAGTAAACAAAGAGTGCAATAACAATTGTTCTAAACCTCACAAGTACTCACTCCAACAAAATAGGATCACTCTGATATCTCACTGGTATTACTCACAGATCTGAGAACACTCAAATTGATACTTGATATCACTTAGGAGAACTCACAACTATGTTTGGCTCTCAGTTTTCAGATGCATGAAACTCTTACTGGCCTTCTCCTTTTATAGTGAACTTCGGAGAGAAAATAGACAAAGAATCAAATTTATGCAAATCTGATCAAATCTACGCATGAACTGCACATCCACGCCTGCGCCAATTTTTCCTTGTGTATCCCACATGTAGTCGGCTTGTGTCTTGACTTCCTTACCAAAGGAGCATTGAATGTACTGGCCACATTAAAGGCTTTGTGCCAAAAAAAAAGGCCACAAAGTCAACAATTCTCCACCTTGGATAGAAACCATTCAAGCCATCTAGAAAACCCTTTTTCGATTGTCGTCCTTGATGCGCCTAGCAAAGCGCTCAAACTTGTTGCATGTTGATCAAGTCCAAACAATGCTTGAACTTAATTGTTGGAGCCACCTTGGTCAACATATCAACCGGATTATCTTTGGTGCTAACCTTCTGTAGAGAAATCTCTCCATCGTCGATAATCCCACGAACAAAGTGAAATCGAACAACAATATGCTTGGTCCTTGCATGATGAACTCGGTGTTTTGCCAAATGAATGACGCTTTGTCTATCACAAAAGATGCTCACATACTTTTGTGATATACCCAAATCACCAATCAAACCTCAGAGCAATAAAGCTTCCTTGATGGCCTCAGTCACTGCCATGTACTCTGCCTTAATCGTTGACAGAGCAACTG